>OZ059855.1:10617122-11817122 GCA_964057195.1 Orthosia cruda | reverse complement strand
AAAAAGGATAAAGATAATAAAAACTATGGTCCGGCTTCGCACGACGTGGGCAGCTAACCAGGCAGGAAGACGTGGAAGGCCCTGGATAGGCAAATGAGCAGGCACCACGACGGCAATCGGATAGGCAGGCTGTAAAGTAGGACAGGCAATCGGATAGGCAGGATGTAGAGTAGACAGCAGGACGGATAGGCAGGAACACAGATAGATGGTCGAAGGCACAGGCAGCAGATACGATAGTACACTTGGTAGTATTAAGAAGTCAACCGTCTTTCGAGGTTCAGTCCAGATTCCAAACAAAAACTTGACGCCTGTTTTTCATCGTTCTGTGTCATATATCTTTTTTTTTTTTTTTTGGGTGGGAAATCATCCAATGACTTCTCCCGCTCTGGGTGAGGCGGGAGGGCGTGTCAGACTTTTACTGACTAAAACCCACCCGTGTTCCTTCAGTTGCTTGAGTCAGGGCCGCGGTAACTCTTTTTCAAATTTATCCGCGACCCAGACAGGCATCGGCCCTAGTGGACCCCGTCAGTTCTGCTGACATCTCTTTGAGGCGCGCGTGGAACACAACGCGCCGTCGACTCGGGCCTGGTCCTTATCGGACGGTGAGCTACCCATTACTCGCCGTCCGCAAGCCCGCGCCTATGGTGGCCGGGAATCGGCTTGCGACTCCCGACGCCTAGGGCGTCTCCTGCGGTGGCTAGGGGCTTGAGGGCGTCTCCGTTGCGACTCCCTCACGCGTTCCGCCTCCTCCTTTGCGAGCATTACTGCTTCGCAGAAGGAGGAGACAGCTTCCCATACCCTCTCGCTCCGTAACATGGCTTGAACCAGGGCCGGACGCGAGAGGTTGCCACCGCCGATTGCCTCCACGAGGACACGGCGGTGCCCAGCCCAAGCAGGGCAGATCTCCACCGTATGCTCCTCCGTGTCCTCCGGGCGATCCACACAATGGTGACACCCGGGCGTTTCCTCCCGCCTAATCCTGAACAGGAACCTCGCGAAACAGCCGTGTCCGGTGAGGACCTGCGTCAGGCGGAAGGTGAGGACGCCGTGGCGCCTCTCAAGCCACTCCTCAAAGAGGGGCCTTATCGCCGCAATTGTGGCGTGCCCAGCGCTGGGCTGCGACAGTCGCTCTCTCCATGTCGCCATGAGATCTTGCCGGAGCTCTGTCCGCTGAGCCACGATTTGTCGCGGCCACAGAGTTTCGCCCCGGCGTTTCGCCTCCTCGCGCCATTCCCAGATGTGCGCGAGGACTTTTGCCTCCAGATCCCATGGCGGCAATCCGGCAAGGAGGCTCGCCGCCTCACCAGAGACCGTGCGGTATCCCCGGACCAGCCGGATGGCCATGACCTTTTGGGACGCGTTCAACCGGCGGACTGGTTGTCGCCTCAGGGAACGCGCCCACACCGGTGCCCCATAAAGGGCCATGGACCGCACGACCCCCGCGTAGAGCCTCCGGCAGGAGGCGTTTGGACCCCCTAGATTTGGCAGGAGCCGCTTGAGGGCAGCCCCGGCACGCTCCAGTCTGGGAGCCAAACGTCGGAAATGCTCCACGAAATTCCACCGGCTGTCGAGGACGAGTCCCAGGTACTTCATCGTCGACCCGACGCCGATGTGAACCCCTCCTACCGTTATTTGGGAACCCGGCGGTGGCGCGTTCCGAGGACCATGAAAACACATGGCCTCGGACTTGTGCAGGGCCACCTCGAGTCCCAATTGCCGGATCCTCTCAACGACTGTCGCAACCCCGCGTGTCGCTAATTCAGCCGCCGCCTGGTGTGACTTCCCCTGCGCCAGGACCAGCGTGTCGTCAGCGTAGCAAATTACGCTGACGCCGCTAGGGAGGTTGGCGCGCAGCACCCAGTCGTACCCGATGTCCCACAGATGCGGGCCCAAAACCGATCCCTGTGGGACACCACACGACATCTCTCGCCGGTTCCACTCTCCCTGGTGACTGGGGTAGATGACGGCCCTGTCCGTCAAATAGGCCTCGACCACGTGAATGAGGTAGGGCGGCATCCGGTGATAACGGAGTGCCTCCCTGATGCAACTCCAGGGCAGGGTGTTGAAGGCATTGGCGATGTCTAGAGACACCGCCAAGACGACCCCACCCCGAGCCATTGCATCCCCCGTCGTGAGGGCTCGCACGCGCATGATGGCGTCCACCGTAGAACGCCCCCTGCGGAAGCCAAACTGGCTCTCCGCTAGATCCGGCCCCACCCGCACTAGCTGCCCAACGAGGCGGTCTGCAATAACTCTTTCAAAGAGCTTGCCCACCTCATCGAGCAGCACAATGGGCCGGTAAGCGGACGGAGAGTCCGCTGGGCGCCCCGGCTTCTTTATAAGGACCAGTTTCCCGGTCTTCCAGCGAAGCAGGAACTGGCCCCTCTCCAAGCATGCGCTAAGGAGCTCCCTTAGTCGAGGCCCGAGAGCCTCCAAGGCCAGGACCCAGGCTTTCCCAGGTAAGCCGTCGGGTCCTGGAGCGGTATTTTTGGCATTCAGCCTACGTACCGCCACTCTCAGTTCTACCTCAGTCACCTCCGGAGCATCGTCGTCGTCGTCGGTGGCGTGGTCCGCATCGGGCACCGCAAGAGGTGGAGCCATGGGTGGGGGAGTATGTTCCCCTTGCGAAGGGAACAGTGTGCTTACCACTCCTTCCACGAGCTGCGGCCGGAGACTCTGCGTTAGCGGGGGCGCCCATGGGCGGAGCTTATCCCGCACCATTTTGAAGGGGCGTCCCCACGGATCCCTGTTCAGAGTCCCCAGCGACTCCTCGCGAGCCAAGCCCTTGGCCCGCTTGATCTCTGCTCGGAGGGCAGTCCTCGCCGCTCTGTACCCCTCGTTCTGTGTCATATATCTACATTTCTAATTCAAATTTCAATTAAGAAATAAAGACCTGAACGAATAAAAACGGTTCACAATGGGGTCAGTCTACGCTACCCTTATAATAGTGTAAACCTAGCTTAATGGAAGTTTAGTACATGGTACCTATGTTACGGTCTATGGTTTTAAGAAAAATAAAATAGACAGACAGATGTCATGTCAGATGAAAATGTCACAGTAGAAAAATATTGCAAGAATTACAAATTAACAATATAATTTAAGTTTCAGATATTAAAACAATCACATCACATCACATCATCAGCCTATTAATGTTCCCACTGCTGGGACACAGGCCTCCTCTCTGTGAGAGGGAATGGGCTGTAATCCACCACGCGGGCCCAGTGCGGGTTGGTGGATGTCACATGTCTTCGAATTTTTGGTTCTAGGACATGCCGGTTTCCTCACGATGTTTTCCTTCACCGTTTTGAGAGCAGTGGTGAAGAAATAACTTACACAAAGTAAAGCGCCTGCCTGGGCTCGAACCCACGACCTACAACTTGTAAGTCGCGGCCGATACCACTGGGCCACCGCTGCTTAAAAACAATCAGATATAACTAAAAGTATGCTTTTCAGATGATAACAAAAGAAAGAAAACATAAAAATTAATTACAAAAGTTGATAAAATATCAAAATATATGAAGGTATGGTTTGTATAGTGTTATGAATTGTTAATAGAGTTAAAAAATGTGGATCAGTAAATCAGAACACCACATAATGTAGCTACATGTAGCTGTACTATAGTGATATGTAGCTGTACTATAGCGATAAGTAGCTGCACTGAAGCGATATGTGGTAGTACTATAGCTATAGTACTGCTACATATCGCTATAGTACAGCTACAAATCTCTATAGGACAGCTACACATAGCTATAACACAGTTACTTATCGCTATAGTACAGCTACATGTAGCTATAGTACAGCTAAATATCGTTTCAGTACAGCTACATATCGCTACAGTACAGAAATATCGCTATCGTACTGCTACATGTCGCCATAGTACAGCTACATATCTCTATAGCACAGCTGCATATCGCTATAGTACAGCTACATATAGCTATATTACAGCTACATATCGGTATAGTACAGCTACATATAGCTATAGTACAGCTACATGTAGCTATAGTACAGCTACATATCGCTATAGTACAGCTACACATAGCTATATTACAGCTACATATCGTTATAGTACAGCTACATGTAGCTGTAGTACAGCTACATATCGCTTTGGTACGGCTACATATCGCTATTGTACAGCAATATCGCTATATTACTACTACAAATCGCTATAGTACAGCTACATATCTCTACAGTAAAGCTACATATCTCTATAGTACTGCTACATATCTTTATAGTACAGCTACATGTAGCTATAGTACTAGATACATATAGCTATAGTACAGCTACATGTAGCTATAGTACAGCTACATATAGCTATAGTATAGCTACATATCTCTATAGTGCAGCTACATACAGCTATAGTACAGCTTCATGTAGCTGTAGCACAGTACAGCTACATGTAGTTGTAGTACAGTACAGCTACATATCGCTTTTGTACAGCTACACATAGCTTTAGTACAGCTACACATAGCTATATTATAGCTATATATCGGTATAGTACAGCTACATATAGCTATATTACAGCTACATATCGCTATAGTACTGCTACATATCGCTATATTACAGCTACATGTAGCTATAGTACAGCTTCATATATCAATAGTACAGTTTCATGTAGCTGTAGTACAGTACAGCTACATATCGCTTTAGTACAGCTACACATAGCTTTAGTACAGCTACACATAGCTATAGAATAGCTACATATCGGTATAGCTACATGTAGCTGTAGTACAGCTACAAAACGCTTTAGTACACCTACATATCGCTATAGTACAGCAAAATAGCTATAGTAATGCTACATATCGCTATGGTACAGTTAGATATATCTATAGTACAGCTACATAACGCTTTAGTTCAGCTACATATCGCTATAGTACAACAATATCGCTAAAGTACAGCTACATATAGCTATAGTACAGCTACATGTAGCTATAGTACAGCTTCATATAGTTATAGTATAGCCACATATCGCTATAGTACCGCGACACATAGCTATATTACAGCTACAAATCGGTATAGTACAGCTACATATCGCTTTAGTACAGCTAACTATCGCTATAGTACAGCTACATATCGCTATAGTACAGCTTCATATCGCTATAGTACAGCTAGATATATTTATAGTACGGCTGCATATCGCTATATTGTCAGCTACATATAGCTATATTACAGCTACATATCGGTATAGAACAGCTACATGTAGCTGTAGTACATCTACATATCCCTTTAGTACAGCTACATATCGCTATAGTACAGCAATATCGTTATAGTACTGCTACATATAGCTATAGTACAGCTATATATATCTAAAGTACAGCTACACATAGCTATAACACAGGTACATATCGCTATAGTACAGCTACATGTTGTAGCGTAACGTATGCTCCGGAGAGCTAACGTTAGCCACGTTAGTAAAAATAAAAGGGAATATAAATTTAAATTAAGAAAAAGGATAAAGATAATAAAAACTATGGTCCGGCTTCGCACGACGTGGGCAGTTTAACAGGCAGGAAGACGTAGTAGGCCCTGGGTAGGCAGATAAGCAGGCACCACGACGGCAATCAGATAGGCAGGCTGTAGAGTAGGGCAGGCAATCGGATAGGCAGGATGTAGAGTAGACAGCAGGACGGATAGGCAGGCACACAGATAGATGGTCGAAGGCAGCTGAACTAATAGTCAGGCTAACGAGCAGGTAGGCAGTAGCACAGGTGCAGGCACATGCAGCAAGGAGTGCAGGCACAGGCAGCAAGGGGTGTGGAGGCCGGGCTGTGGCTTCATACGCCAATCAAACGCCCCCTTTTAGATGAGGCGGTGACCGACGAGGTTAATGACGCAGTAAAAATGCTCACATTTAAGTTTCACACTCAATAAAATATATATATTGCACTCAAAGATTGATAATATTCACAGCCGTATAAGTTATAGTTTTAAAGAGTCTTCAGATACAATAGTACACTTGGTAGTATTAAGAATTCAACCGTCTTTCGGCGTTCAGTCCAGATCCGAAACTAAAATTTGACGCCCGTTTTTCATCGTACTGTGTTCTATCTACATTTCAAATTCAAATTTAAATTAAGAAATAAAGACCAGAACGAATAAAACGGTTCACAAAGGGGTCAGTCTACGCTACCCTTATAATAGTGTAAACCTAGCTTAAAGGAGGTTTAGTCCATGGTACCTATGTTACGGTCTATGGTTTTAAGAAAAATAAAATAGACAAACAGATGTCATGTCAGATGAAAATGTCACAATAGAAAAATATTGCAAGAATTACAAATTATCAATATAATTTAAGATTCAGATATTAAAACAATATGATATAATTAAAAGTATGCTTGTCAGATACAAACAGTATGAAAAAAAACAAAAAAATTATTACAGAAGTTGATAAAATATCAAAATATATGAAGGTATGGTTTGTATAATGTTATGAATTGTAAATAGAGTTAAAAAAGGTGGATCTGTAAATCAGAACACCACAATGTAGCTATAGTACAGCTACATATCGCTTCAGTACAGCTACATATCGCTATAGTACAGCTGCATATCGCTATAGTACAGCTACATGTCGCTATAGTACAGCTACACATAGCTATAATACTGCTACATATCGCTATAGTACAGCTTAATATCTCTATAGTAAAGCTACATATCTCTATAGAACTGCTACATATCGCAATAGTACAGCTTTATATAGCTATAGTACAGCTACATATTGTGATAGTACAGCTACATGTAGCTATAGTACAGCTACATATAGCTATAGTACAGCTACATATAGCTATAGTACAGCTACATATAGCTATAGTATAGCTACATATCGCTATAGTGCAGCTTCATGTAGCTATAGTACAGCTACATACAGCTATAGTACAGCTACATGTAGTTGTAGTACAGTAAAGCTACATATCGCTTTAGTACTGCTACACATAGCTTTAGTACAGCTACACATAGCTATATTATAGCTACATATCGGTATAGTACAGCTACATGTAACTGTAGTACAGCTACATATCGCTTTAGTACAGCTACATATCGCTATAGTACAGCCTTATCGCTATAGTATTGCTACATATCGCTATAGTACAGCTACATGTAGCTATAGTACAGCTACATATAGCTTCAGTACAGCTACATGTAGCTATAGTACAGCTACATATAGCTATAGTATAGCTATATATCGCTATAGTACAGCAATATCCCTATAGTACTGCTACATATCGCTATAGTACAGTTAGATATATCTATAGTACAGCTACATAACGCTTTAGTTCAGCTACATATCGCTATAGTACAGCAATATCGCTATAGTACAGCTACATATAGCTATAGTACAGCTACATGTAGCTATAGTACAGCTTCATACAGCTATAGTATAGCCACATATCGCTATAGTACAGCGACACATAGCTATATTACAGCTACATATCGGTATAGTACAGCTACATATCGCTTTAGTACAGCTAACTATCGCTATAGTACAGCTACATATCGCTTTAGTTCAGCCACATATTGCTATAGTACAGCCTTATCGCTATGGTACTGCCACATATCGCTATAGTACAGCTACATATAGCTATATTACTGCTACATATCGCTGTAGTACTGCTACATATAGCTATAGTACAGCTACATGTAGCTATAGTACAGCTACATATAGCTTTAGTACAGCTACATGTAGCTATAGTACAGCTACATATCGCTATAGTACAGCAATTTCCCTATAGTACTGCTACATATCGCTATAGTACAGTTAAATATATCTATAGTAAAGCTACATAACGCTTTAGTTCAGCTACATATCGCTATAGTACAGCAATATCAAATTCAATATTAAATTCAAATTAACATAAACAGGAAACTACTGGTATTCTCCACACTTTTACACACACATACACACATAACAGCATCACACCCATAACTTTATTTATTAATAATTGAATTGGACTTTGTTTCGAAGATTTAACTTTGATTTAATTTAATTTTATATTATTTCTGACTTTATTTTATTTAATTTAAGTGTAATTTTGATTTAATTTATTTTTTACTTTATTTTTTGATTTTAATCGAATGAATTGGATAGTGATTGTAATTTTTAATGTTGATTCGGTTTTTTATTTTTGATAAATTCAAGGTTGATTTTAATTTTGACTTTGAGTTTGATTGTAATTTTAATACTCATAATTGTGACTATAATACAGATTTTTCATTGTGATTTTATATTTGATTTAATTTTATTGTTTACTTTGATTTTGATTTTATTATTGAGTTTATCTTAATTTTGATTATGGTATGGGATTTTATTGAATAATTGTTTAAATTGTTATTCTAATATTAATTGCACTGGTGTCTAATTAATTATTATTGTGTAACGTAACGGAAGAGGTCACTGGCCCCTGAAACACAGGTGCTGTTACCTAGCTCAGGGGTCAGGGTTTCACTGTTTTTTGTAATTTTTTTTATGCTAATAAACAATTATTTATTATTATTTATATCGCTATAGTACAGCTACATATAGCTATAGTACAGCTACATGTAGCTATAGTACAGCTTCATATAGCTATAGTATAGCCACATATCGCTATAGTACAGCGACACATAGCTATATTACAGCTACATATCGGTATAGTACAGCTACATATCGCTTTAGTACAGCTAATATCGCTATAGTACAGTTACATATCGCTATAGTACAGCTAGATATATCTATAGTACAGCTGCATATCGCTATAGTATAGCTATATATCGCTATAGTACAGCAATATCCCTATAGTACTGCTACATATCGCTATAGTACAGTTAGATATATCTATAGTACAGCTACATAACGCTTTAGTTCAGCTACATATCGCTATAGTACAGCAATATCGCTATAGTACAGCTACATATAGCTATAGTACAGCTACATGTAGCTATAGTACAGCTTCATACAGCTATAGTATAGCCACATATCGCTATAGTACAGCGACACATAGCTATATTACAGCTACATATCGGTATAGTACAGCTACATATCGCTTTAGTACAGCTAACTATCGCTATAGTACAGCTACATATCGCTTTAGTTCAGCCACATATTGCTATAGTACAGCCTTATCGCTATGGTACTGCCACATATCGCTATAGTACAGCTACATATAGCTATATTACTGCTACATATCGCTGTAGTACTGCTACATATAGCTATAGTACAGCTACATGTAGCTATAGTACAGCTACATATAGCTTTAGTACAGCTACATGTAGCTATAGTACAGCTACATATCGCTATAGTACAGCAATTTCCCTATAGTACTGCTACATATCGCTATAGTACAGTTAAATATATCTATAGTAAAGCTACATAACGCTTTAGTTCAGCTACATATCGCTATAGTACAGCAATATCAAATTCAATATTAAATTCAAATTAACATAAACAGGAAACTACTGGTATTCTCCACACTTTTACACACACATACACACATAACAGCATCACACCCATAACTTTATTTATTAATAATTGAATTGGACTTTGTTTCGAAGATTTAACTTTGATTTAATTTAATTTTATATTATTTCTGACTTTATTTTATTTAATTTAAGTGTAATTTTGATTTAATTTATTTTTTACTTTATTTTTTGATTTTAATCGAATGAATTGGATAGTGATTGTAATTTTTAATGTTGATTCGGTTTTTTATTTTTGATAAATTCAAGGTTGATTTTAATTTTGACTTTGAGTTTGATTGTAATTTTAATACTCATAATTGTGACTATAATACAGATTTTTCATTGTGATTTTATATTTGATTTAATTTTATTGTTTACTTTGATTTTGATTTTATTATTGAGTTTATCTTAATTTTGATTATGGTATGGGATTTTATTGAATAATTGTTTAAATTGTTATTCTAATATTAATTGCACTGGTGTCTAATTAATTATTATTGTGTAACGTAACGGAAGAGGTCACTGGCCCCTGAAACACAGGTGCTGTTACCTAGCTCAGGGGTCAGGGTTTCACTGTTTTTTGTAATTTTTTTTATGCTAATAAACAATTATTTATTATTATTTATATCGCTATAGTACAGCTACATATAGCTATAGTACAGCTACATGTAGCTATAGTACAGCTTCATATAGCTATAGTATAGCCACATATCGCTATAGTACAGCGACACATAGCTATATTACAGCTACATATCGGTATAGTACAGCTACATATCGCTTTAGTACAGCTAATATCGCTATAGTACAGTTACATATCGCTATAGTACAGCTAGATATATCTATAGTACAGCTGCATATCGCTATAGTATAGCTATATATCGCTATAGTACAGCAATATCCCTATAGTACTGCTACATATCGCTATAGTACAGTTAGATATATCTATAGTACAGCTACATAACGCTTTAGTTCAGCTACATATCGCTATAGTACAGCAATATCGCTATAGTACAGCTACATATAGCTATAGTACAGCTACATGTAGCTATAGTACAGCTTCATACAGCTATAGTATAGCCACATATCGCTATAGTACAGCGACACATAGCTATATTACAGCTACATATCGGTATAGTACAGCTACATATCGCTTTAGTACAGCTAACTATCGCTATAGTACAGCTACATATCGCTTTAGTTCAGCCACATATTGCTATAGTACAGCCTTATCGCTATGGTACTGCCACATATCGCTATAGTACAGCTACATATAGCTATATTACTGCTACATATCGCTGTAGTACTGCTACATATAGCTATAGTACAGCTACATGTAGCTATAGTACAGCTAGATATATCTATAGTACAGCTGCATATCGCTGTAGTGTCAGCTACATATAGCTACAGTACAGCTACATATAGCTATAGTACAGCTACATATCGCTATAGTACAGCTAGATATATCTATAGTACAGCTGCATATTGCTATTGTGTCAGCTACATATAGCTATAGTACAGCTAGATATATCTATAGTACAGCTACATATAGCTATAGTACAGCTACATATAGCTATAGTATAACTACATATCGCTATAGTACAGCTAGATATATCTATATTACAGCTGCATATCGCTGTAGTGTCAGCTACATATAGCTATAGTACAGCTACATATAGCTATAGTACAGCTACATATCGCTATAAATAGTACAGCTAGATATATCTATAGTACAGCTGCATATCGCTATTGTGTCAGCTACATATAGCTATAGTCAAGCTACATGTAGCTATAGTACAGCTACATATAGCTATAGTACAGCTACATATAGCTATAGTATAACTACATATCGCTATAGTACTGCTACATATCGCTATAGTATATATTGAAAAATCGGGTTTTTCTTTGGTGCCGAACCCAAAATATACGAAGTCCGACATGCACTTCGCTACTACTATATATAAGTCTATGCTTGGCTAGTTTTTTCAAATTATGAAGTCGAATGGTAAACTATGTACCCACCTGTAGGCTCAAATTTAAGGCACGGACGTACCCTCCATTTCGGTAGAACCTGTTTAATTCAAGTATGTAGTTAAAAATGTACGACTAACATTTAATAATGTACACGTTGGTATCAACAGAGATGCGTCGGTCGCTTACAAATGGCAGTTTTCACCGAAGGGCGAACGACCTTAAATGTTTAGGATTGCCTCAATAGCGGCTGCTGATGTGGGTTAAGGCCCAAACTCCAAGTCAGTTTCTACAACTCGACTCTGCCTAGAAACAGATCAAATTGAGAGTTTTATTTTGTTATTTACTCACATTTATCGAGGGTATTTTCCGTTGCCATGAAACTGATTGGAGAGGAAATGTTCTAGGCAATCGTGCTTCGCCGTCGACCACATCTTCGCTTACCATCATGTGAGATAGGGGTCAAACGCGAGCCTATCGTTAATATTAAAAACCGGCCAAGTGCGAGTCGGATTCGCGCACTAAGGGTTCCGTACCATTATCGCAAAAAACGGCAAACAAATCACGTTTGTTGTATGGGAGCCCCAATTAAATATCTATTTTATTCTGTTTTTAGTATTTGTTATAGCGGCAACAGAAACACATCATCTGTGATAATTTCAGCTGAACAGCTATCACGGTTCATGATATACAGCCTGGTGACAGACTGACAGACAGACAGACAGTCAGACGGACCGCGGAGTCTTAGTAATAGGGTCCCGTTTTTAACCTTTGGGTACGGAACCCTAAAAATGACCTTCAAACTGACTTGGGCCCACTCGCACTAAAATTAATACTGTTGCGTTTAATTTGAAACAAATTCAAATTATCGTTCTATTCCTGTCAATCGTTTTTAAATTACGGAGATGTGTTGAATATATCATAATAAAAGTACTCTGTGGAATATATTTAGCGTTAAGAACATTTAGTAATTTGACATTGTTTGATTTTTTTCTTGCCTTTTAAAAAATACAATTAGAATATTATTATTATCGCTTTGATGATACTTTACTTTGACAATCGCTTTGAGATCGTATAAAATAAATATGATATAATTAGGGTACGAATCGAATCAGACTAGATTGATGCGAAACAGTCAAACATTTTATCTCTGATATCGGATTAAATTCAATCAAAAGTAAAGCGAGCTTCGTGGAAGGTATTCCGAGCATGATTTCTTTGTTTCACTGAACTAATCTTAAATTAAAAGAAAAATATTGATTTTCCTGCCTATTTCTTGGCAAGATAGCGACTCTGACAGACTTGAGCGGTATGCTTCAGTGGGTAAAGATATTGACATTTATTATATTTGTAACTATACGCGTATTCACATGATATGTTTGAAAAAATTGGAGATCAATGATGTGGTTTGTAAAAGGTAACTTTTACAAATCTTACACTGCTGCTTAGTACTGTATATTCTACAATCTTAAACTGTTTGGTTCCTGTAAAATGAAATAACTGTTATTAAACACGTATAATCATTAAGTAGTCCTGGGGGTGACCAATTAGCTCTTAGAGTAAGGTTATTTTGAGTGTGTGTAAGTGACAGATCTATATGACTTGTATACATCTGTCCTTTAAAACACTCAAAATAACCTTACTCTTAAAGCTTATGGTCACCCTCCCAGGTAAATCAAGCGGCATGGCATCGGCCGGCAGCGGGTTGGCATGTCCTAGAACCAAAAAATCAAAACGATGTGACAACCACCAACACGCACATGTATGTATTATGTTTATGTATTTGTGCTGTACACGTATTTGTGTAGTGTATTTAGTTAGTACTAGCTTCTGCCAGCGGCTTCGCCCGCGTGAAAGTGGAAAGTTGTCCCATTGGAAACGCACATTTTTTCGAGATAAAAAGTAGCCCATGCTATTCCAGATTCTAATCTATCTCTGTGACAAATTTCATCCAGATCCGTTCAGCCGTTTTAACCGGAGTAACAAACCCACCCACATCCATCCAAACTTTCGCATTTATAATGTTAGTAAGATAGTATGAAGTATGATGATTCCCATGCAATAGTGGGGCAAGATTATTTCCTTCAACCTGGCAGAAATACAAACACCGTGCTGCTACTGAGAAATTCCAGATGGAAAAACTTAATAACTCTTTACCCTGGAATCGAACCCAAGACCTAGCAGTAGCGCTTTTGATCACTGGACCGTCGAGGCAGACAAAGCTATTTAACTACTTATAACTTAGAATTAATATTTGTTTCGGGATATTTACCATGTTTATTTTGTTTTTGGTTGAGAGCTCGATATTAATATTATTTATTTATTTACTAGCTTTTGCCCGCGGCTTCGCACGCGTGGACTACATGCTTCTCCTAACCATATTTTAACAAAAACCTTTTAAACTAACAAAACTAAGCTACAAAACCAATGAAGAAAAGAAACTGTCAAAAGCTCAAAATTCCGTTTTCGCATACAACTTTCAACGACGTCGGTCCTGTAGCAAGTGCCCGCTTCAGGGCTCTGCACTCATACTGGTGCCCCCCTCGCCCCTTGCACCTTTGTTGCACCTCTCACTCCGCGTTGCAGCCGTGTGGATGGAACGTCTACCTAATCCCCGCCACGTGTCTTGACCCTTGGCTACCATACCGAAAGTATGACAATCAGGGCACGGCTCAAGTTACCTGCCTGTCTGTCTGTGATTATTGATTATTATTATATTATTTCTTTAATTATTGTTATCATGTAGTGTAGTGGTAAGTACCTAATTCTGTTATATAAATAAAGAGGATGAGTGCGCCTTATTAGTAGGTATTTCAATAATTTCAGTTACTATCTAGCCTACCTGTAGTTTACCTACTGGAAATCAGTAGGCATGGTGCTTGTAGGCTATGCTTTGCATTGGTAGGTAGGTACCTTTCTTAGTGCTCAACTACACCATTAAAGGAACCTACGTGCCAAGTTTCATGATTGTAGCTTCAGCCGTTTGCGCTGTGCGTTGATGGTCAGTGAGTCAGTCAGTCTCTTTCTTATTTTATTTAGCGATATGTTTAGATATGGATTATGGCTTGAGAGCATCTTTGCTCATCTGAGCCGCTGTGCCTTTAGCGTTTCCTATCCACACACTTCACAATAGCTCCATTTGGGAGCTCGGATGTGTTTGCACATATGACACCTCTCTAGTTCTCTCAGGAGCTCGTCGTATGACTGACTACATAGCCTACATTTATCTGAAAAAAACAAATAAACCGTTAAGAATTGCCGTACTTACGATAATAATAATACCGAAAGAAAAACAAATAGGTTCTTATGACGTCCAAGCAGAGTTTCTTGCTGAATGTTGTCAATTTAGCATCTTGTACTTATATAACTTGATCATTTAGGTAACTGCTTTATAAAATTATAGGTATGTACCTAATTATAATAAGGTTATACCTAACTATCACAACTTTTTTAAAGAGAAACCTAAATCTTACCAGTTACTCTTAAACCATACTTCCCGCAAGACGGACAAAATTTTTTTTTTTTTTTAAATCAAATATGTGTCTTCAGGCTGCAACATCATTAATACATGATTATAAAAAAAATATGTAGTCGGTAGTTTGAATATCAATGTAATGTATCAAATATATTAATGGTATGTACATATATCATCACTGCAATCGTCTGTGTCGAGATGCTAAGAGACGCTATTTCCACGAATCTCTAGTCGATCGGAAACCTTCTGATGTCTGGAGATTTCTAAGGTCTGTCGGTATCGGCAAATCTCCCACTAATACCTGTAAAGAAGTCGACCTGTCGGCTCTTAATAGGCACTTTTCTCTTCCACCTGTCTCTCTGGACCCTAGTGTCAAAACTTCCACTTTGATTGAACTCTCCGAATTGCCGTTACCGAATTTCCCACTGTTTAATTTAAATTCTGTCTCTGAAGACGACGTAAAAAAATCTCTTCTTGCTATTTCCTCCTCTGCTGTTGGCCATGATAATCTGTGTTCGAGAATGATAATACCTATTCTCCCGCAACTCCTACCCATTATCACTCACATTATTAACTATTCTTTATTCTCTGGCGTATTTCCTTCAGCCTGGAAACAGGCACACATAATACCAATGCTTAAAATAAACAATCCTTCTTCGTTATCCCACTTCAGACCTATATCCATACTTCCTTTCCTCTCGAAAGTTCTCGAGCACATCGTTCATGGTCAAATTTACAGATTCCTTTCATCTAATTCTCTTATCTGTCCTTTTCAATCTGGCTTCCGTAGAGGTCACAGTACTGTAACTGCACTTCTGAAGGTCACTGACGACATCCGCTGGGCTATGGAGAATAAATCTCTCACAGTGTTAGTCCTGCTTGACTTCAGTTGTGCGTTTAATTCAGTGGACTTCGACATTCTGCTTGGGGTCCTTCAGTCTGTTAACTTCTCTTCCTCTGCATTAGCCTGGTTTGACTCTTATCTTCGGGATCGCTCGCAGTGTATTCGTCTTGATGAGATGTTCTCTGATTGGTGTGATCTTACTGCTGGTGTTCCTCAGGGTGGCGTTCTCTCTCCTCTTCTTTTCTCTATCTTCATAAACACTGTTACCAAGGTTATCACCTCCAACTTCCATCTTTACGCAGACGATTTGCAGCTTTACCGACACTTCTTGCTTGCAGACGTGGACTTGGCTATCGACGCCATGAATCATGACCTAAGTATAAGTAAATGGGCTAAGTCCTACGGACTACAAATCAACCCATCCAAGTCCCAGGCTATGATAATATGGAGTCGATACTATCGCATTGCGCTTGACATATCCACCATGACGCCTTTATCTCTTGACGGTTCAACCATCGCTTACACCTATACTGCTAAGAACCTTGGTGTCTTAATAGACGGTAATCTCTCTTGGCGAGCTCAAGTAAATGAGATAAGTCGTAAGGTGCACTTTTCCTTTCACTCGTTAAAATCCCTTCAAAACCTCTTGCCCTTTAAAACTAAAATCTATCTAGCTCAAACTTTAATTCAGCCAATCATCGATTACGCTGATGCCTGCTATCTGGATGCCACGGAGGAGCTCTTAAATAAGCTTGAGCGCTTGCAAAACCTGTGCATCCGTTTTGTTTTTGGTCTTAGGAAATACGACCATGTCTCTCAGTTCCGCAAGGATCTCAAGTGGCTCCCGATCCGCCTTCACAGAAACACTCGAGTTTTATGTCTCCTCTTTAATATCCTGTTTAATCCTTCGTACCCTGAATATCTGCGCGATCGCTTCTCCTTCACTCGCCCTGCCGATGTCCTGTGTAGATCCCACCTTAAGCATCACCTAAACTTCCCATCCCATAGTACTAATTTCTATTCCCACTCCTTCTCTGTTCATGCAGTACGACTGTGGAACTCACTTCCACCTAAAATTCGTGATTCACAAAATGTATATCTATTTAAGAAACAGGTCAAAGATCATTACCTCTCCATTATATAGTAATTATTATATATTATTAAATATGTATTTTTATTTTCTATATATTTAGTTAAGGTATGTGTTATTTATATATAATTAGTTAAGTTATATAGTTGTTAGTCTATTTCTTATTTTCTTAAACACACTGTGTCTTCGTATATCATCCAACTTTCCTGTCACAGGTCTGCTGGAAGAAATTTCTATTAAAATAAGCAGTACCTTTGTGCTCTTCTATCTGTATTATTTATTTTCTCTGTTAAGTGTTTTGTGTGTACATAAATAATTAAATAAATAAATAAAGAAATAAATAAATATACATAACTAAATTACAGTATTATTTATTACTTACGATTTTTTGCATGTTCGTAATCATGTCAATATTTATGTAGGTTCACTGCATACTCCGTTATAATACGTCCTTGTGGCGTAATCATTGCCGATTAACTGAAGCAGTCACAATTATCATCGCATCTAAGAGGGATGCATCCGCAATGCAATGCATCTAACTGATGGTATGGTAGCCAGACCTCACGTTAGGTGCCGCGGATTATATCTAGGTACACTTATTTCCTATCACTGATTCATTTATTATGTAGTTAGAAATTAATTACCTACCTACAGAAGTAATTATTAGGTACTACATTCTTTACAGAATACCTATTTTTATTTGCTACACTGCTGACGCCTAATGCAATAGTTTAAAAGAAATTAAAACGAAATAAACTGCAAATTATTTTAATACAATTGTTACACGTAAATGTTTAACATTGATAAGTTAGCTTAGATAATAGGTCTATTCCTATCCCGTCTCTATTTAATTCCTATATTTATGCGTTGAGCCCTTTTATAATTACCAACAGACTTTAAAGACTTGAAAGTATTTTTAATAATTTTTCCTTTGTAAAAAAAGGACTTTTGTACAAAACATTTCATCCCCCATGATCCGCTCCCCAAGGACGGAATTCCCAAAAAACCTTAAGTTGCGTTAGATTTTCATCTTCACCCCAAATCCAAAATTCGAAGATCCTTACTTAAAACTGACTGACTTTCATACAAACTTTCATCCCCTATTTTAACCCTATTAGGGATGGAATTCACAAAAATCCTTTCTTAATAGATGCCTGCACAGTATAAAGTATCTATGTGCAAAATTTCAAGTCTGTAGACGATTTCATTATTCCCATGACTTCATCCCCCTTTTCACCCTCATGGGGGTGGATTTTCAAAATCGCTGAGACAGGTGTAAATTATTTTTTAATTTACAGCCTAAACCCAAAATATGAAGATTCTGACTTTAAAACAAACGGATTTTCATACAAACTTTCAACCCCTATTTCACCCCCTTAGAGGTAGAATTCACAAAAATCCTTTCTTAGTGGATGCCTGCACAGTATAAAGTATCTATGTGCAAAATTTCAAGTCTCTTGACGATTTCGTTATTCCCATGACTTCATCCTCCTTTTCACCCTCATGGGGGTGGATTTTCAAAATCGCTGAGACTGTTGTAAATTATTTATTAATTTTCAGCCTAAACCCAAAATATGAAGATCCTGGCTTTAAAACTGACGGATTTTCATACAAACTTTCATCCCCTATTTCACGACTTTCGGGGTGGAATTTCCAAAAATCCTTTCTTAGTGCTCACCTACACTACCAAAGGAACCTACGTGCCAAGTTTCATGGTTGAAGCTTCAGCCGTTTGGGCTGTGCGTTGATGGTCAGTGAGTGAGTCAGTCAGTCAGTCACTTTCTTCTTTTATATGTTTAGAAGAATTCAAATGTTTTTTAGGAAGTAGTTTCGGCCTTTGTTACGTTTCCTACTTCCTATCACCTACGGACGGATGATTCGTTCGGGGCCCGAACTAAGAACATTAATACTTAGTTGCACATTACGCATACACCATTTGACAACTGTCCCTACTCCCGCAGGCTTATTACGTATCATGCAAGAGCAAAACGATAGCCATTTTTGCTCTTCGATACAGAAGTTTTAGAATTCTAGGCGTATTTTTTTTTAATTTCACTAGGATACAAAACAAGGTCTTCCTCTCACAGAGGGGAGGTTTGTATCACAGCAGTGGGAACGTTAAAAGGCTGATAATGATGTTGACACCTGGTAGAAGAACATATGGTATTTTTTAATATCCCGGAAAAATAATTGCACTTGGAATAATTTTCAACTATCACTCGAGCGAAGCCACTGGCAGAACCTAGTAGCAAATAGTTTGCGATTTTAACAACTAAGTAGTACTTACATAACTAAGCTAGTTTTCTGAGTACTCTTGGCCGATCCTGAGGGTACTTAGGACCAAAGTATCGTAGATCCGGGGACTGTGGATACCTACTTATTGGATATTGAGAAACCCTGTCGGGACGAGACGGAGCTAATGTTATTTACATAATAATATTGCATGAATCTTGGAAAAGCGTGTTTTGGCTAACGTTTGTATCTTCTAAAATATTTCCTTATATTTCAACATGTTGTGGTGCTGGTGGCATCCAGATCTTCTCTATTAGATTAAGGATTGCTTGCCGAGGCCTGCCCGTGGATGGCTACGCAATTTTTTATTTTTTTTCCCCACACTAGGCATTTCTTCCTGTATCGTAGGTGCGTTTACAAACATTTAAACTTACATACACAATACACAGATATCCGGAACAACGATCTGTAGGCCATACAAATATTTGTTTCGTGCGATAATTGAACCCACGACTCTACGCTAACCGTGTCGTCTATATATCTATTACAAACCAAGACTGTGCCTCGAAAAGCACGAAGCACCATTGCCGTTGGTGCTGCTGTCATTCTTAAGCCGGTATTCCATGGTGCGTGATTCTGCGGACGGACATGGATCAGCCGGCACTGAGGCACCGTGGAAAGAGTGTCGTCTGTAGAAGCGCAGACAAGTCCGTAGGGGTGCGTGCGGATCAAAGGTGTGGTGCGATGCGCTCCGACAAATGCCGCAACTAAACTGAAAACAATATAATCTTGAAGTTTCATACCTTGAATGGCTTTTGTTGTACTCCGACATCCACTAGCGTGGTTTATTTCTCTTTAGTTTATTTTTATGAGAGCACATTATATAATTATTACTAATTATTATCACAAGAGCCGCAGCTGCAGCGATACGTTCTCTTTTACGTTGCATTTTGAAATGACATAATGGCTCGAAGCCATTTATTCCAATCTAGGCGCACACAGGCCGCCACGAACCGTGGAAAACAATTGGTACGTGGTGCGTGACTGTCTGTGACTGTCCGTGATTATCGGCTGTGCGTGATAAAATCCGCAGAATCACGCACTGTGGAATGTCGGCTTTAGATTTTTGACAGTCGTTACGGAGTGATCAGTAGTTCGAAAGTCTTACAATAAGTCTTACCACGAGGTATCGTGTAGCAGAGTATTTGGGCTGGGTCGTGGTAGACGGGTGTATCACAGCTGTATCTGTACTGGAAGTCGACCTCAACAATAGAGCAGTGGTGGCCCATTGATAACAGCCACGAATTACAAGTTGTAGGTCGTGAGTTCAACCCAGGCAGGCGGTTTACTTTGTTTAAATTATTTCATCACCCATGGTCTCGAACCGGTGAAAGAAAACATCAACCAAAAATTCGAAGTCATGTAACATCCTGGGCTCGCGTGGGAGATTAAAGCCCCATTACCCCTCACCACGAAAAAAAAAAAGAAAGAAAATTTGGTTCAAATAAATTGCACTAGATGGCGTGATAAGCTTCGATTTGTTATTGAGTTTTGTAAAATATTAAGATTTTGTAGAGACGATCATAAAACATGTATGTTCTTGTTTAATTAACTCTCCTAAGTACACAATTAAGGTTTAAGAAGTATCTTTGTACGGGTAAGGTACATTTAAATGATAAACTGATTTAATTGCAAATAATGTATTGATATAAACACCCGAAAAACTGATATATGATCGACCCGCGGCGAATGAGTCAACCCAACAACGATGCTATGCAACTACTACTTTTACTCTAATGTGTGATTTTTATTCATTCGCTGCGCGTCGATGTCAGCATAAAAATGATACTATTGATATGTACGGGTTTGCTCGTACAATCTTAATTCACGTTTCAAAGATTATTTGAATCGATCATTTAAAATTAATTCCAATAGATGGCGCGGTTTTAAATTTCTGAGGCATCCACTCGATTTTTAATTTATTTTGGAACACTTTTTGGTACAATGAAACTGGAAAAATGTGCAAAAAATACTATAAAAAAATGTATATATTTATTTAAAAAAAAAGTTTTCACGAACCGAGTAAACCCTTTGCTTGCAAGTCGCTACTAACACCATCTATATCCGTGGAACGGAACCGAAAGCGATCGACGTTTTTAGAAAAATCAATTTAATCAGACGAAAAATGCTATTACGTCGGCACGGTTTCTTTGTATGGGCTGAGGCATCTGTATGCTAGTATTATATTATCCTCACAGAGAGGAGGCCTGCACGCACAATGCACCAAATATTAGTGTAAGTGCAGAAAATGGGAAGGGATCCTATCCTATCCTATCGACCCCAAAAAAGTTGGGAAAAGGCTCAGACAGATCATGACCATGGATAGTCACAGTTTAAACACTGTTGTTATTTTTCACAAGATTAATTAAAGTATCCACATGTTTATCTTTAGCTGCATAACAAATGATGTTGATGTTTTCGAATGAATTAAATTATTAATGTTTCCTGTTTTTTTCCAGATACCAAAACAATGATGCATTTACCACTGATTGTGATACTCGGTAAGTAAACTCAAATCATTTTAACCTGTATTTGAATTATCAAATTTGGAACAAAAAACGTTATGTCATACACGACAAAGTTCCAATTCCATTGCAACCCATACTTTTTTAGGATATTTTTATACTAATGGTCATAACCGGCGTGCGTGTATGACTATAGTTAAGTCCCCGTCACGAGAAACTATCATTTTTGTAAATAAAGAGTACTGTACGAAATGTATAGCTTCTCGTGACGGGGACTTTAGATGTCAAAACGTAAATGACGCAAAAAGGAGTATGTAAGGATCGTAGTAGATGGCGTTCTGTAGTTTCTGCCTACCTCCATCGCAAAAAGACGTATTTTATATATGTATGTCGCATCAAGGGTGGCGGATAGATGCAAACCATTGGGAAGTCAGGTTGTATTTATTCCCTTAGGTTAAGTCATCGTGTGTGGGCAGGTAGTTGGGTAGAATCGTGAAAAAATTAAATCATACAAATTATTCGATACACTGGGTTTATTAAATAGTCACAACTCACAGTTACAATCTTGCTTACTAATATTACGGATCGACACTGATTCTACGACGTCTTAGCTCTAAGGTGGTCAGTACTTAAATGATATATTCTGCTGTCTACCATGCAAGTGGTTAGGAAAAGCGCGCCAATGCGTAGTTGTTCTTGATTTGCCGCCAGGGGCGTGCTTGTGAATTGTTTTGACGTCGGTACTAATCACTAAATCCGACATGTATTTAATTTTAAAATAAACGTAAAATACATAACACTAAAGTTAATACTTCAGTGGTAGCGATCGTTTGAAATTATTTTCTCTAATGATAAATTCAAGTATTCCTCTTTCCATTTTGTATTTAACAGCTAACCGTTTATAGGTACAAAACAATGCAATAATTTACGGGTTATTATGTTAGCGGTGTTTATGGGAACCGCCCGAAATTATTTTCCGGCCCGGCAAGCAGTGTTCGTATCTATAAATTTTCCTGCTAAAGAAGTTCGAATATTTCTTTATCGTTACCGCTACGAAAAATACGTAAAGATTGAAAAACCCTCTCCAAGTTTAGCAATTAGCCCCTGATTTCTGAAAAAAAATAAAAAAATAATAGGTACATTCTTAAAGTGGTGGCCCAGTGGGAGCAGTGGTGGCCCAGTGGTGAGCAGTGGTGGACCAGTGGTATTGGCCGCGACTTACAAATTGTAGGTCGTGGGTTCGAACCCAGGCAGGCGCTTTTCTTTGTGTAAATTATTTCATCACCACTGCTCACAAAAACGGTGAAGGAAAACATCGTGAGGAAAGTGGCATGTCTTAGAACCAAAAAATCGACGACACGTGACATACACCAACCCGCACTGGGCCCGCGTGGTTGATTACAGCCCACTCCCTCTCACAGAGAGGATGCCTGTGTCCCAGCAGTGGGAACATTAATAGGCTGATGATGATGATGATGACATACATAAACTCATGCCTTCTTCCCTATGGGTAGGCAGAAAGTATAGAACGCCACCTGCTACGATCCTTACATACTCCTTTTGCTTCATTTACGTTCATACATGTAGATATACACGCACGCCGGTCATAACCGAATACTCGCGGTTTACTTTGCTCCACACATCACCTAAACCAATCAGTAGATAGTAAAGTTTGTTTAAAGATGTCTTTTTGAATTATTTTTATCTTGGTGTATTTGTAAATAAATAAAAAACATTTTTTATCACGCACTAGGTTTCGCAAAAAATACGTTTAAATTCTGACACGAGATTTGACAACGTGTTACTTATGTTTTTTGTAACCGGCAATAGAACATGAATTAGATTGTTGTGACTGAATCCAAAAAAAAAAAAAACCTTTTTAATACAATTAAATACGGGTCTCGGAAACAAAAATTCCCAACGTTTTGAAGAATACAGGCACGATTTTATTTGTTATTCATACTCACATACACTGACAATCAATACGGCATCTGAGTATAAATTTCCAATTTAATAATTTCAGCATAATGATATATGATTGACATTGATTTTGTTACAACATAAGACAACGCCATCTATTGACGAGAGGAAAAACTACTAGTAGCTAGTAGCGCAATCTCGTATCGAATAGTGGAAGTTATCTTCTCGAAAGTTGATGTTACCTAAGTCTTTCTATGCCGAACATTATGCAATGTTCCCGTCACGTCATAACTATCTTGAAAGTATTTTTTAAATGTCTGTCTCAGCCGATTATTCTGGAAGGTTCTCAACGTGTCCAGAACAGTATAGAATGTTACAGTAACGTCTCCCGTGCTAAAAGCGAAATAGTGCGAAGTAATAAAATTGTTAACAAAGAGTGATTAATTAGTCTGCTGTATTCCCAGCTCGTAACAATATATTCTTAAATCTAATACTTATATGCCAAGTCATGTCCTGCAACTCGACTCCACATCGAATCATCAAATTGACATTTGTAACTTGTTATTAATGGAGGGTTTTCCGTTGTCAAGGTGACTGAGTCAAGTGAATTCGAGTGGAGGTCCTTTAAAATGACATGGAATTTGGGCCTAAGTATGATTTTATCAGTATAATGACTGGCATTGGTATATTGTAAGGTGTAAAGATGTTTTACTATAAATACTTATCTACTGTCTCGGTTTCTTTGTTAGTCGTCTGCCGAAACTTTAGCGAAACAAATATTAAGATTTATGAATTTTGTTTGGAGCGTAATGTATGAGCGAAGCAGTATATCTTTAGTATTTAATAGGCCATAAAATATCGTTAAGTATAGAACTTAACGAACGATTTTATGAGCATAATTATTTATAAAGAACTATGTTTGTTTGAAATAAATTGTACTTATGTATTTTTAGCTTCTATGCTGCTGGAGAAAACAATATGTTTCTTTTTTATATAAAAAACGTTGTCCCACACTAGGAATTTCGCCTGTATCGTGGGTGCCGCAACATCTATCTGTAGTTCATAAGTAGGTTAGAATTGGGGATTCTGAATCATCTATTCTCGCTGCGTCCGAACCCCCAATTCTAACCTACTGTCATACAAATGTTTGTTCCGTGCGGGTATCGAAACTGCAAACAAACATTCAGCCGTGTAATTTTTTTAGGAGTCTATCAAACTACACATTAGATACCAAGATTTGCATATAAATTAAATTATTACCTTCAATGATCAACTTTTATAATGTCTAACTTCAAAAAAGGAGGAGGTTCTCAATTCGTCAGAATATTTTTTTTAATGTATTTTCCCCGAAGATGCCTGGACCGATATGGAAAATTAATTCTTCTTTTGTTTGAATGGGTATACTTCCCAGGTGGTTCCATGTTCATCAGGTCAGGATCTGATGATTGATGGGATACTGGAGAAATCGAGGGAACTGCTCAAATATTATATAACTAGCTTCTGCAAGCGGCTTCGCCCGCTTATATTATACATATAAACCTTCCTCTTGTATCACTCTATCTATAAAAAAAAAACCGCATCAAAATCCGTTGCGTAGTTTTAAAGATCAAAGCATACATAGGAACAGACAGCGGGAAGAGACTTTGTTTTATACTATGTAAGGATGTATGCCACATTTATATGTCGCTAAAGTCGCTATAGACTTTAGTATTTTCAACAATAATGCAATTATTTGTGTGAAGTGGAACTGATGAAGGAGACCAGAGATGGTCACTGGAACTCCTTAATGCTAAGTATATCACGGGTGCATATAAGATATCTCGAATAGTTTACCGACTATGATGAAACAA
Organism: Orthosia cruda; assembly: GCA_964057195.1. Taxonomy (NCBI): domain Eukaryota; kingdom Metazoa; phylum Arthropoda; class Insecta; order Lepidoptera; family Noctuidae; genus Orthosia; species Orthosia cruda. Next base: position 11,791,789 of record OZ059855.1, on the reverse strand, counting down.
ATAAATGGTTGGCCGAAATGATCGGAAGGTAGGAACTCCAAAATAAAATAATGTATCCAAGCCGTGTTTGGACTTATTGGAATTGTCATGAGTACTTTGGCTATATGATTTTCGTGGTAATTGGATGTACCTACCAAAACAAAAAGGAGATAAATAAAAAACTAAAAAGTTTTTATATAATGACCCCTATAACGGATAAATGCCTTTATTTAAAATCTGGGACAAACCTATTAGGTTGCATTGCTATTTTGCCGAAAAGAGGCACCTAATAAAGACTGACTGACTGTAAATTGTCTGAATTTTGAAATAAATTATTATTATTATAAAGCAAAAGAACATTGGTCCTTCATCAGTTTAGTAAGGGTAATGTTGGAAGAGTCCCTTTCGCCGCCGAGCTCACCTAATTGTTAACTATCCCGTACTCTTAGCACTTTTATTAGATAAAAGTAATATTAACTTTAGGTATGTGTGTTAATACAAGCATAATTATAGATACCTAGATAAATAGAATTTAGATACTTATAGTAGGCAGGTACACCAAAGCCGAAGCATTTATTTGGTCAGTCAGTATTCAGAAAGTTGCATGTTCTAAAGCGTAGATCAATTTTTTTTTTCAACACACTTGCTCATAAAGTGGCTCTAATTTCACCGCAATTAGGCACATAATGACACCTGTTATCAAACTGTGACTTTTTCATTACTATTATTCACAAGTGAGATAAAGAGTTTCTTTTTTTTTTATTTATTGGTTGATTTGCTTTGTTCTTAAAAAAGTTTCGATACAAAAAAGATCGTGCTCAATAGTACAAATGCAACACATTTCATGCAACTTCGTATTTAAATAGAAAATTTCAACTTGTACGTGTTTAATAAATAAAACTTTCACTTAAATATAACTTTTGTTTTTGGCTGTAATAAAGAAAACTTGAAATTCCCCATTTTGTTCGTGGCTAAAACGCTATCCGCGAAAAGCTAAAAAAAAGATAACTCATTAGTTTTTAGTCTATGGCCGATTGCCATTGTTAGATGCGCGCGCATAGGAAAACTGATTAATATTGAAAAAAAATCACATCTCGTTTTTACTGTTGGAAATGATTTTTAAGTATTATTTTCTTCACAAGTGTGTTGAAAAACGTCGTATGATACACGTGTGTATTGATGATTACCGTCCTCGGCTCTCTTAAGACCCTCACCTAACGGCTCGGGTCTCAATGGCGCCTCAGCGGTAATCACCAACATTACACACTTGTACCATAACGTACTATCAATAAAAAAAAAAAAATGTGCAATCTACTATTATAATTGTTTATTTGCTATTTTAACAGTTTTTGAATTTGCTTTCAGTTTTTATAACGAACCAAATCAACAGGTAATCAAAACAAATTGAATCGAAATCCAGAGGGTGCTAACATTGACAATATCAGAAATGGTTGTTTTTAAAATGGTTAAGTAATGCAGCAGCATACGATACGATAAAGAATGTAAGGAACAATATGAAAACATTGCACAAACCGAATTTTCAGCAACCGATGCGCAGGCACGCCCACGATTGCCTTACATAAGCTCTCACGAAGCACTGCAACATATAGCTGCCTAATATGCAATACTAGAGTTAAGCTATGCTATTGGATGTTTCAACATTGTGTCTAAAGTTTCTATCATGACAGCAGAGTTGTTAGCTATTTCCGAAGCGTTGTCCTACATTGCCACATTACAACACACTAATATAGTTATATTCACGGACAGCAAGAGCGCGCTCCAGCATTTGGCTCGATGCGCCTCTGGACACAGAGGTGTATCTATAGCCTTCGCTGTTTTGGGTAAAATTCATTCATCTCTTTTAAATAATATTAATTTAGTCTTGCAGTGGATCCCGTCACATATTGGTCTACAGGGAAACGAGGAGGCTGATAAATTGGCTAAGATAGCAGTACCGTCAGGTATAGAGGTTTATATTTCGCCAGTTTATTCGGAAATTTTATCCAAATTCAGAACCTATTGTAATGAAGAGTAAAAAATCAAAAGATAAAGGGATATGGTATAAAATAATCCAATGTGAGCCTCCTCGAGACTCGAAACCATTCCTTATGGTTTAGTAGTTTTAAAGTTAGTCGAAAGATGTTAGTAACTTCTTTCAGGATTCATTCCGGACATATGCCATTAAGAGCCTTTGCATTTCTAATGAGAATGGTGGACTCTCCAAATTGCTTAGTTTGTGATAATAAAGTAGAGTTAAGCTAACGAAAAAAATCTCTTAAAAAAATTCAGCCATTGAAATTATTTATGTTCATGAAATTTACCGACGCTTCAGTGAAATCTTATGAAAAACGCAAGCAAAAAAATTTAAATAGGCGTCTCCTAAGCCAGCTACTACACTTCTTAACCTCCCAACCGAGACTGACAGCAAACAAGCTTAATAAAAACCTTCCGTAGAGGTTCTTTAAATAGTTTAAAGAGACTCTGAGTAAACACTAATAGCGGAGGTTCAACGCTTTGTGCGATTCAAAAAAAGCCTCACGGTCTCACGGACCCCACCTCTCGTTTTTTTTAAAGACCGTCTAGCGTGTTAATGGAATTACTGAAAAAATGGAAGAAATCTGTTTCTCTCTCTTTAGGTGGAAATTGCGTTTGAATGACGAAATTTAAATTAGAAAACGTTCGTGTTACATTTAAAATTAGTATAATTGTATAAATGTGTCCTCGGAGTTGGATATGCGCGTATAAAATTGTACACCCGGAAACAGGTGAGGTGTGAACTAAATAAGTTTGAATTTAAGTATGTCCCTCAATCCAAAAATATACTAAAACATCTATACCGATAATTAAGTATATTTTTACCCATGTCTGCCATTGTATTTTTCAACACTGTAATTCTTTGAAAAATTAAAAGTATTGCCGAAAATATGCGAAAAGATGTTTTAGGATTCGATACTATTGATTTGTCTCAGTCAATTAAACAAAAAACAAATAACAGTTATAAAAATGCGAGACAATATATCTTTCAGTCGGTACACGCCATAGCCTTTTGGGGGTTGAATTACAACAAACCTTTTAAGGATTGAAATAAGTATTTTACCTACTTGAAAGACGAATCGGTTCCCATGTTGTTATAGAGGTACAATGAGCATACTACTTCCTACCTCTTGACATCCTTACTCACTTCGCAAGGCATCCTTGGGGAGCAATGGACCCTTTTCCACTACCGGATCCACTCACCAAAAGTGCGTGCATCCAATACAAATTCCCCGAAATTTTTCGTCGATACCCTTACACATATCAGTTTAATGCAATTAAAGGATTAATTGAAAAGCTAGGCCCTTCTCCCGGCAGCCGAGATAGGCAGGGTAAGTACGAACGATCACTGGTGACAAATTGCCTCTCCACCGAGCGCCGTTTCATATTTCTGAACAAGGAAACAATTTAGCAGCGAGACCGTTTCCGTGTCGATTTTTTTATATTTCACTCGAGTATGAGCGGAATATTAATGGAAATTGACAAGCGCAAAACAGTCGGGATTTGACCTTAGCTTTTGGTGAAAACAAGTCTAGTATATATATATATTGGTTTATTAGTCTTTTGTAATATGTTTATCAGTATGTATGTTTGTTCCTATGTGGCGTTCTAGAGACCAAACCTGTTGGCCAATTTTGATGATTCTCGTTAATCGATCCGTCTTAATCTTGTGACTATCACTGGCTACATTAAAATTGGAAAATAGAAAAATGGCGGCTTTCGGGCACCATATTGTGTTTGTCAAATTTGTTTTACTTCCAAACTCATTGTGTGGGATATCAAAATAAAGGGTTTTAATAGCTGATTTCAAAAATATATAACATCTTATGTTTAAATGTACCTACCCGAAATAAATTTTTAACTATAAAGTTCTAGATATTTGTTCTAGTATGTAAGGATCGTAGCAACTCATGCCTTTTTTCACATCCCATGTGAAAAAGGCGAGTTTATGTATGTATGTATGTTCTAGATAATTAAATTTCGTTCAAAAAATCAAAAATCCCGACTGTTTTGTTGTAGGTATTTTACAGTCACCAACAAAAATCAATTTGTTACTTAATAAATGGAAATGGTAAAAATATAATTCAAAATGTTTTGTAGAAGCCATCCGTATCATCAATTTAACTACAATTTTCCAGATAGTTCCCTCTTGGAAACAGAACATGCGATCTCAGAAAACATATTTTTATTACCTACCTTACAAAAACGCTCCTGTATGACGGACAGCACAGATAGTAAAAATAAGGAGCGTCAGAGGTACGAGTTGCACGAGGCATTTTGTAATTAAATAAATAAATAAAATCGTTTATTTCTCCTCACAAAAACAGACATTAAAAGTTACTAAGGTATAAAAATACAGGTACATATTATGTTCTTAGTCTAGAATGTGTGAGGAGCTGGTGTCTGAATTAGGCATAAGAATGCCTGTATTACAAATCACCAGGTCCCCACCCCAGAAAACAAAAGCAATACAATTTAATGGTTCTGGTTTAGTTACCTTCAATTTAGTCCGGTTTTTAAGACTATTAGAAGAAATAAGTAAAATCATTAACAAAAACTCTTTAAACATTATCTTCAGAAAAAAATTAATAGAATAAAAAATAAAAAAAACGCCACAGTGTGTGTCACGAAGTTTATTTACTTCGTTTTAGTTGTGGTTATGTGTTTGCGTGGAGGTGTGAAGCAAGTGTGTGGGTGGAAGTGTGAAGCATGTGTGTGCGTGGAAGTGTGAAGCATGTATGTGTGTGCTTGCATTTAATTTAATCCAATTCAATTCAATCCAAACTAATCTACTTCAATACAATTTAATCATTATACTCCAATCCAATGTAATTCAATTTATTTTTAACCTAATTCAATTTATTTTTAACCTAATTCAATTTAATTCCATTCAATTTAATGTAAACCAATGCAATTCAATTCAATTTAAATTATCTTATCTTAATCAAATTTAGCCTAATCTAATCTAATTTAATCAATTTAATTTAACTTAATTTAATCCAATTCAATCCAGTATAATTCAATTTAACTAATTACTATTAATTATTATTAAATTACTGTCCAGTTAGTGCCATCCTTTTTTATACAGGGCCTCTTTCCTCTTTTCCTGTAACATGATGTATATACGTAGGTAGTACTCACAGACATAAATCTAACAAGATAAAGCAAGTCCCTCCATCTGTAAGAAAACCAAGCGTGCCACTTTTTCACACACAATTTAAAAACATATCTATACAGTCTTTACAGCTCAATATGGCATAAAAACGCATTTTTCTAGATTTGGGTGGATTTCCAGTCCCGATAATGCTAAATTAAAAGCTGAAATTACGACCATTGATCGTACTTTTACTGCGTGTTTTGGCACGCGAAGTACATACAATCGCGTCATCTAGTTAGAGATTTATATTTGTGGTAGTACTATTATAGTACCATACTTTGTGAGAATATATAACGAAATTGTGTTAATTAATTCGACGTATGAGTGTATGAGAGGTACTTAGTTCAGCTCCTAAATACCGTTTACCCTAATTATTTTTAGCACTGGGGTACAAAATCCTCTTGTTGATCGTTACAGTAGATATTGTAAATGATATTATTTTGTTCATTAGTTAAAAATATCACGGTTTTTTTACTATTTGAGGCCGTTGCTTATATCTACTTTATTCAGTAATCAGGGATTAGTAGTTACCTTTTCAGGATCTTACTATAAAAAATACTACCAAGCCGCATCTTTTGTCTTTGTGTACCAATTTTTTTCCTTATGGACACCGACTTCCAAAAAGAAAGTAATTTTTTACTTTGTACTGTTTTTATTTTTAATTTGTAGTATTTTTTTGTAAAAAAGTTTTTTTTTTATTTTTGCTTTTAAGTTGTACCTAATAGGCAAGTTCTAATAAGATACCTATAATGCCAGAATAGATTACCCGAATATCATGAAACTTAAACATAACCGGTGAAATGAGATTGTACCAAGGTGAACTTTACAAATCTACGTACCCCTTTAGAGCGTACTTTCGTGATTTTATGTTATGAAATGGTTTAAACAATAAACTGCAGTAATCCTGCTAGGATCCTGCTGCCATTTATTGAAGAGTTCTGTTATATAACAGAGAAGTCGATGAACAAAAACAAAAAAAAAAACTATCTTAAAGTCGAACATAGTTCCACCTCATTTTTAACCGACTTCAAAAAAAGGAGGAGGTTCTCAATTCGTCGGAATCTATTTTTTTTTTTATGTATGTTCCCCGATTACTCAAAGAAGCCTGGACCGATTTCAAAAAATCTTCTTTTGTTTTGAAGGGTATACTTCCTAGTTGGTCCCATAGTCATCAGGTCAGGATCTGATAATGGGATCCTAGAGATAACGAGGGAACTCGTCAAATATTATAGGCATACATATAGTGATTTTGGTATTTTCATCAACAATGCAATTATTTGCACTCAGAAAGTATAATTTGGTGAAGTGGAACTGATGAAGAAGACCACAGATGGTCACTGGAACTCCTAAATGCAAATTATGTCACGGGTATAAAATATCTCGAATAGTTAACCGACTAAGATGAAGCAAATACTTATAAATGAATGGTACTGATGAAAATGGCACCATTCCGATGATGAAGCCGGAAGGTAGGCACTGGAACTCTGAAATAAAACAATATATCCTAGTCATGCTTGGGCTTATTGGAATCGTCATGGGATGTACTTTGGCCATAAATGATTATCAGGTTAAATGGAGATACCTACCAAAACTACAAAGGGAAAAATAAAAACTTTTTAACAAAAAATCAAACCGACTTCCAGAACACAAAACTACAAAGCCAAAAAATAACTTTCTTTTCCGAAGTCGGTGTCGAAAAACTGAAAAAAATGGGTACAAAAGACACAGACTTCGGAAAAGAAAGTTATTTTTTGGCTTTGTAGTTTTGTGTTCTTTAAGTCGATTTGATTTTTTGTTAAAAAGTTTTTTTGGAAATTCGGTTAGAAAAACACGCCTGATGACTTAAAACGAAAGACGCATTCCATAAACCGTTATAGAAGTTTATACCAGTATAATTCAAAAAACGAATGCTTTTATTTACCTAATAATGATCCACAAAAAGTTGTTACGCAAATATTATTGTTGTTTTCTAAGGCGACCCTTATTGCCCGCCGTAGGGATTTAGTCCTATTTTAACCCGTAAAGGGTTATTAAGCTAATTTTGACTGAAAATTCTTGCTTTGGGTTAGTCTTGGGAATTAAATAATCTCTATTTTCATTTGATACACGAATCGTTGGGGTATTTATTAAAGATGAGTTCGAATATTGGTTTAAGAATAGTCTGTAAAGTTTTGCACTTTCGAGGACCATGAAAAGTATTTGTCTTGATTGAATTTTGGTAGGTAGGTGGCGTAGTTTGTTGCATGAATATCAAATCTAGACGAAGCATTTTGCTTACGAAAGATAGGATCAGTCTGGCAGATTCTATCGAACCAGTCACCCGATACAGAAAGAATTGTTCAATACAAATTCATATTAACGAATTTACTTGTCACCAATATAATAAGGAACTTAAGAAAACCGGCCAATTTAGATTTCGACTCGCACACGAAGTGTGCGGGACGGACGTGATCGATCAAGGCCCCAGGCTGACTGAAGGTTGTAAGGCTTCAGCTTGAACGCGTTGACGCTACGCCTATTGTTCATTTGTCTTCGAGCAAATACCGACCCTGCAGTGGTTGGAAGGCTGCCAAGGATGTTGAGGGGAAGGCGTGATGTCCAGTTCAGAAAAAGAGTCAGGTTTTCATGTCCAAAAGCGACGTCTCTTCATGGTCTCCGTTACGCAAAGTGACGTGGATTTAATATTTCGGAAATAATGGCTACAATTAGGACGGTGTCTCAGCGCACTATCCTACTACCACACTTGACCGTAACGAGGACCTCGAAACAACGACCGCGCATAAACTTTAATTAACAAATTAATTATTATGACTAGTCGCTGAAAACCGACAGAAACTCCCCTTCTACTGAACCGATTTCGATGAGACTTGTGTCTCTGGATAGGTCTCGAGAAGACCTTCCCTCCGGACCCTGGTCCAGGTCCCTAACTGCTACCTTCAAGGAGCCCTTGCGTGGAGAACGCCTAATAAGGGGAAGTTCTGTCAATTTATAGCTTTACACGCTACTTTCTAATACAATGGTGCACTTTAGTGCCAGGGTACCAGCGAGGGACTTGTAGCCCTACGCCTGGACCATCGATCTGTGACAGTTCCACAGCTTCATCTGTCACCTCAGTAGGTTAGAATTGGGGGTTCTGAATCACGTCTATAGAATTGGGGATTCTGAATCACGTCTATAGAATTGGGGATTCTGGATCATGGTTCGAGCGCAGCGAGAACAGGTGATCCAGAATCCCCAATTCTATAGACGTGATCCCGAACCCCCCAATTCTATAGACGTGATTCAGAATCCCCAATTCTATAGACGTGATCCCGAACCCCCCAATTCTATAGACGTGATTCAGAACCGTAATTCTATATCGATAAATAAGCAATGAAATCATCTTGCACTGTATCGCTGACCTAAGGTTATGATGAATTTGTGCTTGATTTATAATTTTCGTCGCGTATTAAATATAAACTCTCTTCCCTTCACAGCATTTAAATAAAAACATTGTGGAAAATGTATAGCATGTTGCATCCAAGGATCGTCATATATTTCCCAATCTTCTATAACACCTCCACATGAGAAACACGCTGCTTTATCATTTATACTGTTTCCACAATAAAAGAATCCAGAGTCAGCCATTTCCATCACTAATCTTTTCTTTGAATCTGCCGTTGCCCAGTAATAATTAAATGAAAATGCACGCATTTTATAAGTATTATAAATGTCATAACGAGGTTTGTAGTTATTTTGAGACATGATCCGTTTACAGATAAATGGATAATGACGCCGTCTAGCTACAGACAACAGATTTTATTGATTTGACGACCTTGTGATGGGGAGGGGTAGGAAACGTTTTACCGTAGTATAGAAATTAAAGAAGAAAATGATTATTTTAAAATTTTATTATCATAGCACCATTTATTTAAACACAATACATTTTTTAAAGCACATACAGAGTCATGATAAATACAGTTATATAAATCTTGAGAATATTTATATTGATCGTATAAACTTATCAAACTAGAACAACCTTTATCTTCTAAATTAAATATATTACAATTATTATTTTCTAAAATATGCTTCAACCACAACACTTTTTCTGAACCTTTAACGTAGATACATTTATCTTTTAAAATATCTATAACCAAATTCTGATAATTAGAATAGGGTAAAAATCCTTCACGCCAGTGTATCTTTCTGTTTCGTTCAATCCAACTAACTTGTTTTTTTTCTTGTTTAGTTAATTTTGAAAATGGAAATGGTGGTTCAATTAAAAACACTTGTAATGTTTTATTATACAAAATAGCGATTTCTTTTATTATAAATTCATTTGTCTCTGTTTTAAAGCCTTGAATATCCACAATAGCAATCATGATAACCTGCGTACAATGTTGCTGAGAGGTTTGTATTCCACAAGTCGATCGTTTATAATCAAACAATATGCAGTCGTCTTATCTGGTATTGCTGTAGAACATTCAATTTCCAACCTCACATCCACTGGACCTGTTTTCAGGCTATCGTTTTGTCTTGAGCAGTCTAAGATAAAGAGAGGGGCTTTTTCTTTGAACTCCTTTAGGTCAAGCAACGGGTCTACTGGACAGTTGTAATACGACTGACGAAATTTCACAAACATTTCGTATAATATACTATATTTGTTCTCAGAAAACTTTAAACCTAAAGGTTCGTATGGATAATATTGAGAATTCAAAAAGAGCGTGACGTTTGTTACTTCACAATGATCGAATACTGAACTGTCTTTAGTTTTATTATTTTTTCTATTAGTTTGTAAGCAAAATATTACATATCTAGGTTTTTCTAATTGTGAAGCAGTCTTAACTGACCATGAATGTTTTGTAGTTTTAGGAAGTAAAGGATATTCATATAAATCCCAATTTCTAAAAGCCATCTGAATGGATTTATCTCTTTCTAAATGCTTTAAAAGTGTTAATCGTTCTCGATCTGACACTTTTATGTGTGGCATCCTCCATTGTACTCTTTGCATATCTATTTGAAAATTAGCAACATCATCAGTAAGAATAACGCTGTTTAAGTTAGAGTTACTTCTATTCAATATAAGCTCGTGTTTACAATTTATAACGATTTTATTGTAATCCTCTGCAAACCCTAAAATCTTATTTAATGGTAACACAATACTAAAATGACCATCATTTTCGAATCCGTTCAACTTCCAGCCCCATAATGCAGCAACTTTATTTTCACCTTCATTTAATGAGATATATGATTTTATTGTTGACGTTATTCCAGAATTTTTTATACGATCTATTTCAATACCATTCATTTCGTACCTGATGTCTTGAAACAAAGACATAATAGGGTTATTAGTGAACGAAACATTTTTCTTGATCGGATTCCCATCTTTACCGAGCAGCTTTGCTTGGCCTTCGATGTAAATTGAACTGGCTGATGGTAGCACGTATATGTCTTGTTGATGTATGGGGATTCTGATTTCATCGTTTTCTCTAAAGCTGTTATTGTAGGGATTATATGAATGGATTTCATAACTTTCGATCGAACTATCGAAGTGCGGTAATTCAGTAATCTGTAGTATATTCATACTTTAAAACCTAGGGCTCTAAGAAAATCTTTATTTCCTTCAGTCAATTTCTTAACTTTTTTCTTACGTCTATGCTCCTTAGTGGTCGTAGAAGGAATAAGACGTTTTATTTTCACAGGAGTGTTTTTATAATATACTATCATTTTGTTTTTCTTAAATGAAGACGTAGTTGAATATTAAGTTCTTCACCAAAGTTAATACAATAACCAAATTGGTCAACAATCCTAACAGATATGGATGAAATTATATTTTTGTTCACTGGAAAGTAAATAACGTTTCGCGGTATTTCTATGTACTGATGACTCGGAGCAGTATCAAATATAAATTCATGAATAAAATGAGTTGGTAATCCGTTGCAGTACGAACCATGTACAAGATCACACTCGATTCTGATTACAGATAGACTGCTGTTATTGATGGGCACATTTGGTCTTGAATTTAACACTGAAAAGTATAACAAACCGCATTCGTATTGATTGGTTAAATGCAGAGATGCTTGAAAGTATGACACTAATTCAGATTTATTTCCAGAGATGGTAACCGTAGTAGACATGCTTGCATACTGAACTCTTCAAGAAGATCCTCTTTATTTTATCCCTTGACTACTCCAAAAATTCTTTAAAAAAATCAAACAGAGATGGCCGCAATTGAAAGGATGATTGCGTTGTATATTATCATAATTGTAGTAAACTTGAGAACCTATGTATTTTACAAATTCTTTTGGAGGCTTAAGATTCCCATAACTGTCAAAGTACTCAATATAATCGTTATATTTTGCATAGGCTACCCAATGAGAGCCAGGATCTTTAGAACTATCTAAATTAATAACTCCACATTCTTTTTTATACGGACATTTAGGAAGCTCATCTCTCATAAAGACTCCTCTAAAATAGGGAATACTATTTCCATACTTCAAAATGTCAAAGTTAGTTAAGGCTCGTTTGGGTAGCCGATATTTTAGTTTTTTTTATTCGATACAAAAATTCCAAGACCGTTTTTATGTGGTTTAAGGTGTAGTCCTTTCCCAATGCAGAGAGCTTCCATTTTCTCGTTGTGTCTCTTCGACTCGGTCAACAGCTTTCTAGCCATTTTGAATTCATTTATGGTTTTGGCAATACCAGCTGCACCGCCCGCTAATGCTCCCACCGCTGATAATCCAGCAAAAATAGGAATCAAAGGTAATACACCGCCAGTTTTTGGTATAGGAATAACTCGAGGAAGTTTAATGGATAAATCATCATCTAATTCTCTGGCTGCGGCCATAGCAAATTCTATTGCCACTTTTTTGCATTTTGGTTTTAATTTTTTCATGTGTTTTTTCGTTTTAGTAATAACATTTTTAAATTTATTTTTTAATCCTTTTCCAGATGTAACTTTTTGAGAGCACTTTTTGCTACTTTTTTTTAGGCCAGAACCACTTTTAATTTTCGTAGACATTGTCTTGCTTACTAAGCGTGCTGCGAGTTTTTCGCTTACACTCGCATCCGAGGCAGCTGCTCGCTCTTTCGCCATTTTTAACAAAATGAAATCAGCTTTGTGACGATCCTTTAAGTTTGCTGATTTGTGATAGGCAATGTCGTGTTCTTTGCAATATTCGTCTAATTTATTAATACCTTTATCTCCGCGTGTAAGCCTTTTAATTAATTTCGTACCAGGGCCACAATAATTGTATCCTGGTAAGTGTAATTCAAACGGTAAATTGTTTATAAGCCAATTGAGAAGACTACTCTCTCCAATACACATCATAAGACTAATGATTCTGGATTGAACACTTTAATAAATACTTATTCGATTCATCAATTTATTCGTTGATAAGTTAGAAAAGTTAATTTTATTTATAATTATACATTCGATTGATCAATCCAACTGTTTTCAGCAGATGACAAACCTAGCCATTTTATTAAAACCCTGTTTCCTTTTCTTCTAAGAACTTTTTCGACTAGGTAAACATTGGGATGTTTTGTCTTTTGCAGCTCTTGTAAGTAAAATGCCCCTAAAATAGGCTGACCTCTGATTGTATCTTCAATTAAGTAGGTTATAGGAGTTGTATTTTGTATTTTTCGAATTTTAAATATTTCCGTCGACCAGTTGGGGGTATATCCTTTTTCAAATGTCCCTTTGTACTTACTGATACGGACATAATCACCAACTTTATACTTGCTTCTTATTCTTTCGTTTTTTACCAGCCTTAAATATCTTTCTAATATACGTTTTTTATTAATGTTATTCACATTAGCAGGGATTTCCTGAATTGTCCGATGGTAAGTGTGATTATATTTATGAATAACATCATTAAGGGTATTGTCCATCCAATTATAGTTGCCTTTTAAACTAAATTCTTTATACAGTTTAGATTTCAATGTTCTGATGAATCTTTCAACTATTGAAGCCTTTTTTGTTGAGAAGGTTGAGTAGTGGTTGATATGATTAGATTTCATAAGCTTTTGAAATGTATTATTATAAAATTCTGTACCATTATCCGTTTGGAGATTTTTCGAAACACGTCCTGTAGCCAGCAACATTTTGAAAGATTTACATACATCATCTTTGGTTTTACTTTTCAGAGGGAAGGCCCAAGCATATTTCGAAAATGTATCAATAACGGTAAGAATAAATCTGTAATTTTTATTTTCTTTTGAAATTGATTGCATATCCATTAAGTCTGCTTGCCAAAGGTCATCTACATCTTTCATAATAACATGTCTTCGTGGAAAGTTCACTCTCACATTTTTATGTATTTCGTTTACTACGTCAGCTTTGCTCATTTTTAGAATTTAGTACATTTGTCTTGAATGCATCTATAATACTGAATTAAAAGCATATTATTATCACTATTTATTCTTTAATTATGTCAGCTTCTTTTAATTCTTCAATTATCGATAAAATTTCATTATCATGGTTTGTATTGCCAGCATCTCTTGAAGCAACTAATAGTTTCAATCTCTCAACCAATTCGTTAGGATCATCCCAATATACTAAGTCAGTGTTGTTTTTGTATTTTTTTAGTATGGGTAAGTTTCCTCCAAGTTTTGTGTGAACAAGTTTATTAGCGTTTGTCAATTCGGAAAAGAGTGGTTTGATTATTTCACGATATTTTATTCCTTTATCACCTCGTATTTGACCATTAGGATTAAAATCTCTCTTATGAGCATTTGTAAAATGCAGCATATCCTTATAGACAAGTTTATCTTTGCTCGAAACTAATTTTAAATCAGGTTTTCTTCGAAGTAAAAGTTCCTTCAGGCCAGGAGTTAAATTATAGGTTTTGTCATCGATTTTAATCAAAAGGTCACTATCATCATTTAAACTATCAATTTTAGAAAATGATACTGCTGAATTACCCATCAATAAAGTTTTGTTTACACTTCTTATTCCAAACGGTATATTTACACCATCATAAATATCATGGATATCACGGCCCTCTAATGAAATTTCTAAATCGTCTGGTAATTCTATTTTATTAGACTTTTTAGGGGATTGGGTAGAATTTAGTTTTGGATCGTAGCAATCCTCAAAACTTGTAAATGAGCTAGTATTGATATCATCCAATTCACTGCCTTCAGAATTAGTGAGTGTTGTATTTTCTAAATGTTTTATTTTTTCCATAGATTTATTCGAATCAACTAGAGTTTTAAGTGGATCTGTGACAGGTTTTAGCATTTTATCGAGTGACAAGTTCATTGAGTTTTCCTGGTTCTTCATTTGTTTTATTTTATTCTTTATAGAGTTTACAGACTTAATTAATTCTATTTTAATATTTTTCGCCATGTTGTAACAACTGTGTTCAGCTGAAGAACAAATAATACTAATTTTTCTTTTTGTGTGTTATTTACTTATATACACAGTCAGTCAAATTTAAAAAAAATTTCGAAATTCTGTCTGTACCTCCCATTATTTAATGGTGATTCTTTGCTAATAAGAAGAAATTGATATGGATTACTCCAAACAGTTGCACAAATATCTTTGAACTGATTCCATGGCAGATCGGAGTTGACATGTTCTCCATAGATGTGCTTTAAGTTTACATCATCTTGTTTAAATATTATAAGAAAATTGATGTTATCCCGTAGCAACTGTTTCGGTATTTTTGAATAGGTTTGCGATAAATAAAAGCAATCAATTTGTTTATGTCTACCCATAGAAAAATAATTACGAATATTTATTTGTTTTTCACAGGCAACATCATCAAATATAAATATAGAATTTGGTAAAGCTTCATCGGGAGATATGACTTCTGTATTGTCATTGAACTCAATGAAGTTAATCTGAGGCACTCTTCTTAATACTTCACTTAAGAAACGATATTTTGGTTGGAAAGTGGTTTTTGAGTAAAGATAAAGATTTTGAAATTTAAGACCATTTTCATGCAGCAATAAACTGATCATAGCGTTTGTTTTGCCACAGTTCGAGGGTCCACATATTATGCAACGAATCGTATTAGGCAATAGAGCACTATGCCTTATCTGTCGAGCAGAGTCATTGAAATTGATATTATTCACGTTCAGGGATATGGGTTGTTTGATCAACTTCATCTTGCCTAATATTTATTTTCATTACTTACTAACCTTTATATATGAATAAGTGAGTGCAGTATTTAAACAACAGGTTTGGACTTGTGTCGTTATCAAACTGATGTTCTCGTCTTACGGTATAAATGTATTTATGACTAATAGCTGAAAGGGGAATATTCTAGGTATGCCAAAGTAATTAAACATTACACTTCATTGCAGTAGCTGATTTGAAGTAGGACTATAGGCTGTTGTTCGCGATTTAATTATTGTTTTTTGTCTAAAGGTAAGTTTTTGAATGATAACCAATCAAACAAGAAATTATAAATACAATATTTGTTTATAGTTTATTTATAGACAGTATTTTTTATTTCAGAATAATGTCTCAAGCATCGCCACCACCATCATCCTACAGCCCTAGCATATTGGACAATGAAAACGTGATTTCTGCAGAACAGGAACAACCCAGTTTTCATGAGGTAATCTTTGCTTTAATATTTCATAGGAGTTGTTTCTCTTTTTTCTTACGCTACTGTTATTTTTTCACAGTCATGCTAATATCGTTTTTTTTTTTTCGCAGTGGAACTCTGAGGTCCTCAATGGAAATCCTGTTATGAGCTCATTTTTTTACTCTCAGGGCAACTACGAACCTTATTTTGAAGCTTTAAATCAGAGCGCTAAAGTTGAAAAGCTGCACACTGGAGATGAACAAGCACAAACTTCTAAAAAGTCTTCAAAAAAGAGAAAATGCCCATTAGGATCATCATCATCATACATTGTTCGCCGAGGAGAAAGCGAAAATCGCGGGCATTTAATTAAATTAGAAGTGCATAAACTTAAAGACTCTAAGAATGAAAATGATTATAGTGATAGTGACAACGCATGTATAACGGTGCAATACGTGGTGCATGAAACTTATGACGACGTGATGGAAGCAGCAGAGACCCTTATTAAAAAAATTGGAAAAAAATTGAGTGACCCAGAACAGTTTTAGACTATTTTTGTATTAGTTAATTATAAATAGTTTGTACTGTCAAAATATGTGTACTTTAGTTAATAAGATAATAGTAGGTATTTTGTCACTTATTGTTTTATTATTGTTTTTAGATTAGATTATTATTTTATACTGTGAATGATCTATACAATAATTATGATAAAAAAACAAAAACATTTCTGTGTAAATTAAATAAATGTTATGACTATCAACTATGCTGGGTTTCATTTTTCTTTGTTTACTTAGTTTAAATAGGAAGTGGGTATATCACATTTAAACACACTTATTTAATTATAAATGATTTATTTCATATTATATAATATTTCAATCAATACATTTTACTTTATTAATTTTTGATACATACCTTAAATTAGCCTTACTATATACCTTAATTGTAATCTCATCCAACACTTAATTAAAATACAGTTTTATGATGCCCCCAAGGCAAAGTATTACAACCATCTCCCATTATTTGTCTTTTATCATCATCCCTACTAAGAATCAGCTTATTAATCTTCTGAGTAAAAATCTTATGATTTTTTGACTTTATAATACACATGTCATCTCTTATGCATTCATTGTACCGTAAAGCTCGTTTATATTTTTTAATATCGAGTTTTTTCACAGCTGATTTTTTTACACCTTTTGCTCTGATGATTGTAGAAGCTAACGAGTCTATACAATACAATTTCGCTCTTAAACCTACAAATGCAGATATAATATCACCACCCAATTCATCTTTAAAAAAACCTGGTATTTTACAATTTGCTTTATGTATATTAAATTGATTTCCAGTTTGAAAGTTGCTCGTATCAAAGTATTTTATATTCTGTTTCATATCCTCATAGAAATCTTCTGTATATATTAAATACAAAAGGCTGTCAGTGTCAGTATAACAAAGTTGAATATCATTTTCGTATAGACGTTTCATCACAGAGTAATGAAAACGATACAAATGACTCTTAGCCAATTCCAATATTGTGAAGCCAATATAAATTGGTCTATCAAGAACAAGTTTCGTTTGTTTTAACTGGATTGCTACTAAAGTATCAGAAAATATAGATAAATCTTTGAAGTTTGGAGCACTTACATATTTTTCAGCTCCACAAATTTTGTTAGTTTTATTATGAATATCTTTCCATACATTAACTAGTTTGACATCAACTTGTTTTCTTTTGTTTTCGATAGTTTTGCCAAAAATAGAATTATTTTGTTTTTTTAAAAAGTCTCTTTCAAAATCGGAAGAAGCTTTTTGTCTAAGAGTAGTATTCAACAAGATATACGGAGCCAAAAATGAACTTTGTTCAAACGCTAGTATTCTATATATCTTAAGTAATAGAAGTCCGTTTTTTACACATTATTTAAGATGAACATAGTGAATGATATATTTATGTTTGTCATACAGGTTAGCAATTAATTTAACATTTTTACTACCTGGTGGAGCAAACCTTTCAGCGGCAAATGGTAAATCTGAATGAGCTTCGTGAATTTTATGAGGATAACATAAGTCAACTTCTAAAATAAATCCTGTGTCACTATCATTTAAAATACACATTACATTAAAATTATTTATTTCATCTTCGTTTAAAAACCTAAAGTTTCGAGTAGGAAGCGGTTGCATCATGGCATGGCCATATAAATTTACACAATCAAGATAAATTAAATAGCTGTCAGGTTCCTTATTGTTATAATTTGGCAGATATTTATTATTTGCCTTCGCATATCTTAAAGAACATTGGGCAAGTCCTCCCCTAATGCCTTGTTCTAACATTTGATACATATCAATATCTGAAATTAAGTCTAAGTTAATTTGAGTATAAAATAACATTGCATCCCAACTCAGCGAAGGAGATGATACATAATAACAGGGATCAAGGTTATAATATTTTAAACTCATTGTTCTAAATTTTTCAAAAACATCACATAAAAGTAGGACATCACATTTCAAATATAAGTCTGTGTACTCCCCTAAATTAGAAATACCAAAGGCATTCCAGACATTTAAAGCATGATTATAATCTTCATCCGAAATAGATTGGGATGTGAGTTTATTATAAAATTTAGATGAATCTGGCAATTTAGTATCTTTATAACGATCCCATGAATCAATGTAATCATAGCAGTATATACCCTTCTTGCATGCTAAATTAAATAAATAATCATCATTAAAAAACTTTCGTAAATTTTTAAAATCTTCCGTTTTCATCGTTTTTATTAAATTATCTAGACTTGAACTTAAAAAATTAAAAGAATCGATAAACTTTAACTGAGCTACATTTTTTTTGTCAATCGGGACGAATTTTGTGAAAGATATATATTTTTCTTTGTTTTTGGGAATAAGATTTATGCGACCGCAAAGAGCTGAAAGTTCCTTTATAAACAAATGACAATCATAACCAGAAAGATTATGAAATATGACAGGTATAAATGGACAAGAGTTTGCATTTAAATTACATGTACTATGGGCTGGTCCTCTATACATTCCTGTGAAATGATCATGATCAGCAACAACGAGGTCAGTATCAGAAAATGTTTTCCTGCATAAATGACATTGTTTAGCGTTTTTTAAAGACATTTGCTGATCTTTACTAATTATTATGGGTTTTATCTCTGACATAAGTCTATGAAGTCTTATTACATCTTGACTAATAGATTCAACGAACTTTTTTGAGCAGTCTGGCCCTCTATAGGATCTAAACTCATTTAATTCAGGTTTAGACTGGCAAAAAATGTAATAACCATAACAACTTGCCACATGGATTTGTATATTTTCGACACATGTGGATTTATTTTTGTCTGAATATTCATGTAATAGACTTTCAAAATCGCCAAAAATAACAATTGGAACTCTTTGAGTCCTATTAAAATTTGAAAAACAAAGTTTTGAGTTTTCTTCGGGGAGTATAGTCTGCACTCTTGCACAGCTATGATTTAATTGTTTTTCTGGTGAGTCAAAATACACAAAACATTCGTCACATAAATATATCTTAGACTTATGTTTTGTAAGTTGTCGGTGTACAAGCTTACTGAAATTTTTAATATAGCAATAATGACTTTTACCATTATTATTGAAATAAAGTAAATTTACGTGATAAAGTTTTCTTTTTAACGTTTTATATAACGGCCCTGTTACATCATAATTCTGCTCCAGACCATAGACGTTAATACTTATATTTGGATTTAAATCTTCAAATAATTTTATATCGTCTAAACTGGGGGGAAATGTCATGTTCGTAATGTTTAACACTTTGGAATAGTGCGGATATGATGTAACTCTATTGAAGTTATTCTTTGCTGGATACAAATATGCCACAATGCTCCAAAGAAAACAGTGATTATCTTTATTGACTATGTTTAGACACGATTTCGTATTTTGAATTCGTTTAGGTAATTCTAAATAAGAACCTGCTCTCAAAGGACTATATTTAACGAAATTAATTTCTAAATGACTTATTGATTCGATGGCCCACCCTGACTCACTTAGTTCGAACTCGGAACATTTATTTAAGATTTTTTCTATAAATGCATGATATGTGGATAATATATCTGTACTTTGAAGTATAATTACATATTTTGTGTTAAAAGATTTAAGACTAATTTCGTTATTTTTAGGTAAAGTGTAGGAAACAAAAAGTTCGAAATTGACTTTCAAAGAAACGTGTTGTTTTAATAATTCTTTAATTAGATAGCAACAAGTATCTAAAACTTCAATTAAAAACTTTTCAGGCATAATAGTAAAACTTTGAGGATTTATTTTGTAACTGACTATTTTGTTTTTAAAAGCACAAGCTATTATACGAACGTTATCAAATTGAGTTTTTATAAGGTTATTAGATTTATGGATGTTAGTTTTTTTGTGGTAAGGATAATTGTGAACGTCAATGTTACAAGCTTGACAGAAAACCATTTTGCATATAGTTAAATTTGATCTATGTATATTGTATTATTTCAATTTTAGGTTTTTATTTAGCTTCTTTTTTTTTTTTTGGTATATTTTTAATCAAATTAAAAAATATTTTTAAAACATAGGTATATCGATTATAATTATATTTATGAGATAATGATTATATTATGAATATTGTTGTATTTTCAATTTTCATACAGATTTTTATTTAGCTTTTTTTTTTTTTTTGGTTTATATTTAATCAAATTAATAAATATTTTTTATAACATAGGTATATCGATTATAATTATATTTATGAGATGTTATATTATGATTATATTATGAGCATTGTTCTATTTTCAATTTTTGATTTTCATTCAGATTTTTATTTAGATTTTTATTTAGCTTTTTATTTTATCTACTAAGTAGATTCTGTAAGAGAACAATTAAAAATATAAGTTACATGGTTGGTAGATATTTAATCAAATTAAAAAATATTATTAAAACAGGTATATCGATTATAATTATATTTATGAGGTAATGATTATATTATGAATATTGTTGTATTTTCAATTTTAGATTTTTATTCAGATTTTTATTTAGCTTTTTGTTTTATCTACTAAGTAGATTCTATAAGAGAACAATAAAAACATATAAGTTAGTTATAGATACCAAGCCAAATTAAAAATATTTTTAAAACATGGATGCTAATATCGATTATATGTATGTATATTATACCCAATATTATAAAGGATTAAACCAAGTTTAATATTGAAATTAAGTAAAGTTATGCAATTTAATAAAAGTTAAGTAATGTTTTAAAATATTGATAAAAATAGTTACGAATAATTACGGGGGTACAAAATTGGCTGGATAGAGGAGTAATCCTCTTTAACTGCTGCAACCAATTGAGTAACCGCCTTCCAAGTTGGACTATCGTCATTCACTGCTGTTTTGAAACACACCAGTGAATGTTTCCAGCGATCGGTTGTTATGGCCTCCAACTCCTGACTATTCGATATTCGAAGCTCAATATAATATTCGCCGCGCCTTGTGGGATTGCTTTGCGTAGTATATCCAGAACCAACTCGACGCGTTAGGTAGCTCTTCAGTTTTGATGCTCGAATTGATTCACGTTGCTCTTCATCCTGAAAAAACAAAAAAAAATAGTTTTAATCGTTATTATATCATCATTATAATCCGATGATTCACAATGATCATCAGCCATCTATCACCCCTTTGCTATTATTATAGGTACCATCACAACAATATCTTAAGACGTGCCTACGTAGTCTTCATGTATTTTTTTTTAATTCAATCCCTTCACACAATCACGAGTTAATGTTTACTAAGTAAACGTTAACTTTTATTTATAACATACATAACATCATGCCTGTATTTTTCGAGCGCTAACACTCCGCGATACTGCCTACTATAAAATTAATCAAAATTGACACAATTATCTACACTTGGTCAGACCTGAGAATTAGATCGATAGACCTAAGAATTGAATATAGGACTTTATAATAATCAGTAATCAGTATGCTTACAGCACCACTAAACCTGGGTCTATAGGCCATTAAATATTTATTTCATGACGGCATCGAACCCACGACACACAGCGCAGCTGACAATCGCGCAGGCCCTGCATCAGCCGAGCCGTCAAAATATAATTAATAATTGCCAATTTTATCTCAACTTACCTCGGAATCAGGGTAGATGCAAAGTTTTCGTATCTTTTTAGCTGATGTAGACGCAAATGCAGATGCGGTTGAAGGGTCGGCCTCTGACTCAGATCCGCTACCGATCGGCTGTTCTTGGAGTAGTTTTTTATTTTTCCCTTTTGGCTTCGAGGGTTTGGGTGTTAAAGGCTTACTTGGCTTCTTCTTTTGTGATATAGGAATCACTTCAGTGTCAGAGTCAAATGGATTGGAAAACCTGAAAACAAAACAAGATTATAACATTTTGTAAAACAGGTCTACTTACAAACATTCATACGTTTATTTACAACTTTTATCACATAGTTCATTCATGATACTTAGGTTCCTGTCACGCCTAGCTATTTGCCTGTAAGAAAATCTAACTTATAAACTCACTCTCAATAGTGACCTCTGAACCTGCCATACCTTCGATCATATTGATCATAGCATAAGACCTAAAATAAAATTTGAAAAATAAAAAGAAACGCACAGTCCCACATCCCCCACCTCCACACATAACCGCACACCCGCCCTTACACTGATAACAAAATTAATAGAGTTAAAATGATACGTACATACTTGCTGTTTTATTTGTGAAACACACGAATTAAACGATGTTAAGTTATACGAAGATCACTGCACGATGCACTGATTGATTGAACAATATTCTGTGAGATAATTGCCAGATGACGCTGCTTTTATATTCATACATTGTAAAACGGTATACACACTTAAATAATCTTTGTTAGATATAGTTTATTTTAAATTAGGCGTCAATATTGGCATATAATTATAATCCCTATGCGCATTACACATAAGATTTATAATTATTTATTTCTTAATCATCATTCATACTCAATTGTAACGTTGCCCTAACTTACCATTTTAGGAGGATATATTAAACGGCGCCGCGCTGTCGCTGAAAACTGAGACGAAATTTTTATAAGGTAATCGCATGTACTTGTGTACAAATGGGTTTAACCATCATGAAATTCTAGAGACCAGGCATATCGGGTCTTTCATATTAACATTGAATATGACTAATATAAATTGAACTCCAAAATATTTTATTGGAAAAACAAGAAAAAATATATTTTATGTTATCAATATTAAATCTACAACTGTAATAAATACCGAGTATAACAAGTATAAGGTGTGCATTTTGTCATTTGCTAATCATGAGGCAACAACAACTTTTCTTCTCATGTTTATCATGTGGAGGTGTTATAGAATATTGAGAGATTTACTTTGATCCTTGGATCACAATAAACGTGGTGAAGGGAATAAAGCTACGTTACAAAAAAAAAATGTTTGAAATACTTACCCTATTAGAATGTATATGTATACGATGACATACTGCACTAAAAAAAATGTTTGAAATACTTACCCTATTAGAATGTATATGTATACGATGACATACTGCACTAAAAAAAATGTTTGAAATACTTACCCTATTAGAATGTATATGTATAAGATGACATACTGCACTAAAAAAAATGTTTGAAATACTTACCCTATTAGAATGTATATGTATACGATGACATACTGCACTAAAAAAAATGTTTGAAATACTTACCCCATTAGAATGTATATGTATACGATGACATACTGCACTAAAAAAAATGTTTGAAATACTTACCCTATTAGAATGTATATGTATACGATGACATACTGCACTAAAAAAAAATATATGTAAATCTGTATATATTATAGAGGCACCATGCATCATCGCAATTTAAGTCTGAACATTACAGTGCACTGGTTCAATTTTAAATTTATTTCTTAAATAAATAATTAAATTTATATTAATTATCTATAATGTTTCACTCAGCCAAATCTAATTTAGATGGCATTCGTAAAATGATTTTCAAGAATGCTAGGGGTGAGATAATATATATTCAAGATATGCCCCCTAGAAAAAAGATATCGAACACAGGTGAAATAAAATACCAGGATAATGATTTATTTTACCAGAAGTTGGAAGATTTTGTGAAATCTAACTTGAAAAATATTCACTACCTAAAACTCAAAAGCGAACCTGGAGAGGATCTTCGCACATTCGTACGAATTAGCAACAATCAGGCTGATCATGAAAAATCGAATATTAGTGGGAGTGGTATATCGGCAGCAACAGGTGATTTATTTGATCAGGAGAGTGATACAGCACATGAGTTAGTTTTACCTGCATTAGAAGATATTGATAGCTATCAGATACTATCGGGAAACGAAATGTGTTTCATATAAATTGGGTCATCATCGTTTTAGTTCTACTCTACAGGTCTGAATGTTATTCCTAGTATAACCTGTCTCACTTTTACTTGCTATGTAATCTAGTCCTAAGTTAAAGAATAAATTTATTTTATTTCTATTTTATTTTTCTTTTTCAAAGGAAAACCTTAGTCCAACATTGGTTGAGATGATGATTGAAAAATTAATGGAGGTGTTCTGAATCATGGCTTTTAGAATTGGAGGTTCTGAATCACGGTTCGAGCGCAGCGAGAACATGTGATTCAGAACCCCCAATTCTAACCTACTCACCTCCACGGGCACAGCCACGTGAAAGTGCGAAAACATAGCTTCAGTGCCTGTTTTCGGCATATTTAGCGAGTTTGTACTCGAGCTGGTGGGCGGATCCGCATTCACCAACCGTCATCGGATAGCCCTCGCGATGGGCTACCCCATGGTGGAAGTCCGGTGGATACAGCTCCAACCCTCGATCCAGTATTCACTCTGATGTGGTCGACGATGCGAGAAAACCATGGAACCTCTTACTATATTAAGTCGGTTAGTTCCCTAACCACCAGAGCTGGGCTCCTTCCAAAAATGTGGTTGGGAAGCTGGAGAATTGGGCTATCGAATGGTAGTACCCTGATCGGTGTACCACCAGCCCTTCTGGGACTTCTGTTGCCGGGAAGCGGCCGAAATAGAAAATATCGTGTTGTTCCATGGCTTTAACGCCTCTGTGTGTGTATGTGTAGCTATATATTAGCTATGTGTTGTGACTGAGTCCAGGCGTGTGCCCGAGGGTCCCCAAAGGTAATGCTTCAGATAGCATATCAATAATCCTTCAGGCACCAAGTGTGTCTGAAGGTAGTGGGCCCTCTGGCAGACGCGTAGAAACGTCCATGCTGGCACATACAGACACATTATTTCAAGTAAGTAAGATCTATGTATTAGAATTACATAGATGCCATCTATATATAGGGCCTGGACACAGTTCCAGGTCACCTAGAAGCGCTAAAACGCTTATAACCAAAATTCTATTTACTTACTTGAGCAAAAATGCATGTATTTACCATCTCAGAGTGAAACTGTTTTAAACCTGGCTATGTACTGTTATTATGTACAGTTTTTCAGTCATAGCACCAAGGTATACTATCTAGAACACCTAGATGGTGTTTCCTAACAAAACAAATGTGTAAGGTAAATAATACGATTGGTAGGTGGGCAGAGCGCACCTATCGATACTTGCGACCCGGCCATTTTCGGGGGGTCCAAAATAAGTAAACAAATATTTTTTATTTGCTTAAAATACTACTTACACATTTTATCTATAGTATATTAATTCTAATTATACTAAATAACCGTATTTTAGGTACTATAGGCTATTATAAAGCCCTCAAAACGCTATTCTAAAATACCAAATTTGCCTGCTTACGCGCCAGACTATATATACGTTAACCGCCATCTGACTGCTCATAGTCAGTTAGCCGAGCTACACGCACGTAGACGTATCGCAAATCGCACGGACCACCATCATCAACCTACCCTCCATACTATCGATAGTGTAAGTTCTCGCGAGCTTGCACTTTCGGGAGTATTCAGGGCGGGCTTCGTTGCTACCTAACTGTTGGAGCGTGCGCCCAACCGTTATAGTGGTCGCGAAGACTAGTCACATGAGTAGTTTCATGCTAGTCCCACAGCTTGAAGAAAAGAAGACCAGTGAAAAAGAAGCAGATGTCACCGCCTGGCGCCCGCGGCCCCCCGGGCCGCGGCGCCCCCAGCCACCAAGGTACTCGCCCGTCGATGGACCGGACCGCCTCGCTCCCTAACCTAGGGACCGCGGCGGCCGATGCACCGCCACCCGAGGAGCCCCCCAGTCGCAGCCAACAGGAGAGCGCACCGAGGAATGCTGGCAGGCAGAGCGCCACTGGCGCCCTACCAGCAACACAGTCACCAACTACAAGGTACAGTACCTCCCAATCGTGCCATCCCCTCGCAAAAACACCGATACCCGCGGAACGTAAATCGACCGCCAAAACCCCAGAAAATAATTTTTCAATGGTACCTCCAAGTACCCTCATCGAAAAAAAATCGGTGGATCGAAATGTTGGTCACCCAACTCGCCCACCCACTAAACCAACAAGTCAACAGCGGAGACAAACAGCCGCAGACGATGTACCTGCATACTCTGTGCGCGCCCTGGCACGTACTAGTAACATTTCGCCTCGCGCACAAACATCGTCGCGCACCACACCTCATGCCTCCCAGGCTACCAAACCTGCACCAAGCAAGGCGCCAGCCCACATGCCGGCGCCACGCTCTACACCTACACCTACAGCATCTCGCCCTATGCTAACGGGCACGAGTACCTCGGCAGAGATTGAAGCCAGGAAAAACAGCCGCGACCCGCGTTCAAGCCGCGATCCTCGCCGCCAGGTGGCACCACTAGTGGTACCATCAACCAATACCGGTTCGCCGGCCCCCCCGCGTACCTCAGCAGCCGACTCACCCGCGTTTCGATCCACCCAATCGTCGCTAAGTGGGTCAAACACATCGCTTGCGTCCATAGGGCGCAGAGCAGAGGCAGAGGTCGACACAGAATTCGACGACTTAGCGACGCCAACGTCGCCTACCCCGTCTATGGAAGTAGATTATGATTTTCAGACAGGGGGTAGGGCACTCAGGAGACGCCGGAGCCCAGACGAGACGGCAGAGGAGGAGGCGAAACGCTACCGCATGGACACACAGCGCATACAGGCGCGTGAACAGCGTAGCACTAATTCGCCCACCTTCGCCGACGCTGTGCGACGCGCCCACTCGCCAACACCGTCATCCGCCTCCTCCACTACCAGTACAGGAAGGAAGCCATCGTCCGGGGTAAGTAGAGTACCTACACCTACCCCCAACCAGGACGCAGCCCCCATAACTACATCCGCTGAAATCAGCGCGGCACAGCTAGCCAAGAAAAAACGCCCACGCTACCCGCCACTAATAGTTGAGAAACTACCCAACTGGGCGACCCACTTCAGGGCTTTGGCCGCCAAATTGGGCCGGCCACCAAATGCCCGACCATACGGGCAAGGAGTTAGGTTCTCACCTGAGAGCGAGGACGAATACAGGGTGGTACAGAGGTACCTAACCGCCCTGGAAAAGGAAGAGCAAATCAGCTGGTTTGCGTACTCGCTCCAGGCTGAGAAAAAGCTCAAGGTAGCTATCAGGGGGCTGCCACCGGACACCGACCCCAAGGAGATTGAGGAGGAGCTCCGCAGCCTAGGCTATGAGCCAGAATACGTTAGGCACATAAACGCGCGCCAGGGAAGACCTGGCTGCGTGTTCCACGCCGTGCTGAACAAAACGGAGAATGTGAGAACGATCTATGACACCTCCGTGTTCCTATACATGAGAGGTGTCAAGATCGAGGCATGGCGTGGCAAACGTGGGCCCGCTCAGTGCCACCGGTGCCAGAAATTTAGGCACTCGTCACACCAGTGTCACCGCCCAATCGCCTGTGTACGATGTGGAGAGGGGCACGTAGCCAGAGAATGCACTCGACCCAGGGAACAACCGGCCACCTGCGCAAATTGCGGGGGCCCACACCCGGCCAGCAACATAAAGTGCCCCGTTTTTCAAAAGGAACTATCACACAGACGACTGGGCACTGTCGCCATTACAAACAACAACACGTCACGCCGCCCACAGAAAGTGGTGCAAACAGAGGCGAGGCCCCTAGAAGAAGAGGCCCAAGGCACGACATTAATGGCGGCAGCAAATGGGCCCACACAACGTGGAGAAGCGGCCTCCTCCTCAGGGCGGAGGAAGAAGAAGAGGGGGGGGAAGGGAAAGAGGAAAAACCCCCCCGCGACCATAACACAAGAAAAAAGTACAGAGGCCACCCCTGCGAACAATTCGGCGCAGGCAGTAAAAAAAGTTGACACACACAAACCAACACATTTACAACACAACACCATCCTACAGCGGTCGGTTAACCGTCCGAACCACGTGATGTCAACAAACGCCGGCGGAAAACTACACGCGCGCTCCCTGCCGGCCGAGATAGATAACACAAAATGTGTTACAGAGGCGGCAAATACTTGGACGCATTCCGACCGAGAGGCGGCACAAAATTGGAGCGTCAAAACACAACGGGAAAATTTTACTGCTTGCGCCATAAGATTACTGATGGACCTGATTAAGGCCATCAGGCAGGGTCAGGACGTGGAGCAGGTCATCCTCGACGGCTTAGCCGCGTTATTAACGCTTTACCAACATGAACAATAAGCCGTTGAGGATTGTCCATTGGAATGCTCGCGGCCTGAAACCAAAAGTCGCACTCCTCCGCCATCTCCTCAAGGAGCAAGACATCGACGTGGCGCTTATAAGCGAGACCTTCCTGGGACCTGGAGATAGGTGTAAGTTCCCGGGTTATCTCGCTTACAGGAAGGACGAACGGTCGGCATACGGAAATAATTTCCGAGGCCTGGCCGTGCTTGTAAAGAGGAGAGTCGTCCATCAAGAGCTTCCACTACCGGACCTACTTACAGCATACGCGCTGGGTGTACAGCTGCACGTAGCCGGCGAAGACCTGGAATTATACGCCTTCTACAAACCGCCAAGGAACAAGCTCGACATGTCGGAGTTTAGAAAACTTCTAAGCACCACAGACCACCCGACTGTCATCGCCGGTGACTTCAACGCAAAACACCCAGCGTGGAACAGCTCTCAGCACAATGATGAGGGGAGACGACTCTTCGCGGACGCGGAGGCCTACGGGTACACGGTGTCTGGACCTGAAACACCGACTCACTGGCCAGATACAAATAGATACATGCCCGACGTGATAGACATCGTTGTACACCGTGGGCTGCACTGCCAGGTCACACAGCAGGTACTGGAGGACGAGATGCAGTCTGACCATCACCCAGTACTTGTCGTCCTGTCAGACATGCCGACCCGCATAAAGCCTCAAGCGCCACGTCGAAAAATCGACTGGGACAGATTCACAGAAAGGGTATACTCTACCACGCCAACTCGACCTATCACTACCGCCGCCGACGTCGACCTACTGGCCGATGAGATCACTGCTTGCGTACAACAAGCACTGGAAACAGCAACATTGACGCAGCAGCAGGGGAGAGTGCTTCAGCCGCCCCTGCCAGCGCGCGTCAAACGGCTTATTACCGAAAAGAGGCGCCTACGCAAGCAGTGGCAGCAGACAAGATGCCCAACAATGAAAACAGCACTAAACAAGCTCACGGAAAAAGTGAAGGCCGAGTTGTGTGCTCTTAGAACCGCGAGTTGGGAGGAACACATTGACGCCGCGGAGGGCGATTGGACCTCCATCCACAAGCTGTGTAGGCAGCTTAAGAACACCCCAGCTCCGGTACGACCACTGCGTAGCACAGACGGGGCGCTAAAGTACGTAGCGGGAGACCGAGCGGAGGTCTTTGCCGAACACCTGGAGCGTCAGTTCCAACCGAACCCGATCTCCCTACACGAACATGTCGCAGCAGTCGAGCAGCACATTAGAGACTACTTCGCCACGCCGATAGCTCCCGATGAAGATGCCATCCATTTCTCGCCTGGCGCAGTCAGACGCGCCATCTTGCGAACGAAGCCCCGGAAGGCCCCAGGTGCCGACAACATCCCGAACACAGCGCTGCGCCACCTGCCCCACCGTATGGTCGCGGCCGTGGCGCGCCTGTTCACCGGGATACTCCGCACGGGCTCCTTCCCGGCCTCGTGGAAAGAAGGGCGCGTCATCATGCTGCCCAAGGCGGGCAAGAATGTCCTGAAGCCGGAGAGCTATCGGCCTATCACACTCCTGCCCACCATCTCTAAAGTGTTCGAGTCACTCCTGCTGCGACATCTAACACCGCACATCGCACCGCGCCCGGAACAATTCGGGTTCCGCGCGGAACACAGTACGACGCTCCAGCTGTCGAGGGTACTGCACCTGCTGTCATCTACGATCAACAGGAAGGAGTACGCGGTAGCAGTATTCCTCGACATGGAAAAGGCCTTCGACCGCGTGTGGCACGAGGGACTAGTCCACAAGCTGGCCACATCCAGCGCGCCCCGTCGCGTGGTTAGAGTAATAAAATCCTTTCTGTCCCACAGGACCTTCAGAGTGGTGGTAGAAGGCGAACTGTCCGCCCCCCGCCCGATACTGGCGGGCGTGCCGCAGGGCGCCGTGTTATCGCCTGCGTGTTACTCACGTTACACCGACGATATCCCCACCACCCCAGAAGTGACGCTAGCCTTGTATGCAGACGACGCCGCGTACATCACCAAATCACTCAACGCCAAGCACGCTGCAGTAAAAATGCAGCGTGCCCTCAACAACATCCCCGAGTGGCTAGCGAAGTGGCGGCTATCGGTTAACGTGGGTAAGACGCAGGCTCTTGTTACAGGACAGGGGACCCTCCCACCGCTACTGAAACTACAAGGAGCCGACATCGAGTGGACGGCCCAGGCCAAGTACCTGGGCGTAACCATCGACCGTCGGCTCTCGATGAGGTTGCACGTCACAAGGGTGGTAGCGCAGTGCAAGGTCGCTCGCAGCCTCCTTTATCCAGTGCTCTCGTCCCGCCTCCCCGCCCGTACCAAGCTGGGTATTTACAAGACCTACCTGCGATCCATACTCACCTATGCAGCCCCAGCTTGGTACGCCCTCACTGGCGAGGCGACTAAAAACAAACTAAGAGCACAACAAAATATGACACTTCGCTGCATTATGAACGCGCCTCGCTATGTGAGGAATGACGTCATCCTGCGGGACATAGGGATTGAGAGCCTGGATAAGTTCATCGAGCGACTTGCCACAAATTTGTTCGCGCGGGCCGACGCTTCTGCCTGGCCCCATATCGCAGATATCGCGCCATGGCACGCGCGCCCGCCCGACAAAAAGCGCCTCCCACGCGACCTCATCAGTGACACCGCAATCTCATCCACCTCCCGGACTTGACGCCTGAGTAAGCAGTACCAGTCTACACGCTGCTTACTCAAACAATAACACTGCCCACCCCACACGACACCCACGGCGTGAAGTTTGTTCTAAGTTAATATAGACTCATTTCGCGTCGTAAACAGACATTCATAACTATACACTCGCTAGTACACTTGCACCGAATAGCGTCGCGAGTACCTCGCGCGCTATAGGTACATGAGCGGTGTAACACAAAACATTGCCGCTCCTACACACACAACGGCGGCGCTATAGCCGCTTACATAACCAAACTGTGGGTTCGTCTAAAAGTCGACACACCTGTCGCTGGTCACCCTCTCTGAGCCTCCCAGGTTACGCCCTGGGTCTCACTCGGAGGGGGGGGACCGCCGGGTGTCGTGAAGAAGCGGCGGACCGTTCAGAACGGCCGCCGCGGCGCGCCCACAGTCACATACAACAGATAAACATAGCTAGCGTAGGTCTTTGACCCGCACAGGTCAACGGCCGCGCTAGCAAAATGCTAGGCCCAGTGGGCACCAAAATGACGGGCCCGTAGTTACGAGCCCCGGTGCTGCACCCGCGGGCTGGGAACGAGGTTCCGGCACCGCTCGCCCCGCCCCCTTACGGGGGCGGAGCGACTTCCAATGGACTGCTCATAACACTCACCACCAGCCGTCGCCCCGAGAGGACGTCCCGCTGCCGCCCGCCGCTCTCGCCGCCCGCCGCTCTCGCCGCCCCCACCGCGCGCCCCGCCGCGCCCCTCTCTCCGACTCGTCGCGCCACTGCGTGACGTCACTGCGGTCGCCGCGTCTCCGCGCGCCGCCCACAGGTGTCGCTACTAGTAACTTCGGCTACTAGTAGGGACATCTTTTTTGGCCCCTTCCGGGTTAAAACCACGACTTAGTGGTCCTTGGTGGAAACCTAACGGTGTTAACTAAGCCAAGTGAAGTGGTGACCCGCCCACTTGCTAAGTCCCGTCTGGACACGGCAGTCAGAAGGAGTCGGGAGCAGGGTAGTTGGCCTTGGTAGATAGCCTAGTCAACCCCTGTCTCTGCCCCACAGCGATTCACCTGGCACGGTCGGGTGTCTCAACCCCGACGTGCCAGACTTTCGGTACACAGGAGGAGGGTGGCCCACCTTCGGTGGGTTCACCGGTACCCTAGGACCCCTGCCACCCAATAAGATTGGTGGCAGGATAACAAGCTTAGGGCTCACCAGATACTCACCTCCCAGTCTAACCCGGCTGGGAGGGTAGGATTCACACATCCCCGGGCCCATCCACCCGGGGAATAAGGTTATCAGCCCCTTAGTAGTTTTTAGTCTTTTTTCTCTTCTCCTTGTTCTGACTCTATCGACAACGATGCATCCCGTTGAGGTGTTGATAGAGCTCGTCAAGGACTTGATGTCGGACGATCCCAGTCCGCGTCATGAAAACCAGGCCCGATTTAAGATCATTCTTTCATCTCTTGCTAGATGTGCACCTTACAGTGCCCCTGCCCCCCCGCCCTATTCTGACGTAAGTCAGCTCCCTATTAATGTGCAAAATGCCATTAAAACCATTAAGGAGAGGTTCGCTCAGGACTGTCATCTCCGAGGTAGACTCGCCTGTCCTTTTGGCACAGTGTTAGAAGCACTAGTACCAAACATCTATCCGACCGTAGATGATGTAGTGGAACCTGAACCTAGCATGGCCCCCGTGTCATGTGAGGCGAAGGATTCTCCAAGATCCCCATCCCCACCCGTCAGGCCCACTTCCGGGCCTAGATCACCCACCCTTTCCCAGGGCGAGGTTCAGGCAAATAGTGCCACTAAGCCAGATCCGATTCCCTCTGAGAGGGACCGTAGCCCATTAAAGCCCCAGACTTCGGCTGCTAAGCCTCGTCCTCCTCGTAGGATGTCCGCCCGTCTTCAGTACAAAAAGTACAAAGAGCGCGTAGCAGCTATGCACTCAGAATCTAGGTCCAAATCAAATACTTGGGTCGATGAGGAGCATGACTCTCCCATCGAGATGGACACAGCCCTTAGTACCGACGATGAATGGGCAGCAGTAGCTGTCCACATCGATCAGGTCATAGAAAATCCCCCAGTTGACCCCAGTAATAACCCCGATTTGTCAGAGGACTATGCCACCATGTCCTCTTCTTCTGACTCTAATGATGACAGAGAATTCATTCTCCACTCTGGAGGAAAGAGAAAAATGAGGAAAAGTCCCCCTCACGCTACCAAGGCCAAAAAGCCAGTAGCTAAGACCTCTCCCCAGCCAGTTCTGCCGCCGGCCTTGCTCGACAGGCAACCCTCCCCCGCCCCCGCCCCCGCTAGTCCTTCTCAGCGGTCAAACCGCTCGCCTAGCCCTATGGTAGTAGTAAATAATACTACCACTAGGAAGCCTCCTCCTCCTCCACCCATTTATCTTCAAGATAAAGGGAAATGGAGCGACATTTCAAGCGCCTGTGTAGCGCGTAAAATTAATTTCACCAAGGCCACTGCATGCCAACAAGGCATCAGAATTCAGGTCCCCACTCCCAATGATTATCGAGCTTTGACTCGTTTTCTAAAAGACAGGAAAGTATCTTTCCATACTTACTCCCTTCCGGAGGAAAAGTACACTAGAGTTGTCATTAAGCGCGTTCCGAAGGAAATCCCGACGGAAGAAATCCGAAAGGATTTATTAGCGCAAAAAGTCCCTGTGTCAGAGGTCCACCGATTGCATAAAGCAAGAGGCGGAGATCTCTACGACATGGTCCTTGTCGTGTGTTTCCCCTTCCATGGTCACAATCCCATTTTCAATGTTAGTACTGTATGTAACTTGTCAGGCATTTCCATTGAAAAGCCATACCGTCCCCATCTCGTTGGTCAGTGTCACAACTGCCAACTCTACGGTCACTCTCAGACCAATTGTTTCGCTCCTCCCAGGTGCGTTAAGTGCTTGGGAGAGCACAATACCAAGGACTGTTCCCGTCCAAAAGACCGATCACAATGCACGGAGCCTCCCAGCTGCGTGCTTTGTGGACAAGTCGGGCACCCGGCTAATTACCGTGGTTGCCCTAGAGCCCCCAAACTTGCGCCTAAAATGGCCAAGCGTAATGACGCGCGCCAAGCGCGTCAAGCCCCTACCACTCAACTCCCCCCCAGACTAGCCCCTCAGAGGCCTTCACCCTGGGGTAAGCTGAACCACCAAAGTGTGGCTCCTCAGTCTTGCTCCCAGCCAATTCCAGCGCTGATGGCTACTCCCATCGCAGCGCCAATTATTATCCCCGACTCAATGCCCCCCGCCGCCCCTATGGCCGCCCCTATGACCGCACAAAGCCAGAAGGTGGCTTCCACCACCCCTGCTGCTAAGTGCCAGCCCCCTGTCGCCCCCTCCGGGCAAAAACCATATATATGCGTTGGTATAAATATAATTAGCGCGTACTCCATTTTTATGACCCCACAAGCCCGTGCTCTGGATGCTGAAATCCGGAATGCGGGCTCTCTCCTTCCCGCTGAATGCGCCAACCTCTTTTCGAGGTATGAGTCCATCACTGAGGAGCTCGATAGCCTTATCTACAAGGACGGTCAGTGGGTTCGTAAATAGTACGAACCCGCCGTTCATACAAAATTATCTTACATATTCGTTCCGTCCTCACCGCAGAGGCTCGTCGCGTAATCCTTTTCGATTCTATAAGCTAGCCCGCGTGCTGAGTCATAGTTAAATGCAAGTCAGATATTATTGGAGTTTCTTGTCCGTTCTTCTCCACGTAGGCTTTTCCGAACGGATGGTAGAATCACCTTATTAGATCCGGCCTTAGCCTGCCCCCAGCGACGCCCTGAGCCGAGGTCCGACCCCAACTGGGGTAGCCCTTAGCGCTGTCGCTTTAGGTTTAGTACTTTGAAGCCTGGCCTGAGGCTAAGAGATTAGTCTCCACAGGGAAGACCGGTTAAGCATATGTCGGTCACTTTGACTGTTTGCGAGACGCCAATCATTAAAAAAAAAAAAAAAAAAAAACTGACTGCTCATTTCGAACTAAACGGGCATGGCGGCCGGTCGTGTTTACGGAATTTGACTTGTTTTGATTTTGCTTTCTTTCCGTAACTACCGCATTTAGTATGTATGTAACGATTCTAATTTACTCTTTAGACCCCATATTTACTTAATACATACTCATATACACTAAAACATAATGTTTAGTGCCTCAAAAAGTGGTCGAAATTTTATGTTTGAAAAAACTATAAAAGAAAAATTCTCGTCTAAAACTGTTTAGTACGAGCTAGCGCGCTGGGGTAAGCAGACGTATGTTTGTTCATAACATTTTATATCTACAACAAACTATACTACTATTGTTTGTGATGCCCCGTCGCGAACATCTCTCCCGCCGTGCAGTGTCGTGTCGACCCGATGTGTTGACGCGGCGCTGCATCACGCATAGTGAGCGACGCACGTCGGCAGCGCGCGTGCCACGACGCTCAGCGACACGTCGCTCAGCTCTCGCCGCGGGAACTCTGCTACGCTCATTTCGGTAGTGACGAATGAGCTTCTTCACCGGACGCTTTAGAGTGCCGCCAGTGGTGCGCACCTCAGCGATCCGGACTTCTCCATCAGGCCCAGGGTATATGGCCTGGTTGCGGCCTCGCGGCCACGGGTTGCGTGGCGGCTGGCCGTCAGCGACGGGGGCGGGGTGGCCTCCTGCAGGCCAGGCCCGCAGCTATGGGCTCCCGCCGGTTTTGGAGCACCGGCAGGCAGCCTCGGCAACTGGCCTCCTCTCGGAAGGCCTCTCGGAGCTCTGTCTGTGTCTCGTTCGTGGTGAAAACGCCGTGTGATGGCGATATTCACGACCTCTATTGGTCTATCTCTTGGTCGGTGAAAGCGCCGTATGATGGCGTCATTCACGCCCTCTATATGGTCGGTGAAAGCGCCGTGTGATGGCGTCATTCACGCCCTCTATATGGTCGGTGAAAGCGCCGTGTGATGGCGTCATTCACGCCCTCTATATTTCTCTGAAGATCCGGTTTCCTACCCGGCTTCTTCTCGATGGAGACTAGCTTTGTAAGAGCTGTCTCGTTACTGTCGGGCACTTCTATGGCTTCTTCCCGCCATAGCATAGGGGTCTCTTTGTGCCCGCTCTTTAGCCGCCTTATGTCGCGGTTCAGGATGTCTTCTGCCCTCTTCTGAGGGTCAGAAGCTGGCTTCTTTTGATTGATAGCCAACGATTCTGTGGCAAAGATTTCACGGAGCCGCCGGTTCGGTTCCGTGTCTCGCCCTTCAACGGACTGCATCCCGTTGATATGATCCAACCGCCTTATGTCGCGGTTGGAATGTCTTCTGCCCTCTTCTGAGGGTCAGAAACCGGCTGTACATAGATTTCGCTGGCGAAGAATTCACGGAGCTGCTCGTTCAGTTCCGCATCTTGCCCCGCGTCAACGTTCCGAGTTCCGTTGACACGATCCAACCGCCTTATGTCGCGGTTCAGGATGCCTACTGCCCTCTTCTGAGGGTCAGAAATCGGCTGTACAGCTATGGCAGAGATTTCACGGGACCGCCGGTGTAGTTCCCTGTCTCGCCCTACAACGGACTGCGTGCCGTTGACATAATGCACCTGCTGGCCCAGTGTTCTGGTGTGTGCACCATGCAATGTCCAGCCCATCATGGTCCTTGACGCGATGGGTTGGTCTCTTGGTCCCCTACGGACCTCAGTGGCCAGCAGCAAATGCCAGTTGTCTTGTCCGACGAGTGTCTTCGGTACTCCCGCCGGATATATAAGCTCAGACGTCAAGTCTTGAAGGTGCCTGCATCGTGCCAGTTTCTTAAGATTGACTGCCTGTGGAGACAGGTTGAGCTTCGAAATGGTGCGCGCATTGAAGGGCACCCGATTATTCAACTGGCTTGTGCGAACGACTGTTATTCGTCTCGATAGTGGAGTATCGATCCTGTTGTTTCCTATGGCATCGATCTTCAGTGGCTCAATTGGGCCCACTGCTCCTACTCGCTGAGCGATTGCTTCGTCGATCAGCGAGACGGTAGACCCGTCGTCAAGGAGTGCGTATGTGTCTGCCTCTCCCGCCGGTCCTATGACCCGGACCGGTATCATCTTCAGGAAAGCTTGACTCGAATTAGTTCGCGAACTAGCCACCGTTTCCTGCGACTTCTCTGTCTGAGGCTTCCTGTTGTAAGGAAGTCGATTGTGCGTGGCGGTGCACCCCTTGAGGCCACACTGCTTCTTGCTGCAGCTGTGGTTCTTACGACGGTATCTAAGGCAGCGATAGCACAAGTTGTATTGCTTGGCTAGCTCCCATTTCTTGTCACATGCTGCGTCTGTAAACTTTATGCAGTCAGACGCGTAGTGACCCTCTTTGTCGTTGATAACCTGCGACGCCGTTCGGTTAGGCGTCCATGGTTCGAATTTTCTGTCGGCTAGCGACACTATAGCGGATGTCAGCTCCGTTAGAAAAGGACGGAGTGATTCTTTCGCTTCTGTTTGCCCTGGTGGCTCCGTCTTGGACGGCTCTGTCCTAGACGGTTCTATGTTAGCCCTCGTCTGTGGTTGGTCTATATGGGTCTGGGAGTCCATTACAGCGTCGCCGCTCGCAGGTGGAGGCCTATCTTGCTTCCTATTGGCGACGTCGTCCTCCCTCAACGGTGTGGGCTCTGGCGCCTCTTCGAGCCAGGAACGCACGTACTCTTCATTCGAGTCTCTGTCTTCCATATATTCCGCTTCAGAAGGTTCTTCTTCTGCTCTCTGAAGGGCTAACTGTGCGAGCTCCAACTTAATCTTCAGTAAGTCTTCGGGAGCTCTAGAGACTCTTCCCTGTAACCGGGTCGTCTTGCTTGTAGACGGCGGTCTCCAACGTTCATTACGGGCGTCACCCCGGGTAGCCATTATTTCCTTATGTACAAAGGTCTTGTCTTGGATCCTTTGTTTTTCATCAGAAGGCTTCAGTGTTCCTTCTGAAGATCCTTCTTCTCTCGATGCCTTCCTGCTTGTGCTCGGTTCCTGTGGTTCCTCCTCTTGGTGTGTGGGCGTATTGTCACCTATCTGTGACACGGTTGGGCTCCTGTTCGGTACGGACTGTTCAGTCCCATCAGTCGTTGTCGGCGAGCGTGGGGGCAATGGATGGTGTATGCCTGCACCCGGTCGCTCCATGGCGACTGTCCACGCCTCAGGTCTCTTGTCCTGCGATCTGGTTATCGGCATTCTGACTGGTCCAAAATGTCAGCTCGAAACGGTTAAGTCCAACTCTAGACTTCAGTTCAAAACGTCAACTCGTACGGGTTAAGTCCAACTCCAGACTTCAGTACGATTGGGTTAAGTCTATTTTCGAGCTTCCAAACGGCTATGTCCAAGTCCAGTCTTCGCTTCAAGACGTCGTCGACTCGAAACGGCTAAGTCCAAACTTCAAGTTTTTTCTTGAAAAACCTAAGTCGTAACTCCGGGTTAAGTCCAATTTAAATCGTTGACTCGAAGAGGCTTCGCTTCCTTTTTCAAAATTGAAAAAATATTTTTAAACTCCGGGTTAACTTTTAACTCCGGGTTAACTCTGGCCCTCTTGACTCCGGGTTATCCTTCAGACTATAAGTTTTTATTCAGTCTTCAAAACTATAAGTCCCAAATCAGCTTCAAAACTGCTATGTTGACACGACACAGGTTCACTATATTACTATCGACCCGCAAGGGGTAAGCACTTGAGTAAGTTTTCACTGTACTTACTGTTTTATACGTGTCAACCTGTCCAGCAGCCTCCAAGGATGACCAGCTGGTCTGATACCACTCGCAGAAACTTCTGTCTAACACTTGACGTTAGTAGTCAGTCCAGACTCCAGCTATCGAAGGTCCAAGCTTCGATTGAGAACTTCTATCTCTTATATGACTATTTGTTTCCAAACAAATTCTAAGTCAATAATAAGTCTTCAGCTGTAACGCTTCAGGAAATTTACAGGAACTATTTTTCGTTCTATTTTTTATAGAACAAGTCGCCCACACGACTATACAATATGCCTCTGTGTGTAAGCCTCCTCTAGGATAGCGCTTCAGCGATAATCCTTCTGCCGTAATCCTTCAGGAATTCTATGAACGTTTGTATGTTCGTTCTATCTCCTAAACAAGCTTTCGACACGCTGTATATGAAATTTCCGATTCTGAAATTTCAGCGATAACTCTTCAGGCAATCTACTTGTTCCTTCAGGATACAGTTTCTATGTATTCTCAGATACTACTGTTTCTCAGTATGCAGGTTACACAACAGAGACCACTCAAAATTCCGTCTTTTTGCGACGGTAATCTAATCGGAACGAAATGCTTCTCTGGAAGCAGCTAGGCACCACAGGAAACGGCTCAGGAAGGGCAGTTGCGTCCCAGCAAAATGGTTGTGTTCTAGAGCTAGTCCACGCGTGGGTCCCAAACCACACGTGCACTTTTCACTCCGGTAGTCGCTCTAGAAGCTTCTACTAACCAAGGTCAAACGTACGCGCGCCTTTTGACGACGCTAATCTCCCAGTTACTGGGTTTCTACACTGTTTTTGACTGTTAAAGAAATATGATCTTAACCTCGACACTTGTAAGGTTTACGAGGGGGACGTCAGGTTTCTTTATTCACTGGAACTTTTCTCACGAACGTAACGTTACGTACCCCAATAATAAGTCACCTATCAACTTACAGAGCGATCTGTCTTGACTTGGTCTCGGCGGATGACAAATTAGCCCCGGTCTCTTCACTCGGGCACATTCCACAAAAATGCCCAGCCATTAATCGTTAATTTGTGTGTCAAGAGACGGCTGGCTTCAGTAGATTATAACGAGTTTCTGAGTTAGTACACTCGGTGAAAGAGTTTGGTGTTTGGTTTATGTATTTACTAGTAGTCATAATATGTTCTTAAATTGAGAGTTACAGAGAGATGAGCACAAACAAGTTAAGGCACTTAATAATAAATTAAAGAATACTAAAATTCAGACAAGCATTACTCTAGTCTTGACAAAGGCCGATGCAATTCAGCCGAAATGTCGGAAATGAAGATGTGTCTTTATTTATCTCCACGAAATGGGCTTGAATCGCAGTGTCATAAAATTTATTAAAATCTAAATTTTAGGTTTATTTTATGTTTTCAGTTTCTATTAGCCTGCTTAACTACTTTCCAATATGATGAAGTTAACTTATCTGCCAGAAATATACATACAAGCTACGTTTCAATTTAGGCATTTTCTTGGAGACAGTGCTCATCCGGGCATTTTTTAACAGAATCTTACTCGACACTGTAAAAGCCCCATCATCATCAGCCTATAGAAGTCCACAGCTGGACATAGGCCTCTCAAATTGCGCGCCATTTATTTCTATCTTCGGCAACTCTTATCCAGCTTCAACCAGCCACCCTGTGAAGTTCGTCGCTCCACCTAGCCTGAGGCGTTCTGCCTTGCAAGTCCTAATTAGGTTAAATATGGCCTATATACCCATCTCTTTTCTTGACAGTACTTAATAGCTAAGATTATGTTACACGCTTCAGTTTGTCAAGAATCTTGGCACCTTTTCGAATGAACAGCGTGAGTGCTAATTAAATTTAATTGGGGTGCTTTAATGTGTCGCGTTTGTCAGCCATTTTGTTTTTAAACCCTTAATGTGAGTCTTTATGATGAATAAATTCTTGTTTCATAAATTATATAGGGTCATATTTAATTAGATTATTACTTTACTATGCTGTTGACCCCGTAATCAGTTGTAGTTATTATAAAGAGTATGAAAAAATTGTTTACGTTTTTTTATCATCGATGGTGGACTCCTTTCAGTTCCACTAGCAAATTTAATTTTGCTTTGTATTACTGTTTCTGTGAAGAAATAATTTATGTAGTACACACACACATCACATATTTGTGTAACACTCATGTGACTACACCTTTGGAGAATAATGGAGTAAGGTTGTCTGTTACGTGTTCTCGTATATTGCGTATGAGCCAACTTGACAATCTGTATTATCCATATACAAACCGCAGCTATCGAAAACATTAGCCTTAGTGAGAAGTTTTTTGGGATAGGAATTTGAAGAGAGCTATTTTAATGTTAGCAATGCTAGCGATAAAGCTATGTTTATTTCTAAAAAGTAAATTAATGAACTTACCGCCCGTATTCTTAGTGCACTCTGTGCAATTAAAACAATGGGCCGGTGTATATTGTTGTTTATTTAGCAAATTTAAAATTAGTTACATGATAGTTTTGGTCAGTCATCTCGTGATTATGTATCTTCCAACTGCACAGCATGATTTTCTTCTTGTTTACGTGTTTTGAGTTTACTTTTTGACACCAACAATTTTGTTAGTGATTTTGTTTTGATTGGGAACCATATGTTTCTTCCCAAAAATAGTCGACATTTATTAGCTACATTGTTAGCTTTTAATATACACGCAGTTATTGATAATTTAACTGAGACTAGGTTTAGTGATTTAACAGTATTATCCAGTTTTTCTGATAATACTTTAAACGATGATTCTTTAAACGATTAGAGGCGACAAAAGAGAAGTCGAATAGTAATATTTTACTATACCATCAAAACATAAATCGCTTCTCCGGCAAAATTTTAGACGTGGAATTGTTAGTGGATAAATACCACATGGATATCTTATGTTTTTGTGAAACTTGGTTACAACCAGATAGGATGTTGTTTAATGTAAATAATTTCTCAGTTGCTAGCGCGTACAACAGATTCACAGTGGGTGGTGGTACCATGATACTTTGTTAAGGATATCACTCTGTTGATAGCTTTTGTGAGGTAGCATGTGCAGAGGTCGAGGGGCATACTGTCTTGTGCGTTTACGGATCACCAGCATCAGCATTTAAGTAAACTTTTCAGAGATAATAAATTAGTTTTTGTTTGTGGTGACTTAAATATAGATCTGTTAGTCAACTCGCCTGAAAAATGTAAGCTCATTTCATAATTTAAATCATTTAACCTAAAATATTTATTTAATGAACCAACAAGAATAACAGAAACTTCAGCTTCTTGCATAGATAATGTATTCACTAATTTTAAAGTAAAATATTCGTTTTTAATTAGTGGCGTTAGGTCAGACGATACTGGTTAACTAGTATCTTTTGAGTCATATAAAAAAAATAACCTAGCTAAATCAATTCGATTAAGACCACTTACTAAAAATAAATTAAATTCTTTTAATAATAATGTTTTTAGCATCCTTTGTAACGCCAGTTTTGATTCAAACGACCCCAATATAAATTATGACACGTTGTTTTCAACAGTTTGCCAAGAATTCAATAAAACGTGTCCTGTAAAAACAGTTAAAGTCAACAATTCCAAATCGAAATTTAGTGAATGGGCCACTGTGGGCATAAGAAAAAGCCGAGATATCTTATATAATTTATATTACGAAAAATCTTTGACTTTCGATCAAGTTTTTCACACTAATGTTAGAAACTATTCCAAAATATTCAAAAGAGTCTGCGCTCAAGCAAAATCTCACATAATAATTAACAAAATTGGTGTTTCTAATAATAAAATAAAAACTGTGTGGTAATTAATTAATAGAGAAACTAGAAAGATACAACAACCATTTCTGATAGGCAAGAAGTCGCTGAGACATTAGAAAATTTCTTTACCAACATTCCGTTAGAGGTTACGAAGTCTCTTCCTTCCTCATCTAAATTAGCTGAAGCTCTTCTTAAAGAAAACTTTACTAAAGACATACCAACATTTAAATTTAAACCCAATACATATTGATACAATTAAAAACGCGTTCAAAAGTCTCAATATAAAAAATACTGAAGACTTGTGGGGGATATCCGTTAGGGTTCTTGGAAATATTATTGACTTAATTGCTCCTGTCCTAACAGGCATATTCAATCAATGTTTGGACAGCGGAACTTTTCCTGACTTAATGAAAAACAGAATGATCCGTTTAATTATAGACCTATATCCGTGCTTCCAGCATTGAGTAAAATCTATGAAAAAATCATGCTGGAACAGACGTTGTCTCACTTCAATTCAAATAGGATCATGCATAGTCAACAGTTTGGTTTCACGAAAGGTAGGTCGACAACGGACGCGGGAGTAAAACTCATCAGCCACATCTTGGAAGCTTGGGAGAGGTCCCAGGATGCCATTGGCATTTTCTGTGATCTCTCAAAAGCTTTCGACTGCGTCGACCACAACACACTGATCTGTAAATTACACCACTACGGAATTCGTGGAAAATCTGCTGATCTCGTGCTTTCCTATTTATCAAACAGACAGCAAAAAGTAAATATTAATGGGGCGACGTCCTCCGGGTCTCTAGTCAAGATGGGCGTGCCCCAAGGTTCAATTCTCGGCCCTTTCTTTTTTCTTGTTTACATTATTGATCTCCCTTTTATGATAGCCAAATTATCGGATATAATTCTGTTTGCTGCTGATACTTCGCTAATTTTTTAAATAGATAGGCAAGATACGGATGTCTTAAATGTCAACGAAAGTCTAATTGTTCTCTCAAAATGGTTCGCAGCTAACAATCTTTTACTGAATGCGAAAAAAACAAAATGTCTAAAGTTCTCTTTACCAAATGTACCACAACATGATCCTAAACTTAAATCTTGACGTCAAAAATCTTGTAGTTGCAACGGAAACTGTATTCTTAGGGATTACTATCGATTCAAAATTGCAGTGGGAGGCCCCACCGCCCCACCTGAAAGAGTTCTAATGTGCGCACATTAGAAATCTTTCGGGTAGGTTAAGTTCGGTTCATATGCAGTAAGGAAAATAAGGCAGCTAACCGATGTAGCTACAGCTAGATTAGTATACTATGCTTATTTCCACAGTATTATGTCTTATGGCATTCTGCTGTGGCGATCAGCAGCAAACCTTGACTCAATTTTCATCCTACAAAAGAGGGCAATCCGCGCAATCTATAAAATGGGTCCTCGCGATTCTCTCAGAGAAAAATTTAAAGAGATCGATATACTGACTCTACCTTCACTTTATATTTTGGAATGTATTTTGTATGTCCGTAAAAATCGAGGCCTTTTCAAAACTAGAAGCGACTTCCATAATTTAAATACACGCAGTAAGCACCACGAAATTGTAATACCCAAATTCAGATTAACGAAAACTAGCAAGTCTTTTCTTATAAACAGTATACGCTTTTATAACAAGTTGCCAAAGTCAGTTATAGAACTGACCGATGGAAAGTTCTAAAACTACATCAAACGTATCCTTATTAAAAAAAGCATATTATAAAATCAAGGACTACGTTGAAGATAAAAACGTTTGGCCTTAGCTCCTTCTGCGCATGCAGCTTCCCTGGTAACTTGGAAACGGCACAAATATGTGGATGTCTATAACTATTCTCAATCTCATTTTTTCTTTCCTTCTTTTAATTAGACTTTTTACAATGGTTTTCAATCACCTTTATAGCCCTTTGCTAAGAATAGTTACAGCACTGATAACAACATTTGTGCCACATGTTAAATTTAGTCTTGTCGAACATATTTTTTTTTTTTTTACCTTTGTTTAGATTCTTTTACCGATTGTTTTGTGAATGTGTGAACATTGTAGGCCTTCTAGATGCTAGTTAACATTTGTTAACTTTTTTATACAATATATAATCTTTTTATTTTATTTTTTTTGTTTCTTACGACTTATTGTCATAAGTCGGGCCTACGTTGTCCCCCCATATCTAAGTACTAA
The DNA here is from genome assembly GCA_964057195.1 of Orthosia cruda. Lineage (NCBI taxonomy): Eukaryota > Metazoa > Arthropoda > Insecta > Lepidoptera > Noctuidae > Orthosia > Orthosia cruda. The sequence goes on along the minus strand of OZ059855.1, from coordinate 11,747,175 downwards.
TGCTGTAACCTGGAAATATTGTAAAACCAAACCATTTTAAAAGAGTAACCATGGAGATTCTTGCCGGTTCTTCTCCATAGGAAATGACCAACCCGAACCGTGCACCTTTTGTTGACGTTTTATAAGAGCCCATGTAGGCCTATGTGAAATAAAAAAATTGATTTTTATTTTGATTTTGTAGTACAGCTACATATCGCTTTAGTACAGCAACATATCGCTATAGTACAGCTAGATATATCTATAGTACAGCTACATTACGCTGTAATACAGCTACATATCGCTATAGTGCAGCTACATATCGCTATAGTACAGCAATATCGCTATAGTGCAGCTAGATATCTCTTTAGTACAGCTGCATATCGCTATAGTACAGCTACGTCACTATAGTACAGCTACATATCGTTATAACACAGCTACATATCGCTATAGTACAGCTACATTTCGCTATAGTACAGCTACATATAGCTATAGTACAGCTACATATAGCTATAAAACAGCTACATATCGCTATAGTACAGCTACATATCGCTATAACACAGCTACATATCGCCAGTTATATATCGCCAGTTATGTTCAAGTCCCATGTAATAGGGGCCGAGCTACAACCAGCCACAGGTCCAGAATCTTGGCTCATTATCATCATCATCATCATTTCAGCCGAAAGACGTCCACTGCTGGACATAGGCCTCCCCCAGGCGTCGCCACATTGACCGATCCCGTGCGTCTCGCATCCAGCGCCTTCCCGCAACCTTAACCAGGTCATCAGTCCACCTAGTGGGAGGCCTTCCAACGTATCGTCTTCCTGTTCGCGGTCGCCATTCCAGAACTTTTCGGCCCCATCGGCCATCCGTTCTGCGAGCAATGTGCCCTGCCCACTGCCACTTAAGTTTGGCAATTGTTCGCGATATGTCGGTAACCCTGGTTGTCTTGCGGATCTCTACATTTCTGATTCTATCACGCAAGGAAACTCCGAGCATCTCTATTGCCCTTTGAGTGACTGTAAGCTTTTTGATGAGGCCCATTGTAAGCGACCACGTCTCAGAGCCATATGTCATCACTGGCAACACACACTGGTCATAGACTTTCGTCTTGAGACACTGCGGTAAATTGGACGAGAACATAACACGCAACTTCCCGAACGCTGCCCAGCCAAGACAGACACCTTGGAGCCTTTATTTCGCTCGATCGCGTCTTTAATACGCTCGGTATTGAAGCGGCGGCTGTCTCTTTTCAAGGATTTAGAGATCTGTCTATTGAGCTCCCGGTATTTGCACGCCTCATCTGAAGACTGCAGGCTCATCTCACGCCTCTCCTTCATAAGCTTGAGGGTATGATCAGAGAGCTTTTTGTTTCTATCTGTACGACGGGTCTTGAAAAACTTAGACCCGACCGTATGGACAGCTTCCACGAATCCGTTGCTGTATTCATCCACGGAGCTCCCTAGGCACTCGAACCGATTCTGGAGTTCGAGCTGAAAGCTCTCGGGGTTTTGGACCTGGATCTGTGCTGGCCGGAGCGTGGACTTCAGACATCAGTAGAGACCTTTCAAGCTTAATATGAATGTTCAATATGCCTCTTACCATGCGGTGATCGCTCCCAGTTTTTACCGAATTGATCACAGAGACATCATTGAACGTTTGCTTTTTGGTTGACATGATGAAGTCGATCAAATTTTTTGTTGCACCATCGGGGCTATGCCAGGTTCACTTCCTGTGTTCACGCATTTTGAAGAAGGAGTTCATCATATAGAGGCCCTCCTTCTCCATACAACTGGCCAGTAGATGACCCCGGTGGTTCCGTTGTCCAAATCCAAATTGCCCCACTTGCATCTCATCCTCGTCTCGTTTGCCCAGTTTCGCGTTGAGGTCCCCCATGACAACGGTGAAGTGAGTTTTGAAACCAGGCATGGCTCTGGAGATATCGTCATACATGGTCTCTACCTCATCGTCGGGGTGTGCCGAGGTTAGGTTAGGTTAGGTTAGTTTTCTTAATTTCCCTCGGCAAACTTCGTGTTTTGTCAGTCTTCGGAATTCTATCAGTTGCCGCAGGTTGCCCTTTGCACTTGGTGCAGACCGGACGCTCTCAATCAACTTGGAAGCCTGATAGAAAGCCGTCGACTGACGAAACATGGCGTTTGCCGAGAGACATTAAGAAAATTGTTGTAGGTACTGTACAAGCTTTTATTTACTTTCACCTGTTCGGTGTCTGTAATCAAATCTTGCAAGTTAAATTTGACCCACTTGCTAGTGTTCCATTGAGCTGAAATTTTGCACACATGTTTTTGCTCAAGACAATGCAATTTTTTAATATGAATGCTTGTTTTAAAAATAATCTTTTATATTTTTAAGCTTGTCACCTTTCTCGGTGTCTATCATCAAATCTTGCAACTTAAATTTGACAAATTTCCCAGTGTCCTATTGAGCTATTTTGCATACATGTTTTTTCTCATGACAATGCAATTTTTTATATAAAAGCTTATTTGAAAAAATCATTTTACTTTCTAAGCTTGTTTACGTCTTCCTTTCTCGGTGTCTGTAATCAAATCTTGCAGGTTAAATTTGACTCATTCCCCACCGTCCGATTGAGTAAAAAATTTGCACGCAATTATATTTCTTGTGACAATGTATTTTTTTATATAAAAGCTTTAAAAAATCTTTTTGTAATCTCGGCTTGTTTTCGATCACCTTTCTCGGTGTCTGTATCTTGCATAATTTCTCAGTACAACTATTGTCCGATTGAGTTGAAATTTTGCGCACACGTTTGCTTCTCGTGACTTTGGATTTTGTAATAATGATGTTTACTGTAAATTTATTTTTGTCCGTCAAGTAGATTATTAATCTAATTCTAAAAAAATCTAATTGAAAAAAGATTGGACACGTATTTTTCTTTTGTCACGTACCTAAACAAAGTGACGTTGTTATAATGCGTTGAAATATAGTGTGACATCATCCCGTTAGTACACATTATGACGTAACTGACATAGTGACGTCACAAACCCCCGCTCCAGAACTTTGATGCGCTATATCTGTGTGATTTTTATTGATTTGGTAAAGCAAATAATACGTGTCCAATATTATTTGCTAATCTCACTGACGGACAAATATAAAAGCTTGTTTAAATAAATGTAGGTAACTTATTTTCAACAGATTCGCGTAGATAAGACACCAAAATCTGCCCATATATGACCTTTCTAAAAATAAAAGATAACATTTTAAAAGATATTTAACCAACCTACTAAGTGCTATTTCTCTTAAATTATGTAATAGAGCCAAAACCATCGTCAAACGACACTTGGCATCTAAACCGTAAATGCTTAGTGTTGCCAACTTTGTGTCAGATAAAGAGGACATTCCATTTCCTGCCCAAAACTGGTTCGCGGCGAAACAAAGATATAAAAAGTAAGATTGTAGATGCGAAAGATTGTAAAGGTACGGGTCATGTTAAATGCAAAGCCCGAGACAAAGGCCGAGGAGGCAAAATAAAAAGAAACGGCCCCGTTTATAGGCAGACTCATTACTAAACGGTTTCTTCCCTCGGCTCGCGAAAAAACCGACAAAACGCTGCATTATTCGCTTATTTGTTTAATTATCTTTTCGTGTATTTCGTTATTAGATCTCATCACTGGTTCGTTTGTAAGCGATGTTTTGTTGAGCCGTCTTTGACTCTTTGTACGTAAACTTGTATGTTTAGTACCTATTGCTATTAGTGTAATTGGAAAGATGTCATTGAGAATCGCTTAACTGAGTTAATCATCATTATATTACTGAGGGCAAAGAGTATTGACTAAGGGACAGCCATGATGGGAAAATATACCATTATAGTGCTTTTTATGTCCTGGGTCAGGTCAAGTTCATCCCTAGGGTAAATTAGTATCTAACATGAATTTTCTACTATTAGGCTTCAGTTTTGTGAGACCTTTGGTTTGACAGTGACTCCTGAAACGAATGCACAAAATAAAATGTTTTATCGTATAATTAAACTGGTTCATACTTCTTAAAAGATAGCTTGATCTTTGCGACAGCTGTCAGTATCAATACAGCAACAATAGCGCTTGACAGGTTAACAATAACGTATACGTCAGTTTGACATATGTCGCAGAGATCAAGCTATCTTAAATGAAGTATAAGTACCTAACTATCCACTGTAAAACACCAGTAGTTTGTCAACAGTAGGTTCTATTACACCAATAATTGTAAGTGCACTATCGCACATAACGTAAGTCTAGTGGTGCAAACCTGTTCGTAAAATTATGTTCCGCACAACATTATGTTTATGATATTTTTCACTTAAAAACATCAACATAATTGTTAATAAAATAGCCATAACTTCAACTGCGTCATTTCTTCTGGCACTAGGTTTTTTTCCACGATTTTGCTTCCGTGACCATCCCTCAAAAACCGTGCCTTTTCTGGTATAAAAAGTAGTTTATGGCACGGTACTTTAATCTAGCTTTATATTAGTGAAAGAATTTTGGGAATCGGATCACAAACTATTGGTGAGATACCCTTTTAACAAGTAAAATTTAAAAACCCTCGACACGATATCTTGCGTTATTACCCCGATTCACGCACACAACCATATTTGTTTTATGGCTGAAACGATTTTCATCAACCATAGCTAAGAACTCTCCCGATAATGTCACCTTTCAAACATAAAAAAAACTTAATCAAAATCGGTTCTTCCGTTTAGGAGCTATGATGCCACAGACAGATACACAAATTCATAAACATACAGGTACACACGTCAAACTTATAACTTTTACATCTTTATACCTTCTAAACGTAGACTGCCGAGCAAAGTGGCTCCGGCGTCAACAAAGCAGCGATACGAGAAATGCATGGTGCGCCATTCGAGCTCAGCGACACTTTTGCGCAGCTGTAACTGTGGTTTGATCCGAAGGCGTATTATACAGCGCTTAGGACCTTCTTGCCACGAATTTCCAGTGTAGACTTCCAAACAAAGCGGCGCCGGATTCCAGCGACATCAAGGTCATAAGTCACTTTGCTCGGACCTTTATATATAGGTTTATTTGAAAGTCTGTATCTATCGCCAGGTGCTTAATTTTTCCGGCACAAACAAACATTTTGCCACCACATCCTTAGTCCGAATATATTTTCGTAAACTCAGCACGGAAAGGGACGTACATATGTTATCAACTTTTAAACCGTCTGCTTGCGGGTAGTTCATAACGGGCTCGTCAACAAACTTGTTGCGAATATTTTCGGTTACGTCGCGGCTTGCGGCTCAGAAAATGAGAGCCTCGTTCTGATGAGGCACAGACAATGAAAAGTCCGGCCTTTGTAGTCGCACCTGTTATTAAAACTCCCGTGAAGCGTACCAAGCCCGCTGTGTGAAATATCTGCCTGTTTACATATGTTTTACATGAGTCGCCTCAGACAATATTCAATCTGTCTAGTAGCCTATTCCCAACTATGGGGACAGCTTTCAGTCTAAACGGAGGTATTTTTAACCCCCTACGGAAAAAGACGGGTGTTATAAGTTTGACGTGTGTACCTGTGTGTTTGTGTATCTGTCTGTGGCATCGTAGCTCCTAAAAGGGTGAACCGAATTTGAAATAGACTTTTTTTGAAATTTTACTTTCTCGACAGTGTTCGTAGCTATCTTTGATGGAAATCGGTTCAGCCGTTAAAATGTTATGGGCGTTTTACTGTTTGAATCGGGGTGTTTTTGCAAGATATCGTGTCAAAATTACGTCTTTAATAGATTGTCGATCGAAGCGTGTCTTCTACTAGATAAATTATGTAGCATGAAAAAGAATGTGTCTGTGGATTTTAAATTTTACATGTACATAGAGTGACTGCCCTATCTGACCTTACAACCCAGTAACAAGGTCACATGTGATCATTATCACCAGCCTTATAATGTTCACACTGCTGGGACAAAGGCAACCTCTCTGTGAGAGAGGTAATGGGCCTTAATCCACCACGCGGGCCCAGTGCAGGTTGGTGGATGTCACATGTCTTCTAATTTTTGGTCCTCGGACATGCCGGTTTCCTCACGATGTTTTCCTTCACCGTTTTCAGAGCAATGGTGATTAAATAATTTACACAAAGTAAAGCGCCTGCCTGGGTCCGAACTCACGAACGACTACGATACGTAAGACTGACCGTTACCGTTACTGCTGCAAAGTTAATTTATATCTATATATTAATTCATATAAACACTGGGACGTAGTTTTTGTAATACTTGCTGTAAAATGTACATAATTTGTCAAGGGTGAGCCCAGGATTAATTTCTTGTGCCCCCAAGGGGCGGACGGGGCAAAAAAAAACTTTTTTGCAAAAAAATACTACCGACTTCCAAATACAAAACTACAAAGTGAAAAATAACTTTATTTTTTGAAGTCGGTGTCCATAACGCAAAAAATTGGCACGCCGGTCTATGGTCTATTGAATCAGTGATTCCATTCGTTACATAACTACAGGTAGGTAGCTCTGCCTATCCTCTTAACAAAATTCCTTATTTTCCTTTACGGCACTCACGAGAATTGATGGTCCACCATTGTTCTTTTTCCGATGCAAACGTACGTAGATACATATAAATAGGAAAGGATTATTCTCCAAACTAGCATAAAGTTAAAACAAAAGTTATATAAAAAAATCAAAAAACCCGACTGCCTAAAAAGCGAACTAAAAAGAGACATAATATATTCGCGATCTGGTTGACCAGAACCAGATGTATCCTAGCTCCGACTGCACAGCATGATTTTCTTCTTGTTTGCGTCTTTTTAGTTCGCTTTTTAAGCAGTCTGGTTTTTTGATTTTTTGAATTAACTTTTTTTATTTATATTTTTTTTTTTGATTTAGTTACATTTACACATATAAGGGTGTGGACTCGCCAGGTTAAGACGTATCGATTGACGTAAGAATCATCAAAATCGGCCAACGCGTTTGTTCTCTGAAACGCCACATAGGAACAAAAATACATACTTACATACATACATAGACTGATGAACACATTGCACTTTGGAAGTCGGGTACAAAGTAACCCAATATTTTTTGTTTTTTTTCCCGGTTTCTAATAACGAATTGATTGATACCTTATTCATCATCAAAATCGGATGAATAGTTTAGGCGCTTCGGAGGAACATACGCAAATACTAACATACATACATGGAATGTTCAAATCATAAACCTTCCATTTGGCTTTGCCATAGCCGGGTAAAAAATACGCCGTTCAATTTCGAAAGGATGCTATATTTGCATTTTATAATTTCAATATTAGGAATATCTACTACATACCAATATTTCAGGCTTACTCTGTAGGGATGTGGAAATATCAGACAAAGGGAACAATTCCATGAAAGAGTCTGACACATTACCTTTAAATCTTTTCGGTATTGCGTAAATAATTTAGAAAGGGTACGTCCTCCACCCTATGAGTTGAATTCAAACATCTTTACCATGACCTATCCTATTTCGAGTGTATTACGCAATACGAAAGACATTATTTTAAAGGTGTCGTCACCCTTACCTATACGTGTTATTTGCCGAATTCACTTACGCAATTAGGCTGCTGTACGCAGAAAAAAAATCGATCACAATCAAAATGAAATTAATTCTTGTTTGCAGTAACAGGTGTATCTATCCGAATATTTCTATCATAAAAATGGTTCGCAGTACAGCACAGTGAAAACGTTGAATAAAATGAGATGATGCAGCGCATTGAAATCAAAATTGTGAAGTGGAAACCTATGAATATTCTGGAGCATTGAATGGGAGAAATAACGGAGTGGGCACCAACTGTCGGTGAGGCATAGCGGCTCGGCCTTTACGAATACAGTACGATGATTGCACGCATAGAACACGACTTGAAAATATATTCAGCTCGTATTGCTTCCATTTATTTTTGAACCAGAAAATGTAGGTGGTACACGCCGTAATATGCTTGTTGAAACAGTATAAGTATGATTTGAAGTGAAGTCTTACTTACTACTTAAAGATTTTTATAAGCGCAGGGTTTTTTACAGATATCCTATTTATATTTTTACAGATGTATAGATATATAGATATTTTTACATACAGTAAAAAACCCTGCGCTTATAAAAATAACTTATGCGATGAAAGCTTAAGAGACAGAATTCTCGTAAGTTTGTTAGATAATTTAAACACGCTTTTTCTACATGTTAAAATCTCGAAGATTTCGACCAAGGTTGGTCAGTTCTAGAGTAAGCAAAAAGACATTAATCGATCTAAAGTGCTAATGCCTGGCTGAAAATCGAAGGTCGACAGACGAAGCGGTAACTTGGAAAGAATAATTCATGTATCTAGGTCTGTGGTCGCTTTAGGAAGCCTATAAATAGCACTAGACCGTCGCGATACTGCCAAGAAGCAGATGAAAACTTTTGTGACCCGAATTTCATCACCGAATATAAAGTCCATCTTGTTATCGGCGCAAACTTCTATATTTCTTGGGTCTTATAGCAGTATGTCGCAATAGAAATTTCTTTACACAAAACTTGCTCTTTCAAACGTGAAAATATCACGCTTGAAAAAATCAAATGGAGCGAGTTAGTGCAAGTGTAAAACCGTGTTCGCTTTACAATTTTGTACCCAAAAGATTGCTAATTTTTTCCGTCATGTAAGCAAATGTGCATACAATCGCACAGACTTGCGACAATTCGTACGTGCGACAAATCTTACGTCCGACACGTCGTTAACTCGCAAGTTATTCCAACGGAATACTTGATGTAATAGATATGCAAGTACTGAAGTATTTCAAACGATTTGCACCGCAAGCCTGCTTGATTTTTAACCCACTTTTTAAACTATTGAAGTTTTGACGTCGGAGTCGAATTTAAAAGAGGCATTGCGCTATGTTTGTGATTTAAAGTGCAGAGCTGGTTGGCTCACTAAACTACCAACTGCGGCTCACACAAAAACTTTTAAAACTGACTTATTTGCTTGAATTTTTGTAGATCTGTGAATAAGATATCTGGAATTCTGTCTCAAAGTAGGCTTTGGTTTAGTGAAGGTCGTGAAGGAAGGCTGTATTTTATCTTTAGGCTTCATTTACTTAGGGTCTTATAGACCGTAGTCTTTTTGTGTAAGCAGAAAAAAGATCTTTATACAATCTACTGAGTTAAAGTTGTCTAGGTTTTTATAGTTCCAGCCTGGCGGAGCGAAAACACCAATTTTGTAAACTTATTCAGTTTGACTAACTCGCTGGTCTACTGTTGAGTATAAGTTCCTGTGTTTGAATCCCGGGTCGGCAAAGTGTTATTGTGTTAATCAATCTGAAATTTCTTATAACAACCCTGCACCTAATTACGAAAGTGAATTCGGAAAGGCAACGGGTTTTGACTCCATCAATCGACCAATCACATAGACGGAAATCCACACCACGTCTTTCATCTTGCATCCACTGCCTATCCCTTCGGAGCATACGGCGTGATATTATGATGTGTCTGGCACACACATCATAATATCACGCCGTATGCTCCACAGCGAACACACGAATTCTGTAAACCTTTTCAGTTATTAATATCACAGTTGATGATTGATATTACCTCGTTACCGATTAATTGGACGTCCTGTTACGCCAAATTGATTGCGATGGGCAATTAGGTTTTCGAATAAATTAATTAAGGGCAACATTCAATTATAACGTGTGGTAAATTAATGCAGGTAAATAGTACTTAGTTTGAATTGATTTGAAGTGAGCGTGTTTTTGTTCTCACAAACTATCGTAGTACACAGTTCAGTCAACTCTGTCTGTGGTAATAATTCAACTAAGAATATCGCCCTTACTGGTACGACGTAAAGGTGCTCTCAATGCCAGATAATTAACACTGATTTGTGGTTGACTGTACCTATTGAATGGTTGTTATTATAGCCGTATGTGCGTGATAAGGGTTAATATACAATTCTACTATATTTAACCCCACATTACCTGTGAATAGGTGTATTAATTATGAACGAATTATTCTTTTCATGATATTTTTCCTTTTTTCCTCAACACGAAAAAACATGAACTTGTTTTTTATCTATAGTATATACTGATATATATATATACTGGCGAAGGGCCTCTGGGCCGTCCTGGCTCTACATCAAAAGTGGAATTCGATCGTGCTAATGAGATCATACGTAAAAACAATGCTAGTAAAAATGGTTGTACATTCTTGCAAAAAAAATATCCGGGATCAACGTGGGACTGATTTAAATAATCGTAGAGTTTTCTGCGACCACCCTCAGTCTTGAATAGTTTTTTCCTTTTTTGTAAGGATGATTTGTGCAGGTGACGTTCTGTAGTTTCTGCCTACACCCATGGGAAAAAGGAGTGAATTTACGTATGTACGTATATATACTATTGAGTAGTAAACTGATTGTAGTGAATTTAGTTCGCATGCCATGAATTGCAGTGCTTTCATGTGTGTACAAGATAATCATTGATTTGATATCGTCTGACAAGGCCTGAAAATGTAACTAGATTGATTTTCATAGTTAAATTCATAGTTAATGGTATGGAAAACTAATCATGATTAAAGTTAATGTAATGTAATGTTAAGTTAATGTGTGTTGCTGATTTAAGTTTATGTTTCAGTGAAAGTTCAGACCGTTTTCAGTTCCTCTGTGACACCCATAGTCCTTGAGATCATCGGAAAATTTAAAATTGAGTATTTGTATGCATTCCACTTCCTTCTTTGACATATCTTTTAAGATCAAGCAGTTCGATTGTGGAATGTATTACTTATAGAAATAAGACGCGCTCAAACACTGCCAACGTTTAAGAAATTGGTAAAGGAGCATTACCTTTCACTATAATTTTTAGTCTTTTCCTTTCTCTGTCTTATATTCGATATTTATTAGTATATTAGGTATGTAGTATGGTATGTATGTATTTTATGTTATAATGTATAAGTAAGCAATATTATTTATGATCTATTTTACACTGACAGCCTTAAATTCTTCTCCTATCGTTCAGTTCATCCAAAGGTTATCTGTAAGAGATTTCCCTGTGCGATAAGACCGCCCATTGCACACTTTGTTTTTGAAAATGTTTATTCTGTATGGTTATTTTTTGTGTTGTACAATAAAGTATATAATAATAAAGTTTAACTTAGTAAATTAACATTGTATATATTTTTATTTACCAAACTAACTTCTCCCTCGCCGAAATTACCGTAGAAGCTGATGAGCTTAGGTTAATCGGTAATGAGGCACTGGTCGAGTCAAAGCCTTGAACATCGATGCCGAGTAGCCCGCTGCGTGGTTTACATCGGTTGCATTTCGGGAAGTGTGCGATGGAATTACATGATCTAATTACGCTTAGCCCGTTCTGCTTAGGACATCCCACCCATACGCACTAAAAATTTTGAGAATTCTTTCATTGTGCGTACAACTAAAGAGTGCCATTCCCTGCCGGGGTCTGTGTGCCCCGATAGCTACAACCTAGGGGTCTTTAACTCAAGAGTGAATAGGTTATGTACTACTAGACAAGTGTGCTTCACCATCACTTACCATCAGGTGAGATAGTGGTCAAACGCGAGCCTATTAATAATGATAAAAAAAAACATAATAAAATTTATCATAGCCTTAAAATCAGAGTTCAGTGTCAAAAATCATCCAAATTCATTCACCTATTTACCCGTCATTAACCAGCAAACTTTGCTGGTTACGGACGGATAAATAGAAACTTTAATTCAATAGAAGTAAAGAAATAAAAAATATTAAGAATAAGGGCAGAACCCAAGCCAGCAAAAAGAGTGTTAAAACAACACATCTACACAAAACTTGTGCAGTAGCAACCTGCATAACACTTCTAAGTAATATCCCCAAACTGAAAGCAAGTGTTATTGTTACAGTTGTAAGGACTCTATAATGGGGCTTCGTTTACTTAACCCGTCCCAAGACGGGGTTGTTATGGTTCGAGAGAAAATCGCTAAAAACCCTGTCATGTACACATATTGGTGGAGGGAACTTTGTCAATATTTTTGTTGTGTTCTATGTTTATTTATTTTATGGAAATTCTTATTGAGAATTTTTGAAAGTAGATAAATACTTAGTTAATACATTATGTATTTTTTGTTTGATTTTTGGAATGCTTCCATAATGAAGGTTTGTTTATATTTATGAGTGCCCCCATCCCCTGAAAGATTGTCGTCGAATTAAAAGTCAGCCTGTATAGACGGAAATCATGGATTGATTTTCCGTGGATTAAATCATTTATTTGCAAGAAATAAACTGACTACTTCTGACTATCTACTTGCATTTTTTAGTGTTTTGTTTTTGAAGTCGGTTTATTTTAGGGAAAAATGATTTTCTTACTTTTTAGTAGTTATAGTACACCATCACTAAAAATGAGCAATGTCTATAATACGGTATCTAAAGGATTGACAAAATACCCATGATAACCCATATTACACATTCGTGCTGTTTGTCTCTAAAGAGTTCGGTTGTATGCTCCATATCTTGAAAACTGCTGGACCGATATTGATGAAACTTCCACTATTTTCTAAGTTGAGAGATATTCAATCCAACACAAAAATAATGATCACGATCCGATAAGTAGTTTCGGAAAAATGCGTAGACAAACATACATACATACAAAATAGACTTATGAAATTTGGCACACGTGTTAGAAGCCCCTATATATAAAAATATTGTGCAGTTCCATCAATATTACATACATTTGTGTCGAATTGATTACCACCTGAGTAAATAAACCTGTGGTCCATTCAATAAAATATACTGGTTCTTTATGAAAATCAATCATTTTCTTCATGATTTTATTTCGTGTTAAAATCATCATTCGAACCTTTACAAATACGTCGAATACAGCTGTATTATGTAAAGTGTGCGGTAGTAAATAGTCGTAAATCACGGCACACTGATTAGTGGTTATCCGAGCGTAGCCTAGCTCACAACACGGCAAAAATATTCAATATTCGCAGCCAATACAGGCGGCCGTGGGACGGGGTGGGCGCCACCTACCGGTCCATTACCCCCTTGCCCCCCGTCACGTTTATACGCCGGAATAGTGTGCAATAAAACGGGACCGCCGGCCACTGCCCACAGCAAAAAATACACTCCCTAAAAATTATTCTTCTGAAAACCGAACTAGTGGAGATACTACACCCGTGCAGCCGTACTATACACCACACACGGCGTTTTCATACCCCGATGAAAAAACCTCATCGAAAAGTTGGATTTCCATCCCGAATTTAGCGTGCTTTCATGACTCTCAATAGCCTAACTTTTGATAGCTACCCCTCGAAATAAGTCCTAAAAATACTTCGCATTCGTTTGCGGTATAAAAACCGGCCTGTCTAATTTAATATTTCATGAAAAGAAAACGCGGCCTAGCTATCTACTACTATGCAGAATTTTTAATTATGAAGCGAAAGTAGACCCTTTAGCTCAGAAAAAAAAGCCAATAAAAACAACAAATTAACTAAATTGTTTCCAGGGAACGTTTAGTTCGTTCTATTTTATTTGGTTCTAAAAAGTTGCGTCAGTTTGTTTCAGGGCTTTTTGTAAAAAAAGTGTTCGTTGGAGCGCGTCGGCGGGCATGCCACACACTTGCAGTAAATGTGGCCGTCATACAAAGTAAATATTACTGAACCAACAAACTGCAATATGAGCTTCGTGGATTTATCTATTTTATTTAATAAAATTCCTTTCAGTACTTGAAACGGGTTCGGCACTTTTTTCATCAAATGTGCTTGAAAAATTCATATTTTCTGACAGCACGTTGTTGTGAGCAAAAATCTAGATGGGTGCAGTCCAAAAATGTTTTCCATGTAGGAAAGGTTTATGAAGAATTTACGCGTAGTCGGTTAGCAATTTGCGTTGGTGTAGCTGCAATCAGCGTTGCCGCGTAGCCGCGTAGCGCTAGCTACGGCGTAGCAACCAAGCTACGACGAATGATGCAGAGTTCATCGTACTTTTTGTGACTAGTGATTGCAGTATGAAATCTTGGGTTTATGGCATAAGTTTACTGGCTACTTTTATTGCCTATAACTTTTGCTCTTTTTAATCGATGTTGCGAGTATGTTAGATGCCTCTAAATAATTGTTTAGAACTAAATCACTACATAGTATAAACGAAAGTCTCGCACCGCGGATGTACGCGATAAACTCAAAAACTACTGAACGGATTTGCATGTGGTTTTCATCAATAGAAATATAGAGATTTTGTGTATAATTTGTTACTGGCGAAGCCGGAGCGGGTCTCTAGTGTGTACTAAAACACAAATTAGAACAATAAAGAAGATTAACAATATCCAAGCCACAGTAAAGCAGGCATAAAACACAGAACACTTATGAAACGATTTGCGAGTCATTAATTCATATTTTACTCATTTTGCGGGATTGCAATGCGCGGTAGTAATTTCGCCGCGTTATCAAGTCAAATTAAAACAGTGAGAATTAAATTAAATGTGATAATGGGTGCTCTTGAAAAACCGCGCCGGCCGACCAGCAGGAGTGCTTGCTGCATCTGACTTGATCCCTTATAGGCAGAACAAGGATTTGCCAGCGACTTTACCCGCGTTAAAGTTGGAAATGATCCCGAGGGAACGTGCCCCCGAGATAAAAATTATTGTATTTCCTTCTCCAAGGTATAATCTCTCTGTATACCACAATTTAGTAAAGGTCACTGGGCATAATCTGACCCGCTTTTCGAAGAGTGGCGGACACAAGATTAAATAGTTTTAAACTAGAAGGAATAATGTGACCTGACCTTACATTGCATATATTTATTTGATTCAAGATCGATGGAGAAAATGTACCAAATAATAAAAAAATTAAATCAAACATTTTTAGAGGAGTTTATATTTCATCTGAAATTTTGTTAAAAATTAGGTATTTCTTTAACTTTAATTTGATCGTTATTAGCGACACTATCGGATCGTGTATATCAGCATGTTTATTTTTTCAAATTCGGAAGGTTCGATTCCTGGCTATTGAGTTTTTAAAAAACCCGTAATATAGTTTTACTTTTCATCAAAACGGCTCCGGCTCCTTTCAGTATTTATAGATTTTCCTCATAGTTTCAAATTTGGCTCACTGGAGACTCCCACCAATGTGACCCATTTAAAAAACTCAACATGTATATGATAATTTTATATTTTTTTTTTACATTCCCGTGACTCACATTTATTAATTTAATACTTCATGCAGACAAACGTACAGAGGCGGACTTAATGCCTTAGGCATTTTCTACCAGTGATCCAGAGACAACTAGTGGTAGGTGCAATGTTGACAATTAAACGAAACAGATTTATGCAAAAAATATATATAAATTATAAATACAATATAATCAAGAAAATTATACCACATATACTCAAAAGAATAAACTAAATATATAGATATACTTAAACATTAGTAATATTATCACATTAATGTGATTAATGCCGTAGTAAACCAGAACCATATATATATATATATATATATATATATATATATATATATATATATATATTCTACTATATTTCTTTTGTGTACGCCATGGGTATGGTTTCCACACTAAGATGCCCAATGACCTTTGGTTCATTGGTTTAGACGCGAAAAAGTAACAACTGTGTCTGTCTGTTTGTTACGGATAGACAGAAGAAGTTACTTCAACATTTATAGTATTATTACTAGCTTCTGCCCGCAGCTTCGCCTGCATAAAAATTGTTCTATTATCCTATTTAACATGTATGTTAAACGGGATAAAAAGTTCTAATCCAGAACATGGTCTATCCGTAAACCAAATTTCATCCACATACCTCCTGACGTTAAAACGTGACAAAAAATATACAGATAGACAGACGGATTTACTATTGCCTTTATATTATTAAAGTATGGATTTAATGTTCGGGACGTATTCCTAGATGTAAATTGCCTTAGTGAATTTAAAACGCGAACTCTTATTTACGTTCCCTCTTTGTTTTGGACAAAGAATAAGTCTGAGCCGTAAATGGAATGGTCCAGCGGTTTTGGTTTTCTCAATTCGGAAAACTCTATAATAAAATAAATCCAGCTGCACGCTGTGCAGTTGGTGTTGATTTTTTGCTGAACATAAAACTGGAGATCGTGTTATTTTAGCTGACTTAAAAGTATTAGTAGGTAAGTAGTTGTAATTTACTTAATAGTAAAGCGGACAACTACGCAGACAGAGACAAATTAATTTATCGAAACACCACAGACAATACGCCTTTAGATACCTATAGTCATCTAAAAAAACGGGCCAAGTGCGAGTTGGACTCGCGCACCGAGGGTTCCGTATAAACAGCTGCATTCAACAAAATAATTAGGCAACATTACTGATGTTCCATAAACAATAAAAGCACTGAACATTGCTCTAACGAAGGGACTACATAAACTTTGCCGTTGGTAAACTGTCGTCTCCATACATCGATATAGGTCGCGGTTAGTTTACCAACTGCAAATAAGTTAAAATATTTTTTTTTGTTTTTCTTCAAATTTATAGTTTTCAGATTTTTCCCTTACTTGTGTTATAAGACATTGCTTTTTACCAAATTTTAATGATTCTAGGTCATCAGGAAGTACTCTTTAGGTTTTGAGTCCCTTGTGATTCCTCAAATATGTGACATAAACGGCTGTACATTTTGTTTGCGATGGCTCAGAAGGTTGATTTTTTCATAGCTCGAAGAGAATGCAGGCCTGAGTAATAATCATACATTAATTTTAACTTGATACCTCAAGGGATTCCAGAGAATGTCATAACACATGGACACAACAACGAAGTGGACCTAAAAGGGTTCCTTTTTTCCTTTTAAGGAACGGAACCCTAAAGCACTACTTAAATGTTTAATTTCAAGTAAAAACAGATGTGACATTTACGGGTGATTGACTGGAGAAGGAAAAATCAGGGATAGTGGAAGGAAAAGGGAAAAGATTGCCCAGCAGTAGAACAAATAGTTTGAAAAAAGACAACAGATGATAACGGGGTCAATGGCCGCTGGTGAAATATTTATGCAGATATTTATTTCTTCTTTCAAATTAAGACTTAAGATTTTTTCTGCTTTATCGTAAGTAGATACCGATCTACCGTCTGCAAAGTTTCGCTACTAAATTTAATTTGACGCCGTATTAGTAAAGGTTTCGACAGATTTTCTAGCACAACTTGTTTCTACATAGTCGGGCAAAGGCTTGTCCTATAAAAGTGGGCGTCCAAAGTTCTAGGAAAGATTGAATTCGTAAAATAAAACTCCAGATCAGAATGTACAAGTCAGGTTTTCTTTGTGTTCTGTCGGACAAAAAATATTGTGTAGACAAATAAACGAATATAGGTTTTAATCATATTTGGCTTTCATATGATTGAGAAAAGTTTTAACACAATATTGTGTCAATCTACCTAGCCTTTTTAACCCCCGACATTTAAGTTATTTATCACTTTGTAGTGGTTTTATTTTTTGGAAGTCGGTTGTATTTTTTTGGAAAAAGATTTTTATTTTTCATTTTTAGTTGTGGTACATAATGGCCCAGTTTTCTGTGCTAGGCCTTTAATGTCCAAAGTGATGCTTGAACTTGATCATTAAACTTGAACAAAACCGGTGGAATGAGAGTATACCAGGATCAACTATTCACACCTTAACATATATTTTTATTGTGAAAATATATGTTGATTATTCGGTTCGGAAAAAATAAAGTGCAATACCCTAATATACAAGTGTTTTATTTTGATAATCTCCCCGAAATACGTCACAATAAAGTATATGTTAAGGTTATATAGGGTTGTTTGTTGCAGTTGGCTGGTCAAATTTATAAAAATATTTATTTCATAATTCACATTGAGGGTGGAAGAACAAATAGTTAAAACGGAATGCCTGTCGCTCGGAAGGGTCGCAGGGCAGCCAGCCAACTCCTCACCTCTCTCTTACTTACTCTGCGTGAGGAACTTCGATCCAGAGTGGGGTCCCCTGACAACAGCTATCAACTTAAACCGGACTAAAAATATAAATTATTATTAAAAGATCAATATTTTATCGGACGGACATGATAACAAAGATTTTGCATCATCACGCATCTATGGTCTATTGAATCAGTGATTCCATTCATTACATAACTTACAGGTGGGTAGCTCTGCCTATCCTCTTAACAAAATCCTTTATTTTCCTTTACGGCACTCATGGGAATTGATGGTCCACCATTGTTCTTTTTCCGATGCAAACGTATATATATAGATAGGAAAGGATTATTCTCCAAAAAAGCAAAAAGTAAAAAAAAGTTAATTAAAAACATAAAATATTCGCGATATGGCTGACCAAAACCAGATTTATCCTCCGAATGCACAGAATGATTTTCATCTTGTTGGCGTCTTTTTAGTTCGTTTTTTAAGCAGTCGGGTTTTTTTTTGTTTTTTTTTATTTATATATTATTTTTATATACTTTTATTTTGATACCCCCACGACGGGATAGAAACGAAAAAAAATGAGGCCCCGACAATATGGCGCCTAAAAGCCGGAATTCCGGAATTTTCTATTTTCTAATTTTAATGTAGCCAGTGACACTCGCAGGGTTAAGACGTATCGATTGACGTAAGAATCATCAAAATCGGCCAACGCGTTTGGTCTTTAGGACGCCACATAGGAACAAATTTACATACTTACATACATACATAGACTGATGAACACATTACACTTCGGCATTCGGGTAAAAAGTAACTCAACTAAGGTTTTTTTACTTACCCGGGCTATAATAACGTATCGATTGACACCTTATTAATCAAAATCGGATGAATAGTTTAGGCG
Source organism: Orthosia cruda (assembly GCA_964057195.1). Lineage (NCBI taxonomy): Eukaryota > Metazoa > Arthropoda > Insecta > Lepidoptera > Noctuidae > Orthosia > Orthosia cruda. Next base: position 11,728,455 of record OZ059855.1, on the reverse strand, counting down.
CTACGGAGCAACGTACGTAGATACAAACATACATAGACTGCTAAAATCATAACCCTTCCTTTTGGCTTCGCCGTAGCCTGGTAAAAAATACGCCGTTCATTTTCGAAAGGATGCCAATATTTGCATTTTACAATTTCATATTAGGAATACTTACTGAATACCAATATTACTGGCGTAATTTGTTGGGATGTGGGCATATCGTTCAAACAACATACCAGCAGCCTTATTGCGTTAGTGAGTTCGGCAGGGCAAAGGGAACATCCTCATCTCCATGAAAGAGTATGGCATATTTCCTTTAAGGCGCTACCCCAAGCAAAACGCCGCGCAAGCCGTTTTTCGTGCAGTTTTTAGGAGCTCGTTATTTAAAAAGAAATATCAACTAATAAAAATACATTAAATTTCTACATATTTTTAATTCCAAAATTCCATTTTTTTTTAATGATTTATATGTTTCACTAATCTCCTTCCAACAAAACCTTAAAAATGAGAAATAATGATTGATAGCATGCATCTCCTCGTAAAGTGTTCATTTATTAATGTTTGTACACTAATGAATAGACAATTAAATAACGAACATATTGTAAGTTTCTTTTTTCAAAAGACCAAAATTCGATTTTATAAAGATATGTTTTCATTAATGCGTAAATAGTTTAGAAAGGGTACGTCCTCCACCCTATGAGTTGAATTCAGATATCTTTTCCATGACTTATCCTCTTTCGAGTGTATTTAAAGGTGTCGTCAACCTTACCTTTACGTGTTCTTTTCCGAATTCACTTACGCAATTAGACTGCCATAGGCAGAAAAAAAACGAACACAATCAAAACGAAATTCGTTCTAGTTCGTACTTCGCAGTAACAGGTATTTCTATCATAAAAATGCTTCGCAGTACAGCACAGTGAATACATTGTATAACATGAGATGATGTAGCGCATTGAAAGCAAGATTGTGAAGTGGAAACTGTGAATATTCTGGAGCATTGAATGGGAGAAATAACGGAGTGGGCACCAGCTGTCGGTGAGGCATAGCGGCTCGGCCTTTACGAATACAGTACGACGATTGCACGCATATAACACGATTTGAAAATTTATTTCTGCTCGTATTGCAGAGTGCTTACATTTATTTTTGAACCAGAAAACGTAGGTGGTACACGCCGTAATTTGCGCGTTGAAACAGTATTAGTATGATTTGAAGTCAAGTGGATATCTGTAAAAAACACTGCGCTTACAAAAATAATTTATGCGATAAAAGCTTAAAAGACAGAATTCTCGTAAGTTTGTTAGATAATTTAAACACGAAAATGCTTTTTCTACTTGTTAAAATTTCGAAGATTTCGACCAAGGCTCAGTTCTAGAGTAAGCAAAAAGGCATCAATCGATCTAAAGTGATAATTCCGTGCTGTAAATCGAAGGTCACCAGACGAAATACTAACTTGGCACGAATAATTCATGTATCTAGGTCTGTGGTCGCTTTAGGAAGCCTATAAATAGCACTTGACCGTCGAGATTCTGCCAAGAAGCAGATGAAAACTTTTGTGATCCGAATTTCATCTCTGAATATGAAGTCCAACTTCTTATCGGCGCAAACTTCTATATTTCTTGGGTCTTATAGCGAGTCACAATAGCAATTTCTTTGCACGAAACTTACTCTTTCATACACGAAAATATCACGCTTGAAAAAAATTAAATGGAGCGAGTTAGTGCAAGTGTAAAACCGTGTTCGCTTTACAATTTTGTACCCAAAAGATTGCTAATTTTTTCCGTCATGTAAGCAAATGTGCATACAATCGCACGGACTTGCGACAATTCGTACGTGCGACAAGTCTTACGTCCGACACGTCGTTAACTCGCAAGTTTTTCCAACGTAATACTTGATGCGATAGATATGCAAGTACTGAAGTATTTCAAACGACTTGGACCGCAAGCATGCCTGATTTTTAACCCACTTTTTAAACTATTGAAGTTTTGACGTCGGAGTCGAATTTAAAAGAGGCATTGCGGTATATTTGTGATTTAAAGTGCAGAGCTGGTTGGCTCACTAAACTACCAACTGCGGCTAACACAAAAACTTTTAAAACTGACTTATTTGCTTGAATTTTTGTAGATCTGTGGATATCTGGAATTCTGTCTCAAAGTAGGCTTTGGTTTAGTGAAAGTCGTGAAGGAAGGTTGTATTTTATCTTTAGGCTTCATTTACTTAGGGTCTTATAGACCGTAGTCTTTTTGTGTAAGCAGAAAAAAGATCTTTATACAATCTACTGAGTTAAAGTTGTCTAGGTTTTTTTTGTTTTTTTCTGTCAGCGATAAGACCGCCTTTGTACCCGTATAATTAAGTTTTTCTTATAAAATAGATGTATAACTTTTATGGTGTACAATAAAGTATATTCTATTCTATTCTATAGTCCCAGCCTGGCGGAGCGAAAACACCAATTTTGTAAACTTATTCAGTTTGACTAACTCGCTGGTCTACTGTTGAGTATAAGGTCCTGAGTTTGAATCCCGGGTCGGCAAAGTGTTGTTGTGTTTTTCAATTTGAAATTTCTTACAAGAAGCCTGCACCTAATTTCGTATGTGAATTCGGGAAGGCAAAGAGTTTTAACCCCATCAATCGACCTATCACATAGACGGAAATCCACATGCCACACTGCCTATCCCTTCGGAGCATACGGCGTGATGTTATGATGTGTCTGGCAGAGCGAACACACGAACTCTGTAAACTTTTTCAGTTTAATTTCCCGTTATTAATATCACAGTTGATGATTGATATTACCTCGTTACCGTTTAATTGGGCGTCCTGTTACGTCAAATTGATTGCGATGGGCAATTAGGTTTCGAATAAATTAATTAAGGGCAACATTCAATTATAACGGGTGGTAAATTAATGCGGGGAAGTAGTACTTATACTTAGTTTGAAGGGATTTGAAGTGAGTGTGTTTTTGACAGACGAAAGAAAAAGGTGGTTCTTAATTTGACAAATATATTTTTATGTATGTTCACGCATAACTTTTTATAGAGTGGTCCGAGTTAATTTTTTTTTTATTTAAAAGGAATATCTAAAAGTGGGTCCCATTTAAATTTTAAAAATAAAATCAACCTCTGAAGGTAGAAAAAAAAAGGATTCATTGATAATTTTCCCACTGAAATTTTAATTATGAAACGATTCTGTTGCAATTAAGTAAACTGAAAAACTTTTTAACAAAAAAAATAACCACGAAATAAGGTACTGAAAAGCAAAAAATTAAAATAAATTTCTGCTCTAGCATTTTGAGGTGGCGCCAAACAAACCATTAACGAAGATTAACCTTGCTACAATCATTCTACGGTTTAGATAATTAATTTGCATGTTTGTTAGTTTGCCGCCAACTCAGTATGCTGGACTCTGGTTCAAATGTTTGTTAAAAAGCTTTTTTGTTCTCACAAACTTTCGTATTACAGTCAAACTCTGTCTGTGTCTGTGGTAACAATTCAACTACGAATTGTCGTGGTGTCGTGGTGGCCCAGTAAGTGTCGTGGTGGCCCAGTGGCTAAGACCTCGCCTGTCGTGCTTGAGGTCGTAGGTTCGAATCCGGGCAAGTACCAATGTGATTTTTTCAAATTCATATGTACTTTCTAAGTTAATCTTGGACATCACAGGCAACGGTGAAGGAAAACATCGTGAGGAAACCTGGACTTATAGAGTTATAATGTAAGTCTGGAATAGCCAAGTCAGAGGCCTGTGGGGATTCCCAGAGGCGGCTTAATTAACTCTGACACCAGAGGTGGCCACACCTCACACGAAAAGAAGAAAAGAACTACGAATATCACCCTTACAGGTACAACGTACAGGTGCTCTCAATGCCAGATAATTAACAATGATTTGTGTTTGACTGTAACTACTGAATGGTTGGTATTATAGCCGTACGTGTGTGATAAGGGTTAATATACAATTCTACTATATTTAAGCCCACATTACCTGTGATTTTTTTTCCTTTTTTCCTCTACACGAAAAAACATGTACTTGTTTTTTTATCTATAGCATATACTGGCCTCTGGGCCGTCCTGGCTCTACATCAGAAGTGGGATTCGATCGTGCTACGATTTCTTCACGTAAAAACAATGCCAGTAAAAATGGCGGTTACATTCGTGCAAAAAAAATTACGGTTTTGTTTATCCGGGTTCAACGTGGGACTGATTTAAATAATCATAGAGTTTTCTGCGACCACCCTCAGTCTTGAATATTTTTCTTTTTTGTAAGGATCGTAGTAGGTGGCGTTCTGTAGTTTCTGCCTACCCCCATGGGAAAAATGCGTGAGTTTATGCATATATATATACTGATGAGTAGTAAACTGATTGTAGTGTATTTACTTCTCATGCCATGGATTCCAGAGCATTCATGTGTGTACACAGATTATCATTGATTTGATATCCCCAGACAAGGGCTGAAAATGTAACTAGATTGTTTTTCATAGTTAAATTCATAGTTAACTAATTGACATTAAAAATTAAATGGTTTAATGATTTTGTAATATTTATTGTTATTTGGCTTGATATTAAATATTTACTGTATTTTGATACTAGGTTGTAATTTATGTGTAAGATTTTGCATGCCCTTATGACGGCAGAGCATAGCGAACATTAAAAAAATACTTGTATAACATCTTTACCCCTACATAAGTTGGCAAATAAATAAATTTGTATTTGAATTAATGGTATGGAAAACTAATAATGGCTGATTTAGGTTTATGTTTCAGTGAAAGTTTAATTTATTTAATTAACATAGTAGAATAGAATAGTATAGATTATTATTTATTGTATACCATAAAAGTTATAAACATTTACAAGAAAAACTGCACAAACATGAAAACAGCAACAACTGTGAAAACATTGTACCCATGTTTATTTACCAAACTAGCTGCTCCCTCGCCAAAATTACCGAAGAAGCTCAAAGCTCCAGAACCTTGAGCATCGATGCCGAGTTGCCAGCTTGGCTTGGTTTTTTGTCTGTTGCATTACGGGGAGTGTGCGATGAAATTACATGATCTAATTCCGCCTAGCCCGTTCCATCATCGGACAAGACGTTCGGCGATGCGCCATCGATACATGGTGGACATCCCACACATACGCACTAAATATTTTGAGAATACTTTCATTGTGCGTTTGTTGCTTACAATCAGGTGAGATAGTGGTCAATCGCGAGCCTATTAATAATAATTTAAAAAAAAACAACATCCAGCATAAAATGTATCGAAATCAGAGCTCTTCAGCTTTGTGTCAAAAATCATCCAAATTCATTAACCTATTTAACCGAAGGACGGGTATATACAAACTTCCATTTAATACAAGTAAAGAAATAAAAATATTAAGAATAAGGGCAGAACCCAAGCCAGCAAAAAGAGTGTTAAAACAACACATCTACACAAAACTTGTACTGTAGCAACCTGCATAACACTTCTAAGTAATATCCCCAAACTGAAAGCAAGTGTTATTGTTACAGCTGTAAGGACTCTATAATGGAGCTTCGTTTACTTAACACAGCTCTCTGCCTACCCCGCCCCAAGACGTAGTTGTTATGGTTCGAGACAAAATCGCTAAAAACCCTGTCATGTACACATATTGGTGGAGGGATCTTTGTCAATGTTTTAGTTGTGTTCTATGTTTATTTATTTTATGGAAATTCTTATTGATAATTTTTGACGTAGATAAATACTTAGTTAATACATTATGTATATTTTGTTTGATTTTTGGGATCCTTGCATAATGAAGGTTTGTATATATTTATGAGTGCCCCCATCCCCTGAAAGATTGTCGTCGAATTTAAAGTCAGCCTGTATAGAGGCAAATCATGGGTTGTTTTTCCGTGGATTAAATAATTTAGTTGCAAAAAATAAACTGACTACCTCTGACTATCTACTTGCATTTTTTTGTGTTTTGTTTTTGAAGTCGGTTTATTTTAGTGAAAAATGTTTTTCTCACTTTTTAGTAGTTATAGTACACCATCACTGAAAATGAGCAATGTCTATAGTACGGTATCTAAAGGATTGACAACATACCCATCATAACTCAATTTACACATACGTGCTGTTTGTCTCTAAAGAGTTCGGTTGTATGCTCCATATCTTGAAAACTGCTGGACCGATATTGATGAAACTTCCACTATTTTCTAAGTTGAGAGATATTCAATCCAAGACAAAAATAAAATGATCACGATCCGATAAGCAGTTTCGGAAAAATGCGTAGACAAACATACATATATACAAAATAGACTTATGAAATTTGGCACACGTGTTAGAAGCCCCCATATAATAAAAATATTGTGCAGTTCCAACAATATTACATACATTCGTGTCAAATTGATTACCACCTGAGTAAATAAACCTGTGGTCCATTCAGTAAAATATACTGGTTCTTTATGAAAATCAATCATTTTCTTCATGATTTTATTTCGTGTTAAAATCATCATTCGAAGCTTTACAAATACGTCGAATACAGCCGTATTATGTAAAGTGTGCGGTAGTAAACAGTCGTACATCACGGCACACTGATTAGTGGTTACCCGAGCGTAGCCTAGCTCACAACACGGCAAAAATATTCAATATTCGCAGCCAATACAGGCGGCCGTGGGAGGGGGTGGGCGCCCCCTACCGGTCCATTACCCCCTTTGCCCCCAGCCACGTTTATACGCCGGAATAGTGTGCAATAAAACGGTACTGCCCCCAGCAAAAAATAGACTCCCTAAAAATTATTCTTCTGTAAACCGAACTAGTGGAGATACTACACCCGTGCAGCCGTACCATACACCACACACGCCGTTTTCATACCCCGATGAAAAAACCTCATCGAAAAGTTGGATTTCCATCCTGAATTTAGCGTGCTTTCATGACTCTCAATAGTCTACCTTTTGATAGCTACCTCTCGAAATTAGTTCTAAAAATACTTCGCATTCGTTTGCGGTATAAAAACTGGCCTGTCTAATTTAATATTTCATGAAAAGAAAACGCGGCCTAGCTATCTACTACTACGCAAAATTTTTAATTATGAAGCGACAGTAAACCCTTTAGCTCAGAAAAAAAAGCCAATAAAAACAACAAATTAACTAAATTGTTTCCAGGGAACGTTTAGTTCGTTCTATTTTATTTGGTTCTAAAAAGTTGCGTCAGTTTGTTTCAGGGCTTTTTGTAAAAAAAGTGTTCGTTGGAGCGCGTCGGCGGGCTTGTCACACACTTGCAGTAAATGTGGCCGTCATACAAAGTAAATATAACTGAACCAACAAACTACAATATGAGCTTCGCGGATTTATCTATTTTATTTAATAAAGTACCTTTCAGTACTTGAAACGGTTTCGGCACTTTTTTCATCAAATGTTATAGTGCTTGAAATATTCATATTTTCTGACAGCACGTAAGTTGTGAGCAAAAATCAGGATGTGTGCAATCCAAAAATATTTTCCATGTGGGAAAGGTTTGTGAAGAATTTACGCGTAGTCGGTTAGCAATTTGCGATGGTGTAGCTGCAATCAGCGTTGCCGCGTAGCCGCGTAGCGCTAGCTATGGCGTAGCAACCACGCTACGACGAATAATGGAGTTCATCGTACTTTTTGTTACTAGTGATTGCAGTATGAAACCTTGAGTTCATGGCATAAGTTTACTGCCTCCTTTTATTTTCTAAATCGATGTTGCGAGTATGTTAGATGGCTCTAAAGATTGTTTAGAACTAAATCACTACATAGTATAAAAGAAAGTCTCGCACCGCGTTTGTACGCGATAAATTCAAAAACTACTGAACGAATTTTCATGTGGTTTTCACCAATAGAAATAGTGAGAAACGAGGAAGGTTTTTATATATAATTTGTCACGGGCGAAGCCGGGGCGGGTCGCTAGTGTGTACTAAAACACAATTTAGCACAATTAATAAAGAAGATTAACATTATCCAATCCACAGTAAAGCAGGTATACAACACAGAACACTTATAAAACGATTTGCTAGTCATTAATTCATCTTTTTACTCATTTTGCGGGATTGCAATGCGCGGTAGTAATTTCGCCACGTTAACAAGTCAAATTAAAACAGTGAGAATTAATTTAAATGTGATAATGGGTGCCATTGCAAAACCGCGCCAGCCGACCAGCAGGAGTGCTTGCTGCATCTGACTTGATCTCTTATAGGCAGAACAAGGATTTGCCAGCGACTTCACCCGCGTTAACGTTGGAAATGATCCCGAGGGAACGAGCGCCCGAGATAAAAAGTATTTTATGTCCTTCTCCAAGGTATAATCTCTCTGTATACCAAAATTTAGTAAAGGTCACTGGGCATAATCTGACCCGCTTTGCGAAGAGTTGCGGACACTAAATTAAATAGTTTTAAACTAGAAGGAATATTGTGACCTGACCTTACATTGCATATATTTATTTGATTTACTCGTAAGATCGATGGCGAAAATGTACCAAATAATAAAAATTAAAATCAAACATTTTCAGAGGAGTTTATATTTCATCTGAAATTTTGTTAAAAATGAGGTATTTCTTTAAGTTTTCCGTGTATCATTTCTCTCCAGAATTTGATCGTTATTAGTGACACTATCGGATCGTGTATATCATCATGTTTATTTTTTTCAAAATCAGAAGTTTCAATGCCTGGCTATTGAGTTTTAAAGAAACCCGTAATAAGTTTTACTTTTCATCAAAACTGCTCCGGCTCCTTTCAGTATTTATAGATTTTCCTCATAGTTTCAAATTTGGCTCACTGGAGACTGTTCGAAGAAGCAATCGAAAACAGGTATTCCTCTTTTTGTGTAGTACTCAGGTACTACAGAGAGAGCAGAATGCAGTTCTGTGACTCAAGCAGGCTGTCAGCGGCCTGCTTGAGACACAGAACTGCAATCTCTGTAGAAAGTCCTGGCCGAAACCCAACTGATTGTCTTGCAGCAAAAGATGTTCGTTTAGCTGTGTATCAAGCAAACCATCATGCACCTTTATGACTATGGTTGCTAGAGAAATAGGTCTATAGTTTCCCCTATCCGAAAGATCACCTGTTTTACTTTTAACAATGGGTACCACGATCGTCCTCATTAGGCAAGTATGAATGACCAATACATCAATTGTACAGCAGTGCCAAAACCCTCGGTAAGTGAGGATGTATTGCAAACGCTCGAGCTACTGAGCCCATCATGGGTCAGGGGACTTAGCTCTAAAGGTAGACCTGATTACCCTGGTCGCATATTTGGCACTGAAACGTGTGTCCACCTTGCCACAACGGGGCTCAGCATCCAGCATCTCACAAAAGCTCCCTAGCGATGACATTGAAACAAACCGATTTCTAAAAAGGTTTGCAATATCTTTCACATCACTCACACCATTCACACTAAGAGGCAGACCTGGCCGAATGCTCAATTTATTAGCGCTCTTCCAGAAACCTGAAAATCACGCTTTGTATGCTTAGAGGCTAATATGTCCATCTTTATCTGTATCTTTAATGTAGTAATAATGTATATGTATATGTCTTTAATATAGTTGTAATAATGGGTAGGTACAGAACCCTCGGCGCACGAGTTTGATTTGCATTTGGCCGGTTTTATTGTTTATATTGATTGCTTGAAAAATAAATATTACTAAAACCAGACGTGCCAGATTTTTTTTCTGGATAGCTCTGTCCACATATAACAATAATAAATATTTTTTATCTGAAGTATAAAAACCATGTAAACAAGTGTTATTTTTTTAAAGCATAGGTGTTAGTCTTATGAAAAAATCATGTGTACAATGTACATGAATCTTCTTTAACAAACATATTTTTTACCTTTAAATCTAGCCTATATAGGTAACCTATATATGTAATGAGAAGTAGGCTTTAGAAAGAAACCGAGTTACGGCCACTCATTGGAAGTAAGGCCCCATAACATATGTTTTTTTTATTAGAAACTAAATACTGGACGTTTCCAAAAAAATTTGTACATGAACGATGAAATTCAAGAATACGGATCAAAAGAACTATTTTTTGTAGATTTCGTTTTATTTTAGTAGATATTTCGTCAATTATAGCCTTTTCTACAAAAAATACCTTGAAACATTTTCCTGAACAAGATTTTGAAGCTTCACAACGGGTACTTTTCTCATCCTAGATAATACCAGTACCTTTTATATTATAGTTTGTCAAAACGGCTTATCGGAAATGAAACCATTTCAACTATCCATTACGCGATAGCCTTTATTCAGACGGTCAAAGGACAGAATGATAAGAATAGCCGTAATGATGTTGAAAAAGATTATTAAAGACTAGCTGTGCCTTACGATTTCATCTGCCCTATTTATTAATTCGCTAGGCTTAGTAGGCGTTTCGGCCGAAGAATTTCGCCCGATCCCGTCGAAACAGGAATTTCATTATTATTAATATTTTTGAGTGGTGTTTCGGACGAATCCTTTTTTAGAGGCAAAGTAACGTCAGGAACATAAAATCGGTAGAGAGTTTAATAAAATGATAAAAACATAACCTAGTTAGATTTTGAACATTATAAGCATTTATACCCAAACTACCAGGCGGCCAGAATCATAAAGAGTCTTAATTCTTTTCTAAGCCATTCGCTATCACTTAGCGTTCTTTTTGCTTGTCTCTTAACAACCTTGGCGTGATGAATCTTCCTCAAGAAATGGGCTATATAATGGAATAAAAACAAATACAGACTGGTTTTTTCGAAGTTTAGTGCGATCAAATAAAACACAAATTATTGAGCTTTGTTCTATAAAGGTGAGTATAAACTAGAGCATTTATTTGTAACAGAACATCGAGCATTCGCTGTTTTTAAATTTACTCGAACCACACTTCGAACATGGCACTCAATGTTTTGTTACAACCTGATTTTAAAAACCAACGAGCGTTTTGGTGTAACTTTTTATCGCACATGACGTGGAGTGAGGTCAATAATGAACGCAAGGTACAAAGAAATGTTACAGGTAAATGCTTACTCGCCGTGAGAATTTATGATATTTAAATAAAATAGAAAATTGTATGATATTTAAATTGGTGTTATGCATTTCATAACGACAATTTCAATACACAGATCACTCTGAATTAGGGCTACCGCGTATGAATTCGCCGCTAGAGGCGCTGATGTGGCGTGAGGTGTCCGATATGTCAAATTTCATAGTTTTATGGCTTTTGATGCGAGTTTTTTTTTATTGTTGTGAATATTTTTCAAATCTTGCAGATTAAGATAGGTTTGGGTTAACCAACTACTGCTTTAGTAGAATTTTATGTTTCGGAAAATGTTATTCTCTTTTTTTTTGGAAATGCGCAAAGCTGTTTTTATATTTAATCGTACTTCTATGGAATTAAAAATAATTTTAATTCAAACTTTGCTTCCGTGCGCGTTATAACAACGTTTATTTATGGACCTTAGTCAACGTTCCAAGTTTGAACTAACGTTAATTTGTTCATCCTCATTGTCATATATACCTTCGACTTGACTTTAGTTCAAATAAACTTTTTAGATGTACTTCCTTAACAACTAATATTACGTATATTAGTTGTATAGGAATATGACCTATAGCATATTAGTCTTTATCTTCAATTCAACTCTACCAGATATTCTATTGTACTAACTTGGTCTCCTCTAAGTAACTTCGTCCCCTTTCAACTTTATTGAGAACAACAGCGAATGAGTTGATAACTCACGTAATTGTTCTGTTTTCATGTTTTACAAACTGTTTGTACGGATCCCTACCTCAACTGGGGTTTTCATTAGAATTTATTGAATTATTTTTCAGTTTTTCTATCTAGAACTTTTCAATAGCAGCACAGAGTGTGGAATAGCAGCCCAGTTAATGGAAATTGGTTCGTCACCTATTACATGTGACTTAAGGCGGAGGCCCCATTAAAACGACGCAGCGTCAACGCTGCGTCGTTTTACATATATTTTTAGGGGCATGCCATATTATGCGTTGCGTCCTCGCACGCGACGCATTACGCGATTAACGGACGAATGACGAAGCCAGGGAAGGGAGATGCGCTGCGCTGTTGGAGCTCCGGTGTGACGACGGTCAGTGTTGCACTGCTAAAAGGGTCAAACCATGACGATATACCGATATTTATTTTTGAATATGGAATTTGTATCAATTTCGATATAAACACATCAACACGGTCTAGGGATATTTTTAAAAAAGCGAATTACTATCAATGTGTTAATTATTTATATGACATGTATATATTTAAAAGATACGTTATTTAATATTCTACCATTTTTTAATAATGGTTACTTCGATTAAAATTTCAGGATTTTATGGAAAAAATGAAGCATAGGCGGAAACCGTATATGAATTAACTTTTAATTTATGAGTAAAAACTGAAAAAAATAGAAAAATCATTTAATTTGTGTTTATTAACTTGAAGTTAGTAGTCTGAGAAAGCGCCCATGATGTTCATAACACATCGGCAACGATTCGGCATGCTCAGAACAAGGTTATCAATGTCTTGCTGCGGAATATTGTCCCATGTCCTTCTGAGGTGCGCAAAAAGTTGATCTTCTGTAGCCAGATTTTCAGGAACTTCCTTCAGAGCTCTTCTTTGCAGCATATCCCACGCATGCTCAATGGGATTTAGATCTGGCGATTGAGCAGGCCAGTCTAAGGCCCTAACATTGTGTGTATGTAACCAAGCTGCTACCGTTCTCGCCGTGTGTGCCCGGGCATTTTCGTGCATGAGCAAGAAATCTTGCCCCATTTGTGTTCTGTGGGGCAAGATTATGGGCCCAGCACCTGTTGGACGTATCGTTCTGCCGTCATATTGCCCCGCACCCAAACGAGATCCGTCCGTCCTCCAAGACGAATTCCTGCCCAAACCATAATTGTTCCTCCTTGGTATGGGTGAATTTCCTGAGGGTTCTGAAGACAGCTCCATCCTCCAGGAACTCGCCAAACACGCGTCCTTCGTGAATCTGGATGGAAGCCGAACCTGGATTCATCCGTTAACAGCACATTGGACCATTGCTCACGGCCCCAGTCCACGTGGTTCCGAACCCATTCTAATCGTCGTCCACGATTGCCTCTCCGTAAAGGTGGGACCCAGAGTGGTCTACGAGAGCGTAGATTGCTTTCATGCAGTCGCCTTCTTACAGTTTGGTCACTCACAAGCACTTGGTGTTCCACTCGCAGCCTTTGGACCAATTGAGTCGCCGTTGCATTTGGTTGAGCTCGCGCAGTAATTTGCAAAAATCGGTCTTGTCTGGGGATTGTGATGCGACTTGCCCCCCGGTGCCTCTCCGCTACTTCACCCGTGGCACGATAGCGTGTCCACAATCTTGAAATTATATTTTGGTGGGTCCCTATGGCCTCAGCAACATTACGCTGAACAGACCCAGCTTCCAGCATTCCCACAGCTCGTAACATCTCCGCCCTCGTCAAATGTTGGCGTTGCATGGCTACAATACCTCAATTTTAACTTTATCTTTCGTTTAAAAATGAAAAAAAAACTGTAACTAAACGTAATTCGTATTGTTTTCTAAATTTCGCACAAATGAAAATTCCCTCTCCTACACATCAAGACATTTTTATGCCACCGAAACAAAAGAATTTTAAAAAATTTGAATTTGGAATTAGTCTGAGATAAATTACAAACAAATCGGTGTATAAAAGATTCCAATGCGGCCAGTACTTTTCGAGTTATTTAATTGAGTATGAAATATCCCTAGACCGTGTTGATGTGTGTATTTTTTAACGCAAGTCTGGTTTCGTATTTAATGTTACTATATATACTGCTTGAATATTCCTCAGGCCTTTTTAGGGTTCCGTACCCAAAGGGTATAAAGTGACCCTATTACTAAGGCTCCGCGGTTCGTCTGTCTGTCTGTCACCAGGCTGTATTTCAAACAAATACTAAAAACAGAATAAAAAAAGTATTTTAGTGGGGCTCCCATACATCAAACGTGATGTGTTTGCCGTTTATTGCGATAATGGTACGGAAACCATCGTGCGCGGGTCCGACTCGCACTTGGCCAGTTTTTTGAAGAATCTCTTCATAATTTTCATTAAATCGAATATAACCAAATAATGCAAAAAACAAACAATAAAAAGTATTTTATTTTCAAGTAGAATTTTCTATTCAATATACATCGATATTTTTTTTTTCATTTGCCCATTCCTAATCCTCGCTGAGACGCTGCGCTGCGACGTCGTGCGTCGTCGCAACGCAGGTGTGGATACAATGCGTTGATCCGTTGCGATGACGTAACGCAACGCTCTAATGAGGCGTCACACTAAAACTGGCGAAATTCAGGTGTACGAGATAATACATAGGTACATCTCTATCTAATTCGTCGGAGAATAAAGGCAAGATAATAAAGACATTATGCTGTGTTGAATCTTTATAAAACTAGGTTATAATAAATTAGTTTCTAGGTTTTTTTGACGCTTTGGTGAGGTCTATGTCCAGCAGAGGACGTCTTTCCGCTGATATGATGATGTTGATGAGTTTATACAAATATTTACATGTGGCTACTGCTTCTTCAATCGCAAAAGTAGGTAATAACACAATAACGCTTCCGAGTTCGACTTGTCGAGAATATTTTAGGAGACATACGTTTTCCCTTTGTCATACGTTTTCCCTTTGTCGTATCTCACGGGATCCCAGGAATGCGTTCCACGAATTATAGATATTGTTTTGAGAAATCTTTGTATATTAACAGATAAAATCCATTAGGATAAAGTGCCATTCTGACAGTAATAACGATGTTCAAAATGTACGGGGTTGACATGCCACGTGCTCAAACTTATACATACTCGTATATTCAAAAAAAACCTCACTAGCTGATTGAATGTCACTTTGCCTAAGGCCCAAGGGCATTGTAGATAGAAACTAGCTATTGCGCAGAAATCTGGTTAGATTTGCCAGCCAATTGGATGCCCAGCCCGATAGTTTATTAAACTAGAATCATTCATTGTTTAACAACTTCGCTTTTTGAAGGTCAGTCCTTTGAAAAGGACTGACCAAGACTCAACCAAATGACTCCAACTTAGGTCAGTTTTTTTTTGCGCTTAATGACTTGGCTAGTTGTCATTTAGCCATTTAATTGGATAGCGTTTAATGAACTAAATGGCCTAGGCGTTCAATTAGCTAGCTAATTTAACCAGATGGCTGCGACAGCTATACTACTACTTCATCAACTTCCTGCCCTTATCCCATGTTACTTGAGGTCGGCGCAACACGTTTTCTTCTTCCATACCGCCCTGTCCCCTGTCACACTATCACTGATTCCGTTTTCTTTCATATCACTCCTTCAGCCGTTCTAAAGTAATAGGCGTTTCACTGTTTGAATCGGGGTGTTTTTGTCCACCACATCATCGCTTACCAACTGGTGACACAGTCCATCCATCTTTTCTTTGGTCTTCTTCTCCCTCTCCATCCATCCACATAGCTATACTACTTATAGATAATATATAGATTTTATAATGGCTGGGGGTTTGCCGATGCATCACAAACATTGGAGATAGAGCACAAACGTCCCATGTGCATTTATAAATCCAGCCTCTTTTCCGCTATTTTCAGTTTTCACACAATTTATTTTAAAAGTCATCGTTTATTGCCTTCAGCGGACAGGTCCAAAGATTACAAGGAAAAATATTAAAGTTGGTAAAGAATAAGGTGTCGCGTAAACCGTGTCTGCCTCTCAGGGGAAATGAAATTGCAAAATGTGTCCCCGGGATGGAGTTAACGTGTCTGCGACAGATACCCGGCAGCCAGCCTATAATACTTATGACGTAGACTATCTTGTTATTATAATACAGTATAGAATATCACATTTCATATTGAGATTGAGATCGCTGTTCATTTCAAGGAAAATATTTATATTTTTGACGAGGAATGTGAGTGGATTCCATTAATAGTTACCGAATGGTGCTCGACGGAAGACAAAATCTATCAAAATTAAGACAGACAGTAATGTGTGTATTGTTTTTTGTGATGTTATTACATATTCATACATATTCTCGGTTTCTGAAAACTAATCTCTGAAAGTAAACACAGGCAAAGGCAACCAAAACGAGCAGTAAATAATAGGACTTATATGTAAAAACTAGTGGTTTAATGAAACATAACGAGTCATATGATCATGCATGAGACATAAAACTATATTTAATGAAATTACTCTAGCCAATCGACTTCCGCATCAGGGTCTGATTGACTAACAGCTCCGATAGAGTACGAATGAGGTCGGAAAAGCCTTAAATTATTACGTGGTTATTCAATTTTATTACTATTGTTCACGTAAAGTAGAAGAACTGCCTACCTACAAGTCCATAGTGAATAGGTAGGTAGAGTATATTTTTTACGTGACGGCAGAGGTGATCCGTCGCGTCAGCTCACGTACAGAATTTATTGGCCTCTCTAATAAAACAGAACACATTTTCTGCATTCTGGTGTAACGTGCTCCGCCCGAGGCGTCCGGGGCGTGCGGGCGTCCTGAGCGTACGGATCCCTCGTCCCCGTAATCAGGTCCGGCTTAAGGTGTTTGCTCTGAGACACAATCATGACTCTTCCAATCAGTTATTACAGATTAAGTACCGTATTGTGCTCGTTTAGTTTAATTAAACTTTATATTCCCGACTACGTTGGTTTTAAGGTTTGTTTATAAATCAGTGTTAGTAGGTATTCCTTATGAAATGGGTTTAGGGCTTCGCAAAATAAAAAGGCACTTAGCAAAACGCCATTTTAATGAGTCTGGGAGTAATTAATTAGGCGGTTCTCTAGTTGAAATTGTAAAAGAAAACACAAAATGAATGATAAAATAAAAAAAATTGTTTTCATTTCAATTGTAAAAATAGAACCTCAACAGAAACTCAACGTCGTTGGTAAAATTACATTTTGATATAAAGAGAATTGCTGAAATAATATTTATAGTTTTAATTTCTGGAGTTACTTGGACCTTTACAATATTTTAAGGTCAATTTTATGTCCAAATTCGAAGTTGGTAATAACTTCAAATGTCCTACAAATGGCCACAAGGTTTCGCTCTATATTGGCAATATATTTGATTTATGAGAACATTTGAAATACACCCGTTAACAACATAAAATAAACGTTATTTAAAGAAGCAGATTTTTATAATCGAAGCATGATTCTGCGGGTGTCGGTAGAAATTCCAGTAGAAATTAGATTTGGAGTGTTCGGTAAAAGATTTATCTCAATAAGTCATTTCACTTTGCCAAGAGTCACAAGATACGCTGCGGATTATTTTCTCTGGTTTCCTTCAACCGTGTTGTCAATGATATTTTTATCCTTATTTGTCGAGGTTTTTTTTCAATTTGGTATGTATTGGGGAGAGTGAGAGTCTGAACTGATAATTTGTCTTTAATATCGTGTGAAACTCTACGTGAATGACAAGACTGGATAGGTTTTCAAACTAGAGTTTGGAGAATGTATTGGAGAGAGTGACTTTCTGAAATGATAATTTGGCGTTAAGAACATGTTTAATCATATTCAATGCCGGTTTTCAAGAGAGTTTATTAAATACCTACATACCCAATTTCAAATTCTTAATTCAAAAATTTGGACTTGTAATCTTGGTTACTAAAAATATCCGAGGTAAAATATGAAAGGAAAATTTTACTTGAAAAGAAAGAGACAATAATATTTTGTTGCAATCACCTTAATGGAGGCTTCCTTTTCATCCCTTTTACTTACGTCTGGAATGTTTAATTATTCAGAGAAAGGAGCAAGAGTATTATAGGTAATGGAAATGTTTCGAAGTTACCCTAAGAAATGTAATGCCAGATTTCGTTTGCCATATCACTATTAAAATATTTGTGATATAAGCTCTGCGGTGGGCGTGCTGTCTGGCCAACAGATAGAGCCACTTGGCAATACTCCAAACAATATGGCGTATATAAAAAGTGACAGCTTTTTTCGACATTCGCTTTATTTTTGGCCATTATGTCGTAATTATTCCGTTGAATGGGAATTAAATGCAAGTAAAATGATAGCGGTTTATCAATCGTTTCACTGGAACAATAAAGCAATTATCCTGGTTGAAAATAATTATTTGTTCGGATCGAATTGCTCGTTACCGATTTTCAGAGGTATTATTTGTTGCCCTATAAGTTGTAATATAATATGTAGATTCATCCGATAATATGTGATTATTGTTGCTTTGTAATGCGTTGCCTCTGTTATGCTTGTGTTACAATTTATTTTTCAACACACTAGCAAGTGTTATATGTATGTATAGCATAAAGTGGCTCTTTTCACCGCAATTAGGCACATAATGACACAAATATAACTTTCGTTTTTCTCTGTAATAAAGAAAACTTGAAATTCCCCATTTTGTACGTGGCTGAAACGCTATCCGCGAAACGCCAAAACAAAGAAACCTCATTATTTTAGTCTATGGCCGACCGCCATTGTTAGATGCGCGCGCATAGGAAAACTGATTAATTTTCGCCCGCCATTGCGAAAAAAAATTCACAACTCGTTCTCACTGTTGAAAATGTTTTTTTTTGTATTATTTTCTTCACAAGTGTGTTGAAAAACGTCGTATGATACACGTGTGTATTGATGATTACCGTCCTCGGCTCTCTTAAGACCCTCACCTAACGGATCGGGTCAATGGCGCCTCAGCGGTAATCACCAACATTACACACTTGTACCATAATGTACTATTTCTCTCGATGAGTTTTATTTACGGTCAGGTTCTCCCATCAACTGTCGCGACACCTGAATCGGATGTTTTCCTATTGTTTCTCTAATTATCACAGACTAGCTGCAGCCCGCGGCTCCGCCCACGTTTTAGTAGTACTTCGCCCAATATCTTTATAAATTAAAGCCTATGTTGTATTCTGATGTATAATCTATATATATATATATATATATAGTAGAGTTAGTGCGTAGGCAAACTTTTTTGAAACTATAAAACCCTTCGAAATACTTCAGTCCCGAATGGCCTGTGACATATACCTACCTCAGTAATAGTAGTCAGGATTAAGAAGAACGTAGAAGAAATAAGACAGAAAACTTCCAAATGCATTTACACAACATTACTTAAGCAACGGAATCACATTACATTCCCATTCCGCTATTGCTTTATGTTGATGAGTTCAACAAAGAAGGCGGTGAAATACGAATAAATTTATTCAGCGTCGCAAAATTGAAATCTCAATCTCGCCTGGTGTGCGTCCAGCGATACGAGACCTGCCTCGGCCCCGAAACTTAATGTTATACGGATTGTTTGAGGGTATTTTTGCAGTGGTCAGGTATCACCTTGGATTTGTATTCTGCAGACAAGCCTCCAGCCAACCCAGCTGTGTTTCATGGATTTTAGTGTTCTGAGAAACGGTACATTTTTAAATTTGTTGTTATTAGCGTGTAAGCCTGGCCTAGTGTACAAACAGGAGATTCTGCCAGCTTCTGCAAATACGACTAGGTAGGTACTTGTCTAGAGATATATCTATCGTATAGTGTATAGTACCTATTGGGGGTCCTACACCCGGTTTCTCAGCACTCGATTATCGGGCTATTAACGTAATCGACGAATAATTTACTTTCAGTTTCTCAAAACCAACATATGACAAGCGTTTAACATTTTGTCACACACTTGGCAAGAATCAACCACATGTTACAGCATTTTTGGATTTCTGAGAACCTTCTTCAATGTTAATCTCTTGTCAACGAGCCTAATTTATAATTGTTGGATATTGTTCGTTTATTCGCAGATTAAAATTAATATTATGATTTTAAAGGCTTATATTGCGGGTCGGCGATAACTATGGTATGGGTTCAGTTATAAAAAATATGTTAATTAGATCAATAATTATAGTTGATTAACAAGATTTAAAAAAATATATGTTATTGCAAACTTTTATTATCAAAAATAGTTATTTTGTATGTAAATAAAAACTGCAGTCGGAGGATACATCTGGTTTTGGTCAGCCAGGTCGCGAACATGTATCCTCCGAATGCACAGCATGTATTTCTTCTTGTTTACGTCTTTTTAGTTCGCTTTTTAAACAGTCGGGTTTTTTGATTTTTTTAATTAACTCTTTTTATTTACAACATTTTAGTTATTTTTTTTTAG
The DNA here is from genome assembly GCA_964057195.1 of Orthosia cruda. Classification (NCBI taxonomy): domain Eukaryota; kingdom Metazoa; phylum Arthropoda; class Insecta; order Lepidoptera; family Noctuidae; genus Orthosia; species Orthosia cruda. Next base: position 11,708,433 of record OZ059855.1, on the reverse strand, counting down.
AATTAGTTACATTTAAACATATAAGTGTTATATATTTTTGAAATCACCTCTTAAAACCCTTTATTTTGATATGACCCACACGATGGGTCGGAAGGAAAAAAAAATTAAAATGGTGCCCAAAATCCGCCATTTTTTTCTTTTCCAATTTTAATGTGCTGCTAGTGACACTCGCAGTTTTAAGACGAATCTATTGACTTAAGAATCATCAAAATCGGTCAACCCGTTTGGCCTCTAGAACGCCACATAGGAACAAACATACATACATACATAGACTGATAAACACATTACCCTCCTTCGGCAGTCGGGTATAAATAACAACAACTGTTACTAAATCGAACCTTCCTCATGCGCATTAATGTTGACTGTACCCTGTACTTAGTACTAACTAAGGTCAGTTTTTGGATACGGATTTTTTTTGAAGTTTAATTTGAAGCGGTCGGGATGGTGATCCTGCCAGGGTAAACAGCACTTATCAAGATCAGTCTCTGGATGGGCGACCACTTTTTTTTGGTCTACTTGTTTTTGAATAGGTGACCCCGCACAGGTAAAGCAACATTTACCAAGTTAAGTCTTTGGATGGGTGACCCCACTTTTTATTGGTTCCTTTTTTTTGGATGGATGACCACTTTTTATTGGTTCCTTTTTTTTGGATGGGTGACCCCGCCTGTGTAAGCAACACTTACCACGGTCAGTATGTGCAGTGGTAAGTGGAAAAAAGTGGTCACCCATCCTAAGATTGACCATAATCTCACTAGATGGTAAGCGATGATGTGGTCGACGGTGATATTGAATGCCATGGCCGGTATTTGGTCTTGAGGACGCTACCGTCTGTTCAAAACTGAAATTAGCTCGCATTTCTTCTTTATCATTATAATTTAGCACTTATTATCGTCACACCTCAGGGCACTTTATAACAAGAGCTTTCCGTGGCATAATTGAATAGCTTCTAAACGTGTTTCTCACCAAAAGGAAACGTTTTTCATTTGATCACCGTAACTATTAGCTTTCGTAGCAGGAGACAATACATTTTGGTATCGGAGGATTTTGATACGATGCGAAGAGGGTCTAACTCAATTTCGCGTCGGATACCTGTACAAAATGTTGAGGACTCGAAGAGATACATGCTTTTACGTTTTACTTGCACATATCAGATTTTTAGTATAAGTACCCTTTTTCGATAATAAGGAAAGTGAAGTGTTTGCTTTAAGATTTTAAGTGCAAATTCTTAACTATTTTTGTGTTTGCAGGATACCGAATCTTTTCCTCTATTCGAGAAAAATTTAATCTTTACCTGACTTGAATTGAATATTTTTACCAGGAAAACTTTTCCACAAAAAATAAACCGACTTTCAAAGCAAAACCACTAAAAACAGCAAAAATTACTTTCGTTTCGGAAGTCATCGTCATTGGTACCTCTTATGCTTTTGTCGTTTTGTGACATCATCTGCCGAAACAAAAGTTATTTTTGCTTACTGTTTTGCTTTGGAAGTTGGTTATTTTTTTGTGAAATCTTTTTATTTTTCTCTTTTTAGTTTTGGTACACCATCACTCCGTTCCGTACGGTGCCGGACGTAAAGAATTTCACCATCCCATGTCTTCCCGTGGGTGTCGTAAGAGGCGACTAAGGGACAAACCAGAGAATGGGCAGCAGCGTTCTCTGTGCTTCTATAACAACCATACTGCGATCGCCAACCCGCCTGCCAAGCGTGGCGATTATGGCAAAACACCCCAATGAATAGCACAAATAAAAAATGGCCCCTAGTACCCGGCAGCTTGCCTACCCTCGACTACGGTAGCGGTCGAGGCTACGGCATGGCAAGGGGTGCTAAGAATCTCCGGACGAGATCCGGCTACCGCAACAATCACCGACGACTGGACCTGGCAACGTACAACACGCGCACACTTCGGACCGACGAGAAGGTCACCGAACTCGAACAGGAATTTCGCAACCTGCGATGGAGTATTATAGGGTTATCTGAAGTCCGAAGGGAGGGGGAGGACTCAAATCCAGTAACCTGCTCTACTTCCGAGAGGGTGACCGGCAGTCCCAGGGTGGTGTCGGGTTTATCGTCCACAAATCCCTTGTGAACAACGTGGTGAAGATCGAGAGTGTGTCGACCAGGGTGGCGTACCTTATACTCAGAATATCCTCAAGACCATGTATTAGGATATCTCCAGAGCCATGCATGGTTTCAAAACTCACTTCACCGTTGTCATAGGGGACTTCAACGCGAAACTGGGCAAAGAGACGAGGATGAGCTGCATGTGGAGCAATTTGGAGTTGGACAACGGAACCACCGGGGGGTGACCAGTACTGGCCAGTTTTATGGAGAAGGAGGGCCTCTATATGATGAAATCCTTCAAAAAGCGTGAACACAGGATGTGGACCTGGCAGAGTCCCGATGATGCAACAAAAAATGAGATCGACTTCATCATGTCAACCAAGAAGCAAATGTTCAATGATGTCTCTGTGATCAATTCGGGCAAAACCGGGAGCGATCACCGCATGGTAAGAGGCACATTGAACATTAATATTAAGCTTGAAAGGTCTCGACTGCTGAAGTCCACGCTCCGGCCAGCACAGATCCAGGGTCCAAAACCCCGAGAGCTTTCAGCTCGAACTCCAGAATCGTTTCGAGTGCCTAGGGAGCTCCGTAAATGAATACAGCAACGGGTTCGTGGAAGCTGTCCATACGGTCGGGTCTAAGTTTTTCAAGACCCGTCGTACAGATAGAAACAAAAAGCTCTCTGATCATACCCTCAAGCTTATGAAGGAGAGGCGTGAGATGATCCAGCAGTCTTCAGATGAGGCGGGCAAATACCGGCAGCTCAATAGACAGATCTCTAAATCCTTGAAAAGAGACCTCCGCCGCTTCAATACCGAGCGTATTAAAGACGCGATCGAGCGAAATAAAGGCTCCAAGGTGTTTTCAAGGGATCTGGCTATTGGGCAGAGCCAACTCACGAAACTGAAGACCGACGATGGCAGGATCGTATCCGCCAAACCGGAGCTTCTCAGGGAGATGGAGACATTCTATGGGCAGTTGTACACATTGATCAGCAAGCCCGTTGCGAGTCTAGCAAACGACCCAAGAGCTAGATTGACCCGACACTATACCGAAGATATCCCGGACGTCAGCCTGTACGAGATTGGGATGGCTCTGAAACATCTCAAAAACAACAAGGCGCCGGGTGATGACGGAATTACGGCCGAACTCCTGAAGGCGGGTGGAAAACCAGTCCTTAGGGCCCTTCAGAAGCTGTTTGATTCCGTCATACTCGAGGGCAAAACGCCACAGGCATGGTGCAAGGGTGTGGTGGTACTCTTCTTCAAGAAGGGCGACAATGCCCAGTTGAAGAACTATAGGCCCATCTCACTTCTTAGCCATGTCCACAAGTTGTTTTCAAGAGTCATCACGAATCGTCTCGCGCGCAGGTTTGGCGATTTCCAGCCCCCCGAACAAGCCGGATTCCGAAAAGGCTTTAGCACCGTAGACCGCATACATACGCTGCGGCAGGTTATACAGAAGACCGAAGAGTATAACCTGCCTGTCTGTTTAACGTTTGTGAACTACGAGAAAGCCTTCGATTCGATCGAGACTTGGGCTGTACTGCAGTCTCTCCAACGGTGCCAGATCGACTACTGGTACATTGAGGTGTTGAAGTGTTTGTACAAAAACGCCACCATGTCTGTCTGTCTTCAGGATCAGACCTCGAAACCAATCCTTCTCCAGCGCGGCGTGAGACAGGGAGACGTCATTTCTCCGAAACTGTTCACTGCTGCGCTGGAGGATGTCTTCAAGGTTCTGGATTGAAGGGGGCTGGGAATCAACGTTAATGGCGAGTACATTACTCACCTTCGGTTTGCCGACGACATAGTGGTCATGGCTGAGACCATGGAGAGCCTCAGTAAAATGCTCGATGACCTCAGTAGAGCTTCCGAAAGAGTGGGTCTTAAAATGAACATGGACAAAACCAAGATCATGGTGAATGCCCATGTAACACCCACTCCTATCAAGGTCGGATACTCTACTCTCCAAGTTGTAGACGATTATATCTACCTGGGACAAACGGTCCAGTTGGGTAGGTCCAATTTCGAAAAAGAGGTCAACCGTCGAATCCGACTCGGCTGGGTGGCGTTCGGGAAGTTGCGTGGTATCTTCTCGTCCAATTTACCGCAGTGTCTCAAGACAAAAGTCTATGACCAGTGTGTGTTGCCAGTGATCACCTATGGGACCGAGACGTGGTCGCTCACAATGGGCCTTATCAGAAAGCTCAAAGTCACCCAAAGGGCAATGGAGAGGGATATGCTCGGAATTTCCTTGCGTGATCACGTCAGAAATGATGATATCCGCAAGAGAACCAGGGTTACCGACATATCGCGAACAATTGCCAAACGTAAGTGGCAGTGGGCAGGGCACATTACTCGCAGAACGGATGGCCGATGGGGCCGAAAAGTTCTGGAATGGCGACCGCGAACCGGAAGACGATACGTTGGAAGGCCTCCCACTAGGTGGTCTGATGACCTGGTTAAGGTTGGGGTAAGGCGCTGGATGCGAGACGCACGGGATCGGTCAATGTGGCGACGCCTGGGGGAGGCCTATGTCCATCAGTGGACGTCTTTCGGCTGAAATGATGATGACACCATCACTTAGAAGTGAGCAAGTTCTATAGTACAAACCGAAAGAATTAAGAAATATCATAATAACTCAATTTACACATTCATGCTGTTTGTCGTTAAGAAGTTCGATTAATTATGTTCCATATCTTGACAACTGCTGAACTGATTATGATGAAACTTGTACTATTCCCGAGTTTCGGCGAAATGCGTGGACAAACATAAAAACAAACATACATACATACACTTATGAAATTTGGCACACGTGTTTAGAAGCCCACATAGAGTAACATATGTGAATATTGTGCAATTCCAACAACATACGGTTCGAATTGATAACCTCCTTTCGTAGAAGTCGGTAAAAATGACGTTAAATATGGTCGTGCATGATTGGGGTGATTTGATATACGTTTACCGAAATTTCGGACCGGTAAAACCACATCGGGAGTAGGTACAACTGTTAAATTGTGTCGTATTTAATTCTTAGTTCATTAGTAGTAGTAGAATCATCCGTCGGTAGGTAATACGGAGTAGGAAACGCCCGTAACGAAGGACTTCGTGCTTAGGGAGTAGACCCCCTGGTGTCAGAGTTAATTAAGCCGCCTTTGGGAACCTCACAGGTCTCTGACTTGGCTATTTCCGACTTACATTAACTATATAAGTCCGAGTTTCCTCACGATGTTTTCCTTCACCGTTGCCTGTGATGTCCATGATAAACTTAGAAAGTACATATGAATTTGAAAAAGTCACATTGGTACTTGTCCGGATTTGAACCCATGACCTCAAGCACGAGATACGATGCCTTAGACTGGTTGACGACAGCGTGGTAAGTTCAGTAAAATAAACTTTTGTTGCTCAAGTATGAGCGTACGGAAATCGCTCAATAGCTTGCTTCACCATCATCATCCGATGCCCGACTTCGCCCACTGCTGGGCATAGGCCTCTCTATTTTTGTGCTTAATTGTCCCACATTTCCAGCCAGCACAGCCAGCCTCATTGTGGTTTTACCCGCGATGGCAATATTGTCGTCTGTCCTCGCCGCCTAGCTTGCTTACCTACACGAAAGTATTATTGTAACTTTTCAAAATAAACCAACATTTATTAGCTCTTGGTAGCTGGTAGTATATTTTATGACTGCAGCATGTATCCGTAGTGTGATAATATGCTGGAGTGCGTCTCCGGATATTGGGAATAATTTGCACTAAAATGCCACTATCTGACAATTGGACGATTTTAGTTTTTTGATGCCATCGTAATCAGCAAAAAACTATCCATCGATCTGTCTAAGCAGTATTTTTTAATTATCCGGTACTATGCCAGAAAAAATAAAAACACCTAGTTCCCTAAATTGCAATGTGATAGGAATGTGTTTGAGTCATTAATATATACTAACAATGTTCGAAAGTGCGTAATTGGATCTATTTTTTGACATTAGAAACTCCCGCATGTGATTTATAATTGATAGCATCTGTCTGCGGCTTTGCCCGCGTAAAAAGTGTTTATCATCCCAAGGGACCACTAAAATAAGAACTACTCTATGTCCTTCCCATGGTCTCAAACTATCTCCATACCAAATTCCATCTAAATCAGCTCAGCCGTTTAGTTGTGAAATGTAACAAACAAACAGAGTTACTTGTTGCACTGTTAGATAGTGGCATTTTAGCTTACGGACGGCAGCCTGGTACCTACCTACCTTCTTTACAACCTACTTATACGGACCTGCTTTTACGGAAGGGTTTGGTGTATCTTTACTTATGAGTTTTGCTCGGAATGGATATTGCGGTATTTGTATCATGGTTATTGTTATTAGCTGTTGGCCTTTTTTTCGAAATTCTTTCGCGAGAGGTTTATTGTGCTCTATAGTGTGTGTTATGGACCCCTATTTTAGGAATAGACGGTTTTCTATAATGTTTCGTGAAAATGAAATCGACTGACTAAGTACTAGATGCGGCTGAATAAAAGTTTTCAGCATAAAAGTCAGCGGTATTTATTTTATTCGATTCCTCACACTGGAACCCCTTGTATCAATACGATTAATAGAGTAAAAAAATAACATCTTATCAGCCGAAAGACGTCCACTGCTGGACATAGGCCTACTACAAGCGTCGCCACATTGACTGGTCCCGTGCGTCTCGCATCCAGCGGATCCGCACTGCCTTCACCAGGTCATCGGTCCACCTGGTGGGAGGCCTTCCAACGCAACGTGAAGACGGTTCGCGGTCACCACTCTAGGACATTTCTGCCTGTTCGACAACTGTTCTGCGAGCAATTTTTTTTTTCTAGCTTTACGGCGGGTCTTGAAAAACTTAGGCCCGGCCGTATGGACAGCTTCCAAGAACCCATCGCTGTATTCGTCCACGGGGCTCCCTAGGCACTCGAAACGATTCAGGAGTTCGAGCTGAAAGCTCTCGGGGTTTTGGATCTGGATCTGTACTGGACGGAGCGTAGACTTCATCAGTCGAGACCTTTCAAGCTAGATATTAACGTTCAATGTTAAAATGTAACGAATTGATCACAGAGACATCATTGTACATTTGCTTCTTGGTTGACATGATGAAGTCGATCTCATTTTTTGTTGCACCATCGGGGCTATGCCAGGTCCACTTCCTGTGTTCACGCATTTTGAAGAAGGAGTTCATCATATAGAGGCCTTCCTTCTCCATAAAACTGGCCAGTAGGTGACCCCGGTGGTTCCGTTGTACAACTCCAAATTGCCCCACTTGCAGCTCATCCTCGTCTCGTTTGCCCAGTTTCGCGTTGAAGTCCCCCATGACAACGGTGAAGTGAGTTATGAAACCATGCATGGCTCTGGAGATATCCTCATACATGGTCTCTACCTCATCGTCGTGGTGTGCCGAGGTTGGGGCGTAGACCTGTATGACCTTCAGCGAATATCTTGAGGATATTCTGAGTATAAGGTACGCCACCCTGGCGCTGGAATCTTGGCTGCTACTGAGAAATGCCAGATGGGAAAACCCAATAACATTTGGCCCGATCCAGGAACCGAACCCAGAACCTCTGCTGAATATGAGTCCTGGGTAGCGCTTGCAACCTATAGACCAACAAGGCTTCGAAATAAACTTGTACCGTACAACTATTTTTTTAATTTCCCTCGGCAAACTTCGTGTTTTGTCAGTCTTCGGAATTTTGTCAGTTGCCGCAGATTGCCCTTTGCACTTGGTGCAGACCGGACGCTCTCAATCAACTTGGAAGTCTGATAGAAAGCCGTCGACTGACGAAACACGACGTTTGCCGAGGGACATTAAGAAAATAAATGTAGGTACTGTACAAGCTTTTATTTACTTTCACCTGTTCGGTGTCTGTAATCAAATCTTGCAAGTTAAATTTGACCCACTTGCTAGTGTCCCATTGAGCTGAAATTTTGCATACATGTTTTTGCTCAAGACAATGCAGTTTTTTTATATGAATGCTTGTTTTAAAAATAATCTTTTATATTTCTAAGCTTGTCACCTTTCTCGGTGCCTATCATCAAATCTTGGAACTTAAATTTGACCCATTTCCCAGTGTCCTATTGAGCTAAAATTTTGCATACATGTTTTTTCTCATGACAATGCAATTTTTTATATAAAAGCTTATTTGAAAAATCATTTTACTTTCTAAGCTTGTTTACGTCCTCCTGTCTCGGTGTCTGTAATCAAATCTTGCAAGTTAAATTTGACTCATTCCCCACCGTCCGATTGAGTAAAAATTTTGCACTCAATTGTGTTTCTTGTGACAATGTATTTTTTTATATAAAAGCTTTAAAAAATATTTTTGTTATCTCGGCTTGTTTTCGATCACCTTTCTCGGTGTCTGTAATCAAATCTTGCATCATTTCTAAGTACAACTATTGTCCGATTGAGTTGAAATTTTGCGCACACGTTTGCTTCTCGTGACTTTGGATTTTGTCCACTTGACCGCTTGTGCCGTGTTGATAAATATAAATCAAAATGTCGGAAATTATCAAGTGTAACTCGTGTAATATAGTGATCAACGAGCTTTTATCCTATGTTCAAAATAAAATCTCGATAATAGACGAGGAAATGTTGGTGCGAATATGTTCAACGTCATTTACGAGCGAAGAAATTAAAAAAGCTAAATCGTTATTATTTGAATCTATTCCTACGGACAAAATCAAGATAAATCGGAAGAATAAAGGAAAGGAAGGAAGAGACTTAGTTGATATACTGAGCCTTTTTAAATCGACTGAACCCGACATTATACCTATTTTTGAGGCTCGCGAGCTGGAGAAGCTACCCCCTATTCTATTCGATCATCTTGATTGCACGAAATTACTGAAAGACCTATTAAAAGTGCAAAGTGAACTAGATGTAGTTAAAGCTAGCTACGTTACAAAAGAGCAGCTGAGTGAGTGCAGATCTGAGTTACTACAGTTGAGAAATGATTCGTTACCAACTGTGTCTCCACAGAACGTGAATATGAGACGCGGAGCGTGGCAGCTGTATGATAGTGGGCCAGTTGGTCTCTCAAATGATATAAACGAGTCCACTGTAAACAACTCCACGTTAATTGACCTTGTAGACAACCAGAAGAACAAAATACCAGAATACCGAGAAATTATGAGGGTAAACCTAAAACAAAATGTACGTAAATCAGCTGTGCCGAGACAACGGTCACCGGTACTCAAAGAAGGCGAGAATACAATGGCAAGCGTTGTGGAGCGGCGAACCGAGGTGACGTCACCGCTACCTGCCGCGTCGGCCGGCCAGTGCGCCGTTAATTGCATAATAACAAATGAGAAACGAGTCAAGCGCCACAGTGTAATAAACACAGTAGGTGAATCTAAACCGAACGAGAATGATAATGAAGGCTGGAAGACCGTGTCTAGACGCAAAAAAATTAATTACCGTTACCAGGGGCAATCCGGTATTTCGAGAGATATGGAAGGGGGCTTCAAAGTCGCCGACAGAAAAGTTCCGATATTTATAACAAAGATTCACATGGATACTACAGATAAAGACATAATTAACCATGTATACAGAAAGACAAAGGAAATGATATCTTTGGAAGAAATTACAATAAAACGAGAGAAGGATCATAAAGCTTATAAGTTTTTTGTACCGGAGCAAAAGATATCTATGTTCTTAGATAGTAATTTATGGCCTGAAGGAGTAATTTTTAGACGTTTTATAAACTTTCGAAAGAGGAGTATGAACGGTAATTACGCTGTGTCCCCGATCAAAGAAACAAAATAAATATGGCAAATAAGGAACTATACAACTTTATAAGTTTCAACTGTAAGAATGTGAAGCGCTCAGTAGATGATATAAGGCAGTTATGTCGAACATCCCACATAATTGCCTTGCAAGAACATTGGCTACTGCCGCACGATATTCATTTCCTGAGCTGTATAGATGATGACTTCGCTTATACGGGTGTATCACCCATGGACACGACAAAGGGGATGATCTCAGGACGACCGTGGGGTGGCGTTGCATTGTTATGGAATAAGAAAATCTTTAATAATGTTACTGTAGTGCGATGTGATAATGCTCGAGTGTGCGGTATTAAAGTAGTTATGGGGCAAAGGTCAATCTTAGTATTCAGTGTGTACATGCCGACTGATAACACGGTGAATCTAGTCGAGTTTACGGATTGTTTGGGGACGCTGAGCGCAGTAGTGGCCAATGAAGGTATTGAGTGTGTTTACATACTCAGTGACTTCAACGCTTCCCCGGGTAAGCAATTCTATTATGAACTTTCAAATTTTTGTAACGATTTGGATTGGAAATGTGCCGATATAATTAAGTTAGGTTTATTGTCTGACACGTATAGTTTTATAAGTGACGCTAATGGGTCGCTAAGTTGGTTAGACCACTGTGTTGTAACTGAGTCGGCTTTTCAAACTATAGTCGATACATAAAATTATGCAAGAAAATTTTAAATGTAATAAAATAAAATGGGGAGAGAGAAACCCCGAACAAATATATTTATATAGTAAATTATGTAATGACAGTTTAAAAGAAATTGATTTTCCGCCTGAATTCAGTAACTGTAGTGATAAACGTTGTGGAAATCGAGACCACATGCGAATAATTGACAGTTTGTATCATAAGATTATTAATGCATTGTGTGTTGCCGCCTCTGAGAGTCATACTATTGTTAAACCTAGAAGAAAACAACCGGTGATCGGGTGGAACAAGCATGTGCGTGACGCTCACGGGGTAGCTCGGTGTAAATTTAAGGAATGGGTGCTCTGGGGTAAGCCGAGTGAAGGGAGTGTTTGGGAGGGGATGCGGGAGAGTCGTAGAATCTTTAAATCACGACTAAAGTGGTGCCAAAATAATAGGGAGCAGATAAAGATGGATATCCTTGCTTCTCACCATTCGAAACATGACTTTCGTAACTTCTGGAAAACGACTAGTAGGCTAAATAAAAAGCCGGGCTTACCCGTGAGCGTCAACGGTGTGAGTGAACCAAAATGTATTGCGGACATATTCAAGGATCACTTTATGGTGAAATCGCCATTGGGGCCATCACGGTCATTCAGTATGGAGGGGTCTCATGGGCAGGAGATAAACATCAGATTCACAGCGAAGGATGTTCGGGGAGTTATAAAGTCAATGTCGCGTGGAAAATCTCCTGGCCATGACAGCCTGAGCATTGAGCATCTAAAGCATCGGCACGGCGTCCACCTACCCAGAGTTCTTGCCATGTTATATACATTTTGTATGGGACATGCTTACGTACCAGCAGAAATGATGAGGACCGTGGTGGTACCAATTGCGAAGAGTAACACCGGTGACCTAAGTGACACGAGCAACTACAGGCCAATCTCACTAGCCACAGTGCTTGCTAAGGTTTTTGACAGTTTGCTTGATACACAGCTTGACCGGTACGTAAACACTCACGACAATCAATTTGGTTTTAAGCCAGGACTGTCTACTGAGTCAGCTATCCTGTGTTTGAAGCAAACTGTCAAGTACTACTCTGATAGGAGCACATCTATTTATGCGTGTTTTCTCGACCTCTCGAGGGCTTTCGACCTGGTTAGCTATGACATATTATGGCAAAAATTAAAGAACATCTCAATGCCTGTCGAACTGATAGAAATTTTCAAGTACTGGTATCTTAACCAGGTCAACGTCGTCCGGTGGTCGAGTGCTCTGTCGGAGCCGTACAGGCTGGAGTGCGGGGTAAGGCAGGGAGGGCTGACCTCGCCGAGGCTCTTCAACCTGTACGTGAATGCGCTGATAGAGGAGCTCAGCAGCACCCGTGTCGGCTGCCATATTGATGGTGTTTGTGTAAACAATATTAGTTACGCAGACGATATGGTGCTGCTGAGCGCCTCGGTGTGTGGTCTGTCCAGGTTGCTGGGCATATGCGAGCGTTACGCGCTGAATCACGGATTGCTCTATAACGCAAAGAAGAGTGAATGCATGGTCTTTCGGGCCAGGGGTCGCAGCTGCCCGGATTCTGTTCCACCTATTAAACTGAACGGTGTCAAGTTAAAAAGAGTTCAACAGTTCAAATATCTCGGACATATCGTTACCTCTGACCTGAACGACGATGCGGATATCGATAGGGAGCGGAGGGCGTTGTCTGTGAGGGCCAATATGATCGCCCGCAGGTTTGTTCGTTGCTCGGGGGCCGTCAAAGTAACTCTTTACAGAGCATTTTGTACGTCCCTGTACACGGCCAGTCTGTGGGTTTCATATACCCAGAAGCAGTACAACGCTCTCCGTGTTCAGTATAATAATGCGTTCAGGGTGCTGTTGGGGCTGCCCCGGCACTGCAGCGCGTCGGGGATGTTCGCCGACGCCCGTGTTGACTGTTTCTACACGACGATGCGAAAGCGGTGCGCATCTCTGGGGCGCAGGCTCCGGACCACCTCTAACACCATCCTGAGCGTATTTGCAAACAGGTTTGATTGTCAGTACATTAACCATTGTTATATGATTAATGTAATGACAAACAAACAAATGACTCAGAGGCAGGCGTATTATTAATGATTTTTTATTTCTATTTTATTATTTTAACCTGATTTTATGATTTAAATTTAATTTTAAGAAAATGTTTTAATTTTGTATATATTACTTAATGAATTATTATTTTATATATTTAGTGTGATTATTTTGTAAATCTTTTATCTTAATTTCAACTTATATGATCAATATGATTGAAATAAATGAAATTTGAATTTGAATTTGAATTTGAATAGGGTTGTTTACTGTAAATTTATTTTTTGTACGTCAAGTAAATTAATAAAAAAGATTGGACACGTATTTTTCTTTTGTCACGTACCTAAACAAAGTGACGTCGTTATAATGCGTTGAAATATAGTGTGACATCATCCCGTTAGTACACATTATGACGTAACTGACATAGTGACGTCACAAACCCCCGCTCCAGAACTTTGATGCGCTATATCTGTGTGATTTTTTATTGATTTGGTAAAGCAAATAATACGTGTCCAATATTATTTGCTAATCTCACTGACGGACAAATATAAAAGCTTGTTTAAATAAATGTAGGTAACTTGTTTTCAACAGATTTGCGTAGATAAGACACCAAAATCTGCCCATAAATGACCTTTCTAAAAATAAAAGATGTTGAGGTAGGAGTGCTTAGCTGTGTCTGGAGTGAAAGACGGTTGAAATGCGAATGAAACTTTATTGCGAAATTTACCCTATTATATACAAAAATACTTATAAGATTATTAGCGGCTACCTACATTCATAACACAATAAAATAAGTCAAGTAATATGTCGGTAAGACGAAAACATTTGCGTTACGTGCTTGTCATATAAAAGCTTGCGCCACGGCTCAGCTGATAGTAGTCCACTAGCCGCCGGCGCGCGGCGCGCGCGCATGATATAATTATGTAGGTATGTGTTGCAGTTACAGGACTCCCCCTCAAGCGAAGCGTACGGGCATCTTCACGAGTCTTCCGGATTTGGTTCTTCGCTCGTTGTTCACTGATGTGCTAGTGTCTGTAGTTGCAGATGTTGTTAATGAGCTTGAAGTTATGTATGCGCTGCGATGTTCGATGTCTGTGTTGATTGTGTACGCCGGTTTAAGGCGGTCAATGGAGATGTTTACAGTTCTACCGGGCATCTGTATCTTGAAGTACTTGTCGCTTCTTTCCAAGACAAGGTAAGGCCCTTCGTACGGTCGTTGAAGTGACTTGCGGACGGTGTCTACTCGTAGAAACACAGAATTGCAAGTTTGCAGATCTTTATGCACAAACACACTGCGCTTGTTGCTATGCGGCGCGTACTTCGGTGTAAGTTGAGTGATAATGCGATGTAATTGTTCAACGTAGCCGTGACTCATTCTTGTGTTGCTCGCAGATGGTGATATGAAGTCGCCGGGTAAACGTATTGGTCGCCCGTAAGTTAATTGAGCTGGGCTAGTTTCGGTATCGGTCCGAGCAATAGAACGAAGTCCCATGAGCACGGTAGGTAATTCGTTCAGCCACTTGTTGTTGTCAGTGAGTCTTGACATGAGCGCGGCTTTTAATGATCGATGCCAACGTTCGACAATTCCATTACTCTGCGGGTGGTAGGCAGTAGTACGGGTTTTCACAGTGCCTAATAATTTTGTGAGTTCGTGAAACAGCTGACTCTCGAACTGTCGACCTTGATCAGTCGTGATGGTGATTGGACAACCGAAACGACATATCCATGTTTCATACACGTTATTTGCTACTGTTTCTGACGTCATCTCTTGCATAGGGATAGCTTCGGGCCAGCGTGTCGTGCGGTCGATGATTGTTAGCAGGTACCGGTGTCCGTGTGCTGATGTAGGTAGCGGACCAACGATATCCACATGTATATGTTGGAATCGGTCGCAGGTCGGAAATGTTTCGATTTCGCTGCGCGTGTGACGTTGTACTTTAGACTGTTGACACGCTGTACATTGTTTTGCCCAGTTGCCAATGTCGAGGTTCATTGATGGCCAAAAGTATCGACCTTGTATCATTTTCCGTGTCGTTCTGATGCCAGGATGGCTCATGTTGTGCACGGCCTTGAAAGCGATGCGACGATAGTTAGTAGGCAAATACGGTCGTAAGTTTGTTTCGCAGTATGTAGGTTTGATTATTCCGGGAAGCATGATTTTCTTAAGTTGAATGTTGTTTTGTTTGGTTAGTGTTTGTATCGTGTTGTCTCGCTCTTGCGCTGCTGCTAGCTGTACGTAGTCGATAGGAGTTGGTACGTCGATTGTCTCGACACGCGAAAGGGCATCCGCTACTATGTTGTCCATTCCGCTGATATGACGAATATCTGTAGTGAACTCGCTGATAAACAGTAGTTGCCGTGTTCGCCGCTGCGTGTCGCTAGCCGACGGTGGTTTGTGAATGGCGTATGTGAGCGGCTTGTGATCGGTGTAGATTATGAGTTCACGTCCTTCGAATATGTTGCGGAAATATTTCACAGCCATGAAGATTGCCAACAACTCTCTGTCGAATGTGCTGTATCGCTGTTGCGTATCAGAAAACTTCTTTGAGAAGTAGCCGAGAGGTATCCATTGTTTGTTGACTCGTTGTTGTAAAACAGCGCCAGCGCAGGTGTTCGACGCGTCGCACATTAGCGATAGTGCATTCTTTGTAGACGGTGATGGATGAGCAAGCATAGTGGCGTTCTGTATGCTCACTTTGCATGCTTCAAAGGCTTCTTCAGCTTCTTTTGTCCAGATGATCTTGGTTTTGTCCCGTTTTTTTGAGTTGTGAAGGTATGCATTTAGAATAAGGAAGAAAGAGAAGGTATGCATAGAATTCACGCACCTCTGGTGCGTGAATTCTTGCAGCGTTGGGTAAACTATCACGATAGAAGTTCAATATGCCAAGGAAACGTCGTAGTTCTTGAATGTCTTTTGGTTTTGGATAATCGCTGATGGCCTTGACTTTCTCTAGTGGTGGTTTGATTCCTTCTTCTGACACATCATACGAGTAGCCGAGGAACTTGACAGACTGCTTGCCAAAGACGCACTTCGACGGGTTTATGGTAATCCCGTAATCGTCTAATCTTTGTAGGACAGCACGTAGGTCATCATAGTGTCTCTCCTTGTCTTCAGAAGCAACGATGACGTCATCGATGAATTGAAATGTGTTGTCGCATCCGCTGAGCACTTGGTGGATGAATCGCTGAAATGTTTGTCCAGCGTTCATCAGTCCGGGACACATGCGAGGGAATTCATATAACCCGAACGGTGTTGTGATTGCAGTCTTCTCAATATCGGGTCCATACATGGGCAATTGTTGGTATGCACGGCAGAGATCTAACGTGGTAAAGATCTTTTTGCCGTGAAGAAGATATGTAAAATCTTTAAGACGTGGAACAGGGTAGCGGTCGGGCTTCGTAACAGCGTTTAGTCTCCTGTAATCTCCACAGACACGTATGTCACCATTTTTCTTGGGAACTACATGTAGTGGGCTTGACCACGGGCTCTTGCTTGGACGGCACAGGCCCTGTTGCATCATGGTTTCGAATTCTTTCTTCATAGCCGGGTAAAGGTGCGGTGCTAATGGTCGAGTCTTGCAATACAACCGGCGGACCGGTGGTTTCAATGTGGTGTTCCACGCGATGCTTTGGTGTCTCTTTCAATGATGACGGTCGAGCGATGTTGGGGAATTCGGCTAGGAGCTGGTGATACGGATGTTCAATGTCTATGCTTCGTACCGTTGGCTCGGTGGAGTTTGACATTGGTGCCTTGACGAATAAGTTTGTGACTTTGTCGATGAGTCGTTCGCCGGCGACGTCCACTAATAAGCGGTGGTGTTTCAGAAAATCAGCGCCGATTATTGGTTTGCTGACGGCTGCGATGACAAACTTCCAGCGATACGGTCTTCGTAGTTTGAGGTCCAATTCAAGCGTTTTCTCACCGTATGTCGAAATAGTGGTGTTGTTGGCCGCATATAGGCAAAAGCTTGTAGGTGTTGCTTTCATGCCGGCTTTTTTCGGTATGACAGAGATGTTGGCGCCGGTGTCGATCAGGAATGACAGGCGTGAATTCCCGTCGGTGATAAATAGACGGTGTGATAGAGTTCTCGCGCCGGTTGCCGCCTCAGCCAACGCAGGTTTTAGTTTTCCGATGTCGTGTTTGAGTCTTCGAAATTGCAAGGACGTGTGCATCGTTGAGCTTGTTTTCCGAACTTCCGATGGTAGTAGCAAATATTGTCGTCACGGGACGATGAAACATTGCGTTTGGAGCGGAATCTGGATGGTGTTCGTGATCTAGAACGATATCTTCGAAATGGTCGTCTTTGTCGATACGATGATTGATTCGTTTTTAGTTCGGCGATCTCACGAGTCAGGAAGTCAATCTTTTCAGACAGTTTCTCAGTAACGGTCATCTCATGAGTTTTTTCTTGATTCGTACTGGTGGATACAGCAGCAATAGTTTGTGGAAGTGAATGTTCTAGAATCTTGTCAGCCATTTGTGCGAGATCGTCGATTTCTGACTTCTTAGCGATGTTGTCGCTGACTGCGAGGACAGCACGGACTGACTGTGGCAGGTGGTTCGTCCACATGATACGCAGCGCCGACTCGGAAATGTTTTTACCAGCGAGGTTCTGCATGCGCCGCAGTAATTGTGATGGCTTCATATCCCCTAGTTCCATTTCAGACAACAACCGCTGGACTTGTCTCTGTTCTGATTCTTTGTACACCTGTAGCAATCGGTTCTTCAATGTTTTGTATTTGTCCGTTTCTGGTGGTCGGAGTATAATGTCGGCTATCTCGTCGATATCTTGACGTTCCAGCTGTCCGATGACAAGCTCGTACATTGCCTTGTCGCCCTTGTTGTGTGAGGAAACGATTGCTTCGAACTGCGCGAACCATAACCGCAGTCTGTCGCGCCAGACCGGTGGTATGCGAAGAGTAGCTGATACACCGGATACTTCTTGTTCGTCTTCTAACATTTTAAAATATATTTAACCAACCTACTAAGTGCTATTTCTCTTAAATTATGTAATAGAGCCAAAACCATCGTCAAACGACACTTGGCATCTGAACCGTAAATGCTTAGTGCTGCCAACTTTGTGTCAGATAAAGAGGACATTCCATTTCCTGCCCAAAACTGGTTCGCGGCGAAACAAAGATATAAAAAGTAAGATTGTAGATGCGAAAGATTGTAAAGGTACGGGTCATGTAAAATGCAAAGCCCGAGACAAAGGCCGAGGAGGCAAAATAAAAAGAAACGGCCCCGTATCATATTATTTATAGGCAGACTCATTATTAAACGGTTTCTTCCCTCGGCTCGCAAAAACCGAAAAAACACCGCATTATTCGCTTATTTGTTTACTTATCTTTCCGTGTATTTCGTTATTAGATCTCATCACTGGTTCGTTTGTAAGCGCTGTTTTGTTGAGCCTTCTTTGACTCTTTGTACCTAAGTATACTTGTATGTTTAGTACCTATTGCTATTAGTGTAATTGGAAAGATGTCATTGAGAATCACTTAACTGAGTTCATCATCATTATGTTACTGAGGGCACAGAGTATTGACTAAGGGACAGCCATGACGGGAAAATATTCCATTACAGTGCTTTTTATGTCCTGGGTCCTTCGATGAAGAATAACACTAGATTCCCGGTCAGCGCTTCAAAAACGGGCCGAAAAATATGGCCACAAATACGGTTGTATCACTATTTTTAAATTAGTATGGTCCAATCATAGCCAACATCAATACGTAAAACATGCCGCAATGTGCGTTCAAAAACTGTGCAAATAACCACCGTAACACCTTGAATTTGATAGGAATATCTTTTTTTGGGTAAGTTAAGTGTTTTTCATAAAGTAAAAACCGAATTAAATAGTAAATATGAATCAATTATCAAATATTATGATTGTTTGACCAACATTTGCGTTGGAAAAGCGAACGCGCCAACTATTGTAACAAACATTGACTGTTCTGGAACAGAGAATGCATGGAGTAGTTTGACAAGCTTTTTTTTTTTAATTGCCGCGCTTGCTTTTGGATTATTAAACGCGAACGTTTCAGCCTGCCCGAATGTATTTAACTTTTCACATATAAACCCCATAACAGTAATAAAAGCTTTTAAGCAAATCAAGATCAAACCGACTGAAGATCTGTGGGGAATGTCCATCAAAGCTTGTACCTCCATTATTCAGACTATAGCGCCGTACTTAGCTGTTATTTTTAATTTGTGTGTGGATCAAGGAGTCTTTCCGGATCTAATGAAATATAGTAAGGTTATACCACTTTTTAAATCCGGGGACAGTAAAGACACAAATAATTATAGACCAGTATCCGTGTTGCCGGTTTTCAGCAAGGTATTTGAGAAGATAATGCTTAATCAAATGCTCATTCATTTTAATAAGAATAAAATCTTGCATGATAAACAGTATGGTTTCACCAAAGGACGTTGTACAACTGACGCTGGTGTCACCCTATTAAAACACATCTTTAATGCGTGGGAAGAGTCGCAGAATGCCATAGGTATCTTCTGCGACCTGTCGAAGGCGTTTGATTGCGTTAATCATGAAACATTACTTCTGAAACTTGAGCATTACGGGCTAGGTCAATCAGCGTTAAGTTTGGTTGAATCTTATTTAAGTGATAGACAGCAATTAGTTCAGATAAACGGTGTGAATTCGTCGGGGTTAAACGTGAAAATGGGGGTACCCCAGGGCTCAATATTAGGTCCTTTCTTATTTTTAATATACATAAACGATTTACCCCGTTTATTGGAAAACAAACTAAACATGGTGTTATTTGCTGATGACACATCTTTAATTTTTTAAATAAATAGACGTACTTGTCAGGTTGACGACGTAAATAACGCGCTACGGCAGGTTCAGGATTGGTTCACTGCAAATAATTTAGTTTTAAATGGTAAAAAAACCAAGTGCGTAAAATTTTCCTTGCCGAATGTAAAAAGTACTGATTGTGACATTATCTTAAACAAGGAGAAGTTAGAATTCGTCGATAAAACGGTTTTCCTGGGGATCACGCTAGACTCAACGTTACAATGGGGTCCTCATTTAATATCACTTGCAGGGCGGCTAAGTTCGGCAGCTTATGCTGTTAGAAAGATTCGTCAATTTAGTGATGTAGATACCGCGAGGCTGGTCTATTTTAGTTACTTTCATAGTATAATGTCTTACGGTATTTTACTATGGGGAAGGGCTGCAGACATTGAGTCAATTTTTATTCTGCAAAAACGAGCCATCAGAGCGATATACAATCTTCGCCGGCGCGATTCTCTAAGGGAACTGTTTAAGGGCATTAACATCATGACGGTTCCTTGTCAATATATTTATGAAAATATCATGTACGTGAGAAAAAATTTACATCTTTTTAGTAAAAACGGAGATAGACATAATTACATTACTAGAAATAGGGACCAATTAGTTCAACCAGGTTTCAGACTGGCTAAAGTAGCCTCTTCTTTCATGGGGTACTGTACAAAATGTTACAATAAAATTCCTCCCCACATTCTAGAACTGAATGAGACGAAATTTAAAACTTGTATAAAACGCACACTATGCAGGCAGGCATATTATAAGTTGGGGGATTACATCACTGATAAAAATGCTTGGCTCAATGCTACTCTTGCTCCACAACCACTAGGGCGCAAAAACAAGTGATATGCAGAACATTATTGTTTTGTAGAATTGTTGGACCTGCTGAAGACTGTATGAATATATTTGTATTATATAGACTCAATTTCTTTTAGTATAGTATAACTGCGCAGCACGTGTGTGAGTACTATGTACCCAACTGTAAATCTACCATTTGCTGTACCTCGGTGTCGTTCGTTGACTTGTGTTTGCCCTGGCAGTTGAGTGTGTCATGCTCTCTCAAATGTCTCTCTGATGGTGGCGTGTGTGTTGGATCATTCGGTTCCCTTCATGATGGTTGAGCTGGGTGGTGCCGATTCATGCGTCATGTTCGTGAACGGGCGCCGTCAGTTGGGATTGGTCTTAACTTAACTGCTTCGGATGCTAGTGTTTTTCTAGCGCTTATTATGTAACTGCACAGTACATGTGTGAGTACTTTTAATACTTTGTACCTGTACGTAGTATAGTATGTAGTGATTCTGGGTGCATTGTCCTCACACATATAAATTTATTAATGTATGTACTTATGTACCTAAATATTGTAAAAAAAACATATATTTTTTTTAAAAGAGTAAGTATGGAGTTTCTTGTGCGTTCTTCTCCATAACAAGCTACTTTCCGAATGCACGGTAGAATCAATTTTTATTCCTTGTAAATTTTAATGTAACTAACGTTCAAAAGTGCCACTTTGTGGCCTAGTTGAAATAAAATATCTTTGTCTTGTCTTGTAATTAAACTAGTGATTCCGTACGATTAATCATTAATTTATCCTCGTATAAAATCCATCCCATTTTATTCTATGTATGAAAACTTCTTGCTACTAAACTTTTATAAATTGATTTATAAATTTAAAACTCAACTGCAAAACTAATGATCGAGCTCGTAAACAAAAGTCACGACCGCGTAACAGCGTAAATAAATACTTATGCAAATGATTCAATTTTCGAATCATAACTATAGCCTCTGAAAGTTCGCCATGTTTAACAACTGTATTGAAAAAAAAAATATTCAAATCGATCCAGCCGTTTTTGAGTTTTAGCGAGACCAACAAACAGCAATTGATTTTTATAATATAGAAAGATAGGTAGATAAGTGTGTGTGGCCATTTGAGCGACTTATATTCGTTCCTGGTTCTTAATATAGTATTTTTAAAGATCGGTGATATAAAAAAATAATTAAACGTTTCCACTCCACTCATTCCTTGTCCAAGCAGCGAGCCGGAACGAAAATTTTGAAAATTCGGATTTCGAATTCCTTTTTTTGTCACATTGTAATTCAGACTTTAATACTTGCGAGTAAGACTAAATTTGTATTGAGTGCAAACATTTTTTATTGCTTTTTGTACAGTTTTGTGAATGTAACTTTAAACATTGCATTTAAGGTTGAATTTACATTAATGAATATTTATTTCAAGAAGAATTCTTAGAATTATCTAAACACAATTAGCGTCAGTTTTAAAGATAAGTTTTGTATGGGATCCTTTATCTAGTGAATTCTTCATCGAAGCCTGGGTCAGTTTATGTTCATCCCTAGGGCAAATTAGTATCTAAAGTGTTAATATAAATTTTCTACTATTAGGCTTCAGTTTTGGGAGACCTTTGAATTGGTTCGACAGTGACTTCTGAAAAATGCACAAAATAAAATGTTTTATCGTTGAAACTGGTTCATTACTATCCACTTTAAAACACCAGTAGTTCGTCGGCAGTAGGTTCTATTACACCAATAATTATAAGTGCGCTATCGCACATAACGCGGTCTAGTGGTGCAAACCTGTTCGTAAAATTATGTTCTGCACAGTATTATGTTTATGATCTTTTTCACTTAAAAACATCAACAATATATGAAGTTAATAAATAGCCATAACTTTAACTGTTGTGTTCTTCTGTCACTGGCTTTTTTCCACGACTTTGCTTCCTTGGTCATTATTCAAAAACCGTACATTTTCTGGTATAAAAAGTAGTTTATGGCACTCGGTATTTTAATCTAGCTATCTATTAGTGAAAGAATTTTGGGAATCGGATCACTTATTACTATAAAATTTAAAAACCCTCGACGAGATATCTTGCGTTATTATCCCGATTCACGCACATGACCATATTTTTTGTATGGCTGAAACGATTTTCATCAACCATAGCTAAGAACTCTCCCGATAATGTCACCTTTCAAACATAAAAAAACTTAATCGAAATCGATTCTTCCGTTTAGGAGCTATGATGCCACAGACAGATACACAAATTCATAAACATACAAGTACACACGTCAAACTTATAACACCCCTCGTTTTCGGTCGGGGGTTAAAAACAATCAATTTTGCATCTTTATAACTTCTAAACGTAGACTGCCGAGCAAAGTGCCTTCGGCGTCACTAACGCAGAGATACTAGGAATGTATGGGGCATCATTCAAGCGCATTGACACTTTGCGCAGCTGTAACTGTGGTTTGATCCGAACGCGTATTATCCGGCACTTAGGTTCTTCTTTCCACGAATATCCAGTGTAAACTGCCGAGCAAAGCGGCTCCGGCGCCATCAAGGTCCTAAGCCACTTTGCACGGAAATCTACCTTTATTTATATTTTAGGTACATTTGAAAGTCTGTATCTATCGCCAGGTGCTTAATTTTTCCGGCACAAACAAACATTTTGCCACCACATCCTTAGTCCGAATATATTTTCATAAACTCAGCACGGAAAGGGACGTACATATGTTGATCAACTTTTAAACCGTCTGGTTGCGGGTGGTTCATAACGGGCTCGTCAACAAACTTGTTGCGAATATTTTCGGTTACGTCGCGGCTTGCGGCTCAGAAAATGAGAGCCTCGTTCTGATGAGGAACAGACAATGAAACGTCCGGCCTTTGTATTCACACCTGTTATTAAAACTCCCGTGAAGCGTACCAAGCCCGCTGTGTGTAATATCTGCCTGTTTACATATGTTTTACATTAGTCACCTCAGACAATATTCAATCTGTCTAGTAGCCTATTCCCAACTATGGGGACAGCTTTCAGTCTAAACGGAGGTATTTTTAACCCCCGAAGGAAAAAGAGGGGTGCTATAAGTTTGAAGTGCGTACCTGGGTGTTTGTGTATGTGTCTGTGGCATCGTAGCTCCTAAACGGGTGAACCGAATTTGAAATAGACTATTTTTTTTTAATTTTTCTTTCTTTACAGTGTTCGTAGCTATCTTTGATGCAAATCGGTTCAGCCGTTAAAATGTTATGGGCGTTTTACTGTTTGAATCGAGGTGTTTTTGCAAGATATCGTGTCAAAATTACGTGTTTAATAGATTGTCGATCGAAGCGTCTTCTACTAGATAAATTATGTACCATGAAAAAAAATGTGTCTGTGGATTTTTAATTTTACATGTACATAGAGTGACTGCCCTATCTGACGTTACAACCCAGTAACAGGGTCACATGTGATCATCATCACCAACCTTATAATGTTCCCACTGCTGAGACACAGGCATCCTCTCTGTGTGAGAGGTAATGGGCCTTAATCCACCACGCGAGCCCGGTGCGGGTTGGTGGATGTCACACGTCTTCGAATTTTTGATCCTCGGACATGCCGGTTTCCTCACGATGTTTTCCTTCACCGTTTTCAGAGCAGTGGTGATGAAATAATTTACTCAAAGTAAAGCGCCTGCCTAAGTCCGAACTCACGAACGACTTACGATGCGTAAGACTGGCCGTTACCATTACTGCTGCAAAGTTAATTTATATCTATATATTAATTCATATAAACACTGGGACATAGTTTTTATAATACTTGCTGTAAAATATACACAATTTGTCAAGGGTGAGCCCAGGATTAATTTCTGGGAGGGGCACAAGGGGCGGACGGGAAAAATATCTACAATAACTGTTAAAAATAAACTTGAAGTATGATACTTCAAGTTCATTTCTACAAGTTCAAGAAAAATTTAATGTTTAATAAAGACAGTTTTCTCTCATGTGTACTGCTAAATATGTCCAACACTTCATTAACGTTCATTTTGGCCACAACGTCTTGATGGATATGCATTAAAGCCATCAAACATTCAAACGCTCTTCTGTCATCCTGTTGCGAAGATATGACTTTAATCAGCGTAAGGTGGAGAAAGTTCGCTCGGCAGTGCAGTAGTCACTGGAAACGCAATTCCAGCCAGAAATAGACAAGAGTTTTACTCATGTTCTTTCTGTATATATTCATATATTTTAACAACTCTAATAATTTGATTTACTTCTAAGTATGTACTGTGATGGAATCTCCACAATATACAAAAATACCGTCGGTAACTGCCCCTGCCCTCCCCTCCCTCCTTAAATCCGCCCTTGTAATGTGTCACTGATGTTTTACCAAAATAAATAAAATAAAACACAGCTACTGACAACGCTTATTTTAATGAGCACATTACTATGTTATGGCGCAGCTATCAACTTAGACCGGACTAAAAATATAATATTATAATAACCCGTAAATAAATAACCCGACTACGGTCTTTTTATTTTTTATTTACCATCAAAATCGGATGAACAGTTTAGGTGCTACGGAGGAACATACATAAATACTTACATACATAGACTGCTAAAATCATAATCATGCCTTTTGGCTTCGCCGTAGCCGGGTATAACATACGCCGTTCAATTTCGAAAAGATGCCAATATTTGCATTTTACAATTTCAATATTAGAAATATCTACTACATACTCGTACCAATATTTCAGGCTTACTCTGTAGGGACGTGGGAATATCAGACAAAGGTAGCAACTCAATAAAAGAACACATTGCCTTTAAACGTTTTCGGTATTGCGTAAATAATTTAGAAAGGGTACGCCCTCCACCCTATGAGTTGAATTCAAACATCCTTAACATGGCCTATCCCCTTTCGATTGTATTACGCAATACGAAAGTCGTCATTTAAAAGGTGTCTTCACCCTTACCTATACGTGTTCTTTGCCAAATTCACTTACGCAATTAGGCTGCTGTACGCAGAAAAAAAATCGATCACAATCAAAATGAAATTCATTCTTGTTCGCAGTAACAGGTGTATCTATCCGAACATTTCTATCATAAAAATGCTTCGCAGTACAGCACAGTGAATACGTTGCATAAAATGAGATGATGCAGCGCATTGAAAGCAAAATTGTGAAGTGGAAACCTGTGAATATTCTGGAGCATTGAATGAGAGAAATAACGGAGTGGGCACCAGCTGTCAGTGAGGCATAGCGGCTCGGCCTTTACGAATACAGTACGATGATTGCACGCATAGAAAACGATTTGAAAATCTATTTAGCTCGAATTGCGGAGTGCTTACATTTATTTTTGAACCAGAAAATGTAGGTGGTACACGCCGTAATATGCGTGTTGAAACAGTATAAGTATGATTTGAAGTGAAGTCTTACTTACTACTTACAGATTTTTATAAGCGCAGGGTTTTTTACAGATATCCTATATATATTTTTACAGATGTATAGATATATAGATATTTTTACAGACAGTAAAAAACCCTGCGCTTATAAAAATAACTTATGCGATGAAAGCTTAAAAGACAGAATTCTCGTAAGTTTGTTAGATAATTTAAACACGCTTTTTCTACATGTTAAAATCTCGAAGATTTCGACCAAGGTTGGTCAGTTCTAGAGTAAGCAAAAAGACATCAATAAATCGAAGGTCGACAGACGAAGCGGTAACTTGGAAAGAATAATTCATGTATCTAGGTCTGTGGTCGCTTTAGGAAGCCTATAAATAGCACTAGACCGTCAAGATTCTGCCAAGAAGCAGATGAAAACTTTTGTAACCCGAATTTCATCTCCGAATATAAAGTCCAACTTCTTATCGGCGCAAACTTCTATAATTCTTGGGTCTTATAGCGAGTCGCAATAGAAATTTCTTTACACGAAACTTGCTCTTTCATACGCGAAAATATCACGCTTGAAAAAATAAAATGGATCGAGTTAGTGCAAGTGTAAAACCGTGTTCGCTTTACAATTTTGTTCCCAAAAGATTGCTAAAGTTTTCCGTCACATGTAAGCAAATGTGCATACAATCGCACGGACTTGCGACAAGTCTTACGTCCGACACGTCGTTAACTCGCAAGTTTTTCCAACGGAATACTTGATGCGATATATATGCAAGTACTGAAGTATTTCAAACGACTTGAACCGCAAGCCTGCCTGATTTTAACCCACTTTTTAAACTATTGAAGTTTTGACGTCGGAGTCGAATTTAAAAGAGGCATTGCGCTATGTTTGTGATTTAAAGTGCAGAGCTGGTTGGCTCACTAGACTATCAAGTGCGGCTCACACAAAAACTTTTAAAACTGACTTATTTGCTAGTATTTTTGTATATCTGTGAATAAGATATCTAGAATTCTGTCTCAAAGTATTCTTTGGTTTAGTCAAGGTCGCGAAAGAAGGCTGTATTTTATCTTTAGACTTTAGGCTTCATTTACTTAGGGTCTTTTAGACCGTAGTCTTCTTGTGTAAGCAGAAAAAGGATCTTAATGCACTCTACTGAGTTAAAGTTGTCTAGGTTTTTATAGTCCCAGCCTGGCGAAGCGAACACACCAATTTTGTTGACTTTTTCAGCTTGACTGCCTCGTTGTTCTACTTTTGAGTATGAGGTCCTGAGTTTGAATCCCGGGTCAGCAAAGTGTTGTTGTGGTTTTCCATCTGAAATTTCTTAGAAGCAGCCTGCAGCCTAATTGCGTAAGTGAATTTGGGAAGGCAAAGGGTTTTGATCCCATCAATCGACAAATCACATAGACGGAAATCCACATCAAGTCTTTCATCTTGTATCCACTGCCTATCCCTTCGGAGCATACGGCGTGATATTATGATGTATCTGGCAAAGCGAACATACGAACTCTGTAAACTTTTTCAGTTTCATTCCCCGTTATTAATATCACAGTTGATGATTGATATTACCTCGTTACCGTTTAATTGGGCGTCCTGTTACGCCAAATTGATTGCGATGGGCAATTAGGTTTTCGAATAAATTAATTAAGGGCAATATTCAATTATAACGGGTGGTAAATTAATGCGGGGAAGTAGTACTTATACTTAGTTTGAAGGGATTTGAAATGAGTGTGTTTTTGACCGACGAAAGAAAAAGGTGGTTCTTAATTTGACAAGTATATTTTTATGTATGTTCACGCATAACTTTTTATTAATAGAATAGAATAGAATAGAATGAATAGAATTCATTTATTTGTCAGAATATTGTACAAAGCTGTTATGTGAATTATATATTACGATCATAATATTCTGCCGTTTCCGGCGTACAAATATGGTTTGTAAAATTATGGGTTATCATTACATTAAAATTAAGTAATTAATCATTAGAATTACAAATTATTTAAGTGAATTGAACAATAGAGAAAAAGATTAATTATATAAGTCAAAATTCAATGATGTCAAGGAGATAAAATATGATTTATAGGTATTAATGTCAAATATTTAGGTAAATTTTTCATTCATAAAATCTTCAGTTGAGTAGTAGCATCTGCTTAAAAGAAAGGTAAATAATTTAAATTTAAATGTTCTGAGGCTGAGAGTTTTGAAGCCATCAGGTAAATTGTTATAAACAGTAATAGACATGCAGTATACACCATTAGAAAATAACTTAATTCTACGCCTAGGAACATTAAGCATATGCACTTTGCGGCTGGGTCTGGATACAACATCGTTATGCAAGTCAAATTCATTTCTGTTTTGGTGTACAAAGATACAAATTTCAAAAATGTATAGTGCCGGAAGTGGCAGTATTTTAAGTTTTTTAAATAGTGGAACACAACTGTCCAGTGGGTGCGCTCCACAAATTGAGCGTATACATTTTTTCTGAGCTCGAAACACTCTGTTAAGGTCAACAGAATTACCCCATATTATAATGCCGTAGCGCAAAACTGATGAGACATAACCATGGTATGCACACAGTGCCGCATTAACACTAGCCACACGTGTTAGTCTATATAAAACAAATACAAATCGATCTATCTTCTTACATAGATCATCAATATGAGATTTCCAGTTACAGATTTTGTCAATTGTTATCCCCAAGAATTTTGCGTAATCAACCTCTTCTATTGTCTCATTTCCACATTGTATTTTAAGCCGTGGACGCGTACTATTATATGTCTGGAATTGTATCATTTTAGTTTTCTTAATATTAATATGAAGATTATTGTGTTCAAGCCATGTAATCATTTTATTCAATGTCATGTTTATTTAATTTTGGTACTCAACAATGTCGTCATTTTCTTTTATAATACTGAGGGTCGTATCGTCAGCGTATAGTATGCAATTGTGGGCTGTTACACCAGGCAAGTCGTTTACATATAGCAAGAATAAAGGCGGCCCCAGTATGGTGCCTTGGGGAACACCGCAGTTATTTTCGCGATACTGAGACCTATATGCGAGCTTTTTGATTTCCTGTTTGTCCCGAAATCTCAACACATTGCTGTCGATGTGTAAGGTAGCTTTCGAGCCATTTCAACGCGTTTCCCCTTATGCCATATCGGTCTAATTTATAAATTAAGAGTTTATGGTTCACGAAATCAAAAGCCTTGGACATATCTAGAAAAATGGAAACAATTGGTAGTTTATCATTAAGGCTTTTCGTTATTAATTTTAATAGAGCAAAACAAGCTGTTGTGGTCGATTTATTTTTTCTGAAACCAAATTGATCTTCACTTAGAATTTTGTATTTGGATAAAAAACCGGAGAGTTTTTCGTGCATAACCTTTTCAAAGATCTTTGATAAAATTGGAATGAGTGTTATGGGGCGGTAATTATTCATATCACTTCTATCACCTTTCTTGTGGATTGGTTTAACTATTGAGAATTTTAACCGTGAGGGTAATAAACCTTGCATAAATGACAAATTAATAATATGGCTAAAATGAGTTGATAAAAATGTTGAGCATAATTTAAGAATTTTTGTGTTAATTTCATCGTATCCCGTAGAGTTGGTCGATTTTAAAGAGTTTATTATCTTATATACATTGGTGTCATCAGTTGGGGTCAAATACATAGTATTTGGGAGATAAGTTAGCTAGGACCCATTAATGATATTTTTTATCAGTGGTGCTAGGCAACTGGGCTTATCCCAGTTGTAAACGATCCTTTGTGTCTATTGGCCTTGTTTTTTCTGTCTCCTGATTTGTATGAATGGAAGTGGATTTTTTTTTTCTACTCCTCCGTTATTCTTTTCTGATTTATTTCGTTGCGGGATCCAAGACCTTTAAATTCATTCTTCGGGACTTCGTCAAGCTTCATTGCCTCGGCGCTTTTCTGGTGGTTGCCACTGTTGATTCTGGCTTTCAGGAGTTGCAGTAGTTTGGGAATAGTGCAGTGGGTTGATTTTTCACAGCAGACCTGAGAATTTCATAAATTAATTTTAACTAGATACCTCAAGGTATTTCAGAGAATGTCATGACACACGGACACACAGACAACGAAGTGATCCTATAAGGATTCCTTTTTTACTTTTGAGGAACAGAACCCTAAAATACCACCTAAATTTTTTATTTCAAGTAACAACACAAGTGACATTTACGGGTGATTGACTGCAGAAGACAAAACCAGGGAGAGTTCTGTGTTGGGCTATGGGGAGAAGTTTGGCTAGCAGTGGAACAAAAAGTTTGAAAAAAGACAACATATGATTACGGCGTCAATGGCCGCTGGTGAAATGTTTGTGCAGAATAATAGTACATGTGTATTAAGGGCGGTATGTAAGGAATTACGATCGAGGCTCTAGTAGAAGCCCGAATTCGAAGACTGAGGGCTTTCTGAGTCGAGGTTCGTAATTCCCGTACCGCCCGTGATACACACAATGTTTTTCATCACATTTCGAGTAATAATTATGAATTATAGCTTTAATACACAAGTCAGCGCAGCTGTTATTACGAAATACGTGTACTTTTTTTTAAGCGCTTGGCGAATATTTGCCCACACCACAGATTATATAGTGTTTCATTAAGAAACTTTAAGGGCAAATACTTACGTAGGTATACAGCCATGACGGAGTGTAAAAAGAATTAAATAATTTCGACGTTTTCATACTATAACTATTTAAATCGATTATTAAGAACATTTGTAGAGTATTTAAGTAACATGTAGCGAAATTGCAAAAAAAATCCTGTTTAGATAACATTTTAAGACAATTTTTCAATTGCGTGTAAACTCCTTGCTTGAACTTGCATGACCTGTGTATTGTGCCATAAATTAAAAAAATATTACTTACCGCCCTAGGGTTTCATGACAAAAAGAAAGCCCGAGGGTTTTATATAGGGCAATACGGCCAAGTTAACCTGTATGTTTAGATACTTTTTACGAGCAATGAGAGAATGATTTTTTACTGCTTTATCGTAAGTAGATCTACCGCCTGCAAAGTTTCGCTACTTAATTTAATTTGACGCCGTATTAGTAAAGGTTTCGACAGATTTTCAAGCACAACTTGTTTCTACATAGTCAAAGGCTTGTCCTATAAAAGTGGACGTCAAAAGTTCTAGGAAAGATTGTATTCTCGAAATAAAACTCCAGATCAGAACGTACAAGTCAGGTTTTCTTTGTGTTCTCTCGGACAAAGAATACTGTGTGAACAAAGAAACGAATATAGGTTTTAATCATATTTGGCTTTAATATGGTTGAGAAAAGTTTTAATACAACATTGTGTCAATGTACCTAGCCTTTTTACCCCCGACGGAAAAAGAGGAGTGTTATAAGTTTGACGTGTGTACTTGTGTGTTTGAGTATCTGTCATTGGCATCATACCTCCTAAACGGATGAACCGATTCTGATTTAATTTCTTTTGTTTGAAAAGTGGCTTTATCGAGTGTTTTCTTAGCTATGTTTAATTAAAATCGTTTCAGCCTTTCTGAAGTTTTTGGTCATTTTCCTGTTTGAATCAGGGTGTTTCAAAGATATCGTGTCATAATTACGTGTTTAATAGATTGTCGATCGAAGCGTGTCTACCAC
Organism: Orthosia cruda; assembly: GCA_964057195.1. Taxonomy (NCBI): domain Eukaryota; kingdom Metazoa; phylum Arthropoda; class Insecta; order Lepidoptera; family Noctuidae; genus Orthosia; species Orthosia cruda. Next base: position 11,677,315 of record OZ059855.1, on the reverse strand, counting down.
TAAATGAATTATGTAGCATGAAATAAAAATGTATTTGGTTTTTAAATTTTAATTTTTCTCGTTTATTTTGGGGTCCACTTTCAATCGAGCTGGATGTCAGTGAGTATCAGTATTTTACAGGGAACTGTGGCCGTTCAGAGTCAGAATATCAATATTTAGTATGCTGCGATCCATGGATTAGTTGCTAGTATCTTATTCTTAGTGTGTTTGTTATACATCCAGGTTAGTGATGCATATATGAGAGACATGGTAAGATACATGAAACTAAAACTTTTTCTTTATGCTTATTTTATTATTTATTTATGTTGGTTAAGAAGAAATTCTAGCCATAATTTGTTCTCTGTCAAAATTGATTTGGACGTCTAAGGCGTTTAGGAGGGGTAGGTATAAGAAGCGAAAATACTTAGTGTTGTTAATTACACTAGATTACTATTGTAAACTTATTTTTATACTTTGCAATAAATGTTTATGAATATGTTAAACAACCTTTCTTAACCCTAAAAGTGATAGCAGAAATATTCTGTCACGTCACATTTCTTTTGTAAAGATACCCATTTTTACCAAGTTCCCTACATTGTGGCTGTAGTGCCTGTAGTTAAATGTTCATTATTCGATTAAAACAATACATGGTGCATCTGTTCCTGTAACTGATCGGCTCGAGCTCCTTGGCATGGAGTTGACATCCAGTCTCAACTTCGGCTCCTCCATTGAGTACAAAGCCCATATTGCGGATAAAAAACTGGACATCCTAAACAGAGTGAAGCGATACTTTAAGCCTGAACAGCTTCTTACTCTTTACAAGGCGCAAGTCCGATCCTGCATGGAGTATTGCAGCCACCTTTGGCATGGCTCAGCTAAATATCAGCTTGCCGCGCTTGACTCGGTGGAACGCAGATCTAAGAGGCTGATTGCCGACTTCAACCTGTTGGATGCCAAGCTTCAAAGCTTGGCTCATCGCAGTAAGGTTGCCTGCTTGTCGGTCTTCTACAGATTGTACTTCGGCTAGTGTGCTCATGAACTCCAGGACCACATCCCACCGGCCCCCTTCTGCCATCGGACGTCTAGACGCACTGTAAGTTATCATCCTCACCTAGTTGACATGACACCAATTCGCACCACTTGGCTTCCAAACATCTTTCATAATACGCACAGCAAAAGAGTGGAACACACTACCTGCGTCTGTGTTTCTGAGCGCTTACAAACCGAATCTTTTCAAAGTTAGGATGAACAAGCTTCTTCTGGGTAAGGTCATTCCATCGTCGACTCTGTCTTTGTCACCTCTGACCTAGACTAGAGTCAAAAGCAAACCCATAATAAATAAAAATAAAAACATAGTATGATTCTAATGTAATTAAAATAGTTATTAGAAGCTGGTAAAGTAAGGTAAATGATACTAAATGGCTTGCTCTCTTGGGAGACTGAGGGAACCAAGATTTAATAAATTTTGAAGACCGGAATCAAGGAATTCGCGATGGATACATATTGCGGGTCCATTATAATATAATTCGATTCACAAAATAAATATTATTAAAACCAGACGTGACAGAATTTATTTCTGGACAGCTCTGTCCCCATATAAACCTTTTTCAGCTGAAATAAAAACCGTGTAAACCAGTGTTATTTTTTTAAAGCTAAAGTTTTAGTCTTACGAAAAAATCATGTGTACCAAATGATGTACATGAATCTTCTTTAACAAACATATTTTTTAAACCATTAAATAGAGCCGGTAACGAAATGAGAAATAGGCTTTAAAAAGAAACCGAATTACGGCACTCATCAGAAATAAGGCCCTTTTACATGTGTATTTTCCAGAAACTAGGTACTGGGCGTTTCCAATAACATTTTGTATGAACGATGAAGTACAAGAAAACGGATCACAATCAAGATTTTTTATAGATTTCGTTGTATTTTAAAAGATTTTTTCTAAAAAAAGAACCTTGAAACATTTTCTTGAACAAGGTCTTTATTTAAGCTTCACAACGGGCACTTTTCTCATCCTAGATAATACAGTACCTTTTATATTATAGTTTGTCAAAGCGGCTTATCGGAAATGAAATCATTTCAACTATCCATTACCCGATAGCCTTTATTCAGACGGTCAAAGGACAGAATGATAAGAATAGCCGTAATGATGTTGAAAAAGATTATTAAAGACTAGCTGTGCCTTGCGATTTCATCTGCGCTATTTATTAATTCGCTATCACTTAGCGTTCTTTTTGCTCGTCTCCTAACAGCCGTGGCGTGATGAATCTTCCTCAAGAAATGGGCTATATAATAAAAAAAAACAAATACAGACTGGTTTTTTCGAAGTTTAGTGCGATTAAATAAAGCACAAACTCTTGAGCTTTGTTCTATAAAGGTGAGTATAGACTAGAATATTTACTTGTAACAGATAATCGAACATTCACTGTTCTTTAAATTTACTCGAACCACACTTCGAACATGACGCTCGATGTTTTGTTTCAACCTAATTTTAAAAACCAACGAGCGTTTTGGTGTAACTTTTTATCGAGCAAAGGCACGAGCGCGGGTGACTTAGATTGAGGTAAATAATTAATGCAAGATACAAAGAAATGTTACAGGTAAATGCTTACTCGCCGTGAGCATAACTTCGAACATTCGCCAGAATGTTACATTACATAGAAATGCTTTAGGAAACTGAGAATTTGTCTGTATTTCACCATTCGTAAGAACGTTACATGAAGCTGCGTCTACGCTAGACGAACCGAGCACAAATTCGAACCGACAAAACACCGAAAAATAAAAAATTAACCACTAAAGATGTAACGAAGTAACGTAACGTAACGAAGTTTATGTGTATGTGTAATGTGTGTTGTAATGTAAGTGTGGACCGCTTACGAGCCTTGAACGCCGCGGCACAGATAATATAATACTAAAGTGCCGCGGACAAAGACGCCGCGAACGGCTACGCTCGTGCTCGGCTCGTCTAGCGTAGACGCAGCTTTACATGCTGTATGCTCGCGGAAACGCTCTAGTTTATACTCACCTTTAGATTTACAAGTAAACATGGATTTCATGCAAGTTGACGTTGTTCTCCTTCGATTTTTCATAGGGCCAACTGCTTAAATCCCCAATTCAGGATATGTTATTGTGTTACAATTTAGAATTTCTCAGTATCCGCCGACGGATTTGTGTCCGTTTGAAGACAAATAGTTAATTAGGGTTCCGTAACTCAAACGGGAAAAAAAAGGAACACTTATAAGATCACTTTCTTGTCCGTCTGTCCGTGTGTCACCACCGATTTTCTCAGGAACGGGTGAATCTAGCAAGTTGAAATTTACCAGATACTGAGGTCTATAGTCCCTATTAGGTGTATATATCAAGGTCCTTTTTTTTTTTTTTTTTTTCCTTTGTGTTAAATCCTCATTGAATGTCCTCCGCCCTGGGGGAGCGGAGGGGTCTGTCCGACTCGTACTGACTAAAAACCACCCCGGTGTTCCGTCTCACACCTACACCGGGGGTCGCGGGAACAACGATACTTCCGCAACCCCCGGCTAGTGCCGGCCCGCCTCTGCGGGCCACGACCTCGGGTTGGGGGGGAGTGAGGTGTTTGACTCCCCTGCAACGTCTGAGAGGGGCACGCGTGGAACCCTACGCGCCGCCACCTCGGGTCCAGATGTTTGGGGGGCGACGGACGTCCCCGAGTCCGTCGCCCCTGGACCCATTTACGAGGGCCGGAAGAGGGCGTTATCCGCCCTCCACCGACGCCCGGCGCGTCAGCTGCGGATCGGGTTAGCGGATGAAATCTCCCTCACCCTCTCCACAGCCACCTTCTGCGAGACCACTGTTTCGCAGAAGGATACCACCGCGTCTCAGGACTCTTCACTGCCGACCATAGACTCGACTACGGCCGGCAGCGACAGGTCACTGCCTACTTCTGAGATGAGGGCACGGCGCTGCTCCTCCCAAGGGGCACATTCTGCCAGCGTATGCCGTGCCGTGTCCTCCCGGCAGTCGACGCAGTGGTGACACCGGGCGTCCGGCTCCCTGTTTATGCGACACAGGTACTTCCCGAAGCAACCATGCCCCGAGAGCACCTGCGTCACCCGAAACGACAGGGAGCCGTGCCTCCTCCCGAGCCAGTGCTCGAGCACTGGCCGGACCGCCTCGATGGTGACGAGGCCGGCGGTAGGGCGTGCAAGCCTGTCCCGCCATTCCGCCACCAGGACCTCGCGGAGCTGAGACCGACGCAACTCCATATGTCGCTGCATCGGCCCTTTGCCCCGCGCCCGCGCTTCCTCGCGCCACCGATACAGTGACGCGAGTACCTTCGCCTCCAGGTCCCAGGGCGGGGATCCGGCCAGCGCACAAGCCGCCTCGTAGGAGATCGTGCGATACCCCCTGATGACTCTGACGGCCATCGCTCTCTGCGGCTTTCGCAGAACAGCGTTGCTGCCGGCCGTCAGGTCAGTCGCCCAGATCGGGGCCCCATACAGGGCAATCGATCGCACGATCCCCACTTAGAGCCGCCTACAGGCAGCGCTCGGGCCCCCCAGATTGGGAAGCAGCGATGACAGCGCCCCAGCCGCGCCCACCAACTTGGGCGCTAGCCGCTGGCAGTGGGGGCCGAAATCCCACCGGCTGTCGAGCACCAATCCCAGGTACTTCATGGTTGACTCGACAGCGATTCGAGCCCCCCCTACGACGATGTGGGCATCGGGCGGTGGCGCCAAGTCGGAGGCCATGGTCTTTTATGGTCCCCACCATGAAAGACCATGGCCTCCGACTTGTTGAGGGCCTCCTCCAGGCCAAGGCGCCGTATGCGGCTCACCACCTGTGAGACCGCAGCCGTCGCCAGCAACGCTGCCTCCCTGTACGAACGCCCCCGGGCGGTGACCAGCGTATCATCCGCGTAACACGTCAGGTCTACGCCCGGTTGGAGTTCGCCCCTCAGCACCCAGTCGTACCCGATGTTCCACAGGGGTGGGCCCAAGACTGAGCCCTGTGGAACACCGCACGACATGCCGTACTGGTTTTCGACGCCATCACGTCCCACGTAGGTGACACACCTCTCCGCCAAATAAGCCCCGACGATGCGGCGGAGGTAGGGAGGCACTCGATTATACCGCAGTGCCTCCCGAACACAACTCCAGGGCAGGGTGTTGAAGGCGTTGAAAATGTCCAAGGACACGGCCAACATCACCCCACCCTGGGACACCGCTTCCTCCGCCAGGACTCTCACATGTGATATCGCGTTGTAGTGTGTAACATTAAGTACCTAGACTAAGTTGTTACACATGTTCAGTTTAAGTGAGCAGTCTCTAAATATACGTCATACAGAACAGACGCCTTTTAATTCAATATAAACAATCGTCCCTCTACATGGCGACCCTGCCAGAGGCACGGTGTTGGATTACGTCGCGACGAAACAATGTGACGGTGTCAGCGTTTTTAACCGTGTGACCGCGTCGCGTCGGCCACCGGCCACCGTGCATTGGATTGCATTATAAGAAAAATACACAACAGTTCAGTTAAAAATACTCGGCTTGTTCAGACATTTAAAAAAAAAAAAATAATGGGAAAAGAGTGCAGTAAGTGTTTATGTGAAAACAAGGAAACCATCATTACACAACACGGCAGTGAAAATAATGGAGGTGCTGATGTCTCTTCACACTTTAGAACGAGTAATATCCTACTGGGGGTGATGGTTGCTGTTTGTGCTGGAGCTGTCTTGTACGTGCTATACGACCAATACAGGAGATGCCACAGTGAGTGGGTACGTACAGGGATACAAAACGGCATGCAGGCGGATTTTATCAAGCGAATGCAAGAACGGATGTCGGTCCGAGGACGAGGCCGCCCAGCTGAGGAGGAAGTTTAGAAAGATTATTCAACGGAGTGAAAGAGTGCCAATGCCAATGCGAGTGAATAAGCAAAAGTGCAAAAGTGAAAAATGCATAAATAATAAAGTGCATTTAGTGTGAAATAACCCTAAAATAACTGCGTTTTGTCTACGAAAATGTGAACATTTTAAGAACTTTAAGTGATTAATTTTAAATGATTTTAGTAATAAGATAGTGATTTATGGAAATACAGTTTAACAATATATACTCAAAGTTAGATTATATCAGAGTAAGCCTAAGGAAATTAGGTCCAGAGAAAAGATTGCGAGAATTAGGTCTAAGCAAAATAAGAAAAGCAAAATATGTGTTAAGGAATTAGAACTAAAACACTTAACTACTGAATATTCAGGGTTATTGATTGATAATCTGTGTAAATCTATAGAAGAAACTTATATAAAAATATTAAGTTACAGTGAGTCTAAATCATCAGACAACATGGCAAGTTTCGATTTAAAAACGGCAAATTCACTTATCCCTGTGATGGATGGTAACGAGGAGACCACGGAAAAAATTATACAAGGTATGGAAATGTATGATTCTTGTTTAACTTCAGCGGTAGATAAGAAACTACTAATTACTTTTGTGCTTAAAACTCGACTAACAAAACTAGCGAAATTAAAATTAAAGACAGATTATTCTAGTATGAATAATTTAATAACAGATATAAAATCATTTCTTTTAACAAAAAAGTCAGCAAATTCTATACTCATGCAAATGAATAAATTATCACAGAATGACTTGAGTATAGCAGAGTTTGGTAATAAGTTAGAAGAGCTTTTTATTAATTTAACTATTTCTCAATCTAACGATAACGAAGCAACGAGTGACGTTTTACAACCGATAAATGAAAAATATGCAATAAAACGGTTTCCAGATGGCCTTCGAAATAGAAGACTCAGTACAATCATCGCGGCTCGCGATTACCAACAGCTGAAGGACGCCATTCGTGCAGCACAGGATGAGGAGCCAGACCAGTCGGCCCAGCAAGCGGTAATGCATTTAAGAGGTAAGCCAAGGGGCAGAGGAAGATGGCAAAATAATCGTGCCCGTGGGTTCTACAATCGAAGTAACTACAATCAAGGTAATAATAATTATTCCTATCGTGGACGTGCCAATACTTCAAACTACAGAGGACGAAGTAATAATTACTACAATCGAGGACGAGGAAATAATACCCCAAGATTTCAATCACAGGCAAGTTACGGACGTGGACGAGATTTTAGAGGTCAAAATCGACAATTTTATGGTCGAGACAACCAACAACAAGCTGCATATGTTGCTGACCAACGAGCAAACCAACAGCAGCAAGAAATTGCGACAGAAAACCGTGAGTCGGGTAACCAAAATACGTTTTTTCGAGCATAAAATTTTAACATGCCAGGGACTAGACTGCGTTAAATTTAAAATAGGTAATAAGTTATGTTCATTTTTGGTAGATACAGGGGCAACATTATCAGTCATAGCTAAAAATAAAATACCACATTATATAACATTACAAAGTAATGATACAATAATCAAAGGCATTGGTGGTAATATTAGTTCCACTGAAATCGCTAACTTGACATTGCAATTGTTCAGCTCACAAACACAGTCATATTCAACTTACCGAGAATCGGCGATGTTTACATTTAAGTTCCATGTATTAAATAACATGCCATGTCAGGCGGATGGAATTATTGGTCTAGACTTTCTTAGAATGTATAATGCAAACATTGATTTATTAAACAATGTTTTAAAATTACAAAGTAATGACAAAGAGTTTTTAATACAAATGTATCAGAATAGTAGATCTTATAGAAATCTGTATTTACCACGTAGAAGTGAATCAATTCACTTTGTAACAGTTCAGTCAAATTCACAAAATGATTACGTAGTTATTCCAAAACAATTATCGGAAAACATATTTTTGGCAGGAAGTATAGTACAACCAAGTAATGGGAAGATTCCTATTAAAATTTTAAACACATCTGAAGAAGATATTAGTTTACCATATTTTAAACCCGAATTAGAAAAATTGACAGATTACATTATTTGTCAATATAGCAGCACAGAAATGGATGCAAAGCGCGCAAAAAGACTTTTATCTACTTTAAATCTGAATTATTTACATCCAGACGAACAAAAAACAATTGAACAGATTTGTGCCAAGTACGCAGACGTTTTCCAATTAGAAGGTGATAAGCTGAGTACTACTAGTATAATGAACCAATCAATTAACTTAAAGCTAGGTGCTACGCCCATCTATACGAAACCATACAGACTACCACAGTCTACGAAATCGGAAATTGATAAACAAATTAAGCAGATGTTGGATGATGAAATAATAGAACCAACTAATAGTGAATGGAACAGTCCTATACTACTCGTTCCAAAGAAAAGCGACAATAATAATAAGAAATGGAGATTAGTTGTCGATTATAGAAAAATAAATGAGAAAATTCAAGATGATAAGTTCCCACTTCCAAACATTACAGAAATACTAGACTCTCTTTCCGGTTGCACTTATTTCAGCCATTTAGATTTATCACAAAGTTATTATCAAGTTGACCTTGAATTAAATAGCAGGAACGTAACAGCTTTCACTACAAGCTCTGGGCAGTATCAGATGACGCGCTTACCGATGGGATTGAAAATAAGCCCAGGTGCATTCTCGCGTATCATGTCAATTGCTATGTCGGGACTAAATTTTGAAAAATGCATAACATATATGGATGATTTAATAATCATTGGTAGAAACCTAGAAATACATAATCAAAATTTGATAAAAGTACTCGAAAGATTAAGGAAAGTCAATCTAAAAATAAATCCAAACAAATGTAATTTTTGTAAAAAGGAACTATTATACCTAGGTCATATTGTAACTGCTAAAGGTGTTTTGCCAGATCCAGAGAAGGTAAAGGCAATACCAAATTATACAAAACCACAAAATTCAGACGATGTACGACGATTCGTTGCTATGTGTAATTATTATCGTAAGTTTATCCCACATTTTGCAGATATTACTATTCCATTAAATAAACTTTGTAGGAAAAACATTAAATTTGAATGGACAGAAAATTGTGAAACTTCTTTTGATATCTTGAAAGGAGCACTTACGACTCCACCTATTTTACAGTACCCAGATTTTTCAACAGAAAACGAATTTATACTTCAAACAGATGCATCAGGTATATCTATAGGATCAGTTTTATGCAATAAAGACTTAAGACCAATCGCATATGCGAGCAGACCATTAAACAAAGCAGAACTAAACTATCCAACAATCCAAAAAGAGTTATTATCAGTAGTATGGAGCGTGAAGTATTTTAGACCATATTTATTTGGAAGAAAATTTACAATCATGACAGACCACAAGCCATTGATATATTTATTTAGTATAAAAGACCCCTCAAGTAGATTAGTGAAGTTCAGGTTACAGCTAGAAGAATATGACTATAAGATTGTTTATATAAAAGGAAAAGATAACGTAATAGCAGACGCACTGAGTAGAATAACTTTAACTTCGGACGATTTGAAGCGAATTAATGAAAATATATTAGTGACAACACGAGCACAGAGTAAGAAAATACAAGAGGAAAGTAGATTAAAAGAATTAAAAGAGGAAGGAAGTTCACTGGATTTTTCTAGTAAACCCATCGATTTGAGGCCTGATCAACCAAAAATCGTGGAGCTATTAAAAAAGCCAATTGACTCAGTGGAAATAAAATTTATAGAAGGTAAAGAGTTAGATAGACTTCGAGAGAAAAACTAATAAGTAAAGAAGAGAAATGTTTAGCTTACATAGAAAAGCAATTAATTATTTACATTAATCTTAATTATATGTCACAATTCACGCGAGACGTATTTGTGAATATATTAAGTGAGTTTTGTAAGAAAATAAATGTAAAAGAAGTTTGTATAATTAAAGAAAAGAATAACGATATGTTTATTAAAGAATTATGTGAAGAAATAGATAGTAGAAATGAGTGGTCCGGACCACCTCGTATTCATATTTTACGAAATGTAAGGAGAATTCTCGATAGAGACGAAATAACAGTCATACTAAATGATTATCATTTATTGCCTTCGAGCGGACACGCCGGCGTTCGACGAATGGTGAACAACATTAAAAGTAAGTACTACTGGCCAGGAATAGAAAGTGACGTCAGAAATTACGTAAGTAAGTGTACTAAGTGTCAGGTGATGAAACATTCACCCAGTTACAAGGAGCCTATGGTGATAACAACCACAGCGAATTCAGCATTTGAAAAGATCTTTCTAGATCTTGTGGGACCTCTAGACAGAGATGATGAAGGTAACCAATACATATTAACCCTTCAGTGCGAGCTTTCAAAATATGTGGAAGCTTACCCCATACCAACAAAGGAATCAGCAGTCGTAGCGAGGTCTTTAGTAAGTAATTTTATTTTAAGGTATGGCGTACCGAGAGTAATCGCAACTGATCGTGGTACGGAGTTCATGTCTTCTACCATGACGGAAGTTTGTAAGTTATTAGAAATAGATAAAATAAACTCCACTGCTTACCACCACCAAAGCATAGGTGCATTAGAAAATACACATAAAAATTTACGTAACTTTTTACGTATCCAATGTGACGAAAATTCAGACACTTGGAGCCATTGGCTTCCCTTTTGGTGTTTTTGTTTTAATACTACAATACACACTTCAACTAACTACACACCGTATGAACTCGTATTCGGTAAGCCATGTAATATTCCAACTAGGTTAAGAGATGATTTAGAGCCATTGTATAATGCAGAAAATTATGCGTTAGAATTAAAATATAGACTACAGTTAGCACATAAGGATGCTAGAAAAAGGTTAATAGATAGTAAGATGAAAAGAAAGGAAATTTATGATAGAAATAAAAACCCTATTAGTTATAAGAAAGATGATTTAATTTTAGTAAGGAATGAAGATACTAATAAAATGGACAGATTGTATAATGGACCGTATGTTGTAATTGAAGAAGCAGGACCTAATGTTAAGATAATTAAAAATAGTAATGTAGAAACGGTACATAAAAACCGTACAAAACCATTTAAGGAATAAGGTAAAAAAAAAAAAAAAAAAAAAATGTATTTGATTATTTTTTATTTTTTTCTCTTTTAAGGAGGGTGATGTAGTGTGTATGGTGGAGCGCCCATGCCGAAAGCCGAACTGGCTTTCGTCCAGGTCCGGCCCCTCTCTGTACAAGTGGCTGACGAGGCGGGCAGCGATTATCCGCTCGAACAGCTTAACCACCTCGTCTAGCAGCACTATGGGCCGGTACGCGGACGGCGAGTCCGCAGGCCGCCCCGCTTTCCTGAGCAGGACCAGGCGACCAGATTTTCACAGAGTGGGAAACTGGCCCCGCTCTATGCACGCTGTGAAGAGTACTTTCAGCCAGGGCTCTAGCTCCTTCAGAGCGAGGGCAAGCACGTTGCCGTGAATTCCATCGAGCCCAGGAGCCACGTTCTTGGCCCGGAGCCGCATCACGGCCGCCTTCATCTCTGTCTGTGTCACCTCTGGGACGCTGATGGCATCCTCCTCTGTAGACTCTGTGGCCGTGGGCAAAGCCATCGGCGGCGGAATATGATCCACTCTCGCCGGGAAGAGGGCTGCGACTACCTCCTCCAGCAGCTCGGGTTGGAGACTCTCCGTAACTGGAGGCGCGGCGGCTCGAAGTTTTCCTCGAACCGCTCGATAAGGACGCCCCCAAGGATCCCCGTCTAGAGTCTCCAACATCTCCTCCCTGGCTCGCTTCTTCGCCTCGCCGATGGCCAGCCGCAGAGTCTTCGTCGCCGCGCGGTACACCTCATACAGCGCGGCTTCTTCGTCAGGGACCCGACGACGTCTTCTCCGGTATCGGGTGTACTGGCGTCTGGCCACTACGCACGCGACACGCAACTGTGCGATCTCGGCGGACCACCAGTACACCTGGCGCCTCGCTGACTGTGCGTGGACCCGGGGCATGGCCGCGTCGCTGATTTGCGTCATCGCCCCGCGGAACCACAGCGCCTCCTGTTCGACGTCGACGGGTCCGGTTGTTCCCGGATCCAGGCCTGGACAATGGTGGCCTCCTCGAGAAGTTCCCTGTCGATGCGCTTGCGCGCCCAGCGCGGACCGACCGTCCGCGGGGCCGGCGAATCGCGGCCGCCTGCAGTTTGGGTGGAGACGTCGAAACGGATATATCTGTGATCCGATAACGTCTCCACCTCCACGGCGACACGCCAGTCATGGACACGGCTTGCAACAACAGGGCTTGCGAACGATGCGTCCACTATTGAACCGCCCCGCTGTCGCAAGCACGTGTAGACCGAGCCCCGGTTTAGGACGACCAAGCCAGTGGTGACTACCCATTCTTCCAGCACCTCACCCCTAGCTTCGGTTACCGGAGATCCCCACGCCGAAGACTTGCCGTTGAGATCCCCTAGCAACAGCACAGGGTGAGGGTGGAGTTGGCCTACGACGGCGCCCAACTCGACAAGGAAACTCTCGAAGTCGGCGAGACTCTTGTTGGGCGAAAAATACGCACCAACTATGCCAACGCCGTCCACGAGGGCGGCCACCCAGCCGTGACCTCGGGACGGGCTGACTAGAGCCCCACCAATGATGGCCACCAAACCGTCGAGGTCTCCAACCCAGTTATCCCTGGGTGGGACGAAATACGGCTCGGCGACCACAGCCACGTGAATCGACCACTCTGCCATGCTCTGGCGCAACAGATCCTGAGCTCTGGCACAGTGGTTGATATTGCCCTGGAGGAAATGGTAGAGCGCCATTATGCGCAATCCATTCCCTCCTCTCCATTCCTGGGCCGGGAGTCGGCCGAAGAGCAGCCAGACTGACGAGGGGGTAAAGAGCCCCCGGCAACCTTGGCCCTCCTTCTCCTCTTCTGCTGCTGCGCGGGTGCGCCACAAGCCTTTCCGCCCGCTCTGTGCCCAGCGGGCCTCCCTGCAGCTGTACAGAGGCTGCAGTTTGGCGCCGCGGAGCACTGGGCCGCTTTGTGGCCGGGCTGACCGCAGCGATAGCACTGCTCGCTGTGGTCTGTTTCGGCGGTGCATCGTGCCCTGACATGTCCAATGGCAACGATAGCACCGCAATGCCCTGGGTTGCAGCAGCTTCAAACTTGCTGAAACCCACCCCACCGACAGTCGCCCACCGTTAGCAACCTTGTTCGCCGCCGCCACCGGGCACCGCACCCAAATCATGCCGAGCCCAGTAGCGTCGGCGCGAATCTCACCCGTCCGCACGTCTTCAGCCGGACATCCGCCGGCACGGGCGATGGCCGCTGCGACCTCAGCTGGGGTCGTCGAGTCATCCAGACCGTCGACACGTAGCTCAGCCGTCTTCATCGGCCTGGACACTCGGACGTCCTCCGGGTTCAGGACCTCCCGCAGCTTGGCGGCCAAAATGTCCGCCTTTTCGGCGCTTGAGGCACCCGACACCTCGAGCAGCCGCGCCCCCGTTATCGCCGGCCTCATTTTGAAGCCGAACGGTGTTCCAAGGACGGGGAACGCGACTTTGGCCCTCGCCTCTGTCAGCACCGCCTTGTAGGAGACGCCCTTTTCGACGGCTCCGGGCTGCAGAATAATTACTACAGCCGCGGAGCGTGGGGTTCTGACCCTAGGCGGTCCCGCAGCCTTATTTGGTGCCGGTTTCGGTGCTCCATTGGGTGCCTGCGGCGCTGTCTTCTTCTTTCGACGGCGGCCCCTCTTGACCACCGTCGTCCAGGCTTCCGTGAAGGGGCCAGGTGGTGTCAGCACGGTCGCAGCCGCTGTCTGGGAAGTGGGTGCAGCCCTACCATCAGCGGGCTTACTTGGCCCCTCCGTGGGCTTTGTGGCCCCCTTCCCGGCACTTCTCTGCTGAGCCACTGCCGGCTTAGCGGGCCCCTCCTGTCTCCGCTTATCCCCAGCGAGCGGTGGGCGGAGGGTTTCGGCTGGTAGTCTCGCCTCTATGGCCTCCAACCGGGCACCCACCATTTGACCGCATTGCTTCATGCAGATGCGCGCAATCTTCTCGATCTCCGCATCAGCAAGTGCAGGGGCCGACGACGGGGCTGGAGATTGAGCCAACGACGGGGCCAGCGAAGAGGCCGTGACGGGCGAACCGATAGCTGCCCTCTGAGCGGCAAATTGCCGCTTGAGGTCCTCCAACTCGGATCGGAGACGGCCGTTCTCCTCCCACAACTTCGCCGTCTCCTCCGTAGTTGTGCGGCTACTGAGGACCTCAACAGCCACCTGGATGCTATCCACCGCGTCCTTTAGGGCACGCGTGAACGTGCCCTTCAGGTTGCCCGATTTAGTAGCAACCTTCAGGACGACATCCAGGCCGTCCGACACTTGGCGACTGAGCCCCACCACCGATGCATCCGCCGTCCGAGCAGAGCGCCGCTCTCGGGCCTGTCGGGCCAACTCACTAACCTCTTCTACCGCGACAGCCCGTTGCTGAGCCCGCTTTGCGGCATTCACCTCCGCCTTGTTTGCCTCCAGCAGGGACGTGGTGGAGCCACCACTCTGGTCCGCACTCATGTGCCCGGGGTCACTGTGCACGCACTCTGCAGGGGCAGGCGTGTCGGCCCGAGGCACGAAGCGACCCCGCACGTCGCGTTCCGTCACCCGAGCGGTAGCACCACCCGCCACCGCGCGAATCCACCCTCTCCTCCCCGTTGACACTTTCGGGGCCGACAGGTTCTCCTCACTCGAGGAGAGACCCAACGACCCCGAGTCTTTGCTGCGCGGACACTTCCTCCAACCTTTGGAGCTGCAACCGCGTGAGTCCTGGTCGGACAAATTGTCTGCAGGACCTGAGCCTCCTCGGCTCTTGTTGCCGTCGGTGACGGCAAGTGGATCTTGGTCGTCGTGTAAGGTAATCATCGTCGTTTTCCGTTGAGCATGCGTGTTGTCGTCATTGTTGTCCGAAGACATTGAAGGAAGACAGTTGTTGCCCACCCCAGAATACGGAGGGCAGCCCGCCGAAGCGGGGTGGGAATCCCCGACCGCTGAGCAGTCGGGACGTTTTTCGCAAGTGCCTTTATTCATTTTGGTTGTTTTTCCTTTTAAAGGGTGAGGTCCCTTTACTCCTTCCTTCCCACTCTACGCCCACACGTCCTACCCTCTGTAAGCAGAGGGGGAAGTAGACGTTAGAAGCCACCAGGCCCATCCAAGAGATGGACCTGCTGACTCATCTCTAGCCCGGTTCCCTTCACAAACCATCCAGGATGATCTGTGATTGGAACCGTGACCCTTCCTCTTGTGTTAAAATTAGCCGCCCACCCCAACTGTCCACCCAACGTGGGTGGGCAGTTGGAGCCGATGTTGCCCAGGGTGAACCACGTGGAGGCTTTCAACTTGCACTCCTTCGACTTTTCATAGGGCCAACTGTTTAAATCCCCAATTCAGGATATGTTATTGTGTTTCAATTTAGAATTTCTCAGTATCCGCCGACGGATTTGTGTCCGGTTGAAGACAAATAGTTAATTAGGGTTCTGTAACTCAAAAGAGAAAAAAAGGAACACTTATAAGATCACTTTCTTGTCCGTCTGTCCGTGTGTCACCACCGATTTTCTCAGGAATGGGTGGATCTAGCAAGTTGAAATTTATACCAGATACTGAGGTCTATAGTCCCTATTAGGTGTATATATGAAGGTCTTGAATCAACACCATAAATTGAAATTTTTGCGAAAACTTGTAAGTACCAAAAATTTACCTTAATTTTCAAGTTTAATTTTTAACCGATATTGAAAATTCTAGGTCAACCGGAAGTACCCTATAGGTTTTGAGTCGAAAATCTATAATATGGTAGTTCCCGTTGAACTAGAATCACGAAATTTGGCAAAAAGTAAGGTCTTCCAGCACAAATAAAGGAAAAATTCAAAAAAAAAAAAGTTGAAGATTAAGGTAAATTTTGGTACTTGCATGGTTTCGCGAAAGTCTAAATTTGCCAATATCTTTAAAACTTAGCCACCAATAAAAATGATACCATTTTTATTATGGCGCTGTAATGGGTAGGTACGGAATCCTCGGCGCAAGAGTTGGACTCGTACTTGACCGGTTTTTTTAGGATTCCGTTCCTCAAAAGGAAAATAAGGAAGCCTTATAGGATCACTTCGTTGTCTGTCTGTCTGACCGAGTATTAAGACCTTTTTCTCTGGAACTCCTGGAGGTATCATTTTAAAATTAATATAGTATACAAGTCTGCAACCCATTACAGCTGTGAAAAATGTCGAACTTCTAGATCAACGCAATCAAAAGATACAGCCGTGTAGGACGCATTTTTGACACTCGCAAAGAAATCAAAATCTACAGGGTACTTTCCCATAACCTACAATCATGAAATTTGACAAGATGCAATGTCTTTTAGCACAATTAGAGGAAAATTCAATCAATATACAACAAATAACTTTTTTTTTGTTTCGCGCACGGATTGTTCCGTATAATCAGCTACATTCAGCAAAATAAATAGGTAACATTAGTAACGTTCATAAACAATGAAAGCACCGAACAGTGATCTAACGAAGGGACAAAATTAACTTTGCCATTCAAAAACTGTTGTCACCAATACATCAATATACAATTTTTTTACTTTTCCAAGTACATTTTATAAGTTGGTCGACTATTACTCGTAAACTTTTGAAGCCTACTTAACTGTGATAGTTTTAAAGTTCTTAATTTCGTTATATATATATTTTTTTTTTAAATCTAATATAGGCTCGCGCTTGACCACTATCTCACCTGATAGTAAGCGATGATGTGGTCGATGGTGGAGCACGCTTGCCTAGAAGTAACCTATTCACTTTTGACTTAAAGACCCCTAGATTGTAGCTATCGGTATTGTATATATATTACTGCCGTGAATTTTTTCACATATCAGGGTAGGAAACACATGACTCTAACAAAAAATCGCAATTTGAAGCTTAATTATAAGCAAACGGATCCCTGGATCGAAAAATGGTTTTTCAAGACCAGTAATATTTTTGAACAGCCTATCCAATGATACGCCACACCATAAGATTGAACATGTGTACTGGAGGTACCATTTTTTTATTTATTTTACCACTTTGTCGGCGAGATTATTATAGCTTTCTGTGTCCATGATCCATGTCAAATTATTATAGCTTTCTAGTACTTAGAGTCTCTGAGCAAAGCTGCGGATGGTCGGACAGACGGAAGGACGGACATGGCGAAATTATAAGGGTTCTTTGTTGACTATGGAAACCTAAAAAAGTATCTCACGGGAACATCTTGACTTACTTTATGTCCCATAGGACATTAGGTAAGTCAAGATGTTCCCGTGAGATATGCGATTGCAGCAATCCAGAGAGATGTGCCGTCATTTATTGAAGAGTTCTGTTCTACATCTCCGAAGTTCATCGCCTGATCTTTACCAAATTTAAATGGGCCACATGATAATAACTAGTTTTCAAATAAAAGAAGAATCACCGAATCGGTTCACCTAGTAAAAAATTCTGCGGTAACAAACATTAAAAAAATTACAGACGAATTGATAACCTCCTCCTTTTTCAATTCCCCTGGATGGGGCAGAGGGCGTCCATGGTAGTCCTCCATCGCGATCGGTCTTGACCTTCATGCTTCACCTCGCTCCACGTCATACCGATGCTCGTCGCTTCTACCAACACGGTGCGACACCAGTTTTGACGAAGACGGCCACACTTTCTTTTACATTCCAATCAAGCGCTTTCTTGGGTATATGATCAGAATGTCTTCCCAGCGTGTGGCTGATCCAACTCCACTTACGACGCTTGAGGCGTGTAATGAAAGGCCTAGGCGTCCAATCAGCTAGCTAGTTTAACCAGATGGCTGGCTGCGACAGCTACACTACTTCATCATCTGCCTACCCTTATCCCATGCTACTTATGGTCGGCCCAACAAGTTTTCTTCTTTCATACCGTCCTGTCCCCTGTCATACTATCACTGATTCCCTTTTCTTTCATATCATTCCTCACACAGTCCATCCATCTTTTCTTTGGTCTTCCTCTCCCTTTCCATCCATCCACATAGACAGCTATACTACTTATAGATAATATATAGATTTTACAACGCCTGGGGATTTGCCGATGCATCGCAAACATTGGAAAACGAGCACAAACGTCCCATGTGCATTTCTAAATGCAGCCTCTTTTCCGCTATTTTCAGTTTCTGCACAAAATTTATTTTAAAAGTCATCGTTTATTGCCTTCAGCAGACAGGTCCAAAGATTACAAGGAAAAATATTAAAGTTGGTAAAGAATAAGGTGTCTCGTAAACCGTGTCTGCGTCTCAGGGGAAATGAAATTGCAAAATATGTCCCCAGGATGGAGTGAACGTGTCTGCGACAGATACCCGGCAGCCAGCCTATAATACTCATGACGTAGACTATCTTGTTATTATAATACAGTATAGAATATCACATTTCATATTGAGATTGAGATCGCTGTACATTTCAAAGAAAATATTTATTTTTTGACGGGGAATGTGAGTGGATTACATTAAAAGTGGCCGAATGGTGCTCGACGGAAGACAAAATCTATCAAAACTAAGACAGTAATGTGAGTATTGTTTTGTGATGTTATTACAGTAATTTGTAGATCATACATATTCTCGGTTTTATATGAAAAAACTAGTGGTTTAATAAAACATTACGAGACATATGATCATGCATGAGACATAAAACTATATTTAATGAAATTACTCTAGCGAATCGACTTCCGCATCAGGGTCTGATTGACTAACAGCTCCGATAGAGTACGAATAAGGTCTGCAAAAGCCACAAATTAATACGTGGTTATTCAATTTTATTACTATTGTTCACGTAAAGTAGAAGAACTGCCTACCTACAAGTCCATAGTGAATAGGTAGGTAGAGTATATTTCTTCACGTGACGGCAGAGGTGATCTGTCGCGTCAGCTCACGTACAGAATTTATTGGCCTCTCTAATAAAACAGAACACATTTTCTGCATTCTGGTGTAACGTACTCCGCTCGAGGCGTCCGGGGCGTGCGGGCGTCCGGAGCGTACGGATCCCTCGTCCCCGTAATCACGTCCGGCTTAAGGTGTTTACTCTGAGACACAATCATGACTCTTCCAATCAATTATTGCAGATTAAGAACCGTATTGTGCTCGTTTAGTTTAATTAAACTTTTTTTTCCCGACTACGTTGGTTTTAAGGCTTGTTTATAAATCAGCGTTAGTAGGTATTCCTTATGAAATGGGTTTAGGGATTCGCAAAATAAAAAGGCACTTAGCAAAACGGCATTTTAATGAGTCTGGGAGTAATTAATTAGGCCGTTCTCTAGTTGAAATTGTAAAAGAAAACACAAAATGAATAATAAAATATAAAATTTTAGTGTTTTCACTTCGACTGTAAAAATAGAACCTCAACAGAAACTCAATGTCGTTGGTAAAATTACATTTTGATATAAAGAGTTTTGCTGTAATATTATTTATAGTTTTAATTTCTGGAGTTACTTGGACCTTTACCATATTTTAAGATCAATTTTATGTCCGAATTCGAAGTCGGTAATAAATTCAAATGTCCTACAAATGGCCACAAGGTTTCGCTCTGTATTGGCAATTTATTTGATTTACGAAAACATTTGTAATACACCCGTTAGCAACATAAAATAAACGTTATTTAAAGAAAAAGATTTATATAGAATCGAAGTATAATTCTGGGATTCGGTAGAAATTCGATTTGGAGTGTTCGGTAAACGATTTATCTCAATAAGTCATTTCACTTTGCCACGAGTCACAAGATACGCTGCGGATTATTTTCTTTGGTTTCCATCAACCGTGTTGTTGACGATATTTTATCCTTATTTATTGAGCTTTTTTTTCAATTTGGTGAATGTATTGTAATGAGAGTTAAGATCGTGTGAAACTCTTCGTGAATGACAAGACTGGATAGGTTTTCAAACTAGAGTTTGGAGAAAGTGACTCTCTGAAAAGATAATGTTGCGTTAAGAATGTGTTAAATCATACTTCAATGCCTGATAGGTTTTCTAGAGAGTTTATTCTACGTACCCAACTTCAAATTCTTAATTCAGAAATTTGGAGTTAGTGTTGTAATCTTGGTTACTTGAAAAATATCCGAGGTAAGAATATGAAAGAATAATTTGAGTAAAAAAGAAAGGGACAATAATATTTTGTTGCAATCACCTTAATGGAGGTTTCCTTCGCATCCCTTTCACTCACTTCTGGAATGTTGAATAATTCAGAGAAAGGAGCAAGAGAAATGTAGGTAATGGAAATGTTTCAAAGTTACCGCAAAAATGTAATAATGCCAGATTTCGTTTGCCATATCACTATTAAAATATTTGTGATATAAGCTCTGCGGTGGGCGTGCGGTCTGGACAACAAATAGAGTCACTTGGCAATAACCAAACAATATGGCGTGTAAAAAAAGTGACAGCTTTTTTCGACATTCGCTTTATTTTTGACCGTAATAATACCGTCGTAATTATTCCGTTGAATGGGAATTAAATGTAAGTCAATGATAGCGGTTTATCAATCGTTTCACTGGAACAATAAAGCAATTATCCTGTTTGGAAATAATTGTTTGTTTGGATCGAATTGCTCATTACCGATTTTCAGAGGTATTATTTGTTGCCCTATAAGTTGTAATATAATATGTATATTCATCCGATAATATGTGATTATTGTTGCTTTGTAATGCGTTGCCTCTGTTATGCTTGTGTTACAATTTATTTTTCAACACACTTGCTCATAAAGTGGCTCTAATTTCACAGCAATTAGGCACATAATGACACCTATAATCAAACTGTGACTTTTTCATTACTATTATTCACAAGTGAGTTATAGTATTTTTTATTAATTTATTGGTTGAGTTGCTTTGTTCTTAAAAAAGTTTCGATACAAAAAGATTGTGCTCAATAGTACAAATAAATTTATGGACCTACCTATTGCTTGCTCATTTCATGCAAGTTCGTATTTAAATAGATAATTTCGAACTTGTACGTATTTAATAAATAAAACTTTCACTCAAATATAACTTTTGTTTTTCTCTGTACAATAAAGAAAACTTGAATTTCCCCATTTTGTACATGGCTGAAACGCTATCCGCGAAACGCCAAAACAAAGAAACCTCATTATTTTAGTCTATGGCCGACCGCCATTGTTAGATGCGCGCGCATAGGAAAACTGATTAATTTTCGCCCGCCATTGCGAAAAAAAATTCACAACTCGTTCTCACTGTTGAAAATGTTTTTTTTTTGTATTATTTTCTTCACAAGTGTGTTGAAAAACGTCGTATGATACACGTGTGTATTGATGATTACCGTCCTCGGCTCTCTTAAGACCCTCACCTAACGGATCGGGTCTCAATGGCGCCTCAGCGGTAATCACCAACATTACACACTTGTACCATAATATACTATTTCTCTCGATGAGTTTTATTTACGGTCAGGTTCTCCCATCAACTGTCGCGACACCTGAGTCAGATGTTTTCCTATTGTTTCTCTAATTATCACAGACTAGCTGCAGCCCGCGGCTCCACCCACGTTTTAGTAGTACTTCGCCCAATATCTTTATAAATTAAAGCCTATGTTGTATTCTGAGTTTCATTAAAATCCGCTCAGTAGATTTTGCGCTCAGACCAACAAAATTTTGAGTGAAAGAGTAACAAATATACATCCATCCATCCTCACAAACTTTCATGTTTATAATAGTAGTAGAGTAAGTGCGTAGGAAAACTTATTTGAAACTATAAACCCCTTCGAAATACTTCAGTCCCGAATGGCCTGTGACATATACCTACCTCAGTAATAGTAGTCAGGATTAAGAAGAACGTAGAAGAAATAAGACAGAAAACTTCCAAGTGCATTTACACAATATTACTTAAGCAACGGAATCACATTACATTCCCATTCCGGTATTGTTTTATGTTGATGAGTTCAACAAAGAAGGCGGTGAAATACGAATAAATTTATTCAGCGTCGCAAAATTGAAATCTCAGGTGGTCGCCTGCTCGCCTGGTGTGCGTCCAGCAATACGAGATCTCCCTCGGCCCCGAAACTTAATGTTATTCGGATTGTATGAGGGTATTTTTAAAATACACGAGGGGTCTAGCTGCAGTGGTCAGGTATCACCTTGGATTTGTATTCTGCAGACAAGCCTCCAGCCAACTTGCGATCCAGTGTGATTTCGTAAAATCCACGCTGTGTTTCATGGATTTTAGTGTTCTGAGAAACGGTACATTTTTAGTGTGCAAACAGGAGATTCTGCCAGCTTCTGCAAATACGACTAGGTAGGTACTTTTGTAGAGATATATCTATCGTAGAGTGTATAGTACCTATTGGGGGTCCTACACCCGGTTTCTCAGCACTCGATTATCGGGCTATTAACGTAATCGACGAATAATCTACTTTCAGTTTCTCAAAACCAACATATGACAAGCTTTAACAATTTGTCATACACTTGTCAAAAATCAAGAATCAACCACATGTTACAGTATTTTTTGGTTTTCTGAGAACCTTTTTCAATTTTAATCTCTTGTCAACAAGCCTAATTTATAATTGTTGGATATTGTTCGTTTATTCGCAGATTAAAATTAAAATTAAATTTAAATTAATTTAAAGGCTTATATTACGATAAAAAGATAATGGGGTTGGGCGAAAACTATGGTATGGGTTCAGTTATAAAAAATATGTTAATTAGATCAATAATTATAGTTGATTATCAAGATTTAAAAAAATATATGTTATTGCAAACTTTTATTATCAAAAATAGTTATTTTGTTTTTTACATAAATAAAATTAAAAGTGCAGTCGGAGGATACACCTGATTTTGGTCAGCCAGGTCGCGAACATGTATCCTCCGAATGCACAGCATGTATTTCTTCTTGTTTACGTCTTTTTAGTTCGCTTTTTAAACAGTCGGGTTTTTTGTTTTTTTTTTTATTAACTTTTTTTATTTACAGCATTTTAGTTATTTTTTTTTAGAATTAGTTACATTTAAACATACAAGTGTTATATATTTTTGAAATCACCTCTTAAAACCCTTTATTTTGATATGACCCACACGATGGGTTCGGAAGCAAAAAAAAAATTAAAATGGTGCCTAAAATCCGCCATTTTTTTCTTTTCCAATTTTAATGTGCTGCTAGTGACACTCGCAGTTTTAAGACGAATCTATTGACTTAAGAATCATCAAAATCGGTCAACACGTTTGGTCTCTAGAACGCCATATAGGAACATACATACATACATAGACTGATAAACACATTACCCTCCTTCGGCAGTTGGGTAAAAATAACAACAACTGTTACTGAATCGAACCTTCCTCACGCGCATTAATGTTGACTGTACCCTGTACTTAGTACTTACTAAGGTCAGTTTTTGGATACGGATTTTTTTGATGTTTAAATTGAAGCGGCCGGGATGGTGATCCTGCCAGGGTAAACAGCACTTATCAAGGTCAGTCTTTGGATAGGGGGATCACTTTCTTTTGGTCCACTTGTTTTTGGATAGGTGACCCCGCACAGGTTAAGCAACATTTACCAAGTTTAGTCTTTGGATGGGTGACCACTTTTTTTTGGATGGGTGACCCCGCCTGTGTAAGCAACACTTACCACGGTCAGTATGTGCAGTGGTATGTGGAAAAAAGTGGTCACCCATCCTAAGATTGACCACAATCTCACTAGATGGTAAGCGATGATGTGGTCGACGTTGATATTGGATGCCATGGCCAATATTCGGTCTTAAGGACGCTACCGTCTGTTCAAAACTGAAATAATCTCGCATTTTTCTTTATCATTATATTTAGTACTTATTATCGTCACACCTCAGGGCACTTTATAACAAGAGCTTTCCGTGGCATAACTGAATAGCTTCTATATAAACGTGTTTCTCACCAAAAGGAAACGTTTTTCATTTGATCACCGTAACCATTCGCTTTCGAAACCGGAGACAATACGTTTTGTACGGGTTTAATTTAACCTGAAACGTACTAAGATCGAGAGATTCGGTGGATTATCCGAACGAATACTTAGCCAGTGTTGCCTGTATCCGACTATAACTAGCCGGTTGCAGGTAGCAAAGTAATAAAAGTAGCGATGGTGACACGAGACGAATTTCGTTCGAAACGAGCACAAATAAGATTTGTAAGCGTGGGTAAGTGCGAAGGTAGCTCAGATTTTCTTACATATGTTGCGTCGCCAAGATTTACGAAATGAAGGATTTTGATGCGATGCGAAGAGGGTCTAACTCAATTTCGCGTCGGATACCTGTACAGAATGTTGAGGACTCGAAGAGATACATGCTTTTACGTTTTACTTGCACATATTAGATTGTTAGTATAAGTACCCCATTACGATAATAAGGAAAGTGAAGTGTTTGCTTTTAGATTTTAAGTGCAAATTCCTAACTATTTTTGTTTTTGCAGGATACTGAATCTTTTCCTCTATCCGAGCAAAACTTAATCTTTACCTGACTGAATATTTTTACCAGAAAAAACATTTCACGAAACATAAACTGACTTTCAAAGCAAAACACTAAAAAGAGCAAAAATTACTTTCGTTTCGGCAGTCAGCGTTATTGGTACCTCTTATTTTTTTGTCGTTTTGTGACACCATCTGCCGAATATATTTTTTTTGTGAAAATGTTTTTATTTTTCTCTTTTTAGTTTTGGTACACCATCACTTAGAAGTGAGCAAGTTCTATAGTACAAATCGAAAGGATTGACAAAATACCCATAATAACACAATTTACAAATTTGTGCTGTTGTCGTTGAGAAGTTCGGTTAATCTTGGCAAATGCTGAACCGATTTTGGTGAACCTTGTAATATTCCCTAAGTTGAGAGATACCTATCCAATAAAAAGAATGATCACGATCCGATTACGAGTTTCGGAGAAATGCGTGGACAAACATAAAAACAAACATACATACATACACTTATGAAATTTGGCACACGTGTAGAAGCCCACATAGAATAACGTATGTGAATATTGTACAATGCCAACAATATTACATAGATACGGGTCGAATTGATAACCTCCTTTTTAGAAGTCGGTAAAAATGAGGTTAAATATGGTCGTGCATGATTGGGGTGATTTGATATACGGTTAACGACATAATTATGATACTGCAATTATGTACGGTTTACGGGTCTCTCTCTTTAGTTTATCTGGTCCAAGAGACTATCTATCAATCTGCCTAGCATTTTCCAACGTGTGGGGTCGGGATTAAGTCTTACCGGATGCTGCTGGAGGTAATTATTTTACGTGTTGAGACTAGTAAAAATACAATTTCAATCTCCTTCTTTTCGTGTGAGGATGTGACCACCTCAGGAGTGTTAAAGGCTTACATTAGGTTTTAGCTTTTTATTTTTTTATTTGTTATTCAGTGGACTGTACATGATGTTGGCTGGTAATTGATACAATTTGCTTGTTTTTTTTTTTTTCTATAACTCGCATGAATACATGAATACGTGTAGGTCATAGACCACAGGAAACAGAAAGGGACGTATGTCAGTGCCTTACAACAGATTATACTAGAAATAAAATAACGTTGTGTTGCCATCAACAAGGGGGCCACTACCTAACTCTGTCAACGAAATTACGGGCCCGTCCGAAAGTATTCCGGAACTTCGGAGTGAAAAAAACAAGTGTTAAATTTAATTTATCAGACCGGTAAAAACACATCGGGAATAGGTACAACTGTCAAATTGTGTTGTCATTTATTCTCAGTTCGGGCCCCGAACGAATCATCCGTCCGTTGGTAATACGGACTAGGAAACGCCCGTAACGAAGGACTTCGTGCTTAGGGAGTAGACCCCCTGGTGTCAGAGTTCATTAAGCCGCTTCTGGGAACCCCACAGGCCTGTGACTTGGCTATTTCAGACTTACATTAACTGTATAAGTCCAGGTTTCCTCACGATGTTTTCCTTCAACGTTGCCTGCGTTGTCCAAGATAAACTTAGAAAGTACATATGAATTTGAAAAAGTCACATTGGCACTTGCCCGGATTTGTACCCATGACCTCAAGCACGAGAGACGATGCCTTAGACTGGTTCACCACGACGTGACAAGTTCGGAAAAAAAACTTATGTTGCTCAAGTATGAGCGTACGGAAATCGCTCAATAGCTTGCTTCATCATCATCATCCAATGCCCGACTTCGCCCACTGCTGGGCATAGGCCTTTCTGTTTTTGTGCCACATTTCCAGCCAGCCCAGCCAGCCTCATTGTGGTTTTACCCGCGATGGCAATATTGTCGTCTGTCCTTCTCGCCGCCTAGCTTGCTTACCTACACGAAAATATTATTTATTTATTTATTATTTATTATATACTTTATTGTACACCACTTAAATAATTACAGAACAAAACATTTATAAAGATAAGTGTACAATGGGCGGTCTTATCGCACAGGGTAATCTCTTACAGACAACCTTTGGATGGACCGAACGAGAGGAGATAGACATAGGGTTGTCAGTGTACAAAAACTATCATGAAATAATATAACTTAGACATTACATAAAATACATACATACAAATAAAATAATATACTAATAAATATCAAATACAGAACAGAGAAAGGAGAAGAATAGTTACAGAGAAAGGAAATGATCCTTCACCATTTTCTTAAATGTCGGCAATGTTTGCGCACGCCTTACCTCAATAGGTACCTAATGCATTCCACAAACGAGCTGCTTGAACCGTGAAAGATTTGTCGAAGAAGGATGTGGAATGCATACGAATGCTTAATTTCAGGTTTTCCGATGATCTCAAGGACCGAGAATGTGTGTCACAGAGGAACTGAAAACGTTCTTTAAGATAAAAAGGACTAGAAGGATTAAAGAGCACATTATATAGCAAAGAAAGTATGTGGGCATTCCGGCGAAGGCGAATAGGAAGCCATTTGAGCTTGATTCGAAATTCAGAAACATGGTCATACTTGCGCAAGCCAAATATGAACCTGATACAGAGATTTTGAAGTCGCTCAAGCTTGTCCAATTGGTCTTGGGTGAGATCGAGATAGCTGGCATCAGCATAGTCCAGGATAGGGAGAAGAAGAGATTGTGCTATCGCAATTTTACTGGTGATGGGAAGAAAGTTACGAAGCCGTCTCAGGGAGCCCGCAGACGCAAACAGTTTACGACTGACCTCCTGCAGTTGTTTGGTCCAGGAAAGGGTGCTATCGATATAAATCCCCAGGTTCTTCACAGTGTGAGCTATAGGAACAATGGTGTTGTTGAAAGAAACCTGGGGAAGTGTCGCCCAATCAATCCTAGAGACCGTTCGGGAACTTCCCACAACAGCCACTTGAGTTTTCGTCGGATTGATCTTCAGCCCAAACTCAGTGCTCCAGTCACCAATTCGAGCCAGGTCCGTATTAATAGTCCGAATAGCGTCCGATAACTCACCGAGAGGAGCTTGAGTATAAATTTGAAGATCATCAGCATAAAGGTGGTAGAAAGAAGATAGCTGTTGAGTGATAGCATTAATAAAGAGTGCGAAAAGTAGAGGAGATAAAACGCCACCCTGCGGCACACCGGCAGAGGTGTAACACCAAGAAGAGAAAGATTCCTCAATGCAAATACGCTGCCGGCGGCCAAACAGATAACTATGAAACCAGTCAATTACCGAAGGAGATATGTTAAAAGAGCTCAGGACTCCCAGCAAAATGTCGAAGTCAACCGTATTGAAAGCATTGCTGAAGTCAAGTAGAGCAAGTACAGTTAACTTTCCCATTTCCATGCCTGACCTTATGTCGTCCGTAATATGCACAAGTGCTGAGGTAGTGCTGTGTCCCGGGCGAAAACCAGATTGGAAGGGATTTAGCAGCTTCTGTTTGGAAAGGAACGAGCTGAGTTGATGATGGACTAATTTTTCAAGGACTTTGGATAGGAAAGGAAGAATAGAAATGGGACGATAGTCAGAAAAAGATGCAGGATAAGATTTTTTGGGTAGAGGAATAACATGGGCATCTTTCCAGGCTTGAGGGAAGACACCACTGGAAACAGAGAAGTTGAGGATGTGAAGGATAACAGGAACAATGTCATCAAGGATGGGGACGATCATTTTACGGCTAACACAGTCACTACCAACAGCGTTGGACGAAATCGCTAGAATACTCTTTTTAACATCACAAGCGGTGAATTGACTTATGACAAAGGGGGAATAATCAGGTACCGGAAGGTTTGAAAGATTACTTAGCGTAGTAGCTTTAGTGGCCCTATCTAATTCGGGCGAAGTAGAAAAATGACTATTAAGTAAATTGAAATCCAAGTCTTTAGGAATCGTATTGTGAGACTTTTTTCCGATACCTAATGATTTGAGAAACTGCCAGACCTTAGCTGGATCACCGTTCTGAACAGAACTATGGATATATTGGCGGTTTGCGATTCTACACACCTTACTGCAGTGATTTCTAATTGAGACGTATTTTTGCCTGTTGACGTCATTGGGCCGAATTTTAAACTTAAACTTCGCAGCTGCCTTTTTAGTCAGTAAAAGTTTAATTTCGTCGGTCAGCCATGGCGCTGGAAGATGCTTAACTCGCACGGCTCGAATAGGAGCATGTGTGTCGTAAAGATCAACTAAGGTAGAAGTCAATACTTCAACTTGTTCATCGACGGATGAGGATGTCACTAGTGGCGTCCAGTCAATATTACTGGCATCCTCTCGAAGTCGATCAATGTCCATACCATCAAAATTGCGAAGCAGAAGAGTTTTGAACTTATGCTTAGGTGGTCGAATTTTATATGAAATGTAAATTAAGTCATGGTAGGAAAAGGCGTCAGCAGAACATTGACCATGTTTAGCGACGTGATCAAAAGATGAGACAACAATAAGATCGAGAAGTGAGGGAACAGAGTTAGGAAAATGGTGAGTGGCACCAAGATCGAGAATAGAGAGATTTACAGATTCAATAATATGACGAAAAGAAGAAGAGCGGGAGTCTTGTTTAAGAAGGCACGTATTAAAGTCGCCCATTATGATGCTATGACTGTAAGAGGGGATTAAATCTTCCAAAATACGTTCGAAAGAAGAGAAGAAATTAATTCTAAGAGAAGGGCAGTAGTAAACTCCAAGGAGAATCTTAGAATGATGCAATTCAACTTCCAGGAAAAGATGTTCACCAGCGTTCGGCGGAGGCGGCTGCGTGGACATGTTAACTATAGAAAAAGGAATATAATTACGAAGATAAATGGCCACCCCGCCACCACCACCGACCGCGCGATCATTCCTAATAAGTTGAAAGCCGGGAAGAGAGTAGGAGCAAGAGGGAAGACAAGGTTTTAACCAAGATTCTGAAACAAGAATCGCATGGATATTCTTACAGTCAAAGCTTGCCAGCATATCGGGGAAGTGGGCCGGGATACTCTGGGCATTTATGTGGACTACATTAAAGTTCCTGGAGACATCGGAAAACAGTGAACCAAGGGTGTCAGCTAGAGAAGGAATACTATCCAATGAATTAGCTGAATCAGTATCACTGCTACAGTCAAAGCTGAGCATAAATATAAAAATATAAATAAATACTTATTAAAATATACTTATACAAACAGTGAAGACTACGCGGTTCAAAATGTCCTGTCCACCCGCCAGTGTACCGTAACAGAATTAAAAAGAAAAAATAATAACAAAACACAAAAATAAAAACCAATTTTGTAGTTCAGGCATAAAAACAATAAGAAAATTAAATTTAAAAAAAAAAAAAAAAATATATATATATAAAACAAAAGTAATATAAATAAAAAAATAGGACGGTGCGGTGTAACCGAACGAAATTAAGAGTTTATGGTTGCCTTTTGTCAATGCAACGCAACATGAAGTGTCAAAGTCAGAAAATGACAGTGACAGATGACAAGAAAGATAAACAATATTTATATTACAAACATTTTTATACCTCCCGAAATAAATAAGAATAGCTGCGAAACTATTGAAAAGAAGGCTAATTATAGAAATAACTCCTGAACCACAACACACAATTAATACCTGGACTACCAAAAAAGGATGAAATAACGAAGAATCTCATCTTCTGGCCACAGTTCGCTTGGCTTTTGTAGCGGCTATTTTTCCCACTGCGACCGGTTGAACAACGCCCGGCTCCGGCTGCCCAGTGACCTGCTCCGTCTGAGTGGCCATCAGCTCCGACTGCTGCGCAATCTTATTGAGATCGGCAGCGGAAGTGATTCGGTGCCGAGATCCCTTTGAATCAAGGACGAACACAGTTCCTGCCGAGGTCCAGCAATGGGTTACACCAAATTTGTCCCGTGCCGCCATGAAGACATTGTGCCTGGCTTTAGTGAGGAACTCTGACATAGTGATGCCGGACCCTTTCAGCTTGGTCTTGCCGAACCAGACCTTATCACGGAGATCCACATCATGCAACTTCATGAGGATTGGCCGGGGTTTGTGTGCGCCCCATCCTGTGACACCTCTTTATGTCAGTTGTGGCCAAGTCAATTTGTAGACGCTGCTTCAGAACCCGAGTCACCACCCGTGCAGTCTCCTCATCCTGCTCCTCGGACACTCCGTGCAACAGCAGGATTTTACGCCGCCCAGGCATCTCCATGTTATCCTGGCTATGCGCTAACATAGCAACTTGCAGCTGAAGTGTAGTGAGCGCTTGAACGATAAATGCCCGGAATGTTGCAAATTCTGTGGCCAAACCTGAGGTGGTGATTGTGGTAGCGCATGGGGTCTTCAACTCCTTTTCAAATTCCGACATTCTCTGGCTGAACATTTGGCTCAAATCTGTGATGGTGCGGTTGATAGCTTCCATGCTGATGTTGCAAAAATTAAATTTTGTGTCTTTGTGTAGATAACACTTCACTGGCAGGTAGATACAATTAACTACCAATATGTGTCATTAATTTATACAATTGTTAACATTTACTATTTTTAATTTTAATTTTAAATAAAGAGATTTTTTTTTTGTTGTTCAATTTCTGACTACCCACCTATTATTGTAACTTTTGAAAATAAACCAACATTTCTTAGCTCTTGGTAGCTGGCAAGTATATTTTATGACTGCAGCATGTATCCGTAGTGTGATATACGCTGTGCTGCGTCTCCGGATATTGGGAATAACTTTGGATTTGACGCGGAATCCGCGCCCACCCTGCACTAAAATGCCACTATCTGACAATTGGACGATTTTAGTTTTTTGATGCCATCGTAACAAGCAAAAAATTATCCATCGATCTGTCTAAGCA
This sequence comes from Orthosia cruda, assembly GCA_964057195.1. Lineage (NCBI taxonomy): Eukaryota > Metazoa > Arthropoda > Insecta > Lepidoptera > Noctuidae > Orthosia > Orthosia cruda. Next base: position 11,646,291 of record OZ059855.1, on the reverse strand, counting down.
CTATTTTTTAACTATCCGGTACTATGCAGTTAAAAAATAAAAACACCTAGTTTCCTAAATTGCAATGTGATAGGATTGTGTTTGAGTCATTAATATATACTAACAATGTTCGAAAGTGCGTAATTAGATCTATTTTTTGACATTAGAAACTCCCGCATATGATTTATAATTGTTAGCATCTGTCTACGGCTTTGCCCGCGTAAAAAGTGTTTATCATCCCAAGGGACCACTAGGATAAGAACTACTCTATGTCCTTCCCATGGTCTCAAACTATCTCCATACCAAATGCCATCTAAATCAGCTCAGCCGTTTAGTTGTGAAATATAACAAACAAACAGAGTTACTTGTTGCACTGTTAGATAGTGGCATTTTAGCTTACGGACGGCAGCCTGGTACCTACCTACCTTCTTTACAACCTACTTATACGGACCTGCTTTTACGGAAGGGTTTGGTGTATCTTTACTTATGAGTTTTGCTAGGAATGGATATTGCGGTATTTGTATTATGGTTATTGTTATTAGCTGTTGGCCTTTTTTTCGAAATTCTTTCGCGAGAGGTTTATTGTGCTCTATAGTGTGTGTTATGGACCCCTATTTTAGGAATAGACGGTTTTCTATAATGTTTCGTGAAAATGAAATCGACTGACTAAGTACTAGATGCGGCTGAATAAAAGTTTTCAGCATAAAAGTCAGCGGTATTTATTTTATTCGATTCCTCACACTGGAACCCCTTGTATCAATACGATTAATAGAGTAAAAAAATAACATCTTATCAGCCTAAAGACGTCCACTGCTGGACATAGGCCTACTACAAGCGTCGCCACATTGACTGGTCCTGTGCGTCTCGCATCCAGCGGATCCGCACTGCCTTCACCAGGTCATCGGTCCACCTGGTGGGAGGCCTTCCAACGCAACGTGAAGACGGTTCGCGGTCACCACTCTAGGACATTTCTGCCTGTTCGACAACTGTTCTGCGAGCAATTTTTTTTTTCTAGCTTTACGGCGGGTCTTGAAAAACTTAGGCCCGGCCGTATGGACAGCTTCCAAGAACCCATCGCTGTATTCGTCCACGGGGCTCCCTAGGCACTCGAAACGATTCAGGAGTTCGAGCTGAAAGCTCTCGGGGTTTTGGATCTGGATCTGTACTGGACGGAGCGTAGACTTCATCAGTCGAGACCTTTCAAGCTAGATATTAACGTTCAATGTGCCTCTTACCATGCGGTGATCGCTCCCGGTTTTCGCCGAATTGATCACAGAGACATCATTGTACATTTGCTTCTTGGTTGACATGATGAAGTCGATCTCATTTTTTGTTGCACCATCGGGGCTATGCCAGGTCCACTTCCTGTGTTCACGCATTTTGAAGAAGGAGTTCATCATATAGAGGCCTTCCTTCTCCATAAAACTGGCCAGTAGGTGACCCCGGTGGTTCCGTTGTACAACTCCAAATTGCCCCACTTGCAGCTCATCCTCGTCTCGTTTGCCCAGTTTCGCGTTGAAGTCCCCCATGACAACGGTGAAGTGAGTTATGAAACCATGCATGGCTCTGGAGATATCCTCATACATGGTCTCTACCTCATCGTCGTGGTGTGCCGAGGTTGGGGCGTAGACCTGTATGACCTTCAGCGAATATCTTGAGGATATTCTGAGTATAAGGTACGCCACCCTGGCGCTGGAATCTTGGCTGCTACTGAGAAATGCCAGATGGGAAAACCCAATAACATTTGGCCCGATCCAGGAACCGAACCCAGAACCTCTGCTGAATATGAGTCCTGGGTAGCGCTTGCAACCTATAGACCAACAAGGCTTCGAAATAAACTTGTACCGTACAACTATTTTTTTAATTTCCCTCGGCAAACTTCGTGTTTTGTCAGTCTTCGGAATTTTGTCAGTTGCCGCAGATTGCCCTTTGCACTTGGTGCAGACCGGACGCTCTCAATCAACTTGGAAGTCTGATAGAAAGCCGTCGACTGACGAAACACGACGTTTGCCGAGGGACATTAAGAAAATAAATGTAGGTACTGTACAAGCTTTTATTTACTTTCACCTGTTCGGTGTCTGTAATCAAATCTTGCAAGTTAAATTTGACCCACTTGCTAGTGTCCCATTGAGCTGAAATTTTGCATACATGTTTTTGCTCAAGACAATGCAGTTTTTTTATATGAATGCTTGTTTTAAAAATAATCTTTTATATTTCTAAGCTTGTCACCTTTCTCGGTGCCTATCATCAAATCTTGGAACTTAAATTTGACCCATTTCCCAGTGTCCTATTGAGCTAAAATTTTGCATACATGTTTTTTCTCATGACAATGCAATTTTTTATATAAAAGCTTATTTGAAAAATCATTTTACTTTCTAAGCTTGTTTACGTCCTCCTGTCTCGGTGTCTGTAATCAAATCTTGCAAGTTAAATTTGACTCATTCCCCACCGTCCGATTGAGTAAAAATTTTGCACTCAATTGTGTTTCTTGTGACAATGTATTTTTTTATATAAAAGCTTTAAAAAATATTTTTGTTATCTCGGCTTGTTTTCGATCACCTTTCTCGGTGTCTGTAATCAAATCTTGCATCATTTCTAAGTACAACTATTGTCCGATTGAGTTGAAATTTTGCGCACACGTTTGCTTCTCGTGACTTTGGATTTTGTCCACTTGACCGCTTGTGCCGTGTTGATAAATATAAATCAAAATGTCGGAAATTATCAAGTGTAACTCGTGTAATATAGTGATCAACGAGCTTTTATCCTATGTTCAAAATAAAATCTCGATAATAGACGAGGAAATGTTGGTGCGAATATGTTCAACGTCATTTACGAGCGAAGAAATTAAAAAAGCTAAATCGTTATTATTTGAATCTATTCCTACGGACAAAATCAAGATAAATCGGAAGAATAAAGGAAAGGAAGGAAGAGACTTAGTTGATATACTGAGCCTTTTTAAATCGACTGAACCCGACATTATACCTATTTTTGAGGCTCGCGAGCTGGAGAAGCTACCCCCTATTCTATTCGATCATCTTGATTGCACGAAATTACTGAAAGACCTATTAAAAGTGCAAAGTGAACTAGATGTAGTTAAAGCTAGCTACGTTACAAAAGAGCAGCTGAGTGAGTGCAGATCTGAGTTACTACAGTTGAGAAATGATTCGTTACCAACTGTGTCTCCACAGAACGTGAATATGAGACGCGGAGCGTGGCAGCTGTATGATAGTGGGCCAGTTGGTCTCTCAAATGATATAAACGAGTCCACTGTAAACAACTCCACGTTAATTGACCTTGTAGACAACCAGAAGAACAAAATACCAGAATACCGAGAAATTATGAGGGTAAACCTAAAACAAAATGTACGTAAATCAGCTGTGCCGAGACAACGGTCACCGGTACTCAAAGAAGGCGAGAATACAATGGCAAGCGTTGTGGAGCGGCGAACCGAGGTGACGTCACCGCTACCTGCCGCGTCGGCCGGCCAGTGCGCCGTTAATTGCATAATAACAAATGAGAAACGAGTCAAGCGCCACAGTGTAATAAACACAGTAGGTGAATCTAAACCGAACGAGAATGATAATGAAGGCTGGAAGACCGTGTCTAGACGCAAAAAAATTAATTACCGTTACCAGGGGCAATCCGGTATTTCGAGAGATATGGAAGGGGGCTTCAAAGTCGCCGACAGAAAAGTTCCGATATTTATAACAAAGATTCACATGGATACTACAGATAAAGACATAATTAACCATGTATACAGAAAGACAAAGGAAATGATATCTTTGGAAGAAATTACAATAAAACGAGAGAAGGATCATAAAGCTTATAAGTTTTTTGTACCGGAGCAAAAGATATCTATGTTCTTAGATAGTAATTTATGGCCTGAAGGAGTAATTTTTAGACGTTTTATAAACTTTCGAAAGAGGAGTATGAACGGTAATTACGCTGTGTCCCCGATCAAAGAAACAAAATAAATATGGCAAATAAGGAACTATACAACTTTATAAGTTTCAACTGTAAGAATGTGAAGCGCTCAGTAGATGATATAAGGCAGTTATGTCGAACATCCCACATAATTGCCTTGCAAGAACATTGGCTACTGCCGCACGATATTCATTTCCTGAGCTGTATAGATGATGACTTCGCTTATACGGGTGTATCACCCATGGACACGACAAAGGGGATGATCTCAGGACGACCGTGGGGTGGCGTTGCATTGTTATGGAATAAGAAAATCTTTAATAATGTTACTGTAGTGCGATGTGATAATGCTCGAGTGTGCGGTATTAAAGTAGTTATGGGGCAAAGGTCAATCTTAGTATTCAGTGTGTACATGCCGACTGATAACACGGTGAATCTAGTCGAGTTTACGGATTGTTTGGGGACGCTGAGCGCAGTAGTGGCCAATGAAGGTATTGAGTGTGTTTACATGCTCAGTGACTTCAACGCTTCCCCGGGTAAGCAATTCTATTATGAACTTTCAAATTTTTGTAACGATTTGGATTGGAAATGTGCCGATATAATTAAGTTAGGTTTATTGTCTGACACGTATAGTTTTATAAGTGACGCTAATGGGTCGCTAAGTTGGTTAGACCACTGTGTTGTAACTGAGTCGGCTTTTCAAACTATAGTCGATACATAAAATTATGCAAGAAAATTTTAAATGTAATAAAATAAAATGGGGAGAGAGAAACCCCGAACAAATATATTTATATAGTAAATTATGTAATGACAGTTTAAAAGAAATTGATTTTCCGCCTGAATTCAGTAACTGTAGTGATAAACGTTGTGGAAATCGAGACCACATGCGAATAATTGACAGTTTGTATCATAAGATTATTAATGCATTGTGTGTTGCCGCCTCTGAGAGTCATACTATTGTTAAACCTAGAAGAAAACAACCGGTGATCGGGTGGAACAAGCATGTGCGTGACGCTCACGGGGTAGCTCGGTGTAAATTTAAGGAATGGGTGCTCTGGGGTAAGCCGAGTGAAGGGAGTGTTTGGGAGGGGATGCGGGAGAGTCGTAGAATCTTTAAATCACGACTAAAGTGGTGCCAAAATAATAGGGAGCAGATAAAGATGGATATCCTTGCTTCTCACCATTCGAAACATGACTTTCGTAACTTCTGGAAAACGACTAGTAGGCTAAATAAAAAGCCGGGCTTACCCGTGAGCGTCAACGGTGTGAGTGAACCAAAATGTATTGCGGACATATTCAAGGATCACTTTATGGTGAAATCGCCATTGGGGCCATCACGGTCATTCAGTATGGAGGGGTCTCATGGGCAGGAGATAAACATCAGATTCACAGCGAAGGATGTTCGGGGAGTTATAAAGTCAATGTCGCGTGGAAAATCTCCTGGCCATGACAGCCTGAGCATTGAGCATCTAAAGCATGCCGGCGTCCACCTACCCAGAGTTCTTGCCATGTTATATACATTTTGTATGGGACATGCTTACGTACCAGCAGAAATGATGAGGACCGTGGTGGTACCAATTGCGAAGAGTAACACCGGTGACCTAAGTGACACGAGCAACTACAGGCCAATCTCACTAGCCACAGTGCTTGCTAAGGTTTTTGACAGTTTGCTTGATACACAGCTTGACCGGTACGTAAACACTCACGACAATCAATTTGGTTTTAAGCCAGGACTGTCTACTGAGTCAGCTATCCTGTGTTTGAAGCAAACTGTCAAGTACTACTCTGATAGGAGCACATCTATTTATGCGTGTTTTCTCGACCTCTCGAGGGCTTTCGACCTGGTTAGCTATGACATATTATGGCAAAAATTAAAGAACATCTCAATGCCTGTCGAACTGATAGAAATTTTCAAGTACTGGTATCTTAACCAGGTCAACGTCGTCCGGTGGTCGAGTGCTCTGTCGGAGCCGTACAGGCTGGAGTGCGGGGTAAGGCAGGGAGGGCTGACCTCGCCGAGGCTCTTCAACCTGTACGTGAATGCGCTGATAGAGGAGCTCAGCAGCACCCGTGTCGGCTGCCATATTGATGGTGTTTGTGTAAACAATATTAGTTACGCAGACGATATGGTGCTGCTGAGCGCCTCGGTGTGTGGTCTGTCCAGGTTGCTGGGCATATGCGAGCGTTACGCGCTGAATCACGGATTGCTCTATAACGCAAAGAAGAGTGAATGCATGGTCTTTCGGGCCAGGGGTCGCAGCTGCCCGGATTCTGTTCCACCTATTAAACTGAACGGTGTCAAGTTAAAAAGAGTTCAACAGTTCAAATATCTCGGGCATATCGTTACCTCTGACCTGAACGACGATGCGGATATCGATAGGGAGCGGAGGGCGTTGTCTGTGAGGGCCAATATGATCGCCCGCAGGTTTGTTCGTTGCTCGGGGGCCGTCAAAGTAACTCTTTACAGAGCATTTTGTACGTCCCTGTACACGGCCAGTCTGTGGGTTTCATATACCCAGAAGCAGTACAACGCTCTCCGTGTTCAGTATAATAATGCGTTCAGGGTGCTGTTGGGGCTGCCCCGGCACTGCAGCGCGTCGGGGATGTTCGCCGACGCCCGTGTTGACTGTTTCTACACGACGATGCGAAAGCGGTGCGCATCTCTGGGGCGCAGGCTCCGGACCACCTCTAACACCATCCTGAGCGTATTTGCAAACAGGTTTGATTGTCAGTACATTAACCATTGTTATATGATTAATGTAATGACAAACAAACAAATGACTCAGAGGCAGGCGTATTATTAATGATTTTTTATTTCTATTTTATTATTTTAACCTGATTTTATGATTTAAATTTAATTTTAAGAAAATGTTTTAATTTTGTATATATTACTTAATGAATTATTATTTTATATATTTAGTGTGATTATTTTGTAAATCTTTTATCTTAATTTCAACTTATATGATCAATATGATTGAAATAAATGAAATTTGAATTTGAATTTGAATTTGAATAGGGTTGTTTACTGTAAATTTATTTTTTGTACGTCAAGTAAATTAATAAAAAAGATTGGACACGTATTTTTCTTTTGTCACGTACCTAAACAAAGTGACGTCGTTATAATGCGTTGAAATATAGTGTGACATCATCCCGTTAGTACACATTATGACGTAACTGACATAGTGACGTCACAAACCCCCGCTCCAGAACTTTGATGCGCTATATCTGTGTGATTTTTTATTGATTTGGTAAAGCAAATAATACGTGTCCAATATTATTTGCTAATCTCACTGACGGACAAATATAAAAGCTTGTTTAAATAAATGTAGGTAACTTGTTTTCAACAGATTTGCGTAGATAAGACACCAAAATCTGCCCATAAATGACCTTTCTAAAAATAAAAGATGTTGAGGTAGGAGTGCTTAGCTGTGTCTGGAGTGAAAGACGGTTGAAATGCGAATGAAACTTTATTGCGAAATTTACCCTATTATATACAAAAATACTTATAAGATTATTAGCGGCTACCTACATTCATAACACAATAAAATAAGTCAAGTAATATGTCGGTAAGACGAAAACATTTGCGTTACGTGCTTGTCATATAAAAGCTTGCGCCACGGCTCAGCTGATAGTAGTCCACTAGCCGCCGGCGCGCGGCGCGCGCGCATGATATAATTATGTAGGTATGTGTTGCAGTTACAGGACTCCCCCTCAAGCGAAGCGTACGGGCATCTTCACGAGTCTTCCGGATTTGGTTCTTCGCTCGTTGTTCACTGATGTGCTAGTGTCTGTAGTTGCAGATGTTGTTAATGAGCTTGAAGTTATGTATGCGCTGCGATGTTCGATGTCTGTGTTGATTGTGTACGCCGGTTTAAGGCGGTCAATGGAGATGTTTACAGTTCTACCGGGCATCTGTATCTTGAAGTACTTGTCGCTTCTTTCCAAGACAAGGTAAGGCCCTTCGTACGGTCGTTGAAGTGACTTGCGGACGGTGTCTACTCGTAGAAACACAGAATTGCAAGTTTGCAGATCTTTATGCACAAACACACTGCGCTTGTTGCTATGCGGCGCGTACTTCGGCGTAAGTTGAGTGATAATGCGATGTAATTGTTCAACGTAGCCGTGACTCATTCTTGTGTTGCTCGCAGATGGTGATATGAAGTCGCCGGGTAAACGTATTGGTCGCCCGTAAGTTAATTGAGCTGGGCTAGTTTCGGTATCGGTCCGAGCAATAGAACGAAGTCCCATGAGCACGGTAGGTAATTCGTTCAGCCACTTGTTGTTGTCAGTGAGTCTTGACATGAGCGCGGCTTTTAATGATCGATGCCAACGTTCGACAATTCCATTACTCTGCGGGTGGTAGGCAGTAGTACGGGTTTTCACAGTGCCTAATAATTTTGTGAGTTCGTGAAACAGCTGACTCTCGAACTGTCGACCTTGATCAGTCGTGATGGTGATTGGACAACCGAAACGACATATCCATGTTTCATACACGTTATTTGCTACTGTTTCTGACGTCATCTCTTGCATAGGGATAGCTTCGGGCCAGCGTGTCGTGCGGTCGATGATTGTTAGCAGGTACCGGTGTCCGTGTGCTGATGTAGGTAGCGGACCAACGATATCCACATGTATATGTTGGAATCGGTCGCAGGTCGGAAATGTTTCGATTTCGCTGCGCGTGTGACGTTGTACTTTAGACTGTTGACACGCTGTACATTGTTTTGCCCAGTTGCCAAAGTCGAGGTTCATTGATGGCCAAAAGTATCGACCTTGTATCATTTTCCGTGTCGTTCTGATGCCAGGATGGCTCATGTTGTGCACGGCCTTGAAAGCGATGCGACGATAGTTAGTAGGCAAATACGGTCGTAAGTTTGTTTCGCAGTATGTAGGTTTGATTATTCCGGGAAGCATGATTTTCTTAAGTTGAATGTTGTTTTGTTTGGTTAGTGTTTGTATCGTGTTGTCTCGCTCTTGCGCTGCTGCTAGCTGTACGTAGTCGATAGGAGTTGGTACGTCGATTGTCTCGACACGCGAAAGGGCATCCGCTACTATGTTGTCCATTCCGCTGATATGACGAATATCTGTAGTGAACTCGCTGATAAACAGTAGTTGCCGTGTTCGCCGCTGCGTGTCGCTAGCCGACGGTGGTTTGTGAATGGCGTATGTGAGCGGCTTGTGATCGGTGTAGATTATGAGTTCACGTCCTTCGAATATGTTGCGGAAATATTTCACAGCCATGAAGATTGCCAACAACTCTCTGTCGAATGTGCTGTATCGCTGTTGCGTATCAGAAAACTTCTTTGAGAAGTAGCCGAGAGGTATCCATTGTTTGTTGACTCGTTGTTGTAAAACAGCGCCAGCGCAGGTGTTCGACGCGTCGCACATTAGCGATAGTGCATTCTTTGTAGACGGTGATGGATGAGCAAGCATAGTGGCGTTCTGTATGCTCACTTTGCATGCTTCAAAGGCTTCTTCAGCTTCTTTTGTCCAGATGATCTTGGTTTTGTCCCGTTTTTTTGAGTTGTGAAGGTATGCATTTAGAATAAGGAAGAAAGAGAAGGTATGCATAGAATTCACGCACCTCTGGTGCGTGAATTCTTGCAGCGTTGGGTAAACTATCACGATAGAAGTTCAATATGCCAAGGAAACGTCGTAGTTCTTGAATGTCTTTTGGTTTTGGATAATCGCTGATGGCCTTGACTTTCTCTAGTGGTGGTTTGATTCCTTCTTCTGACACATCATACGAGTAGCCGAGGAACTTGACAGACTGCTTGCCAAAGACGCACTTCGACGGGTTTATGGTAATCCCGTAATCGTCTAATCTTTGTAGGACAGCACGTAGGTCATCATAGTGTCTCTCCTTGTCTTCAGAAGCAACGATGACGTCATCGATGAATTGAAATGTGTTGTCGCATCCGCTGAGCACTTGGTGGATGAATCGCTGAAATGTTTGTCCAGCGTTCATCAGTCCGGGACACATGCGAGGGAATTCATATAACCCGAACGGTGTTGTGATTGCAGTCTTCTCAATATCGGGTCCATACATGGGCAATTGTTGGTATGCACGGCAGAGATCTAACGTGGTAAAGATCTTTTTGCCGTGAAGAAGATATGTAAAATCTTTAAGACGTGGAACAGGGTAGCGGTCGGGCTTCGTAACAGCGTTTAGTCTACTGTAATCTCCACAGACACGTATGTCACCATTTTTCTTGGGAACTACATGTAGTGGGCTTGACCACGGGCTCTTGCTTGGACGGCACAGGCCCTGTTGCATCATGGTTTCGAATTCTTTCTTCATAGCCGGGTAAAGGTGCGGTGCTAATGGTCGAGTCTTGCAATACAACCGGCGGACCGGTGGTTTCAATGTGGTGTTCCACGCGATGCTTTGGTGTCTCTTTCAATGATGACGGTCGAGCGATGTTGGGGAATTCGGCTAGGAGCTGGTGATACGGATGTTCAATGTCTATGCTTCGTACCGTTGGCTCGGTGGAGTTTGACATTGGTGCCTTGACGAATAAGTTTGTGACTTTGTCGATGAGTCGTTCGCCGGCGACGTCCACTAATAAGCGGTGGTGTTTCAGAAAATCAGCGCCGATTATTGGTTTGCTGACGGCTGCGATGACAAACTTCCAGCGATACGGTCTTCGTAGTTTGAGGTCCAATTCAAGCGTTTTCTCACCGTATGTCGAAATAGTGGTGTTGTTGGCCGCATATAGGCAAAAGAAAAGAAAGAAAAGAAAGAAAAATTGTTTATTTGCGCCAGGCACGACGCATACCATAAAAATAACAAAAAAAAAACTCAAATACAATAATTACAAAGTATGCGTCACAACTACGCAAAACGGTCATCGCTCAGCATAATGCTGGAACTCGTGTGCGAGACAGAGCCACAGCGCTGGTTTTCAGCGATAGCCGGTGTCGACTGGGTGACTCCGAAACAATTAAACCTAGTGGCAAGTGACGGAGCGAACAGTTTTATTTAAGAATAAAATAATAATAAATGAGTAAACATAAATACGTAAATGAGCGTTTAAAAGTGCAGATATTAAAACAAAGGGTTATACTTTTTATTTAGTGTAGGTAGTATAGTAGTGGATATAGGGAATATAATATTCAAGTAAAGGAAGGTATTATTGTAAAGATGTTCAAGATAGGTTCAATAAGAAAAAAATACTATGACACAACAGTTCTTTCGGACTGGGGACACAAATGGCAACAATAGGAAATATTTTGTGTAACACAGATTGAAAAGATAATTAGGTACTGTGGACATCTTATAAAATTGAAATACTAAGAGCTTGTAGGTGTTGCTTTCATGCCGGCTTTTTTCGGTATGACAGAGATGTTGGCGCCGGTGTCGATCAGGAATGACAGGCGTGAATTCCCGTCGGTGATAAATAGACGGTGTGATAGAGTTCTCGCGCCGGTTGCCGCCTCAGCCAACGCAGGTTTTAGTTTTCCGATGTCGTGTTTGAGTCTTCGAAATTGCAAGGACGTGTGCATCGTTGAGCTTGTTTTCCGAACTTCCGATGGTAGTAGCAAATATTGTCGTCACGGGACGATGAAACATTGCGTTTGGAGCGGAATCTGGATGGTGTTCGTGATCTAGAACGATATCTTCGAAATGGTCGTCTTTGTCGATACGATGATTGATTCGTTTTTAGTTCGGCGATCTCACGAGTCAGGAAGTCAATCTTTTCAGACAGTTTCTCAGTAACGGTCATCTCATGAGTTTTTTCTTGATTCGTACTGGTGGATACAGCAGCAATAGTTTGTGGAAGTGAATGTTCTAGAATCTTGTCAGCCATTTGTGCGAGATCGTCGATTTCTGACTTCTTAGCGATGTTGTCGCTGACTGCGAGGACAGCACGGACTGACTGTGGCAGGTGGTTCGTCCACATGATACGCAGCGCCGACTCGGAAATGTTTTTACCAGCGAGGTTCTGCATGCGCCGCAGTAATTGTGATGGCTTCATATCCCCTAGTTCCATTTCAGACAACAACCGCTGGACTTGTCTCTGTTCTGATTCTTTGTACACCTGTAGCAATCGGTTCTTCAATGTTTTGTATTTGTCCGTTTCTGGTGGTCGGAGTATAATGTCGGCTATCTCGTCGATATCTTGACGTTCCAGCTGTCCGATGACAAGCTCGTACATTGCCTTGTCGCCCTTGTTGTGTGAGGAAACGATTGCTTCGAACTGCGCGAACCATAACCGCAGTCTGTCGCGCCAGACCGGTGGTATGCGAAGAGTAGCTGATACACCGGATACTTCTTGTTCGTCTTCTAACATTTTAAAATATATTTAACCAACCTACTAAGTGCTATTTCTCTTAAATTATGTAATAGAGCCAAAACCATCGTCAAACGACACTTGGCATCTGAACCGTAAATGCTTAGTGCTGCCAACTTTGTGTCAGATAAAGAGGACATTCCATTTCCTGCCCAAAACTGGTTCGCGGCGAAACAAAGATATAAAAAGTAAGATTGTAGATGCGAAAGATTGTAAAGGTACGGGTCATGTAAAATGCAAAGCCCGAGACAAAGGCCGAGGAGGCAAAATAAAAAGAAACGGCCCCGTATCATATTATTTATAGGCAGACTCATTATTAAACGGTTTCTTCCCTCGGCTCGCAAAAACCGAAAAAACACCGCATTATTCGCTTATTTGTTTACTTATCTTTCCGTGTATTTCGTTATTAGATCTCATCACTGGTTCGTTTGTAAGCGCTGTTTTGTTGAGCCTTCTTTGACTCTTTGTACCTAAGTATACTTGTATGTTTAGTACCTATTGCTATTAGTGTAATTGGAAAGATGTCATTGAGAATCACTTAACTGAGTTCATCATCATTATGTTACTGAGGGCACAGAGTATTGACTAAGGGACAGCCATGACGGGAAAATATTCCATTACAGTGCTTTTTATGTCCTGGGTCCTTCGATGAAGAATAACACTAGATTCCCGGTCAGCGCTTCAAAAACGGGCCGAAAAATATGGCCACAAATACGGTTGTATCACTATTTTTAAATTAGTATGGTCCATAGCCAACATCAATACGTAAAACATGCCGCAATGTGCGTTCAAAAACTGTGCAAATAACCACCGTAACACCTTGAATTTGATAGGAATATCTTTTTTTGGGTAAGTTAAGTGTTTTTCATAAAGTAAAAACCGAATTAAATAGTAAATATGAATCAATTATCAAATATTATGATTGTTTGACCAACATTTGCGTTGGAAAAGCGAACGCGCCAACTATTGTAACAAACATTGACTGTTCTGGAACAGAGAATGCATGGAGTAGTTTGACAAGCTTTTTTTTTTTAATTGCCGCGCTTGCTTTTGGATTATTAAACGCGAACGTTTCAGCCTGCCCGAATGTATTTAACTTTTCACATATAAACCCCATAACAGTAATAAAAGCTTTTAAGCAAATCAAGATCAAACCGACTGAAGATCTGTGGGGAATGTCCATCAAAGCTTGTACCTCCATTATTCAGACTATAGCGCCGTACTTAGCTGTTATTTTTAATTTGTGTGTGGATCAAGGAGTCTTTCCGGATCTAATGAAATATAGTAAGGTTATACCACTTTTTAAATCCGGGGACAGTAAAGACACAAATAATTATAGACCAGTATCCGTGTTGCCGGTTTTCAGCAAGGTATTTGAGAAGATAATGCTTAATCAAATGCTCATTCATTTTAATAAGAATAAAATCTTGCATGATAAACAGTATGGTTTCACCAAAGGACGTTGTACAACTGACGCTGGTGTCACCCTATTAAAACACATCTTTAATGCGTGGGAAGAGTCGCAGAATGCCATAGGTATCTTCTGCGACCTGTCGAAGGCGTTTGATTGCGTTAATCATGAAACATTACTTCTGAAACTTGAGCATTACGGGCTAGGTCAATCAGCGTTAAGTTTGGTTGAATCTTATTTAAGTGATAGACAGCAATTAGTTCAGATAAACGGTGTGAATTCGTTGGGGTTAAACGTGAAAATGGGGGTACCCCAGGGCTCAATATTAGGTCCTTTCTTATTTTTAATATACATAAACGATTTACCCCGTCTATTGGAAAACAAACTAAACATGGTGTTATTTGCTGATGACACATCTTTAATTTTTTTAATAAATAGACGTACTTGTCAGGTTGACGACGTAAATAACGCGCTACGGCAGGTTCAGGATTGGTTCACTGCAAATAATTTAGTTTTAAATGGTAAAAAAACCAAGTGCGTAAAATTTTCCTTGCCGAATGTAAAAAGTACTGATTGTGACATTATCTTAAACAAGGAGAAGTTAGAATTCGTCGATAAAACGGTTTTCCTGGGGATCACGCTAGACTCAACGTTACAATGGGGTCCTCATTTAATATCACTTGCAGGGCGGCTAAGTTCGGCAGCTTATGCTGTTAGAAAGATTCGTCAATTTAGTGATGTAGATACCGCGAGGCTGGTCTATTTTAGTTACTTTCATAGTATAATGTCTTACGGTATTTTACTATGGGGAAGGGCTGCAGACATTGAGTCAATTTTTATTCTGCAAAAACGAGCCATCAGAGCGATATACAATCTTCGCCGGCGCGATTCTCTAAGGGAACTGTTTAAGGGCATTAACATCATGACGGTTCCTTGTCAATATATTTATGAAAATATCATGTACGTGAGAAAAAATTTACATCTTTTTAGTAAAAACGGAGATAGACATAATTACATTACTAGAAATAGGGACCAATTAGTTCAACCAGGTTTCAGACTGGCTAAAGTAGCCTCTTCTTTCATGGGGTACTGTACAAAATGTTACAATAAAATTCCTCCCCACATTCTAGAACTGAATGAGACGAAATTTAAAACTTGTATAAAACGCACACTATGCAGGCAGGCATATTATAAGTTGGGGGATTACATCACTGATAAAAATGCTTGGCTCAATGCTACTCTTGCTCCACAACCACTAGGGCGCAAAAACAAGTGATATGCAGAACATTATTGTTTTGTAGAATTGTTGGACCTGCTGAAGACTGTATGAATATATTTGTATTATATAGACTCAATTTCTTTTAGTATAGTATAACTGCGCAGCACGTGTGTGAGTACTATGTACCCAACTGTAAATCTACCATTTGCTGTACCTCGGTGTCGTTCGTTGACTTGTGTTTGCCCTGGCAGTTGAGTGTGTCATGCTCTCTCAAATGTCTCTCTGATGGTGGCGTGTGTGTTGGATCATTCGGTTCCCTTCATGATGGTTGAGCTGGGTGGTGCCGATTCATGCGTCATGTTCGTGAACGGGCGCCGTCAGTTGGGATTGGTCTTAACTTAACTGCTTCGGATGCTAGTGTTTTTCTAGCGCTTATTATGTAACTGCACAGTACATGTGTGAGTACTTTTAATACTTTGTACCTGTACGTAGTATAGTATGTAGTGATTCTGGGTGCATTGTCCTCACACATATAAATTTATTAATGTATGTACTTATGTACCTAAATATTGTAAAAAAAACATATATTTTTTTTAAAAGAGTAAGTATGGAGTTTCTTGTGCGTTCTTCTCCATAACAAGCTACTTTCCGAATGCACGGTAGAATCAATTTTTATTCCTTGTAAATTTTAATGTAACTAACGTTCAAAAGTGCCACTTTGTGGCCTAGTTGAAATAAAATATCTTTGTCTTGTCTTGTAATTAAACTAGTGATTCCGTACGATTAATCATTAATTTATCCTCGTATAAAATCCATCCCATTTTATTCTATGTATGAAAACTTCTTGCTACTAAACTTTTATAAATTGATTTATAAATTTAAAACTCAACTGCAAAACTAATGATCGAGCTCGTAAACAAAAGTCACGACCGCGTAACAGCGTAAATAAATACTTATGCAAATGATTCAATTTTCGAATCATAACTATAGCCTCTGAAAGTTCGCCATGTTTAACAACTGTATTGAAAAAAAAAATATTCAAATCGATCCAGCCGTTTTTGAGTTTTAGCGAGACCAACAAACAGCAATTGATTTTTATAATATAGAAAGATAGGTAGATAAGTGTGTGTGGCCATTTGAGCGACTTATATTCGTTCCTGGTTCTTAATATAGTATTTTTAAAGATCGGTGATATAAAAAAATAATTAAACGTTTCCACTCCACTCATTCCTTGTCCAAGCAGCGAGCCGGAACGAAAATTTTGAAAATTCGGATTTCGAATTCCTTTTTTTGTCACATTGTAATTCAGACTTTAATACTTGCGAGTAAGACTAAATTTGTATTGAGTGCAAACATTTTTTATTGCTTTTTGTACAGTTTTGTGAATGTAACTTTAAACATTGCATTTAAGGTTGAATTTACATTAATGAATATTTATTTCAAGAAGAATTCTTAGAATTATCTAAACACAATTAGCGTCAGTTTTAAAGATAAGTTTTGTATGGGATCCTTTATCTAGTCAATTCTTCATCGAAGCCTGGGTCAGTTTATGTTCATCCCTAGGGCAAATTAGTATCTAAAGTGTTAATATAAATTTTCTACTATTAGGCTTCAGTTTTGGGAGACCTTTGAATTGGTTCGACAGTGACTTCTGAAAAATGCACAAAATAAAATGTTTTATCGTTGAAACTGGTTCATTACTATCCACTTTAAAACACCAGTAGTTCGTCGGCAGTAGGTTCTATTACACCAATAATTATAAGTGCGCTATCGCACATAACGCGGTCTAGTAGTGCAAACCTGTTCGTAAAATTATGTTCTGCACAGTATTATGTTTATGATCTTTTTCACTTAAAAACATCAACAATATATGAAGTTAATAAATAGCCATAACTTTAACTGTTGTGTTCTTCTGTCACTGGCTTTTTTCCACGACTTTGCTTCCTTGGTCATTATTCAAAAACCGTACATTTTCTGGTATAAAAAGTAGTTTATGGCACTCGGTATTTTAATCTAGCTATCTATTAGTGAAAGAATTTTGGGAATCGGATCACTTATTACTATAAAATTTAAAAACCCTCGACGAGATATCTTGCGTTATTATCCCGATTCACGCACATGACCATATTTTTTGTATGGCTGAAACGATTTTCATCAACCATAGCTAAGAACTCTCCCGATAATGTCACCTTTCAAACATAAAAAAACTTAATCGAAATCGATTCTTCCGTTTAGGAGCTATGATGCCACAGACAGATACACAAATTCATAAACATACAAGTACACACGTCAAACTTATAACACCCCTCGTTTTCGGTCGGGGGTTAAAAACAATCAATTTTGCATCTTTATAACTTCTAAACGTAGACTGCCGAGCAAAGTGCCTTCGGCGTCACTAACGCAGAGATACTAGGAATGTATGGGGCATCATTCAAGCGCATTGACACTTTGCGCAGCTGTAACTGTGGTTTGATCCGAACGCGTATTATCCGGCACTTAGGTTCTTCTTTCCACGAATATCCAGTGTAAACTGCCGAGCAAAGCGGCTCCGGCGCCATCAAGGTCCTAAGCCACTTTGCACGGAAATCTACCTTTATTTATATTTTAGGTACATTTGAAAGTCTGTATCTATCGCCAGGTGCTTAATTTTTCCGGCACAAACAAACATTTTGCCACCACATCCTTAGTCCGAATATATTTTCATAAACTCAGCACGGAAAGGGACGTACATATGTTATCAACTTTTAAACCGTCTGGTTGCGGGTGGTTCATAACGGGCTCGTCAACAAACTTGTTGCGAATATTTTCGGTTACGTCGCGGCTTGCGGCTCAGAAAATGAGAGCCTCGTTCTGATGAGGAACAGACAATGAAACGTCCGGCCTTTGTATTCACACCTGTTATTAAAACTCCCGTGAAGCGTACCAAGCCCGCTGTGTGTAATATCTGCCTGTTTACATATGTTTTACATTAGTCACCTCAGACAATATTCAATCTGTCTAGTAGCCTATTCCCAACTATGGGGACAGCTTTCAGTCTAAACGGAGGTATTTTTAACCCCCGAAGGAAAAAGAGGGGTGCTATAAGTTTGAAGTGCGTACCTGGGTGTTTGTGTATGTGTCTGTGGCATCGTAGCTCCTAAACGGGTGAACCGAATTTGAAATAGACTATTTTTTTTTAATTTTTCTTTCTTTACAGTGTTCGTAGCTATCTTTGATGCAAATCGGTTCAGCCGTTAAAATGTTATGGGCGTTTTACTGTTTGAATCGAGGTGTTTTTGCAAGATATCGTGTCAAAATTACGTGTTTAATAGATTGTCGATCGAAGCGTCTTCTACTAGATAAATTATGTACCATGAAAAAAAATGTGTCTGTGGATTTTTAATTTTACATGTACATAGAGTGACTGCCCTATCTGACGTTACAACCCAGTAACAGGGTCACATGTGATCATCATCACCAACCTTATAATGTTCCCACTGCTGAGACACAGGCATCCTCTCTGTGTGAGAGGTAATGGGCCTTAATCCACCACGCGAGCCCGGTGCGGGTTGGTGGATGTCACACGTCTTCGAATTTTTGATCCTCGGACATGCCGGTTTCCTCACGATGTTTTCCTTCACCGTTTTCAGAGCAGTGGTGATGAAATAATTTACTCAAAGTAAAGCGCCTGCCTAAGTCCGAACTCACGAACGACTTACGATGCGTAAGACTGGCCGTTACCATTACTGCTGCAAAGTTAATTTATATCTATATATTAATTCATATAAACACTGGGACATAGTTTTTATAATACTTGCTGTAAAATATACACAATTTGTCAAGGGTGAGCCCAGGATTAATTTCTGGGAGGGGCACAAGGGGCGGACGGGAAAAATATCTACAATAACTGTTAAAAATAAACTTGAAGTATGATACTTCAAGTTCATTTCTACAAGTTCAAGAAAAATTTAATGTTTAATAAAGACAGTTTTCTCTCATGTGTACTGCTAAATATGTCCAACACTTCATTAACGTTCATTTTGGCCACAACGTCTTGATGGATATGCATTAAAGCCATCAAACATTCAAACGCTCTTCTGTCATCCTGTTGCGAAGATATGACTTTAATCAGCGTAAGGTGGAGAAAGTTCGCTCGGCAGTGCAGTAGTCACTGGAAACGCAATTCCAGCCAGAAATAGACAAGAGTTTTACTCATGTTCTTTCTGTATATATTCATATATTTTAACAACTCTAATAATTTGATTTACTTCTAAGTATGTACTGTGATGGAATCTCCACAATATACAAAAATACCGTCGGTAACTGCCCCTGCCCTCCCCTCCCTCCTTAAATCCGCCCTTGTAATGTGTCACTGATGTTTTACCAAAATAAATAAAATAAAACACAGCTACTGACAACGCTTATTTTAATGAGCACATTACTATGTTATGGCGCAGCTATCAACTTAGACCGGACTAAAAATATAATATTATAATAACCCGTAAATAAATAACCCGACTACGGTCTTTTTATTTTTTATTTACCATCAAAATCGGATGAACAGTTTAGGTGCTACGGAGGAACATACATAAATACTTACATACATAGACTGCTAAAATCATAATCATGCCTTTTGGCTTCGCCGTAGCCGGGTATAACATACGCCGTTCAATTTCGAAAAGATGCCAATATTTGCATTTTACAATTTCAATATTAGAAATATCTACTACATACTCGTACCAATATTTCAGGCTTACTCTGTAGGGACGTGGGAATATCAGACAAAGGTAGCAACTCAATAAAAGAACACATTGCCTTTAAACGTTTTCGGTATTGCGTAAATAATTTAGAAAGGGTACGCCCTCCACCCTATGAGTTGAATTCAAACATCCTTAACATGGCCTATCCCCTTTCGATTGTATTACGCAATACGAAAGTCGTCATTTAAAAGGTGTCTTCACCCTTACCTATACGTGTTCTTTGCCAAATTCACTTACGCAATTAGGCTGCTGTACGCAGAAAAAAAATCGATCACAATCAAAATGAAATTCATTCTTGTTCGCAGTAACAGGTGTATCTATCCGAACATTTCTATCATAAAAATGCTTCGCAGTACAGCACAGTGAATACGTTGCATAAAATGAGATGATGCAGCGCATTGAAAGCAAAATTGTGAAGTGGAAACCTGTGAATATTCTGGAGCATTGAATGAGAGAAATAACGGAGTGGGCACCAGCTGTCAGTGAGGCATAGCGGCTCGGCCTTTACGAATACAGTACGATGATTGCACGCATAGAAAACGATTTGAAAATCTATTTAGCTCGAATTGCGGAGTGCTTACATTTATTTTTGAACCAGAAAATGTAGGTGGTACACGCCGTAATATGCGTGTTGAAACAGTATAAGTATGATTTGAAGTGAAGTCTTACTTACTACTTACAGATTTTTATAAGCGCAGGGTTTTTTACAGATATCCTATATATATTTTTACAGATGTATAGATATATAGATATTTTTACAGACAGTAAAAAACCCTGCGCTTATAAAAATAACTTATGCGATGAAAGCTTAAAAGACAGAATTCTCGTAAGTTTGTTAGATAATTTAAACACGCTTTTTCTACATGTTAAAATCTCGAAGATTTCGACCAAGGTTGGTCAGTTCTAGAGTAAGCAAAAAGACATCAATAAATCGAAGGTCGACAGACGAAGCGGTAACTTGGAAAGAATAATTCATGTATCTAGGTCTGTGGTCGCTTTAGGAAGCCTATAAATAGCACTAGACCGTCAAGATTCTGCCAAGAAGCAGATGAAAACTTTTGTAACCCGAATTTCATCTCCGAATATAAAGTCCAACTTCTTATCGGCGCAAACTTCTATAATTCTTGGGTCTTATAGCGAGTCGCAATAGAAATTTCTTTACACGAAACTTGCTCTTTCATACGCGAAAATATCACGCTTGAAAAAATAAAATGGATCGAGTTAGTGCAAGTGTAAAACCGTGTTCGCTTTACAATTTTGTTCCCAAAAGATTGCTAAAGTTTTCCGTCACATGTAAGCAAATGTGCATACAATCGCACGGACTTGCGACAAGTCTTACGTCCGACACGTCGTTAACTCGCAAGTTTTTCCAACGGAATACTTGATGCGATATATATGCAAGTACTGAAGTATTTCAAACGACTTGAACCGCAAGCCTGCCTGATTTTAACCCACTTTTTAAACTATTGAAGTTTTGACGTCGGAGTCGAATTTAAAAGAGGCATTGCGCTATGTTTGTGATTTAAAGTGCAGAGCTGGTTGGCTCACTAGACTATCAAGTGCGGCTCACACAAAAACTTTTAAAACTGACTTATTTGCTAGTATTTTTGTATATCTGTGAATAAGATATCTAGAATTCTGTCTCAAAGTATTCTTTGGTTTAGTCAAGGTCGCGAAAGAAGGCTGTATTTTATCTTTAGACTTTAGGCTTCATTTACTTAGGGTCTTTTAGACCGTAGTCTTCTTGTGTAAGCAGAAAAAGGATCTTAATGCACTCTACTGAGTTAAAGTTGTCTAGGTTTTTATAGTCCCAGCCTGGCGAAGCGAACACACCAATTTTGTTGACTTTTTCAGCTTGACTGCCTCGTTGTTCTACTTTTGAGTATGAGGTCCTGAGTTTGAATCCCGGGTCAGCAAAGTGTTGTTGTGGTTTTCCATCTGAAATTTCTTAGAAGCAGCCTGCAGCCTAATTGCGTAAGTGAATTTGGGAAGGCAAAGGGTTTTGATCCCATCAATCGACAAATCACATAGACGGAAATCCACATCAAGTCTTTCATCTTGTATCCACTGCCTATCCCTTCGGAGCATACGGCGTGATATTATGATGTATCTGGCAAAGCGAACATACGAACTCTGTAAACTTTTTCAGTTTCATTCCCCGTTATTAATATCACAGTTGATGATTGATATTACCTCGTTACCGTTTAATTGGGCGTCCTGTTACGCCAAATTGATTGCGATGGGCAATTAGGTTTTCGAATAAATTAATTAAGGGCAATATTCAATTATAACGGGTGGTAAATTAATGCGGGGAAGTAGTACTTATACTTAGTTTGAAGGGATTTGAAATGAGTGTGTTTTTGACCGACGAAAGAAAAAGGTGGTTCTTAATTTGACAAGTATATTTTTATGTATGTTCACGCATAACTTTTTATTAATAGAATAGAATAGAATAGAATAGAATGAATAGAATTCATTTATTTGTCAGAATATTGTACAAAGCTGTTATGTGAATTATATATTACGATCATAATATTCTGCCGTTTCCGGCGTACAAATATGGTTTGTAAAATTATGGGTTATCATTACATTAAAATTAAGTAATTAATCATTAGAATTACAAATTATTTAAGTGAATTGAACAATAGAGAAAAAGATTAATTATATAAGTCAAAATTCAATGATGTCAAGGAGATAAAATATGATTTATAGGTATTAATGTCAAATATTTAGGTAAATTTTTCATTCATAAAATCTTCAGTTGAGTAGTAGCATCTGCTTAAAAGAAAGGTAAATAATTTAAATTTAAATGTTCTGAGGCTGAGAGTTTTGAAGCCATCAGGTAAATTGTTATAAACAGTAATAGACATGCAGTATACACCATTAGAAAATAACTTAATTCTACGCCTAGGAACATTAAGCATATGCACTTTGCGGCTGGGTCTGGATACAACATCGTTATGCAAGTCAAATTCATTTCTGTTTTGGTGTACAAAGATACAAATTTCAAAAATGTATAGTGCCGGAAGTGGCAGTATTTTAAGTTTTTTAAATAGTGGAACACAACTGTCCAGTGGGTGCGCTCCACAAATTGAGCGTATACATTTTTTCTGAGCTCGAAACACTCTGTTAAGGTCAACAGAATTACCCCATATTATAATGCCGTAGCGCAAAACTGATGAGACATAACCATGGTATGCACACAGTGCCGCATTAACACTAGCCACACGTGTTAGTCTATATAAAACAAATACAAATCGATCTATCTTCTTACATAGATCATCAATATGAGATTTCCAGTTACAGATTTTGTCAATTGTTATCCCCAAGAATTTTGCGTAATCAACCTCTTCTATTGTCTCATTTCCACATTGTATTTTAAGCCGTGGACGCGTACTATTATATGTCTGGAATTGTATCATTTTAGTTTTCTTAATATTAATATGAAGATTATTGTGTTCAAGCCATGTAATCATTTTATTCAATGTCATGTTTATTTAATTTTGGTACTCAACAATGTCGTCATTTTCTTTTATAATACTGAGGGTCGTATCGTCAGCGTATAGTATGCAATTGTGGGCTGTTACACCAGGCAAGTCGTTTACATATAGCAAGAATAAAGGCGGCCCCAGTATGGTGCCTTGGGGAACACCGCAGTTATTTTCGCGATACTGAGACCTATATGCGAGCTTTTTGATTTCCTGTTTGTCCCGAAATCTCAACACATTGCTGTCGATGTGTAAGGTAGCTTTCGAGCCATTTCAACGCGTTTCCCCTTATGCCATATCGGTCTAATTTATAAATTAAGAGTTTATGGTTCACGAAATCAAAAGCCTTGGACATATCTAGAAAAATGGAAACAATTGGTAGTTTATCATTAAGGCTTTTCGTTATTAATTTTAATAGAGCAAAACAAGCTGTTGTGGTCGATTTATTTTTTCTGAAACCAAATTGATCTTCACTTAGAATTTTGTATTTGGATAAAAAACCGGAGAGTTTTTCGTGCATAACCTTTTCAAAGATCTTTGATAAAATTGGAATGAGTGTTATGGGGCGGTAATTATTCATATCACTTCTATCACCTTTCTTGTGGATTGGTTTAACTATTGAGAATTTTAACCGTGAGGGTAATAAACCTTGCATAAATGACAAATTAATAATATGGCTAAAATGAGTTGATAAAAATGTTGAGCATAATTTAAGAATTTTTGTGTTAATTTCATCGTATCCCGTAGAGTTGGTCGATTTTAAAGAGTTTATTATCTTATATACATTGGTGTCATCAGTTGGGGTCAAATACATAGTATTTGGGAGATAAGTTAGCTAGGACCCATTAATGATATTTTTTATCAGTGGTGCTAGGCAACTGGGCTTATCCCAGTTGTAAACGATCCTTTGTGTCTATTGGCCTTGTTTTTTCTGTCTCCTGATTTGTATGAATGGAAGTGGATTTTTTTTTTCTACTCCTCCGTTATTCTTTTCTGATTTATTTCGTTGCGGGATCCAAGACCTTTAAATTCATTCTTCGGGACTTCGTCAAGCTTCATTGCCTCGGCGCTTTTCTGGTGGTTGCCACTGTTGATTCTGGCTTTCAGGAGTTGCAGTAGTTTGGGAATAGTGCAGTGGGTTGATTTTTCACAGCAGACCTGAGAATTTCATAAATTAATTTTAACTAGATACCTCAAGGTATTTCAGAGAATGTCATGACACACGGACACACAGACAACGAAGTGATCCTATAAGGATTCCTTTTTTACTTTTGAGGAACAGAACCCTAAAATACCACCTAAATTTTTTATTTCAAGTAACAACACAAGTGACATTTACGGGTGATTGACTGCAGAAGACAAAACCAGGGAGAGTTCTGTGTTGGGCTATGGGGAGAAGTTTGGCTAGCAGTGGAACAAAAAGTTTGAAAAAAGACAACATATGATTACGGCGTCAATGGCCGCTGGTGAAATGTTTGTGCAGAATAATAGTACATGTGTATTAAGGGCGGTATGTAAGGAATTACGATCGAGGCTCTAGTAGAAGCCCGAATTCGAAGACTGAGGGCTTTCTGAGTCGAGGTTCGTAATTCCCGTACCGCCCGTGATACACACAATGTTTTTCATCACATTTCGAGTAATAATTATGAATTATAGCTTTAATACACAAGTCAGCGCAGCTGTTATTACGAAATACGTGTACTTTTTTTTAAGCGCTTGGCGAATATTTGCCCACACCACAGATTATATAGTGTTTCATTAAGAAACTTTAAGGGCAAATACTTACGTAGGTATACAGCCATGACGGAGTGTAAAAAGAATTAAATAATTTCGACGTTTTCATACTATAACTATTTAAATCGATTATTAAGAACATTTGTAGAGTATTTAAGTAACATGTAGCGAAATTGCAAAAAAAATCCTGTTTAGATAACATTTTAAGACAATTTTTCAATTGCGTGTAAACTCCTTGCTTGAACTTGCATGACCTGTGTGCTGTGCCATAAATTAAAAAAATATTACTTACCGCCCTAGGGTTTCATGACAAAAAGAAAGCCCGAGGGTTTTATATAGGGCAATACGGCCAAGTTAACCTGTATGTTTAGATACTTTTTACGAGCAAGTGTGATGAAAAATATATTTCTTTCTTCTTTCAAATGATTTTTTACTGCTTTATCGTAAGTAGATCTACCGCCTGCAAAGTTTCGCTACTTAATTTAATTTGACGCCGTATTAGTAAAGGTTTCGACAGATTTTCAAGCACAACTTGTTTCTACATAGTCAAAGGCTTGTCCTATAAAAGTGGACGTCAAAAGTTCTAGGAAAGATTGTATTCTCGAAATAAAACTCCAGATCAGAACGTACAAGTCAGGTTTTCTTTGTGTTCTCTCGGACAAAGAATACTGTGTGAACAAAGAAACGAATATAGGTTTTAATCATATTTGGCTTTAATATGGTTGAGAAAAGTTTTAATACAACATTGTGTCAATGTACCTAGCCTTTTTACCCCCGACGGAAAAAGAGGAGTGTTATAAGTTTGACGTGTGTACTTGTGTGTTTGAGTATCTGTCATTGGCATCATACCTCCTAAACGGATGAACCGATTCTGATTTAATTTCTTTTGTTTGAAAAGTGGCTTTATCGAGTGTTTTCTTAGCTATGTTTAATTAAAATCGTTTCAGCCTTTCTGAAGTTTTTGGTCATTTTCCTGTTTGAATCAGGGTGTTTCAAAGATATCGTGTCATAATTACGTGTTTAATAGATTGTCGATCGAAGCGTGTCTACCACTAAATGAATTATGTAGCATGAAATAAAAATGTATTTGGTTTTTAAATTTTAATTTTTCTCGTTTATTTTGGGGTCCACTTTCAATCGAGCTGGATGTCAGTGAGTATCAGTATTTTACAGGGAACTGTGGCCGTTCAGAGTCAGAATATCAATATTTAGTATGCTGCGATCCATGGATTAGTTGCTAGTATCTTATTCTTAGTGTGTTTGTTATACATCCAGGTTAGTGATGCATATATGAGAGACATGGTAAGATACATGAAACTAAAACTTTTTCTTTATGCTTATTTTATTATTTATTTATGTTGGTTAAGAAGAAATTCTAGCCATAATTTGTTCTCTGTCAAAATTGATTTGGACGTCTAAGGCGTTTAGGAGGGGTAGGTATAAGAAGCGAAAATACTTAGTGTTGTTAATTACACTAGATTACTATTGTAAACTTATTTTTATACTTTGCAATAAATGTTTATGAATATGTTAAACAACCTTTCTTAACCCTAAAAGTGATAGCAGAAATATTCTGTCACGTCACATTTCTTTTGTAAAGATACCCATTTTTACCAAGTTCCCTACATTGTGGCTGTAGTGCCTGTAGTTAAATGTTCATTATTCGATTAAAACAATACATGGTGCATCTGTTCCTGTAACTGATCGGCTCGAGCTCCTTGGCATGGAGTTGACATCCAGTCTCAACTTCGGCTCCTCCATTGAGTACAAAGCCCATATTGCGGATAAAAAACTGGACATCCTAAACAGAGTGAAGCGATACTTTAAGCCTGAACAGCTTCTTACTCTTTACAAGGCGCAAGTCCGATCCTGCATGGAGTATTGCAGCCACCTTTGGCATGGCTCAGCTAAATATCAGCTTGCCGCGCTTGACTCGGTGGAACGCAGATCTAAGAGGCTGATTGCCGACTTCAACCTGTTGGATGCCAAGCTTCAAAGCTTGGCTCATCGCAGTAAGGTTGCCTGCTTGTCGGTCTTCTACAGATTGTACTTCGGCTAGTGTGCTCATGAACTCCAGGACCACATCCCACCGGCCCCCTTCTGCCATCGGACGTCTAGACGCACTGTAAGTTATCATCCTCACCTAGTTGACATGACACCAATTCGCACCACTTGGCTTCCAAACATCTTTCATAATACGCACAGCAAAAGAGTGGAACACACTACCTGCGTCTGTGTTTCTGAGCGCTTACAAACCGAATCTTTTCAAAGTTAGGATGAACAAGCTTCTTCTGGGTAAGGTCATTCCATCGTCGACTCTGTCTTTGTCACCTCTGACCTAGACTAGAGTCAAAAGCAAACCCATAATAAATAAAAATAAAAACATAGTATGATTCTAATGTAATTAAAATAGTTATTAGAAGCTGGTAAAGTAAGGTAAATGATACTAAATGGCTTGCTCTCTTGGGAGACTGAGGGAACCAAGATTTAATAAATTTTGAAGACCGGAATCAAGGAATTCGCGATGGATACATATTGCGGGTCCATTATAATATAATTCGATTCACAAAATAAATATTATTAAAACCAGACGTGACAGAATTTATTTCTGGACAGCTCTGTCCCCATATAAACCTTTTTCAGCTGAAATAAAAACCGTGTAAACCAGTGTTATTTTTTTAAAGCTAAAGTTTTAGTCTTACGAAAAAATCATGTGTACCAAATGATGTACATGAATCTTCTTTAACAAACATATTTTTTAAACCATTAAATAGAGCCGGTAACGAAATGAGAAATAGGCTTTAAAAAGAAACCGAATTACGGCACTCATCAGAAATAAGGCCCTTTTACATGTGTATTTTCCAGAAACTAGGTACTGGGCGTTTCCAATAACATTTTGTATGAACGATGAAGTACAAGAAAACGGATCACAATCAAGATTTTTTATAGATTTCGTTGTATTTTAAAAGATTTTTTCTAAAAAAAGAACCTTGAAACATTTTCTTGAACAAGGTCTTTATTTAAGCTTCACAACGGGCACTTTTCTCATCCTAGATAATACAGTACCTTTTATATTATAGTTTGTCAAAGCGGCTTATCGGAAATGAAATCATTTCAACTATCCATTACCCGATAGCCTTTATTCAGACGGTCAAAGGACAGAATGATAAGAATAGCCGTAATGATGTTGAAAAAGATTATTAAAGACTAGCTGTGCCTTGCGATTTCATCTGCGCTATTTATTAATTCGCTATCACTTAGCGTTCTTTTTGCTCGTCTCCTAACAGCCGTGGCGTGATGAATCTTCCTCAAGAAATGGGCTATATAATAAAAAAAAACAAATACAGACTGGTTTTTTCGAAGTTTAGTGCGATTAAATAAAGCACAAACTCTTGAGCTTTGTTCTATAAAGGTGAGTATAGACTAGAATATTTACTTGTAACAGATAATCGAACATTCACTGTTCTTTAAATTTACTCGAACCACACTTCGAACATGACGCTCGATGTTTTGTTTCAACCTAATTTTAAAAACCAACGAGCGTTTTGGTGTAACTTTTTATCGAGCAAAGGCACGAGCGCGGGTGACTTAGATTGAGGTAAATAATTAATGCAAGATACAAAGAAATGTTACAGGTAAATGCTTACTCGCCGTGAGCATAACTTCGAACATTCGCCAGAATGTTACATTACATAGAAATGCTTTAGGAAACTGAGAATTTGTCTGTATTTCACCATTCGTAAGAACGTTACATGAAGCTGCGTCTACGCTAGACGAACCGAGCACAAATTCGAACCGACAAAACACCGAAAAATAAAAAATTAACCACTAAAGATGTAACGAAGTAACGTAACGTAACGAAGTTTATGTGTATGTGTAATGTGTGTTGTAATGTAAGTGTGGACCGCTTACGAGCCTTGAACGCCGCGGCACAGATAATATAATACTAAAGTGCCGCGGACAAAGACGCCGCGAACGGCTACGCTCGTGCTCGGCTCGTCTAGCGTAGACGCAGCTTTACATGCTGTATGCTCGCGGAAACGCTCTAGTTTATACTCACCTTTAGATTTACAAGTAAACATGGATTTCATGCAAGTTGACGTTGTTCTCCTTCGATTTTTCATAGGGCCAACTGCTTAAATCCCCAATTCAGGATATGTTATTGTGTTACAATTTAGAATTTCTCAGTATCCGCCGACGGATTTGTGTCCGTTTGAAGACAAATAGTTAATTAGGGTTCCGTAACTCAAACGGGAAAAAAAAGGAACACTTATAAGATCACTTTCTTGTCCGTCTGTCCGTGTGTCACCACCGATTTTCTCAGGAATGGGTGAATCTAGCAAGTTGAAATTTATACCAGATACTGAGGTCTATAGTCCCTATTAGGTGTATATATCAAGGTCCTTTTTTTTTTTTTTTTTTTCCTTTGTGTTAAATCCTCATTGAATGTCCTCCGCCCTGGGGGAGCGGAGGGGTCTGTCCGACTCGTACTGACTAAAAACCACCCCGGTGTTCCGTCTCACACCTACACCGGGGGTCGCGGGAACAACGATACTTCCGCAACCCCCGGCTAGTGCCGGCCCGCCTCTGCGGGCCACGACCTCGGGTTGGGGGGGAGTGAGGTGTTTGACTCCCCTGCAACGTCTGAGAGGGGCACGCGTGGAACCCTACGCGCCGCCACCTCGGGTCCAGATGTTTGGGGGGCGACGGACGTCCCCGAGTCCGTCGCCCCTGGACCCATTTACGAGGGCCGGAAGAGGGCGTTATCCGCCCTCCACCGACGCCCGGCGCGTCAGCTGCGGATCGGGTTAGCGGATGAAATCTCCCTCACCCTCTCCACAGCCACCTTCTGCGAGACCACTGTTTCGCAGAAGGATACCACCGCGTCTCAGGACTCTTCACTGCCGACCATAGACTCGACTACGGCCGGCAGCGACAGGTCACTGCCTACTTCTGAGATGAGGGCACGGCGCTGCTCCTCCCAAGGGGCACATTCTGCCAGCGTATGCCGTGCCGTGTCCTCCCGGCAGTCGACGCAGTGGTGACACCGGGCGTCCGGCTCCCTGTTTATGCGACACAGGTACTTCCCGAAGCAACCATGCCCCGAGAGCACCTGCGTCACCCGAAACGACAGGGAGCCGTGCCTCCTCCCGAGCCAGTGCTCGAGCACTGGCCGGACCGCCTCGATGGTGACGAGGCCGGCGGTAGGGCGTGCAAGCCTGTCCCGCCATTCCGCCACCAGGACCTCGCGGAGCTGAGACCGACGCAACTCCATATGTCGCTGCATCGGCCCTTTGCCCCGCGCCCGCGCTTCCTCGCGCCACCGATACAGTGACGCGAGTACCTTCGCCTCCAGGTCCCAGGGCGGGGATCCGGCCAGCGCACAAGCCGCCTCGTAGGAGATCGTGCGATACCCCCTGATGACTCTGACGGCCATCGCTCTCTGCGGCTTTCGCAGAACAGCGTTGCTGCCGGCCGTCAGGTCAGTCGCCCAGATCGGGGCCCCATACAGGGCAATCGATCGCACGATCCCCACTTAGAGCCGCCTACAGGCAGCGCTCGGGCCCCCCAGATTGGGAAGCAGCGATGACAGCGCCCCAGCCGCGCCCACCAACTTGGGCGCTAGCCGCTGGCAGTGGGGGCCGAAATCCCACCGGCTGTCGAGCACCAATCCCAGGTACTTCATGGTTGACTCGACAGCGATTCGAGCCCCCCCTACGACGATGTGGGCATCGGGCGGTGGCGCCAAGTCGGAGGCCATGGTCTTTTATGGTCCCCACCATGAAAGACCATGGCCTCCGACTTGTTGAGGGCCTCCTCCAGGCCAAGGCGCCGTATGCGGCTCACCACCTGTGAGACCGCAGCCGTCGCCAGCAACGCTGCCTCCCTGTACGAACGCCCCCGGGCGGTGACCAGCGTATCATCCGCGTAACACGTCAGGTCTACGCCCGGTTGGAGTTCGCCCCTCAGCACCCAGTCGTACCCGATGTTCCACAGGGGTGGGCCCAAGACTGAGCCCTGTGGAACACCGCACGACATGCCGTACTGGTTTTCGACGCCATCACGTCCCACGTAGGTGACACACCTCTCCGCCAAATAAGCCCCGACGATGCGGCGGAGGTAGGGAGGCACTCGATTATACCGCAGTGCCTCCCGAACACAACTCCAGGGCAGGGTGTTGAAGGCGTTGAAAATGTCCAAGGACACGGCCAACATCACCCCACCCTGGGACACCGCTTCCTCCGCCAGGACTCTCACATGCGATATCGCGTTGTAGTGTGTAACATTAAGTACCTAGACTAAGTTGTTACACATGTTCAGTTTAAGTGAGCAGTCTCTAAATATACGTCATACAGAACAGACGCCTTTTAATTCAATATAAACAATCGTCCCTCTACATGGCGACCCTGCCAGAGGCACGGTGTTGGATTACGTCGCGACGAAACAATGTGACGGTGTCAGCGTTTTTAACCGTGTGACCGCGTCGCGTCGGCCACCGGCCACCGTGCATTGGATTGCATTATAAGAAAAATACACAACAGTTCAGTTAAAAATACTCGGCTTGTTCAGACATTTAAAAAAAAAAAAAAAATGGGAAAAGAGTGCAGTAAGTGTTTATGTGAAAACAAGGAAACCATCATTACACAACACGGCAGTGAAAATAATGGAGGTGCTGATGTCTCTTCACACTTTAGAACGAGTAATATCCTACTGGGGGTGATGGTTGCTGTTTGTGCTGGAGCTGTCTTGTACGTGCTATACGACCAATACAGGAGATGCCACAGTGAGTGGGTACGTACAGGGATACAAAACGGCATGCAGGCGGATTTTATCAAGCGAATGCAAGAACGGATGTCGGTCCGAGGACGAGGCCGCCCAGCTGAGGAGGAAGTTTAGAAAGATTATTCAACGGAGTGAAAGAGTGCCAATGCCAATGCGAGTGAATAAGCAAAAGTGCAAAAGTGAAAAATGCATAAATAATAAAGTGCATTTAGTGTGAAATAACCCTAAAATAACTGCGTTTTGTCTACGAAAATGTGAACATTTTAAGAACTTTAAGTGATTAATTTTAAATGATTTTAGTAATAAGATAGTGATTTATGGAAATACAGTTTAACAATATATACTCAAAGTTAGATTATATCAGAGTAAGCCTAAGGAAATTAGGTCCAGAGAAAAGATTGCGAGAATTAGGTCTAAGCAAAATAAGAAAAGCAAAATATGTGTTAAGGAATTAGAACTAAAACACTTAACTACTGAATATTCAGGGTTATTGATTGATAATCTGTGTAAATCTATAGAAGAAACTTATATAAAAATATTAAGTTACAGTGAGTCTAAATCATCAGACAACATGGCAAGTTTCGATTTAAAAACGGCAAATTCACTTATCCCTGTGATGGATGGTAACGAGGAGACCACGGAAAAAATTATACAAGGTATGGAAATGTATGATTCTTGTTTAACTTCAGCGGTAGATAAGAAACTACTAATTACTTTTGTGCTTAAAACTCGACTAACAAAACTAGCGAAATTAAAATTAAAGACAGATTATTCTAGTATGAATAATTTAATAACAGATATAAAATCATTTCTTTTAACAAAAAAGTCAGCAAATTCTATACTCATGCAAATGAATAAATTATCACAGAATGACTTGAGTATAGCAGAGTTTGGTAATAAGTTAGAAGAGCTTTTTATTAATTTAACTATTTCTCAATCTAACGATAACGAAGCAACGAGTGACGTTTTACAACCGATAAATGAAAAATATGCAATAAAACGGTTTCCAGATGGCCTTCGAAATAGAAGACTCAGTACAATCATCGCGGCTCGCGATTACCAACAGCTGAAGGACGCCATTCGTGCAGCACAGGATGAGGAGCCAGACCAGTCGGCCCAGCAAGCGGTAATGCATTTAAGAGGTAAGCCAAGGGGCAGAGGAAGATGGCAAAATAATCGTGCCCGTGGGTTCTACAATCGAAGTAACTACAATCAAGGTAATAATAATTATTCCTATCGTGGACGTGCCAATACTTCAAACTACAGAGGACGAAGTAATAATTACTACAATCGAGGACGAGGAAATAATACCCCAAGATTTCAATCACAGGCAAGTTACGGACGTGGACGAGATTTTAGAGGTCAAAATCGACAATTTTATGGTCGAGACAACCAACAACAAGCTGCATATGTTGCTGACCAACGAGCAAACCAACAGCAGCAAGAAATTGCGACAGAAAACCGTGAGTCGGGTAGCCAAAATACGTTTTTTCGAGCATAAAATTTTAACATGCCAGGGACTAGACTGCGTTAAATTTAAAATAGGTAATAAGTTATGTTCATTTTTGGTAGATACAGGGGCAACATTATCAGTCATAGCTAAAAATAAAATACCACATTATATAACATTACAAAGTAATGATACAATAATCAAAGGCATTGGTGGTAATATTAGTTCCACTGAAATCGCTAACTTGACATTGCAATTGTTCAGCTCACAAACACAGTCATATTCAACTTACCGAGAATCGGCGATGTTTACATTTAAGTTCCATGTATTAAATAACATGCCATGTCAGGCGGATGGAATTATTGGTCTAGACTTTCTTAGAATGTATAATGCAAACATTGATTTATTAAACAATGTTTTAAAATTACAAAGTAATGACAAAGAGTTTTTAATACAAATGTATCAGAATAGTAGATCTTATAGAAATCTGTATTTACCACGTAGAAGTGAATCAATTCACTTTGTAACAGTTCAGTCAAATTCACAAAATGATTACGTAGTTATTCCAAAACAATTATCGGAAAACATATTTTTGGCAGGAAGTATAGTACAACCAAGTAATGGGAAGATTCCTATTAAAATTTTAAACACATCTGAAGAAGATATTAGTTTACCATATTTTAAACCCGAATTAGAAAAATTGACAGATTACATTATTTGTCAATATAGCAGCACAGAAATGGATGCAAAGCGCGCAAAAAGACTTTTATCTACTTTAAATCTGAATTATTTACATCCAGACGAACAAAAAACAATTGAACAGATTTGTGCCAAGTACGCAGACGTTTTCCAATTAGAAGGTGATAAGCTGAGTACTACTAGTATAATGAACCAATCAATTAACTTAAAGCTAGGTGCTACGCCCATCTATACGAAACCATACAGACTACCACAGTCTACGAAATCGGAAATTGATAAACAAATTAAGCAGATGTTGGATGATGAAATAATAGAACCAACTAATAGTGAATGGAACAGTCCTATACTACTCGTTCCAAAGAAAAGCGACAATAATAATAAGAAATGGAGATTAGTTGTCGATTATAGAAAAATAAATGAGAAAATTCAAGATGATAAGTTCCCACTTCCAAACATTACAGAAATACTAGACTCTCTTTCCGGTTGCACTTATTTCAGCCATTTAGATTTATCACAAAGTTATTATCAAGTTGACCTTGAATTAAATAGCAGGAACGTAACAGCTTTCACTACAAGCTCTGGGCAGTATCAGATGACGCGCTTACCGATGGGATTGAAAATAAGCCCAGGTGCATTCTCGCGTATCATGTCAATTGCTATGTCGGGACTAAATTTTGAAAAATGCATAACATATATGGATGATTTAATAATCATTGGTAGAAACCTAGAAATACATAATCAAAATTTGATAAAAGTACTCGAAAGATTAAGGAAAGTCAATCTAAAAATAAATCCAAACAAATGTAATTTTTGTAAAAAGGAACTATTATACCTAGGTCATATTGTAACTGCTAAAGGTGTTTTGCCAGATCCAGAGAAGGTAAAGGCAATACCAAATTATACAAAACCACAAAATTCAGACGATGTACGACGATTCGTTGCTATGTGTAATTATTATCGTAAGTTTATCCCACATTTTGCAGATATTACTATTCCATTAAATAAACTTTGTAGGAAAAACATTAAATTTGAATGGACAGAAAATTGTGAAACTTCTTTTGATATCTTGAAAGGAGCACTTACGACTCCACCTATTTTACAGTACCC
This sequence comes from Orthosia cruda, assembly GCA_964057195.1. Classification (NCBI taxonomy): domain Eukaryota; kingdom Metazoa; phylum Arthropoda; class Insecta; order Lepidoptera; family Noctuidae; genus Orthosia; species Orthosia cruda. Next base: position 11,611,470 of record OZ059855.1, on the reverse strand, counting down.
AGATTTTTCAACAGAAAACGAATTTATACTTCAAACAGATGCATCAGGTATATCTATAGGATCAGTTTAATGCAATAAAGACTTAAGACCAATCGCATATGCGAGCAGACCATTAAACAAAGCAGAACTAAACTATCCAACAATCCAAAAAGAGTTATTATCAGTAGTATGGAGCGTGAAGTATTTTAGACCATATTTATTTGGAAGAAAATTTACAATCATGACAGACCACAAGCCATTGATATATTTATTTAGTATAAAAGACCCCTCAAGTAGATTAGTGAAGTTCAGGTTACAGCTAGAAGAATATGACTATAAGATTGTTTATATAAAAGGAAAAGATAACGTAATAGCAGACGCACTGAGTAGAATAACTTTAACTTCGGACGATTTGAAGCGAATTAATGAAAATATATTAGTGACAACACGAGCACAGAGTAAGAAAATACAAGAGGAAAGTAGATTAAAAGAATTAAAAGAGGAAGGAAGTTCACTGGATTTTTCTAGTAAACCCATCGATTTGAGGCCTGATCAACCAAAAATCGTGGAGCTATTAAAAAAGCCAATTGACTCAGTGGAAATAAAATTTATAGAAGGTAAAGAGTTAGATAGACTTCGAGAGAAAAACTAATAAGTAAAGAAGAGAAATGTTTAGCTTACATAGAAAAGCAATTAATTATTTACATTAATCTTAATTATATGTCACAATTCACGCGAGACGTATTTGTGAATATATTAAGTGAGTTTTGTAAGAAAATAAATGTAAAAGAAGTTTGTATAATTAAAGAAAAGAATAACGATATGTTTATTAAAGAATTATGTGAAGAAATAGATAGTAGAAATGAGTGGTCCGGACCACCTCGTATTCATATTTTACGAAATGTAAGGAGAATTCTCGATAGAGACGAAATAACAGTCATACTAAATGATTATCATTTATTGCCTTCGAGCGGACACGCCGGCGTTCGACGAATGGTGAACAACATTAAAAGTAAGTACTACTGGCCAGGAATAGAAAGTGACGTCAGAAATTACGTAAGTAAGTGTACTAAGTGTCAGGTGATGAAACATTCACCCAGTTACAAGGAGCCTATGGTGATAACAACCACAGCGAATTCAGCATTTGAAAAGATCTTTCTAGATCTTGTGGGACCTCTAGACAGAGATGATGAAGGTAACCAATACATATTAACCCTTCAGTGCGAGCTTTCAAAATATGTGGAAGCTTACCCCATACCAACAAAGGAATCAGCAGTCGTAGCGAGGTCTTTAGTAAGTAATTTTATTTTAAGGTATGGCGTACCGAGAGTAATCGCAACTGATCGTGGTACGGAGTTCATGTCTTCTACCATGACGGAAGTTTGTAAGTTATTAGAAATAGATAAAATAAACTCCACTGCTTACCACCACCAAAGCATAGGTGCATTAGAAAATACACATAAAAATTTACGTAACTTTTTACGTATCCAATGTGACGAAAATTCAGACACTTGGAGCCATTGGCTTCCCTTTTGGTGTTTTTGTTTTAATACTACAATACACACTTCAACTAACTACACACCGTATGAACTCGTATTCGGTAAGCCATGTAATATTCCAACTAGGTTAAGAGATGATTTAGAGCCATTGTATAATGCAGAAAATTATGCGTTAGAATTAAAATATAGACTACAGTTAGCACATAAGGATGCTAGAAAAAGGTTAATAGATAGTAAGATGAAAAGAAAGGAAATTTATGATAGAAATAAAAACCCTATTAGTTATAAGAAAGATGATTTAATTTTAGTAAGGAATGAAGATACTAATAAAATGGACAGATTGTATAATGGACCGTATGTTGTAATTGAAGAAGCAGGACCTAATGTTAAGATAATTAAAAATAGTAATGTAGAAACGGTACATAAAAACCGTACAAAACCATTTAAGGAATAAGGTAAAAAAAAAAAAAAAAAAAAATGTATTTGATTATTTTTTATTTTTTTCTCTTTTAAGGAGGGTGATGTAGTGTGTATGGTGGAGCGCCCATGCCGAAAGCCGAACTGGCTTTCGTCCAGGTCCGGCCCCTCTCTGTACAAGTGGCTGACGAGGCGGGCAGCGATTATCCGCTCGAACAGCTTAACCACCTCGTCTAGCAGCACTATGGGCCGGTACGCGGACGGCGAGTCCGCAGGCCGCCCCGCTTTCCTGAGCAGGACCAGGCGACCAGATTTTCACAGAGTGGGAAACTGGCCCCGCTCTATGCACGCTGTGAAGAGTACTTTCAGCCAGGGCTCTAGCTCCTTCAGAGCGAGGGCAAGCACGTTGCCGTGAATTCCATCGAGCCCAGGAGCCACGTTCTTGGCCCGGAGCCGCATCACGGCCGCCTTCATCTCTGTCTGTGTCACCTCTGGGACGCTGATGGCATCCTCCTCTGTAGACTCTGTGGCCGTGGGCAAAGCCATCGGCGGCGGAATATGATCCACTCTCGCCGGGAAGAGGGCTGCGACTACCTCCTCCAGCAGCTCGGGTTGGAGACTCTCCGTAACTGGAGGCGCGGCGGCTCGAAGTTTTCCTCGAACCGCTCGATAAGGACGCCCCCAAGGATCCCCGTCTAGAGTCTCCAACATCTCCTCCCTGGCTCGCTTCTTCGCCTCGCCGATGGCCAGCCGCAGAGTCTTCGTCGCCGCGCGGTACACCTCATACAGCGCGGCTTCTTCGTCAGGGACCCGACGACGTCTTCTCCGGTATCGGGTGTACTGGCGTCTGGCCACTACGCACGCGACACGCAACTGTGCGATCTCGGCGGACCACCAGTACACCTGGCGCCTCGCTGACTGTGCGTGGACCCGGGGCATGGCCGCGTCGCTGATTTGCGTCATCGCCCCGCGGAACCACAGCGCCTCCTGTTCGACGTCGACGGGTCCGGTTGTTCCCGGATCCAGGCCTGGACAATGGTGGCCTCCTCGAGAAGTTCCCTGTCGATGCGCTTGCGCGCCCAGCGCGGACCGACCGTCCGCGGGGCCGGCGAATCGCGGCCGCCTGCAGTTTGGGTGGAGACGTCGAAACGGATATATCTGTGATCCGATAACGTCTCCACCTCCACGGCGACACGCCAGTCATGGACACGGCTTGCAACAACAGGGCTTGCGAACGATGCGTCCACTATTGAACCGCCCCGCTGTCGCAAGCACGTGTAGACCGAGCCCCGGTTTAGGACGACCAAGCCAGTGGTGACTACCCATTCTTCCAGCACCTCACCCCTAGCTTCGGTTACCGGAGATCCCCACGCCGAAGACTTGCCGTTGAGATCCCCTAGCAACAGCACAGGGTGAGGGTGGAGTTGGCCTACGACGGCGCCCAACTCGACAAGGAAACTCTCGAAGTCGGCGAGACTCTTGTTGGGCGAAAAATACGCACCAACTATGCCAACGCCGTCCACGAGGGCGGCCACCCAGCCGTGACCTCGGGACGGGCTGACTAGAGCCCCACCAATGATGGCCACCAAACCGTCGAGGTCTCCAACCCAGTTATCCCTGGGTGGGACGAAATACGGCTCGGCGACCACAGCCACGTGAATCGACCACTCTGCCATGCTCTGGCGCAACAGATCCTGAGCTCTGGCACAGTGGTTGATATTGCCCTGGAGGAAATGGTAGAGCGCCATTATGCGCAATCCATTCCCTCCTCTCCATTCCTGGGCCGGGAGTCGGCCGAAGAGCAGCCAGACTGACGAGGGGGTAAAGAGCCCCCGGCAACCTTGGCCCTCCTTCTCCTCTTCTGCTGCTGCGCGGGTGCGCCACAAGCCTTTCCGCCCGCTCTGTGCCCAGCGGGCCTCCCTGCAGCTGTACAGAGGCTGCAGTTTGGCGCCGCGGAGCACTGGGCCGCTTTGTGGCCGGGCTGACCGCAGCGATAGCACTGCTCGCTGTGGTCTGTTTCGGCGGTGCATCGTGCCCTGACATGTCCAATGGCAACGATAGCACCGCAATGCCCTGGGTTGCAGCAGCTTCAAACTTGCTGAAACCCACCCCACCGACAGTCGCCCACCGTTAGCAACCTTGTTCGCCGCCGCCACCGGGCACCGCACCCAAATCATGCCGAGCCCAGTAGCGTCGGCGCGAATCTCACCCGTCCGCACGTCTTCAGCCGGACATCCGCCGGCACGGGCGATGGCCGCTGCGACCTCAGCTGGGGTCGTCGAGTCATCCAGACCGTCGACACGTAGCTCAGCCGTCTTCATCGGCCTGGACACTCGGACGTCCTCCGGGTTCAGGACCTCCCGCAGCTTGGCGGCCAAAATGTCCGCCTTTTCGGCGCTTGAGGCACCCGACACCTCGAGCAGCCGCGCCCCCGTTATCGCCGGCCTCATTTTGAAGCCGAACGGTGTTCCAAGGACGGGGAACGCGACTTTGGCCCTCGCCTCTGTCAGCACCGCCTTGTAGGAGACGCCCTTTTCGACGGCTCCGGGCTGCAGAATAATTACTACAGCCGCGGAGCGTGGGGTTCTGACCCTAGGCGGTCCCGCAGCCTTATTTGGTGCCGGTTTCGGTGCTCCATTGGGTGCCTGCGGCGCTGTCTTCTTCTTTCGACGGCGGCCCCTCTTGACCACCGTCGTCCAGGCTTCCGTGAAGGGGCCAGGTGGTGTCAGCACGGTCGCAGCCGCTGTCTGGGAAGTGGGTGCAGCCCTACCATCAGCGGGCTTACTTGGCCCCTCCGTGGGCTTTGTGGCCCCCTTCCCGGCACTTCTCTGCTGAGCCACTGCCGGCTTAGCGGGCCCCTCCTGTCTCCGCTTATCCCCAGCGAGCGGTGGGCGGAGGGTTTCGGCTGGTAGTCTCGCCTCTATGGCCTCCAACCGGGCACCCACCATTTGACCGCATTGCTTCATGCAGATGCGCGCAATCTTCTCGATCTCCGCATCAGCAAGTGCAGGGGCCGACGACGGGGCTGGAGATTGAGCCAACGACGGGGCCAGCGAAGAGGCCGTGACGGGCGAACCGATAGCTGCCCTCTGAGCGGCAAATTGCCGCTTGAGGTCCTCCAACTCGGATCGGAGACGGCCGTTCTCCTCCCACAACTTCGCCGTCTCCTCCGTAGTTGTGCGGCTACTGAGGACCTCAACAGCCACCTGGATGCTATCCACCGCGTCCTTTAGGGCACGCGTGAACGTGCCCTTCAGGTTGCCCGATTTAGTAGCAACCTTCAGGACGACATCCAGGCCGTCCGACACTTGGCGACTGAGCCCCACCACCGATGCATCCGCCGTCCGAGCAGAGCGCCGCTCTCGGGCCTGTCGGGCCAACTCACTAACCTCTTCTACCGCGACAGCCCGTTGCTGAGCCCGCTTTGCGGCATTCACCTCCGCCTTGTTTGCCTCCAGCAGGGACGTGGTGGAGCCACCACTCTGGTCCGCACTCATGTGCCCGGGGTCACTGTGCACGCACTCTGCAGGGGCAGGCGTGTCGGCCCGAGGCACGAAGCGACCCCGCACGTCGCGTTCCGTCACCCGAGCGGTAGCACCACCCGCCACCGCGCGAATCCACCCTCTCCTCCCCGTTGACACTTTCGGGGCCGACAGGTTCTCCTCACTCGAGGAGAGACCCAACGACCCCGAGTCTTTGCTGCGCGGACGCTTCCTCCAACCTTTGGAGCTGCAACCGCGTGAGTCCTGGTCGGACAAATTGTCTGCAGGACCTGAGCCTCCTCGGCTCTTGTTGCCGTCGGTGACGGCAAGTGGATCTTGGTCGTCGTGTAAGGTAATCATCGTCGTTTTCCGTTGAGCATGCGTGTTGTCGTCATTGTTGTCCGAAGACATTGAAGGAAGACAGTTGTTGCCCACCCCAGAATACGGAGGGCAGCCCGCCGAAGCGGGGTGGGAATCCCCGACCGCTGAGCAGTCGGGACGTTTTTCGCAAGTGCCTTTATTCATTTTGGTTGTTTTTCCTTTTAAAGGGTGAGGTCCCTTTACTCCTTCCTTCCCACTCTACGCCCACACGTCCTACCCTCTGTAAGCAGAGGGGGAAGTAGACGTTAGAAGCCACCAGGCCCATCCAAGAGATGGACCTGCTGACTCATCTCTAGCCCGGTTCCCTTCACAAACCATCCAGGATGATCTGTGATTGGAACCGTGACCCTTCCTCTTGTGTTAAAATTAGCCGCCCACCCCAACTGTCCACCCAACGTGGGTGGGCAGTTGGAGCCGATGTTGCCCAGGGTGAACCACGTGGAGGCTTTCAACTTGCACTCCTTCGACTTTTCATAGGGCCAACTGTTTAAATCCCCAATTCAGGATATGTTATTGTGTTTCAATTTAGAATTTCTCAGTATCCGCCGACGGATTTGTGTCCGGTTGAAGACAAATAGTTAATTAGGGTTCTGTAACTCAAAAGAGAAAAAAAGGAACACTTATAAGATCACTTTCTTGTCCGTCTGTCCGTGTGTCACCACCGATTTTCTCAGGAATGGGTGGATCTAGCAAGTTGAAATTTATACCAGATACTGAGGTCTATAGTCCCTATTAGGTGTATATATGAAGGTCTTGAATCAACACCATAAATTGAAATTTTTGCGAAAACTTGTAAGTACCAAAAATTTACCTTAATTTTCAAGTTTAATTTTTAACCGATATTGAAAATTCTAGGTCAACCGGAAGTACCCTATAGGTTTTGAGTCGAAAATCTATAATATGGTAGTTCCCGTTGAACTAGAATCACGAAATTTGGCAAAAAGTAAGGTCTTCCAGCACAAATAAAGGAAAAATTCAAAAAAAAAAAAGTTGAAGATTAAGGTAAATTTTGGTACTTGCATGGTTTCGCGAAAGTCTAAATTTGCCAATATCTTTAAAACTTAGCCACCAATAAAAATGATACCATTTTTATTATGGCGCTGTAATGGGTAGGTACGGAATCCTCGGCGCAAGAGTTGGACTCGTACTTGACCGGTTTTTTTAGGATTCCGTTCCTCAAAAGGAAAATAAGGAAGCCTTATAGGATCACTTCGTTGTCTGTCTGTCTGACCGAGTATTAAGACCTTTTTCTCTGGAACTCCTGGAGGTATCATTTTAAAATTAATATAGTATACAAGTCTGCAACCCATTACAGCTGTGAAAAATGTCGAACTTCTAGATCAACGCAATCAAAAGATACAGCCGTGTAGGACGCATTTTTGACACTCGCAAAGAAATCAAAATCTACAGGGTACTTTCCCATAACCTACAATCATGAAATTTGACAAGATGCAATGTCTTTTAGCACAATTAGAGGAAAATTCAATCAATATACAACAAATAACTTTTTTTTTGTTTCGCGCACGGATTGTTCCGTATAATCAGCTACATTCAGCAAAATAAATAGGTAACATTAGTAACGTTCATAAACAATGAAAGCACCGAACAGTGATCTAACGAAGGGACAAAATTAACTTTGCCATTCAAAAACTGTTGTCACCAATACATCAATATACAATTTTTTTACTTTTCCAAGTACATTTTATAAGTTGGTCGACTATTACTCGTAAACTTTTGAAGCCTACTTAACTGTGATAGTTTTAAAGTTCTTAATTTCGTTATATATATATTTTTTTTTAAATCTAATATAGGCTCGCGCTTGACCACTATCTCACCTGATAGTAAGCGATGATGTGGTCGATGGTGGAGCACGCTTGCCTAGAAGTAACCTATTCACTTTTGACTTAAAGACCCCTAGATTGTAGCTATCGGTATTGTATATATATTACTGCCGTGAATTTTTTCACATATCAGGGTAGGAAACACATGACTCTAACAAAAAATCGCAATTTGAAGCTTAATTATAAGCAAACGGATCCCTGGATCGAAAAATGGTTTTTCAAGACCAGTAATATTTTTGAACAGCCTATCCAATGATACGCCACACCATAAGATTGAACATGTGTACTGGAGGTACCATTTTTTTATTTATTTTACCACTTTGTCGGCGAGATTATTATAGCTTTCTGTGTCCATGATCCATGTCAAATTATTATAGCTTTCTAGTACTTAGAGTCTCTGAGCAAAGCTGCGGATGGTCGGACAGACGGAAGGACGGACATGGCGAAATTATAAGGGTTCTTTGTTGACTATGGAAACCTAAAAAAGTATCTCACGGGAACATCTTGACTTACTTTATGTCCCATAGGACATTAGGTAAGTCAAGATGTTCCCGTGAGATATGCGATTGCAGCAATCCAGAGAGATGTGCCGTCATTTATTGAAGAGTTCTGTTCTACATCTCCGAAGTTCATCGCCTGATCTTTACCAAATTTAAATGGGCCACATGATAATAACTAGTTTTCAAATAAAAGAAGAATCACCGAATCGGTTCACCTAGTAAAAAATTCTGCGGTAACAAACATTAAAAAAATTACAGACGAATTGATAACCTCCTCCTTTTTCAATTCCCCTGGATGGGGCAGAGGGCGTCCATGGTAGTCCTCCATCGCGATCGGTCTTGACCTTCATGCTTCACCTCGCTCCACGTCATACCGATGCTCGTCGCTTCTACCAACACGGTGCGACACCAGTTTTGACGAAGACGGCCACACTTTCTTTTACATTCCAATCAAGCGCTTTCTTGGGTATATGATCAGAATGTCTTCCCAGCGTGTGGCTGATCCAACTCCACTTACGACGCTTGAGGCGTGTAATGAAAGGCCTAGGCGTCCAATCAGCTAGCTAGTTTAACCAGATGGCTGGCTGCGACAGCTACACTACTTCATCATCTGCCTACCCTTATCCCATGCTACTTATGGTCGGCCCAACAAGTTTTCTTCTTTCATACCGTCCTGTCCCCTGTCATACTATCACTGATTCCCTTTTCTTTCATATCATTCCTCACACAGTCCATCCATCTTTTCTTTGGTCTTCCTCTCCCTTTCCATCCATCCACATAGACAGCTATACTACTTATAGATAATATATAGATTTTACAACGCCTGGGGATTTGCCGATGCATCGCAAACATTGGAAAACGAGCACAAACGTCCCATGTGCATTTCTAAATGCAGCCTCTTTTCCGCTATTTTCAGTTTCTGCACAAAATTTATTTTAAAAGTCATCGTTTATTGCCTTCAGCAGACAGGTCCAAAGATTACAAGGAAAAATATTAAAGTTGGTAAAGAATAAGGTGTCTCGTAAACCGTGTCTGCGTCTCAGGGGAAATGAAATTGCAAAATATGTCCCCAGGATGGAGTGAACGTGTCTGCGACAGATACCCGGCAGCCAGCCTATAATACTCATGACGTAGACTATCTTGTTATTATAATACAGTATAGAATATCACATTTCATATTGAGATTGAGATCGCTGTACATTTCAAAGAAAATATTTATTTTTTGACGGGGAATGTGAGTGGATTACATTAAAAGTGGCCGAATGGTGCTCGACGGAAGACAAAATCTATCAAAACTAAGACAGTAATGTGAGTATTGTTTTGTGATGTTATTACAGTAATTTGTAGATCATACATATTCTCGGTTTTATATGAAAAAACTAGTGGTTTAATAAAACATTACGAGACAATATGATCATGCATGAGACATAAAACTATATTTAATGAAATTACTCTAGCGAATCGACTTCCGCATCAGGGTCTGATTGACTAACAGCTCCGATAGAGTACGAATAAGGTCTGCAAAAGCCACAAATTAATACGTGGTTATTCAATTTTATTACTATTGTTCACGTAAAGTAGAAGAACTGCCTACCTACAAGTCCATAGTGAATAGGTAGGTAGAGTATATTTCTTCACGTGACGGCAGAGGTGATCTGTCGCGTCAGCTCACGTACAGAATTTATTGGCCTCTCTAATAAAACAGAACACATTTTCTGCATTCTGGTGTAACGTACTCCGCTCGAGGCGTCCGGGGCGTGCGGGCGTCCGGAGCGTACGGATCCCTCGTCCCCGTAATCACGTCCGGCTTAAGGTGTTTACTCTGAGACACAATCATGACTCTTCCAATCAGTTATTGCAGATTAAGAACCGTATTGTGCTCGTTTAGTTTAATTAAACTTTTTTTTCCCGACTACGTTGGTTTTAAGGCTTGTTTATAAATCAGCGTTAGTAGGTATTCCTTATGAAATGGGTTTAGGGATTCGCAAAATAAAAAGGCACTTAGCAAAACGGCATTTTAATGAGTCTGGGAGTAATTAATTAGGCCGTTCTCTAGTTGAAATTGTAAAAGAAAACACAAAATGAATAATAAAATATAAAATTTTAGTGTTTTCACTTCGACTGTAAAAATAGAACCTCAACAGAAACTCAATGTCGTTGGTAAAATTACATTTTGATATAAAGAGTTTTGCTGTAATATTATTTATAGTTTTAATTTCTGGAGTTACTTGGACCTTTACCATATTTTAAGATCAATTTTATGTCCGAATTCGAAGTCGGTAATAAATTCAAATGTCCTACAAATGGCCACAAGGTTTCGCTCTGTATTGGCAATTTATTTGATTTACGAAAACATTTGTAATACACCCGTTAGCAACATAAAATAAACGTTATTTAAAGAAAAAGATTTATATAGAATCGAAGTATAATTCTGGGATTCGGTAGAAATTCGATTTGGAGTGTTCGGTAAACGATTTATCTCAATAAGTCATTTCACTTTGCCACGAGTCACAAGATACGCTGCGGATTATTTTCTTTGGTTTCCATCAACCGTGTTGTTGACGATATTTTATCCTTATTTATTGAGCTTTTTTTTCAATTTGGTGAATGTATTGTAATGAGAGTTAAGATCGTGTGAAACTCTTCGTGAATGACAAGACTGGATAGGTTTTCAAACTAGAGTTTGGAGAAAGTGACTCTCTGAAAAGATAATGTTGCGTTAAGAATGTGTTAAATCATACTTCAATGCCTGATAGGTTTTCTAGAGAGTTTATTCTACGTACCCAACTTCAAATTCTTAATTCAGAAATTTGGAGTTAGTGTTGTAATCTTGGTTACTTGAAAAATATCCGAGGTAAGAATATGAAAGAATAATTTGAGTAAAAAAGAAAGGGACAATAATATTTTGTTGCAATCACCTTAATGGAGGTTTCCTTCGCATCCCTTTCACTCACTTCTGGAATGTTGAATAATTCAGAGAAAGGAGCAAGAGAAATGTAGGTAATGGAAATGTTTCAAAGTTACCGCAAAAATGTAATAATGCCAGATTTCGTTTGCCATATCACTATTAAAATATTTGTGATATAAGCTCTGCGGTGGGCGTGCGGTCTGGACAACAAATAGAGTCACTTGGCAATAACCAAACAATATGGCGTGTAAAAAAAGTGACAGCTTTTTTCGACATTCGCTTTATTTTTGACCGTAATAATACCGTCGTAATTATTCCGTTGAATGGGAATTAAATGTAAGTCAATGATAGCGGTTTATCAATCGTTTCACTGGAACAATAAAGCAATTATCCTGTTTGGAAATAATTGTTTGTTTGGATCGAATTGCTCATTACCGATTTTCAGAGGTATTATTTGTTGCCCTATAAGTTGTAATATAATATGTATATTCATCCGATAATATGTGATTATTGTTGCTTTGTAATGCGTTGCCTCTGTTATGCTTGTGTTACAATTTATTTTTCAACACACTTGCTCATAAAGTGGCTCTAATTTCACAGCAATTAGGCACATAATGACACCTATAATCAAACTGTGACTTTTTCATTACTATTATTCACAAGTGAGTTATAGTATTTTTTATTAATTTATTGGTTGAGTTGCTTTGTTCTTAAAAAAGTTTCGATACAAAAAGATTGTGCTCAATAGTACAAATAAATTTATGGACCTACCTATTGCTTGCTCATTTCATGCAAGTTCGTATTTAAATAGATAATTTCGAACTTGTACGTATTTAATAAATAAAACTTTCACTCAAATATAACTTTTGTTTTTCTCTGTACAATAAAGAAAACTTGAATTTCCCCATTTTGTACATGGCTGAAACGCTATCCGCGAAACGCCAAAACAAAGAAACCTCATTATTTTAGTCTATGGCCGACCGCCATTGTTAGATGCGCGCGCATAGGAAAACTGATTAATTTTCGCCCGCCATTGCGAAAAAAAATTCACAACTCGTTCTCACTGTTGAAAAGGTTTTTTTTTTGTATTATTTTCTTCACAAGTGTGTTGAAAAACGTCGTATGATACACGTGTGTATTGATGATTACCGTCCTCGGCTCTCTTAAGACCCTCACCTAACGGATCGGGTCAATGGCGCCTCAGCGGTAATCACCAACATTACACACTTGTACCATAATGTACTATTTCTCTCGATGAGTTTTATTTACGGTCAGGTTCTCCCATCAACTGTCGCGACACCTGAGTCAGATGTTTTCCTATTGTTTCTCTAATTATCACAGACTAGCTGCAGCCCGCGGCTCCGCCCACGTTTTAGTAGTACTTCGCCCAATATCTTTATAAATTAAAGCCTATGTTGTATTCTGATGTATAATCTATATTTCTGTAGTTTGATTAAAATCCGCTCAGTAGATTTTTCGCTCAAACCAACAAAATTTTGAGTGAAAGAGTAACAAATATACATCCATCCATCCTCACAAACTTTCATGTTTATAATAGTAGTAGAGTAAGTGCGTAGGCAAACTTATTTGAAACTATAAAACCCTTCGAAATACTTCAGTCCCGAATGGCCTGTGACATATACCTACCTCAGTAATAGTAGTCAGGATTAAGAAGAACGTAGAAGAAATAAGACAGAAAACTTCCAAGTGCATTTACACAACATTACTTAAGCAACGGAATCACATTACATTCCCATTCCGCTATTGCTGTATGTTGATGAGTTCAACAAAGAAGGCGGTGAAATACGAATAAATTTATTCAGCGTCGCAAAATTGAAATCTCAGGTGGTCGCCTGCTCGCCTGGTGTGCGTCCAGCGATACGAGACCTGCCTCGGCCCCGAAACTTAATGTTATATGTATTGTATGAGGGTATTTTTAAAATACACGAGGGGTCTAGCTGCAGTGGTCAGGGATCACCTTGGATTTGTATTCTGCAGACAAGCCTCCAGCCAACCTGCGATCCAGTGTGATTTCGTAAAATCCACGCTGTGTTTCATGGATTTTAGTGTTCTGAGAAACGGTACATTTTTGAATTCGTTGTTATCAGCCTGTAAGCCGGGCCTAGTGTGCAAACAGGAGATTCTGCCAGCTTCTGCAAATACCACTAGCTAGGTACTAGGTACTTGTGTAGAGGTATTTTTTTAATAAAAATGTTTGGTTAAGTACCTATTCTAAGTCTTACGCAGCTGATAGAAAAATGCATCCACGCCATAGCGGGAATACGCCCATGGGAATCATGAAACCCTTTTTTCAAAAAGTTCAAGATACTAACCCTTCCAAGTTTTGTATATCTTTGAAAGCGCAAAATTTGTTAAAATTAACCCGGACCTATTTTAAAAAGCTCATGAAATGTATCCAAAAAGTAAATAGTCACAAGAATATAATAGTTTTGCCAATCATTCCTAGGACAGCATTATATACTAAAAATAGCTACCTGTGCCTATAATATCCTTTAATAGCTACCTATGCCTACCCTATTAATATCCTACCAGTTAACAAATTTTCAAGGTATCTTAAATTATGGCTATTGGAAAAGATTTTCTACTTTATTAGCAACATATTTAATAAGAGTTTAATGAACAATTAATAACAATCATAATCATTTACACTCGGACATCAATATATATATTTTTTAATTAATCTAATAAAATGATCAATTTTTCAATTGTCATGTTTACTAATTATAAATATATTTGTTTACTAATAATAATGTTTACTAATAATAATATTGAGTAACAATATAAATAAAGTACTCCGTACGCAAAATACGCGCTTAGACGTGGAGTTGCGAACACCAGCCCGTCTTAATCTAATCTAATCTAAATAAAGTATTAACCCAAATGTTTGCATGTCACATTATTATGAGTGTTTGGTTATGTAATTATTTATTTCTTTTTAAGTTTTACAATGACGCAACTAGATGGCGTTGACGTCGAAATAAATATTTTATTTTGCCATTATTTTTATAAATTTAGTCGTTTTTTATTTTGAGTTGAGACTTAGAAAATAGTGCAAGTTTCATCAAAATCGGTTCAGCAATTTTCAAGATATGGAGCATAAAACCGAATTCCTTAGCGACAAACAGCACGGATGTGAAAATTGAGTTATTATGGGTATTTTGTTAATCCTTGAAGTACCGTACTTTAGAATAGTGATGGGGTACTAAAACTAAAAAGATAGAAATAAAAATATTTTCATAAAAAATAAACCGACTTCAAAATCTAAAAACACTAAAACGTGCAATATAACTTTCGTTTCGGCAGTCGGTGTCGAAAAATGATAAAAAGAAGAGGTAGCAAAGACACTTTTGTGAATAAGTTTTTTTTTTTGATCACTATATCACCTGATGGTAAGCGATGATGTGGTCGACGGTGATATTGGATGCCATGGCCAATATTCGGTCTTAAGGACGCTACCGTCTGTTCAAAACTGAAATAATCTCGCATTTTTCTTTATCATTATATTTAGCACTTATTATCGTCACACCTCAGGGCACTTTATAACAAGAGCTTTCCGTCGCATAATTGAATAGCTTCTATATAAACGTGTTTCTCACCAAAAGGAAACGTTTTTCATTTGATCACCGTAACCATTCGCTTTCGTAACAGGAGACAATACATTTTGGTACCGGTTTAATTTAACCTGAAACATTCTAAGATCGAGAGATTCGTTGGAATATCCGAACGAATACTTAGCCATAGTGTTGCCTGTATCCGACTATATCTAGTCGGTTGCAGGTAGCAAAGTAATAAAAGTAGCGATGGTGACACGAGACGAATTTCGTTCGAAACGAGCACAAATAAGATTTGTAAGCGTGGGTAAGTGCGAAGGTAGCTCAGATTTTCTTACATATGTTGCGTCGTCAAGATTTACGAAATGAAGGATTTTGATACGATGCGAAGAGGGTCTAACTCAATTTCGCCTCGGATACCTGTACAGAATGTTGAGGACTCGAAGAGATACATGCTTTTACTATTTACTTGCACATATTAGATTTTTAGTATAACTACCCCTACGGTAGTAAGGAAAGTGAAGTGTTTGCTTTTAGATTTTAAGTGCAAATTCTTAACTATTTTTGTTTTTGCAGGATACTGAATCTTTTCCTCTATTCGAGCAAAACTTAATCTTTACCTGACTTGAATTGAATATTTTTACCAGAAAAAACATTTCACGAAACATAAACCGACTTTCAAAGCAAAACACTAAAAAGAGCAAAAATTACTTTCGTTTCGGCAGTCAGCGTTATTGGTACCTCTTATTTTTTTGTCGTTTTGTGACACCATCTGCCGAATATTTTTTTTTTTGTGAAAATGTTTTTATTTTTCTCTTTTTAGTTTTGGTACACCATCACTTAGAAGTGAGCAAATTCTATAGTACAAACTGAAAGGATTGACAAAATACCCATAATAACACAATTTACAAATTTGTGCTGTTGTCGTTGAGAAGTTCGGTTAATCTTGGCAAATGCTGAACCGATTTTGGTGAAACTTATAATATTCCCTAAGTTGAGAGATACCTATCCAATAAAAAGAATGATCACGATCCGATTACGAGTTTCGGAGAAATGCGTGGACAGACATAAAAACAAACATACATACATACACTTATGAAATTTGGCACACGCGTAGAAGCCTACATAGAATAACGTATGTGAATATTGTACAATGCCAACAATATTACATAGATACGGGTCGAATTGATAACCTCCTTTTTAGAAGTCGGTAAAAATGAGGTTAAATATGGTCGTGCATGATTGGGGTGATTTGATATACGGTTAACGACATAATTATGATACTGCAATTATGTACGGTTTACGGGTCTCTCTCTTTAGTTTATCTGGTCCAAGAGACTATCTATCAATCTGCCTAGCATTTTCCAACGTGTGGGGTCGGGTTTAAGTCTTACCGGATGCTGCTGGAGGTAATTATTTTACGTGTTGAGACTAGTAAAAATACAATTTCAATCTCCTTCTTTTCGTGTGAGGATGTGACCACCTCAGGAGTGTTAAAGGCTTACATTAGGTTTTAGCTTTTTATTTTTTTATTTGTTATTCAGTGGACTGTACATGATGTTGGCTGGTAATTGATACAATTTGCTTGTTTTTTTTTTTTTTCTATAACTCGCATGAATACATGAATACGTGTTGGTCATAGACCACAGGAAACAGAAAGGGACGTATGTCAGTGCCTTACAACAGATTATACTAGAAATAAAATAACGTTGTGTTGCCATCAACAAGGGGGCCACTACCTAACTCTGTCAACGAAATTACGGGCCCGTCCGAAAGTATTCCGGAACTTCGGAGTGAAAAAAACAAGTGTTAAATTTAATTTATCAGACCGGTAAAAACACGTCGGGAATAGGTACAACTGTCAAATTGTGTTGTCATTTATTCTCAGTTCGGGCCCCGAACGAATCATCCGTCCGTTGGTAATACGGACTAGGAAACGCCCGTAACGAAGGACTTCGTGCTTAGGGAGTAGACCCCCTGGTGTCAGAGTTCATTAAGCCGCTTCTGGGAACCCCACAGGCCTGTGACTTGGCTATTTCAGACTTACATTAACTGTATAAGTCCAGGTTTCCTCACGATGTTTTCCTTCAACGTTGCCTGCGTTGTCCAAGATAAACTTAGAAAGTACATATGAATTTGAAAAAGTCACATTGTCACTTGCCCGGATTTGTACCCATGACCTCAAGCACGAGAGACGATGCCTTAGACTGGTTCACCACAACGTGATAAGTTCAGTAAAATAAACTTTTGTTGCTCAAGCATGAGCGTACGGAAATCGCTCAGTAGCTTGCTTCACCATCATCATCCAATGCCCGACTTCGCCCAGTGCCCAGCCCAAATTACCCCACATTTCCAGCCAGCCCAGCCAGCCTCATTGTGGTTTTACCCGCGATGGCAATATTGTCGTCTGTCCTTCTCGCCGCCTAGCTTGCTTACCTACACGAAAATATTATTGTAACTTTTCAAAATAAACCAACATTTTTTAGGTCTTTATAGCTGGCAGTATATTTTATGACTGCAGCATGTATCCGTAGTGTGATATACGCTGTGCTGCGTCTCCGGATATTGGGAATAACTTGCACTAAAATGCCACTATCTGACAATTGGACGATTTTAGTTTTTTGATGCCATCGTAATCAGCAAAAAATTATCCATCGATCTGTCTAAGCAGTATTTTTAATTATCCGGTACTATGCCAGTTAAAAAATAAAAACACCTAGTTTCCTAAATTGCAATGTGATAGGATTGTGTTTGAGTCATTGTTATATACTAACAATGTTCGAAAGTGCGTAATTAGATCAATTTTTTGACATTAGAAACGCCCGCATATGATTTATAATTGTCAGCATCTGTCTGCGGCTTTGCCCGCGTAAAAAGTGTTTATCATCCCAAGGGACCACTAGGATAAGAACTACTCTATGTCCTTCCCATGGTCTCAAACTATCTCCATACCAAATGCCATCTAAATCAGCTCAGCCGTTTAGTTGTGAAATGTAACAAACAAACAGAGTTACTTGTTGCACTGTTAGATAGTGGCATTTTAGCTTACGGACGGCAGCCTGGTACCTACCTACCTTCTTTACAACCTACTTATACGGACCTGCTTTTACGGAAGGGTTTGGTGTATCTTTACTTATGAGTTTTGCTCGGAATGGATATTGCGGTATTTGTATTATGGTTATTGTTATTAGCTGTTGGCCTTTTTTTCGAAATTCTTTCGCGAGAGGTTTATTGTGCTCTATAGTGTGTGTTATGGGCCCCTATTTCTATAATGTATCATAAAAATGAAATCTACTGACTAAGTACTAGAAGGCTGAATAAAAGTTTTCAGTATAAACGTCAGCGGTATTTATTTTATTCGGTTATCTTCACACTGGAACCCCTTGTATCAATACGACTAATAGAGTAAAAATTTAACATCTTATCAGCCGAAAGACGTCCACTGCTGGACATAGGCCCACTACAAGCGTCGCCACATTGACTGGTCCCGTGCGTCTTGCATCCAGCGGATCCGCACAGCCTTCACCAGGTCATCGGTCCACATGGTGGGAGGCCTTCCAACACAACGTGAAGACGGTTCGCGGTCACCACTCTAGAACATTTCTGCCTGTTCGACAACTGTTCTGCGAGCAATTTTTTTTTTCTAGCTTTACGGCGGGTCTTGAAAAACTTAGACCCGGCCGTATGGACAGCTTCCAAGAACCCATCGCTGTATTCGTCCACGGAGCTCCCTAGGCACTCGAAACGATTCAGGAGTTCGAGCTGAAAGCTCTCGGGGTTTTGGATCTGGATCTGTACTGGACGGAGCGTAGACTTCATCAGTCGAGACCTTTCAAGCTAGATATTAATGTTCAATGTGCATCTTACCATGCGGTGATCGCTCTCGGTTTTCACCGAATTGATCACAGAGACATCATTGTACATTTGCCTCTTGGTTGACATGATGAAGTCGATCTCGTTTTTAGTAGCACCATCAGAGCTCTGCCAGGTCCACTACCTATGCTCACGCTTTCTGAAGAAAGAGTTCATAAAATAGAGACCCTCCTTCTCCATAAAACTGGCCAGTAGGTGACCCCGGTGGTTCCGACGTCCAACTACAAATTGCCACACTTACAGCTTATCCTTGTCTCGTTTGCCCAGTTTTGTGTTGAAGTCCCCAAGACAACATTGAAGTGAGTTTTGAAACCATGTCTGGAGATATTCTCATACATGGTCTCTATAGGGGTGTACCGAGGTTGGGGCATAAACCTGTATGACTTTCAGCGAATATGTTGAGGATTCGACACCACCCTGGAACTACCGGTCACCCTCTCGGAAATAGAGTAGATTACTAGAATATCAAGACCTCCCCTCTCTTCGGACTTCAGATAACCCTATAATACTACATCGTAACCTGCTCAATTTTTCCTCGAGTTCGCCCATCTTATCGTCGGTCCGGAGTGTTTGCGTGTTGTATGTTGCCAGGTACAGTCGACAGTTTTTTGTTAAAGTGCACAGACAATGCTGCTGCCCATTCTCTGGTGTGTTCCATAGTTGCTTCTTACGACACCCACGAGAAGATATGGGATGGTGAAATTCTTTACATCCAACACCGTACGGTACTCCGACACCATACGGTACGATAAATTTATACCTACGAACTATATAAGTCCAGGTTTCGTGACGATGTTTGCCTTCACCGTTGTCAGCAATGTCCAAGATGGAAAGAACATAAACACATTCACATTGTCACATTGGTTCTTGCCCAGATTTGAACCCACGACCTCAAGCACGAGAGGCGAGGTGATAGCCACTGGGCCACAACGACATAAATTATACTGCATAACTACTAGTTTTATTTTCTGTAATTACAGGTATCGGTAATTACCGACCTGTGTGTGAAAATGAATGTTATTCCTTACCTTACTTAAACTGAGAGAAATAAAACAAAAGTGGAAACGGAAAAAATATGTGGTATGGCGGGCAATTTAGATTCTCATTGCACACGACTGCGCAGCGCACGCATCCATAGACAATGACACTATTATTGTTCTACATTAAGTCAATAAACCCATACGCGCCAATAAATTAAAAAGTAAAAGTGTGAAAATAAAAAAGTAATTTTATGATGCAGTTGTTTGAAAATCGAAGGAAAGAGTGGCACTGTATTGTTTTTTTTTTTTATTAACTCTAGCCGCGAAAAAAAAGTACGTGTTTATACAATATTTTTTGCATTCATATTCGGAACATTACGTTGTGAGTGTAGATAAAATTATTTACACATTTGGTATTAAAGTTTTCATGCGAATATCCATACCGCGAATCATCGTTATTTCATCTATCAGGATCCGTCAGTCGTCGGTTTATATCGTGCAATTTATCAAATGAAGACTCAATGGGAAAGCCTGGCGATAAGAGATAGGTATTAACAATAATTGTAGTAATAGTAGGTCATGATGAAAATGGAACAAAAAAAAATGTGTTTATTATCTTAAATCTATACAATTAAGTACAAACAGTACACACAATACAACAACAACAGTATTAAGACTTGTACATTAGCTGTTGCCTGCAATTTTGTCTAAGTTAATTTTTAAACGACTTCAATAAGGAGGAGGTTCTCAATTCGACTAACTTTTTTATGTGTTTCTCATCAAAACCATTATACCAATAATGACGTTTTTTTTTTAAATTTGAAATCTGGTGCTTCTCATGTGGTCCCATTTCAATTTAGTGCTGGATTGGCAAAATAACTTCAATTTCGGCAGTCAGTGTCAAAAAATTATACAAAACCCGGAACACCGAGTTCCAAAATTGAAATTATTTTTCACTTTTTAGTGTTTTGGAAGTTGGTTGTATTTTATTGTAAAAAAAGTTTTTATGTATAGCATAATTTTTGATACAAATATCTGACAGGACGGACAGGGATGGCGAACCTTTATTAGAAAACGTGTTAAAAATTATATATTTTTTTAATGTGTCAATGAACACGTCCTAATTGGGACGTATAGTCTTTATCTATGTCACGCATGGCGAAGAGCGATACGCTTTGTTAAAACAAAAAAAAATATAAAAAAAATGCCATTGTGTGTATTTAGAAAGTGTACCAATTATGATACCAAAGTACATAAAACAGAAGGAATCTCATACCATATATAAGTACGCAATATACCTCACTTTACTAATTTATTTCAATTTTTTCCTAATATTCTGATATTGGGTTAAGGAGCTTAGAAAAAGACAAAAACATTGGTGGTCAGAATAATGTTTGTTTACATTCACACGCAAGTGACAAACACTAGCTGTCTTTATTTTTCTTGTTGGTTATAATCAAGCCATCCCTTTCGACTTGTAGTGAAATGTCAGATGAATGAAAAGTCTGTATGTGTGCTGCCGCTGTGGGGGGAAAACTTTTTCCGGTTGTTTTTTGAGTGTATAACGTATCTGTTTACTAGAATATTATTGACTATATGGCTATTAATTAATCAATTCTTTATTTGCAACCAGAAATTCGTACAGCAATCATTGTACCTACTTATTTACAGTTTTATGTTTAAGTATTTAAATAAAAGTTGAGGTTGGTGTCATTTCTGCTGTTGCAAATTACCTAGATGCTAAATAAACTCTTTTTGGCATGCCTAAAATATTTTGTCGTGTGCCACCACAGGCACGCGGGCCATAGGTTCGCCATCCCTGATCCAGGATATTCTTCTTAACGTATAGATGACAAAACAATATCCAGGATGAAAAGAGACCCATGCTTTTTTCCAGGCAAGTGCCAAACCCAATCTGTTTTAGGACAATCAGGAATTTATTCAGTACCTATGCATTTGCTAAAAAGTGTGTCTGCGTGGCCACCTTTTCAAAGGTACCATAACAATTCTACTGACCTCCCCTATGCGCTAGCAAATTAAGTTTCTCTCCATCATTACACCCTGTATCAACGAACAAGTTTATTTTGGGAGCACGCTGTATCGATATTGTCGACACAAGTTTACTTCGAAACATCGTGTATCGCTTCAGACCCAGTTCATGTTACCGGAAAACTTAACATACAGGTCAACCTGCAGAAAGCTTTAAAAATACAACGGAATTTACAAATGTCAGACGGAAACTCGAATGTAAAAATACATTTTAAATAAATGCGTATGAACGGCTGGCGCTTCTGAAATACGCTCGCACAAAGGAAGATAAACCGCAAATAACGAGCGAAATAAATTGCATTTCAATGTTCGCGATATAAACTGAAAAGCAAAAAGATCACGTTGATTCGTGTCCACGCCATCTATCACTGATGAGAAGAGGAGGATATCGGATGCAGTCATTCCTTCGGTCGCTCACCACTCAGCGCTCGGTCACTCGCTCACTCGCGCCTCCTTCATTCAAAACATCTTATCTTCACTCTTCCTTTGGGAACCGTCAAACAGCCACGTCTAATTTTGTAACGAATACTTATATCGATTTTAAACAATATATAAACTAATTGAAAAATCTTCAAGTTGCTTCATTTTGGACAAACAAAACCCTGATCCTGCACATAATTGGACCTTCGAGACGGATGCTGGATTCGAGAAAACCAGGAGAACGAGTAGCGACGCCGACACGAGAAGGCGACGCCATAGTTCGACCAGCAGCCATTTTATACGAGCAGAAAAAACGAAGATATTATCGGAAACGCAACGGTCAGGTCTTTGTTCCCGTCCTTCCCCTATACGCTTTGATTTGTTTTAACGCTGTGCTTATACGATTACAGTTGTACGCGATGCGAGAGTTGCAGTTACGCGGCTCCGTTGATGCTTGCACGTGAGTACTTAACTACATACCAACGCTTATTCGTAGTCCGCCAAAATGTCTGTAAAATCTGTAGGGGAAATTCTTTCTGATTTTAAAAAACGTAGGGGTAATATAAGGGGCCGGTTAACCCAATTTAAAAATTTTGTTGACTCATTTGAGGGGGCTACCTTGACTACCTTACAAGTAGCCGAACTAAAGTTGCGAGTTCAGGCCGCCATCGAGATATTTTCTAAATTTAATAGCATTGAAAGTGAAATAGAATTACTTTCATCTGAATCGGAATTAACCGCTAATTCAGAATATGTAGAAGCGTTAGAATCAGTATACTTTACGGCAATGGCCAGTG
This sequence comes from Orthosia cruda, assembly GCA_964057195.1. Classification (NCBI taxonomy): domain Eukaryota; kingdom Metazoa; phylum Arthropoda; class Insecta; order Lepidoptera; family Noctuidae; genus Orthosia; species Orthosia cruda. The sequence goes on along the minus strand of OZ059855.1, from coordinate 11,588,772 downwards.
CGAATTGTCTTATTGACAATGCGGAGGCTTACAACAAGTTCCCTGTTGCATCAGCTCGGGATGTTTTCCGACAACCTGTTAATATTAAATTACCGGATATAAAACTACCTGCCTTTGAAGGTTCATATGATCACTGGCTGGAGTTCAAGCATTCATACATCACTATGATCCATAACCGTTCAGATTTAGATGAAATACAAAAATTTCATTATTTACGGTCAGCTCTGAGTGGAAGTGCGTTACAGGTCATAAGTGCCTTAGAGTTCAGTCCCGCCAATTACATTCATGCCTGGGAACTATTAGAAAACCGCTATCATAATGATAGGTTGTTGGTAAATAATCACGTCAAAGCGTTATATAGTATTCCGTCGGTAAAACAGGAATCACCATCACAAATTCGGAAATTAATTGATACCGTTCTACGTAATTTACGCGCTCTGGCGTCACTCGATGAACCCACAGTCAATTGGGATACCTTAGTTATTTACTTGGTTGTTAGTAAGCTTGATCCATCCACGGAACGGGAGTGGGAGAACCACATAGGTGCCATGTCTTCAGGGTCAAGCGATAAGGTCAAATTAAACGACTTAATATCATTCCTTAAAAACCGTGCAGATACACTAGAAATGATTAGTGCAAACCACGTAAAGTCAAAGGAATTGCCTCAAATTGATAAGCAGCATCAACATGACAGACGAAGTTCAAACCGCGTGCATAGTTATTCATCCATAAAAATGAATCGTAATAACTTACGCAATAATAATTTCAATAAAAAGGATTTACCTAATTGCGTCTTGTGCAATCAAGGTCATGCGTTGTACACGTGCATATTATTCCTCAACATGTCTATTAGGGATAGAATGAAAGTTGTTATTGATAAGAAGTTGTGTCGGAATTGTCTGCGAGCAGGTCATACGTTAGACGACTGTATTTTCGGACCGTGCAGGCAATGCCAGCGTAAACATAACAGTTTGTTACATTTAGAGAATTATAATAGTCAAAGCGTTAGTAGTAATGCGTGTGTGCGTAGTGAGTCGCGCGGAGAGGCAACCGATACGCACACTACGACGACCGCGTTGCATTCTTTACCTAACAATTCGAATAACACGGTTGTATGCGATAAAACAACTAGTGACTTTAAATTGATAAATACGGTTTTACTTTCTACGGCATTAGTGGAAGTAGCGGATAATAATAATGTTTATCATACAGCTCGTGCACTTTTAGATAGTGGAAGCCAGAACTGTTTCGTTACGGAGAAATTGTCTAAACGAATAAATGCGTCTTATATACAGTCCACAGTTCGTATTTCGGGTGTGGGACAATCTGTCGCACAGTCGTGCCATTCATGCGATATAGCAATTCGATCTAAAGTAAACAATTACTATACCAAGCTTAGATGTGTTGTCTTGCCATGCATAACGTCCAGTTTGCCTACGATAAACATAGAAGCTGGTCATATACGTTTTCCTGAATCCCTCCGATTAGCAGATCCTACGTTTAACGTTAGTTCAGAGATTGATTTGCTGATAGGTGCAGATAGATTTTGGGATCTTTTAGAAACCGATAAAATACGTTTACCTAGTGGACCATTCTTACAAAATTCAAAATTAGGATGGTTGTTGTCCGGTCCTGTGTTTGTTAGGAACTCGAAACCTACTCACATTCATTGTCACTTAAGTCAGGACATTGATAAGCAGCTCCGGTTATTCTGGGAAATTGAGAATATTCCTTCATCACCATGTGTAATTCTTACAGATGATGAGCGTATGTGTGAGGAATTATTTAATAATACGACTAAACGCGAAGAAAATGGTAGATTTTCGGTTCGTATACCGCTACGAGAGGCACCGGACACACTGGGTGATTCTTATACGTTAGCGAAGAAACGATTTATATCATTAGAACGTAAATTCGAACGCTTACCTGAATTTAAACGTATGTACACTAACTTTATGCGAGAATATATTGACTTAGGTCACATGTCGAAGTTAGCTATTTGTAGTCAACCTAACTATTATCTTCCACACCACGGAGTCATTAAAGAGAGTAGTACGACTACAAAATTACGCGTAGTGTTTGACGCTAGTGCTGTCACTAGCTCGAATAAATCATTAAACGATATTCAACTTCCGGGACCCGCGTTACAAAATGATATTTTTTCTATTTTGTTGCGATTCAGACAGTATAAATATGTAGCTTGTGCAGATGTGGAGAAGATGTTTCGTCAGGTTCTTCTCCAGTCTGATCAAAGGTCATTACAGTTAATATTGTGGCGCGATAATCCTTCGGATCCGTTAGATACCTACCAACTTAATACGGTTACTTATGGTACTGCGTCAGCTCCATATTTAAGTATGCGATGTATCAGACAGTTAGCGTTAGAGTGCGATGATGACGTCATCGCCCGCGTCATCACTCAAGACATTTTCGTAGACGATCTTATCACTGGTGCTGATGATTTAGAACATTTAATTCAAGTTTGCCAGAAAACTTCAGAAGTACTACAGTCAGGGTGTTTTCCTTTGCGCAAATGGACATTTAATTTAGACGTATCTCAAGATAAATCCACAGAATGTTTTATAGGCGAGCATGCGCAAACTAAAACACTCGGATTAGGTTGGCACAACACTAGTGATGAGTTGCATTTTGTTACGAATATTGATAACAATGATAACGAGTCGAATTTAACTAAACGGGTAATGTTATCAGTAATATCCCAAATATACGACCCATTAGGCCTTCTTTCTCCTGTAGTTATAACATCAAAAATAATTTTACAAAAATTATGGTTAAGTAAAATTGACTGGGATACTCCGGTTTCTAGGGAGGTTGTTAGCACTTGGAAACATTTTATTTTGACTTTAAAGTTTTTAAAGGACATTCGCATTCCTCGTCACGTAAAGGGTGACCACACTCAATATAAAGAACTTCATATATTTACTGACGCGTCACAAGACGCATACGGTGCGTGCGCTTATTTACGTACTTATAGTGATAACTCTGATGTAACCGTGCATTTGTTATGTGCGAAAAGTAAGGTTGCTCCTTTAAAGGCTATAAGTATTCCTCGTTTAGAACTTTGTGGTGCCTTAATGGGAGCCAAATTATACAAGAAGATCGTTGAATCACTTAGGTTACAGTTTAGTAAAGTATATTTCTGGACGGATTCTACAATAGTCATGGGTTGGATTAAAATGTCTCCACATTTACTTAAAACATTTGTACAAAATCGAGTGACCGAGATTAACGACCTCACAGGTGACTCGGTGTGGTTACACGTAAGTAGCAAAGACAACCCAGCTGATCTATTGTCGAGAGGATATAGTTTAGATTTATTAAAAGATTGTGATTTATGGTGGTACGGTCCGCCTTATTTACGTCACAATTTACATTATTTCGATAAGATTAAATGCGATAATTCGGATGTTTGTAATTTACCAGATTTAAAATGTAAACAAACATGTTTAACTTCTATACAATGCGAAGATTTAATAGACTTTGGAAAATATTCTTCATTCTCTAAACTTAAACGAATAGGTGCTTACATACTTAGATTTATAGATAACACACGCATGAAGTCGACTGCTAAAGGTAAACACAGCCGTCCGGTTCGAAACGGTTTCTTATCAGTAAGCGAACTGAATGCCGCACAAAGAATGCTCATTAGGTTGGTGCAAATAAAATCATTTCCAGAGGTTTACAATAATTTGGTTTGCAGTGTTCCTATTAAACGTACTTGTAAGCAATATAATAAGGTTTCCAGTCTTAATGTTTTTATGGATGAACATAAAATAATTCGGGTTGGTGGAAGACTGTTTAATTCGTCTAGTTTTACTTACGATAAAAAACATCCGGTTTTATTGTGCAGTAAACATCCTTTCACTATTAGTTTATTTAGGTATGAACATATACGATTATTACATGCGGGTCCTCAACTTCTTTTAGCTACGGTACGAGAATGTTGGTGGCCGTTAAATGCTAGAAACTTAGCAAGGAAAATAGTGCATGAGTGCGTGAAGTGTACACGTATCCGAGGTAAGACATTAGCACCCATCATGGGTAACTTACCACTTGAGCGCTTAGAGCCTGGCTTCCCATTTAGGCGAACGGGTGTTGATTATGCGGGGCCAGTATTCATATTAAATCGAAAAGGCAGAGGTTCAAGATTAACCAAAGCTTACATATTATGTTTATTTATTTGCTTCACGACGCGAGCTATGCATTTGGAACTTGTTACAAGTCTCTCTTCAAATGATTATATTTTAGCATTAAAACGTTTTATTAGTAGGCGAGGTAAGCCTTGCGTCATTTATTCGGATAATGGCAAGAATTTCGTGGGTGCAGAGAAAGAATTTCCTTTATTTTTAGAAAAAGGTTCTGAAACTATTATTAATTACGCTACAGACAATAACATTGAATTTCGATTTATTCCTCCTTATACTCCACATTTTGGCGGTCTATGGGAGAGTGGGGTACGCTCGTGCAAGCATCACCTGAGGCGCATAGTAGGTAACGCGCGATTAACTTACGAGGAATTTTGCACAGCTTTGACACAAATCGAAGCCGTCCTAAATTCCCGTCCAATTTCACCTCTATCCTCAGATCCTTCCGATCTTACTCCTCTTACCCCCTCCCATTTCCTTATTGGCCGACCGTTGACAGCACCACCTACTGAAGACATCACAGACAAGCAGACGCCGAGATTGACACGCTATGAACGAATCGAACAACTTCGGCAGCACTTCTGGCGACGCTGGTCCACAGAATACGTGTCGGAGCTGCAACTGCGAACTAAGTGGAAGACTAAGCAGGATGACATCACACTGGGCAGCCTTGTTCTCATAAAGGATGACAACCTACCACCGTTAAAGTGGCGGTTAGGTCGTATTTCACGTATATTTCCTGGGAAAGACGGCGTGGCTCGAGTAGCGGACATCTACACAAGTAGTGGAACAATACGACGAGCCTTCTCCAAGATTTGTCCGCTGCCACTGCAATCGGTAAGCGACGACGCTTGACCCACCATCATTTTGAAAGCAGAGCTTCCAAGGCCGGGGGCATGTCCACGCCATCTATCACTGATGAGAAGAGGAGGATATCGGATGCAGTCATTCCTTCGGTCGCTCACCACTCAGCGCTCGGTCACTCGCTCACTCGCGCCTCCTTCATTCAAAACATCTTATCTTCACTCTTCCTTTGGGAACCGTCAAACAGCCACGTCTAATTTTGTAACGAATACTTATATCGATTTTAAACAATATATAAACTAATTGAAAAATCTTCAAGTTGCTTCATTTTGGACAAACAAAACCCTGATCCTGCACAATTCGACATATAAATAAAGTAGCTTCGTCTGCAATTTAATATCTTGCATACTACTTATTGCTTCCCACAGTTTTTTTAATATCAACATAAAGAAAAACTCGTAAAGCGTCGCTTCCTACCGGCCGCACGCATTGCAAAAGTGACCGCCATAATTGCAAATGGCGCGGACAACATTTTCTGTTGAACACACGGAGAAACTAATTCATTTTCAGCAATTGGATCCCGCCGCAATATGAGCCCGCCCGCAACGAAATAAAATTAACCGCTTACCGACGCACGAACAAACTACTCCGTATTTAACTGCGGTTAGCTGTACTTTAAATAGCGTTATATGGTTAGTGACACGCGCCCGCGCCGCCAGGCGGTGAACGCCGCCTTATAAAATGATAATAATGGAATTTGCCGCTTACCCGCAGAGGGCAGTGAAAGATTTATTTACGCTTAGAAACTCATTTGCCGCGAACCCCGAAATAAAAAGCAACTCAACAGCTTGAAAAATATTATTTGAGCGAGCTTGGGTGGGGGAGGCGTATCGTGTAATGTCCTCTAATTTGCGCGCATAAAAAATCCCGCACCGGCGAATTCTCTTCGAATGGACAAAATTTTATGCAAATTCTCTTTATGATCTTTCGGCGTTTGACGGGGATTAACGCGACGAGGATATTCGACAGTTTTATCTTTTTGACGAGCGCCGGCGTAAAAGGGTTCAGTTTATATGCCTCTTCGCAAAGATAATATTTGAAACGTTCCTCCATATACGCGGTCTTTTACAAATTATTAAATTAGGTTAATTAGCTCGTTACGCGAGATTTACTCCACACAGAGAGATTTCATTTTCAGCCAGTTTGGTCGATGAGACTGTCATAAACACAAAGGAAAGTTTAAGTTGATAGCTTTAATTATGTTTTGAAAAACTCGCATATCGTAAGTATATCATATCAGTAGGTTAGAATTGGGGGTTCTGAATCACATGTTCTCGCTGCGCTCGAACCGTGATTCAGAACCTCCAATTCTAAAAGCCATGATTCAGAACACCTCCATTAATTTTTCAATCATCATCTCAACCAATGTTGGACTAAGGTTTTCCTTTGAAAAAATAAAAATAAAATAGAAATAAAACAAATTTATTCTTTAACTTAGGACTAGATTACATAGCAAGTAAAAGTGAGACAGGTTATACTAGGAATAACATTCAGACCTGTAGAGTAGAACTAAAACGATGATGACCCAATTTATATGAAACACATTTCGTTTCCCGATAGTATCTGATAGCTATCAATATCTTCTAATGCAGGTAAAACTAACTCATGTGCTGTATCACTCTCCTGATCAAATAAATCACCTGTTGCTGCCGATATACTACTCCCACTAATATTCGATTTTTCATGATCAGCCTGATTGTTGCTAACTCGTACGAATGTGCGAAGATCCTCTCCAGGTTCGCTTTTGAGTTTTAGGTAGTGAATATTTTTCAAGTTAGATTTCACAAAATCTTCCAACTTCTGGTAAAATAAATCTTCTGTTTGGGTTATATCATTATCCTGGTATTTTATTTCACCTGTGTTCGATATCTTTTTTCTAGGGGGCATATCTTGAATATATATTATCTCACCCCTAGCATTCTTGAAAATCATTTTACGAATGCCATCTAAATCAGATTTGGCTGAGTGAAACATTATAGATAATTAAAATAAATTTAATTATTTATTTAAGAAATAAATTTAAAATTGAACCAGTGCACTGTAATGTTCCGACTTAAATTGCGATGATGCATGGTGCCTCTATAATATATACAGATTTACATATATTTTTTTTTTAGTGCAGTATGTCATCGTATACATATACATTCTAATAGGGTAAGTATTTCAAACATTTTTTTTTTGTAATGTAGCTTTATTCCCTTCACCACGTTTATCGTGATCCAAGGATCAAAGTAAATCTCTCAATATTCTATAACACCTCCACATGATAAACATGAGAAGAAAAGTTGTTGTTGCCCCATGATTAGCAAATGACAAAATGCACACCTTATACTTGTTATACTCGGTATTTATTACAGTTGTAGATTTAATATTGATAACATAAAATATATTTTTCTTGTTTTTCCAATAAAATATTTTGGAGTTCAATTTATATTAGTCATATTCAATGTTAATATGAAAGACCCGATATGCCTGGTCTCTAGAATTTCATGATGGTTAAACCCATTTGTACACAAGTACATGCGATTACCTTATAAAAATTTCGTCTCAGTTTTCAGCGACAGCGCGGCGCCGTTTAATATATCCTCCTAAAATGGTAAGTTGGGCAACGTTACAATTGAGTATGAATGATGATTAAGAAATAAATAATTATAAATCTTATGTGTAATGCGCATAGGGATTATAATTATATGCCAATATTGACGCCTAATTTAAAATAAACTATATCTAACAAAGATTATTTAAGTGTGTATACCGTTTTACAATGTATGAATATAAAAGCAGCGTCATCTGGCAATTATCTCACAGAATATTGTTCAATCAATCAGTGCATCGTGCAGTGATCTTCGTATAACTTAACATCGTTTAATTCGTGTGTTTCACAAATAAAACAGCAAGTATGTACGTATAATTTTAACTCTATTAATTTTGTTATCAGTGTAAGGGCGGGTGTGCGGTTATGTGTGGAGGTGGGGGATGTGTGACTGTGCGTTTCTTTTTATTTTTCAAATTTTATTTTAGGTCTTACGCTATGATCAATATGATCGAAGGTATGGCAGGTTCAGAGGTCACTATTGAGAGTGAGTTTATAAGTTAGATTTTCTTACAGGCAAATAGCTAGGCGTGACAGGAACCTAAGTATCATGGATGAACTATGTGATAAAAGTTGTAAATAAACGTATGAATGTTTGTAAGTAGACCTGTTTTACAAAATGTTATAATCTTGTTTTGTTTTCAGGTTTTCCAATCCATTTGACTCTGACACTGAAGTGATTCCTATATCACAAAAGAAGAAGCCAAGTAAGCCTTTAACACCCAAACCCTCGAAGCCAAAAGGGAAAAATAAAAAACTACTCCAAGAACAGCCGATCGGTAGCGGGTCTGAGTCAGAGGCCGACCCTTCAACCGCATCTGCATTTGTGTCTACATCAGCTAAAAAGAAACGAAAACTTTGCATCTACCCTGATTCCGAGGTAAGTTGAGATAAAATTGGCAATTATTAATTATATTTTGACGGCTCGGCTGGTGCAGGGCCTGCGCGATTGTCAGCTGCGCTGTGTGTCGTGGGTTCGATGCCGTCATGAAATAAATATTTAATGGCCTATAGACCCAGGTTTAGTGGTGCTGTAAGCATACTGATTACTGATTATTATAAAGTCCTATATTCAATTCTTAGGTCTATCGATCTAATTCTCAGGTCTGACCAAGTGTAGATAATTGTGTCAATTTTGATTAATTTTATAGTAGGCAGTATCGCGGAGTGTTAGCGCTCGAAAAATACAGGCATGATGTTATGTATGTTATAAATAAAAGTTAACGTTTACTTAGTAAACATTAACTCGTGATTGTGTGAGGGGATTGAATTAAAAAAAATACATGAAAACTACGTAGGCACGTCTTAAGATATTGTTGTGATGGTACCTATAATAATAGCAAAGGGGTGATAGATGGCTGATGATCATTGTGAATCATCAGATTATAATGATGATATAATAACGATTAAAACTATTTTTTTTTTTGTTTTTTCCAGGATGAAGAGCAACGTGAATCAATTCGAGCATCAAAACTGAAGAGCTACCTAACGCGTCGAGTTGGTTCTGGATATACTACGCAAAGCAATCCCACAAGGCGCGGCGAATATTATATTGAGCTTCGAATATCGAATAGTCAGGAGTTGGAGGCCATAACAACCGATCGCTGGAAACATTCACTGGTGTGTTTCAAAACAGCAGTGAATGACGATAGTCCAACTTGGAAGGCGGTTACTCAATTGGTTGCAGCAGTTAAAGAGGATTACTCCTCTATCCAGCCAATTTTGTACCCCCGTAATTATTCGTAAATATTTTTATCAATATTTTAAAACATTACTTAACTTTTATTAAATTGCATAACTTTACTTAATTTCAATATTAAACTTGGTTTAATCCTTTATAATATTGGGTATAATATACATACATATAATCGATATTAGCATCCATGTTTTAAAAATATTTTTAATTTGGCTTGGTATCTATAACTAACTTATATGTTTTTATTGTTGTCTTACAGAATCTACTTAGTAGATAAAACAAAAAGCTAAATAAAAATCTAAATAAAAATCTGAATAAAAATCTAAAATTGAAAATACAACAATATTCATAATATAATCATTACCTCATAAATATAATTATAATCGATATACCTGTTTTAATAATATTTTTTTATTTGATTAAATATCTACCAACCATGTAACTTATATTTTTTAATTGTTCTCTTACAGAATCTACTTAGTAGATAAAATAAAAAGCTAAATAAAAATCTAAATAAAAATCTGAATGAAAATCAAAAATTGAAAATAGAACAATGCTCATAATATAATCATAATATAACATCTCATAAATATAATTATAATCGATATACCTATGTTATAAAAAATATTTTTTAATTTGATTAAATATAAAACAAAAAAAAAAAAAAGCTAAATAAAAATCTGAATGAAAATTGAAAATACAACAATATTCATAATATAATCATTATCTCATAAATATAATTATAATCGATATAGGCATAGGTACCTAAAAATATTTTAAAAATATTTTTTAATTTGATTAAAAATATACCAAAAAAAAAAAAAAGAAGCTAAATAAAAACCTAAAATTGAAATAATACAATATACATAGATCAAATTTAACTATATGCAAAATGGTTTTCTGTCAAGCTTGTAACATTGACGTTCACAATTATCCTTACCACAAAAAAACTAACATCCATAAATCTAATAACCTTATAAAAACTCAATTTGATAACGTTCGTATAATAGCTTGTGCTTTTAAAAACAAAATAGTCAGTTACAAAATAAATCCTCAAAGTTTTACTATTATGCCTGAAAAGTTTTTAATTGAAGTTTTAGATACTTGTTGCTATCTAATTAAAGAATTATTAAAACAACACGTTTCTTTGAAAGTACAATTTCGAACTTTTTGTTTCCTACACTTTACCTAAAAATAACGAAATTAGTCTTAAATCTTTTAACACAAAATATGTAATTATACTTCAAAGTACAGATATATTATCCACATATCATGCATTTATAGAAAAAATCTTAAATAAATGTTCCGAGTTCGAACTAAGTGAGTCAGGGTGGGCCATCGAATCAATAAGTCATTTAGAAATTAATTTCGTTAAATATAGTCCTTTGAGAGCAGGTTCTTATTTAGAATTACCTAAACGAATTCAAAATACGAAATCGTGTCTAAACATAGTCAATAAAGATAATCACTGTTTTCTTTGGAGCATTGTGGCATATTTGTATCCAGCAAAGAATAACTTCAATAGAGTTACATCATATCCGCACTATTCCAAAGTGTTAAACATTACGAACATGACATTTCCCCCCAGTTTAGACGATATAAAATTATTTGAAGATTTAAATCCAAATATAAGTATTAACGTCTATGGTCTGGAGCAGAATTATGATGTAACAGGGCCGTTATATAAAACGTTAAAAAGAAAACTTTATCACGTAAATTTACTTTATTTCAATAATAATGGTAAAAGTCATTATTGCTATATTAAAAATTTCAGTAAGCTTGTACACCGACAACTTACAAAACATAAGTCTAAGATATATTTATGTGACGAATGTTTTGTGTATTTTGACTCACCAGAAAAACAATTAAATCATAGCTGTGCAAGAGTGCAGACTATACTCCCCGAAGAAAACTCAAAACTTTGTTTTTCAAATTTTAATAGGACTCAAAGAGTTCCAATTGTTATTTTTGGCGATTTTGAAAGTCTATTACACGAATATTCAGACAAAAATAAATCCACATGTGTCGAAAATATACAAATCCATGTGGCAAGTTGTTATGGTTATTACATTTTTTGCCAGTCTAAACCTGAATTAAATGAGTTTAGATCCTATAGAGGGCCAGACTGCTCAAAAAAGTTCGTTGAATCTATTAGTCAAGATGTAATAAGACTTCATAGACTTATGTCAGAGATAAAACCCATAATAATTAGTAAAGATCAGCAAATGTCTTTAAAAAACGCTAAACAATGTCATTTATGCAGGAAAACATTTTCTGATACTGACCTCGTTGTTGCTGATCATGATCATTTCACAGGAATGTATAGAGGACCAGCCCATAGTACATGTAATTTAAATGCAAACTCTTGTCCATTTATACCTGTCATATTTCATAATCTTTCTGGTTATGATTGTCATTTGTTTATAAAGGAACTTTCAGCTCTTTGCGGTCGCATAAATCTTATTCCCAAAAACAAAGAAAAATATATATCTTTCACAAAATTCGTCCCGATTGACAAAAAAAATGTAGCTCAGTTAAAGTTTATCGATTCTTTTAATTTTTTAAGTTCAAGTCTAGATAATTTAATAAAAACGATGAAAACGGAAGATTTTAAAAATTTACGAAAGTTTTTTAATGATGATTATTTATTTAATTTAGCATGCAAGAAGGGTATATACTGCTATGATTACATTGATTCATGGGATCGTTATAAAGATACTAAATTGCCAGATTCATCTAAATTTTATAATAAACTCACATCCCAATCTATTTCGGATGAAGATTATAATCATGCTTTAAATGTCTGGAATGCCTTTGGTATTTCTAATTTAGGGGAGTACACAGACTTATATTTGAAATGTGATGTCCTACTTTTATGTGATGTTTTTGAAAAAATTAGAACAATGAGTTTAAAATATTATAACCTTGATCCCTGTTATTATGTATTGTTACAAGATAGGCCAACGCCATCTAGTAACGAGAGGAAGAACTAGGTAGTAACTAGTGGCGCCATCTAGTATTGAATAGCGTAACTGATGTTCTCGAAAGCTCGTGTCGAATGGAATTTTCCAGAAGGTTCGAACCGAACATTCTGGATGTTTCTAGTCGCTTCGGGAACAATGAGTTCGAAAGTCGAATGTTCTGGAAGTTTCTCGAATTATCTAGAACAGTATGGAACGTTCCAGAAACTTCTTCCGTGCTATATAAAGAGCGGTCGGATTCGTCGTGGGTCAGTTTCGATTGAGAAGCGATACAGAGCGATCAAAGCGGAAAATAGTGCGAAGTAATAGAATTGTTTAAGAAGTGTGTTTGTAATAAACAGTGATTAATTGAAGTCTGCTGTTTAAATAATTTATCCCTGAACCCCAGCTCGTAACAAATTGGTGTCAGAAGTGGGATAAATTATGCTGGTTCTACCGAAGGAAGAAACGGAAGGAATGCGCACCAGGAGTCAGCGCCAGCAAGACGTAGACCAGAGGCGCTTTGGAGACGCTCCCTCACCGTCATCAAGTGGACATCGAGACTCCGCTGCTGCAGCGGAACCAGCTCAATCGTCGGCGTCGCCTGACCTAGCCGCCCTTATGGCATTCATGCAAGAGCAGGCTCGCCGTCAGGAGGAGCAAGCTCGCCGCATGGAGGAGCAGATGCAGCGCGACAAAGAGGAGCAGGCTCGCCGTCAAGAGGAGCAGGCGCGCCGCTTAGAGGAGCAGCTGCAGCGTGATAAGGAGGAGCAGGCCCGTCGTCAGGAGGAGCAGGCTCGCCGTCAAGAGGAGCAGGCTCGCCGTCAGGAGGAGCAGGCGCGCCGCTTAGAGGAGCAGCTGCAGCGTGACAAGGAGGAGCAGGCTCGCCGTCAGGAGGAGCAGGCTCGCCGTCAAGAGGAGCAGGCTCGCCGTCAGGAGGAGCAGGCGCGCCGCTTAGAGGAGCAGCTACAGCGTGACAAGGAAGAGCAAGCTCGCCGTCAGGAGGAGCAGCTCATGGTGGTTAAGGACCTCCGCGGAGCCATTGGTAAGGAGATGAAAGAGGTAAAGGACCAGATCCAGCAACATGAGACCCGCATCGTTGAAATGGAGAAGTCTATACGTGGCCTCAAGTCTGGGGATGGGATCGGGGCAGCTGCAGTAGTGGCACCCTCGCCTCGTGGTTTTAAAGTACCATCATTTGATGGCTCTTCGTCATGGTCCGCCTACAAAATTCAGTTTGAGGCCGTGATGAAATCGAATGGATGGACTAAAGAACAGGCCTTGACTGCTCTAACCTTGGGCCTTCGCGACCAGGCCTTGACTGTGTTAGAGGCGCTGGGAAAAGACGTCACTTTCGAGAAGCTTCTGGAAGCATTAGAAGCTAGATACGGCGACGCGCACCTAGAACATGTGTTTCGGGCCCAACTGAAAGACCGGTCGCAACGGGTTGGTGAAACTCTTCAGCAGTGGGCTCTGGAGGTGGAAAAGCTGGTTCGGAAGGCTTACCAGTCGTCACCTGTGCTGATCGACGGGAACCTCGTACAGGCGTTCACGGATGGGATCCGCGACCTGGAGGTTAGGGCTGCAGTAAGGCTAGGTCATTTCAAGGATCTCAAGGACGCTCTAGCCCACGCTTTGGAGGTGGAGGCAGTACGGCGGGACGAACGAACTCACCGAATCAGGGAGGTTGCGACTTCACCCCGATGCTATGGCTGCGGAGAGAGAGGCCACATCCGATTAAGCTGTCCGAAGCGAAGGCCACCCTACGGTAGTAAGCAGCCGCCAGTGGAAGGATCCCCTGAGGTCCCTGCTGGGCAACAGCAGCAGGGAAACGAGTAGATGCCAGGACTAAGGGGCGGGTGCTGGCTGGTGATGGAAGAGCCCCAAGGATCTCGATCTCACAATCCTGTGACGGGAACAGCCTGATCATCGAGGGCGAAATTAACAGAACACCATGCAAGCTGACATTGGATACTGGGGCTTCTCGGACTGTTGTCAGTTTCCAACTAGCAAGACGGTTTCTTGGGGACTTCTTCGGGGACCATGAAGGTGTACATCTGAGAACAGCCACCGGTCAGCACATTACCGTCCGAGGTGAGAAGGAGGTGGACATGAAGTTAGGAAACAAAGTTTACCGCCACAATGTTATCGTGGCCGACATAGTGGACGACTGCATTCTGGGTTTGGACTTCATGCGAAAACATCACTGTGAGATCGACGTTTATCAAGGCGTATTAAAGTGTGGCTCAGAGGAAGTCTTCATGGAAGGTGCAGCATCGGGAAAAGTGTACTGCTTAGAAAAGGTTATGCTTCGTCCAAGGTCTGAAACAATCATACCAGTTTGTCTACCAAGAAATTCTGGTCAGGAAAACCGATGTGTACTTATAGAAGGTTTAGATAACGATGCTTCATGGAAAATTGCACGCACATTGGTAAGAGGTACTAGTGTTTCATCGGTACGCGCACTCAACACAAGTGACCAGGACCTGGTGCTCAAGAAAGGCACATTATTAGGCACTTGTGACGGAGTGGTTTGGATGCGTAGATGCCACGAACACACAACCAACGCCAAAGTTAGTGCAAGATTCGATGTGTCATTGCTTTTGAAGAACAGCCAGAATAACTTGTCGGAAGATGAAAAGAACAAGGCTAAGAAGATGTTAAACAAGTTCGCCGACATTTTCTCGACAAATGATGCCGACATAGGGAAGACTGCGTTAGTTCAACACAGAATAAATACAGGAAATGAGGTACCAATCCGCCAGCGACCAAGACGTGTTCCAGTGGCACGGGAACGGGAAGTGGACGACATGATCAAGGGTATGGTGAAAGACGGCGTGATTGAACCTTCATCCAGTCCATGGTGTTCACCGGTAGTATTGGTAAAAAAGAAGGACGGCAGCATGCGCTTTTGTGTAGACTATCGCCGACTAAACGACATCACGAAGAAGGACAGTTATCCGTTGCCAAGAATCGATGACACGCTGGATACCCTATCGGGAATGAAGTGGTTTTCCACCTTAGACTTAAAGAGTGGCTACTGGCAGGTCGAGTTAGACCCTCGAGATAAGGAAAAGACAGCGTTCTCTACAGGCAAAGGATTGTGGCAATTCAACGTTATGCCATTTGGACTGTGTAATGCGCCTGCCACCTTTGAGAGATTGATGGAACGGGTACTTACTGGGCTGATTGGTGACGCCTGCCTAGTCTACTTGGATGACATTATAATCGTGGGACGGACGTTTGAAGATCACCTCCGCAATTTAGAACGTGTGCTGTCAAAGATACGAGGAGCCAATCTAAAGCTAAGTCCAAAGAAGTGCGCGTTGTTCAGGCGGCAAGTGAACTTTTTAGGACACGTGGTTTCCGAAGAAGGTATTCAAACGGACCCGGATAAGCTCGTTGCCGTCAAGGATTGGCCAGTTCCGGAGAACAAAACGCAAGTCAGGGCATTTCTCGGTTTGTGCTCCTACTATCGGCGGTTTGTGAAGAGCTTTGCTGACATTGCCCGACCTCTTCATAAGCTAACTGAAGACAAGATACAGTTCTGCTGGAATGAGAGCTGTGACGTCGCATTTCAGAAGCTAAAGGAACATCTGTGCAATGCACCCATCCTAGGCTATCCTGACAACGAAAATGAATTCATAGTTGACACAGATGCCAGCAACACTGGAATCGGCGGGGTATTGTCTCAACGAAAAGGAGATCATGAGGTTGTAATTGCGTACTTCAGTAAAGCCTTATCTAAACCTGAGAGGAACTATTGTGTCACTCGAAGGGAGCTTCTAGCTGTAGTAAAAACATTGCAGCATTTCAATAAATATTTGTTGGGGCGGAAATTTCTCCTGCGAACGGACCACGCTGCTTTGAAATGGCTCCTGCAATTTAAGAACCCAGAAGGACAGGTAGCAAGATGGATTGAGCTACTGCAAGAGTTTGATTTCGTAATTCAACATCGTAGCGGAACGTCGCACGGTAATGCTGATGCTCTCTCGCGAAGACCGTGTCCAGACCAATGTAAACATTGTGCGAGACAAGAAGCTAAGCAGGTAGCGGTAGTGCGGGTCTTGGGGACGGATCTTAGCGAAGAGTGGAAAGATACCTTGCAGAGTGCTCAACAAGAAGACAGAGACCTAAAACCGATCCTTGAATGGAAGAAATCAGGTGCTCCTAGGCCTCACTGGAGTGATGTCGCAGCAACCAGTTCCATCACCAAGAGTTATTGGGCACAGTGGGAAAGCTTGGTTATCCAGGATGGAGTTCTGTGCAGGAAATGGGAGAACGCTCGCGGTGACCAGTGTCATCTACAAATGGTCGTACCTAAAGTTAAGGTGCCGGAGATCCTACAGCTCTACCACAATGGATGTTCAGGGGGTCACATGGGAGTTAAGAGGACTTTAATCAAGATCCGAGAACGATTTTACTGGATCCATTGTCGAGAGGACGTTGAGGAATGGTGCCGCAAATGCACAAGTTGTGCGGCTGTGAAAGGACCACAAACTCGTAGCAGAGGGGCACTAAAGGTTTACAATGTTGGTGCACCGTGGGAACGTATAGCATTAGATGTTGCTGGACCATTTCCAGAAAGCCAAAGCGGGAACAAGTACTTTTTGGTCGTCATGGACTACTTCACAAAATGGCCGGAAGTGTTTGCAATCCCTAATCAAGAAGCCTCTACGGTGGCTGATAAGTTAGTTCACGAAGTGTTTTGTCGGTTCGGGGTACCCTTGGAAATCCACAGTGACCAAGGCCGGAACTTCGAGTCAGAAGTGTTCAAGGAGACGTGTCGTGTGATGGGGGCTCACAAAACCAGAACTACTGCTTATCATCCGCAATCAGACGGGATGGTTGAACGATTCAACCAGTCACTAGAGAGATATCTTGCAAAGGTTGTGGAAAACAGACAGAAGGATTGGGACAAACACATTCAACCATATCTCATGGCATATCGCAGTGCTGTTCATGAAACTACAACGGTAACGCCAGCTTTTGCTAATTTCGGCAGAGAACTACGATTACCTGCAGATCTAATCACCGGTATCCCGCCTGAGTCTCCACGCAATGTAACAGATTATGCGAATGAGTTACGAAACAGGATGGATGATGTATATGAGCATATGAGACAGACTGGTCAACAGATGTCTGAAAGGATGAAGACCCGCTACGATCGGAAAGCGAACAATAAGGGCTTCGATGAAGGATCTCTTGTATGGTTACATAACCCGGCACGGAGCAAAGGAAAATCGCCTAAATTACAAGCAAAATGGGATGGACCTTATCGCGTAGTTACCAAGATCAATGACGTCACCTACCGAATTCAAAAGGGACCCCGAGGTGCATCAAAGGTCGTTCATGTGGATCGGTTGGCCCGTTATCATGGGTCTAACAATGCTCGGGACGAGCATGTCTAAGAGGGAGGCAATGTTACAAGATAGGCCAACGCCATCTAGTAACGAGAGGAAGAACTAGGTAGTAACTAGTGGCGCCATCTAGTATTGAATAGCGTAACTGATGTTCTCGAAAGCTCGTGTCGAATGGAATTTTCCAGAAGGTTCGAACCGAACATTCTGGATGTTTCTAGTCGCTTCGGGAACAATGAGTTCGAAAGTCGAATGTTCTGGAAGTTTCTCGAATTATCTAGAACAGTATGGAACGTTCCAGAAACTTCTTCCGTGCTATATAAAGAGCGGTCGGATTCGTCGTGGGTCAGTTTCGATTGAGAAGCGATACAGAGCGATCAAAGCGGAAAATAGTGCGAAGTAATAGAATTGTTTAAGAAGTGTGTTTGTAATAAACAGTGATTAATTGAAGTCTGCTGTTTAAATAATTTATCCCTGAACCCCAGCTCGTAACAGTATCATCTCCTTCGCTGAGTTGGGATGCAATGTTATTATATACTCAAATTAACTTAGACTTAATTTCAGATATTGATATGTATCAAATGTTAGAACAAGGCATTAGGGGAGGACTTGCCCAATGTTCTTTAAGATATGCGAAGGCAAATAATAAATATCAATAAGGAACCTGACAGCTATTTAATTTATCTTGATTGTGTAAATTTATATGGCCATGCCATGATGCAACCGCTTCCTACTCGAAACTTTAGGTTTTTAAACGAAGATGAAATTAATAATTTTAATGTAATGTGTATTTTAAATGATAGTGACACAGGATTTATTTTAGAAGTTGACTTATGTTATCCTCATAAAATTCACGAAGCTCATTCAGATTTACCATTTGCCGCTGAAAGGTTTGCTCCACCAGGTAGTAAAAATGTTAAATTAATTGCTAACCTGTATGACAAACATAAATATATCATTCACTATGTTCATCTTAAAGAATGTGTAAAAAACGGACTTCTATTACTTAAGATATATAGAATACTAGCGTTTGAACAAAGTTCATTTTTGGCTCCGTATATCTTGTTGAATACTACTCTTAGACAAAAAGCTTCTTCCGATTTTGAAAGAGACTTTTTTAAAAAACAAAATAATTCTATTTTTGGCAAAACTATCGAAAACAAAAGAAAACAAGTTGATGTCAAACTAGTTAATGTATGGAAAGATATTCATAATAAAACTAACAAAATTTGTGGAGCTGAAAAATATGTAAGTGCTCCAAACTTCAAAGATTTATCTATATTTTCTGATACTTTAGTAGCAATCCAGTTAAAACAAACGAAAATTGTTCTTGATAGACCAATTTATATTGGCTTCACAATATTGGAATTGGCTAAGAGTCATTTGTATCGTTTTCATTACTCTGTGATGAAACGTCTATACGAAAATGATATTCAACTTTGTTATACTGACACTGACAGCCTTTTGTATTTAATATATACAGAAGATTTCTATGAGGATATGAAACAGAATATAAAATACTTTGATACGAGCAACTTTCAAACTGGAAATCAATTTAATATACATAAAGCAAATTGTAAAATACCAGGTTTTTTTAAAGATGAATTGGGTGGTGATATTATATCTGAATTTGTAGGTTTAAGAGCGAAATTGTATTGTATAGACTCGTTAGCTTCTTCAATCATCAGAGCAAAAGGTGTAAAAAAATCAGCTGTGAAAAAACTCGATATAAAAAAATATAAACGAGCTTTACGGTACAATGAATGCATAAGAGATGACATGTGTATTATAAAGTCAAAAAATCATAAGATTTTTACTCAGAAGATTAATAAGCTGATTCTTAGTAGGGATGATGATAAAAGACAAATAATGGGAGATGGTTGTAATACTTTGCCTTGGGGGCATCATAAAACTGTATTTTAATTAAGTTTTGGATGAGATTACAATTAAGGTATATAGTAAGGCTAATTTAAGGTATGTATCAAAAATTAATAAAGTAAAATGTATTGATTGAAATATTATATAATATGAAATAAATCATTTATAATTAAATAAGTGTGTTTAAATGTGATATACCCACTTCCTATTTAAACTAAGTAAACAAAGAAAAATGAAACCCAGCATAGTTGATAGTCATAACATTTATTTAATTTACACAGAAATGTTTTTGTTTTTTTTTTATCATAATTATTGTATAGATCATTCACAGTATAAAATAATAAAATAAAAATAATCTAAAAACAATAATAAAACAATAAGTGACAAAATACCTACTATTATCTTATTAACTAAAGTACACATATTTTGACAGTACAAACTATTTATAATTAACTAATACAAAAATAGTCTAAAACTGTTCTGGGTCACTCAATTTTTTTCCAATTTTTTTAATAAGGGTCTCTGCTGCTTCCATCACGTCGTCATAAGTTTCATGCACCACGTATTGCACCGTTATACATGCGTTGTCACTATCACTATAATCATTTTCATTCTTAGAGTCTTTAAGTTTATGCACTTCTAATTTAATTAAATGCCCGCGATTTTCGCTTTCTCCTCGGCGAACAATGTATGATGATGATGATCCTAATGGGCATTTTCTCTTTTTTGAAGACTTTTTAGAAGTTTGTGCTTGTTCATCTCCAGTGTGCAGCTTTTCAACTTTAGCGCTCTGATTTAAACCTTCAAAATAAGGTTCGTAGTTGCCCTGAGAGTAAAAAAATGAGCTCATAACAGGATTTCCATTGAGGACCTCAGAGTTCCACTGCGAAAAAAAAAAACGATATTAGCATGACTGTGAAAAAATAACAGTAGCGTAAGAAAAAAGAGAAACAACTCCTATGAAATATTAAAGCAAAGACTACCTCATGAAAACTGGGTTGTTCCTGTTCTGCAGAAATCACGTTTTCATTGTCCAATATGCTAGGGCTGTAGGATGATGGTGGTGGCGATGCTTGAGACATTATTCTGAAATAAAAAATACTGTCTATAAATAAACTATAAACAAATATTGTATTTATAATTTCTTGTTTGATTGGTTATCATTCAAAAACTTACCTTTAGACAAAAAACAATAATTAAATCGCGAACAACAGCCTATAGTCCTACTTCAAATCAGCTACTGCAATGAAGTGTAATGTTTAATTACTTTGGCATACCTAGAATATTCCCCTTTCAGCTATTAGTCATAAATACATTTATACCGTAAGACGAGAACATCAGTTTGATAACGACACAAGTCCAAACCTGTTGTTTAAATACTGCACTCACTTATTCATATATAAAGGTTAGTAAGTAATGAAAATAAATATTAGGCAAGATGAAGTTGATCAAACAACCCATATCCCTGAACGTGAATAATATCAATTTCAATGACTCTGCTCGACAGATAAGGCATAGTGCTCTTTTGCCTAATACGATTCGTTGCATAATATGTGGACCCTCGAACTGTGGCAAAACATAGCTATGATCAGTTTATTGCTGCATGAAAATGGTCTTAAATTTCAAAATCTTTATCTTTACTCAAAAACCACTTTCCAACCAAAATATCGTTTCTTAAGTGAAGTATTAAGAAGAGTGCCTCAGATTAACTTCATTGAGTTCAATGACAATACAGAAGTCATATCTCCCGATGAAGCTTTACCAAATTCTATATTTATATTTGATGATGTTGCCTGTGAAAAACAAATAAATATTCGTAATTATTTTTCTATGGGTAGACACATAAACAAATTGATTGCTTTTATTTATCGCAAACCTATTCAAAAATACCGAAACAGTTGCTACGGGATAACACCAATTTTCTTATAATATTTAAACAAGATGATGTAAACTTAAAGCACATCTATGGAGAACATGTCAACTCCGATCTGCCATGGAATCAGTTCAAAGATATTTGTACAACTGTTTGGAGTAATCCATATCAATTTCTTCTTATTAGCAAAGAATCACCATTAAATAATGGGAGGTACAGACAGAATTTCGATATTTTTTTTAAATTTGACTGACTGTGTATATAAGTAAATAACACACAAAAAGAAAAATTAGTATTATTTGTTCTTCAGCTGAACACAGTTGTTACAACATGGCGAAAAATATTAAAATATAATTAATTAAGTCTGTAAACTCTATAAAGAATAAAATAAAACAAATGAAGAACCAGGAAAACTCAATGAACTTGTCACTCGATAAAATGCTAAAACCTGTCACAGATCCACTTAAAACTCTAGTTGATTCGAATAAATCTATGGAAAAAATAAAACATTTAGAAAATACAACACTCACTAATTCTGAAGGCAGTGAATTGGATGATATCAATACTAGCTCATTTACAAGTTTTGAGGATTGCTACGATCCAAAACTAAATTCTACCCAATCCCCTGAAAAGTCTAATAAAATAGAATTACCAGACGATTTAGAAATTTCATTAGAGGGCCGTGATATCCATGATATTTATGATGGTGTAAATATACCGTTTGGAATAAGAAGTGTAAACAAAACTTTATTGATGGGTAATTCAGCAGTATCATTTTCTAAAATTGATAGTTTAAATGATGATAGTGACCTTTTGATTAAAATCGATGACAAAACCTATAATTTAACTCCTGGCCTGAAGGAACTTTTACTTCGAAGAAAACCTGATTTAAAATTAGTTTCGAGCAAAGATAAACTTGTCTATAAGGATATGCTGCATTTTACAAATGCTCATAAGAGAGATTTTAATCCTAATGGTCAAATACGAGGTGATAAAGGAATAAAATATCGTGAAATAATCAAACCACTCTTTTCCGAATTGACAACAGCTAATAAACTTGTTCACACAAAACTTGGAGGAAACTTACCCATACTAAAAAAATACAAAAACAACACTGACTTAGTATATTGGGATGATCCTAACGAATTGGTTGAGAGATTGAAACTATTAGTTGCTTCAAGAGATGCTGGCAATACAAACCATGATAATGAAATTTTATCGATAATTGAAGAATTAAAAGAAGCTGACATAATTAAAGAATAAATAGTGATAATAATATGCTTTTCATTCAGTATTATAGATGCATTCAAGACAAATGTACTAAATTCTAAAAATGAGCAAAGCTGACGTAGTAAACGAAATACATAAAAATGTGAGGGTGAACTTTCCACGAAGACATGTTATTATGAAAGATGTAGATGACCTTTGGCAAGCAGACTTAATGGATATGCAATCAATTTCAAAAGAAAATAAAAATTACAGATTTATTCTTACCGTTATTGATACATTTTCGAAATATGCTTGGGCCTTCCCTCTGAAAAGTAAAACCAAAGATGATATATGTAAATCTTTCAAAATGTTGCTGGCTACAGGACGTGTTTCGAAAAATCTCCAAACGGATAATGGTACAGAATTTTATAATAATACATTTCAAAAGCTTATGAAATCTAATCATATCAACCACTACTCAACCTTCTCAACAAAAAAGGCTTCAATAGTTGAAAGATTCATCAGAACATTGAAATCTAAACTGTATAAAGAATTTAGTTTAAAAGGCAACTATAATTGGATAGACAATACCCTTAATGATGTTATTCATAAATATAATCACACTTACCATCGGACAATTCAGGAAATCCCTGCTAATGTGAATAACATTAATAAAAAACGTATATTAGAAAGATATTTAAGGCTGGTAAAAAACGAAAGAATAAGAAGCAAGTATAAAGTTGGTGATTATGTCCGTATCAGTAAGTACAAAGGGACATTTGAAAAAGGATATACCCCCAACTGGTCGACGGAAATATTTAAAATTCGAAAAATACAAAATACAACTCCTATAACCTACTTAATTGAAGATACAATCAGAGGTCAGCCTATTTTAGAGGCATTTTACTTACAAGAGCTGCAAAAGACAAAACATCCCAATGTTTACCTAGTCGAAAAAGTTCTTAGAAGAAAAGGAAACAGGGTTTTAATAAAATGGCTAGGTTTGTCATCTGCTGAAAACAGTTGGATTGATCAATCGAATGTATTATTATAAATAAAATTAACTTTTCTAACTTATCAACGAATACATTGATGAATCGAATAAGTATTTATTAAAGTGTTCAATCCAGAATCATTAGTCTTATGATGTGTATTGGAGAGAGTAGTCTTCTCAATTGGCTTATAAACAATTTACCGTTTGAATTACACTTACCAGGATACAATTATTGTGGCCCTGGTACGAAATTAATTAAAAGGCTTACACGCGGAGATAAAGGTATTAATAAATTAGACGAATATTGCAAAGAACACGACATTGCCTATCACAAATCAGCAAACTTAAAGGATCGTCACAAAGCTGATTTCATTTTGTTAAAAATGGCAAAAGAGCGAGCAGCTGCCTCGGATGCGAGTGTAAGCGAAAAACTCGCAGCACGCTTAGTAAGCAAGACAATGTCTACGAAAATTAAAAGTGGTTCTGGCCTAAAAAAAAGTAGCAAAAAGTGCTCTCAAAAAGTTACATCTGGAAAAGGATTAAAAAATAAATTTAAAAATGTTATTACTAAAACGAAAAAACACATGAAAAAATTAAAACCAAAATGCAAAAAAGTGGCAATAGAATTTGCTATGGCCGCAGCCATAGAATTAGCTGATGATTTATCCATTAAACTTCCTCGAGTTATTCCTATACCAAAAACTGGCGGTGTATTACCTTTGATTCCTATTTTTGCTGGATTATCAGCGGTGGGAGCATTAGCGGGCGGTGCAGCTGGTATTGCCAAAACCATAAATGAATTCAAAATGGCTAGAAAGCTGTTGACCGAATCGAAGAGACACAACGAGAAAATGGAAGCTCTCTGCATTGGGAAAGGACTACACCTTAAACCACATAAAAACGGTCTTGGAATTTTTGTATCGAATAAAAAAAACTAAAATATCGGCTACCCAAACGAGCCTTAACTAACTTTGACATTTTGAAGTATGGAAATAGTATTCCCTATTTTAGAGGAGTCTTTATGAGAGATGAGCTTCCTAAATGTCCGTATAAAAAAGAATGCGGAGTTATTAATTTAGATAGTTCTAAATATCCTGGCTCTCATTGGGTAGCCTATGCAAAATATAACGATTATATTGAGTACTTTGACAGTTATGGGAATCTTAAGCCTCCAAAAGAATTTGTAAAATACATAGGTTCTCAAGTTTACTACAATTATGATAATATACAACGCAATCATCCTTTCAATTGCGGCCATCTCTGTTTGATTTTTTTAAAGAATTTTTGGAGTAGTCAAGGGATAAAATAAAGAGGATCTTCTTGAAGAGTTCAGTATGCAAGCATGTCTACTACGGTTACCATCTCTGGAAATAAATCTGAATTAGTGTCATACTTTCAACCATCTCTGCATTTAACCAATCAATACGAATGCGGTTTGTTATACTTTTCAGTGTTAAATTCAAGACCAAATGTGCCCATCAATAACAGCAGTCTATCTGTAATCAGAATCGAGTGGGATCTTGTACATGGTTCGTACTGCAACGGATTACCAACTCATTTTATTCATGAATTTATATTTGATACTGCTCCGAGTCATCAGTACATAGAAATACCGCGAAACGTTATTTACTTTCCAGTGAACAAAAATATAATTTCATCCATATCTGTTAGGATTGTTGATCAATTTGGTTATTGTATTAACTTTGGTGAAGAACTTAATATTCAACTACGTCTTCATTTAAGAAAAACAAAATGATAGTATATTATAAAAACACTCCTGTGAAAATAAAACGTCTTATTCCTTCTACGACCACTAAGGAGCATAGACGTAAGAAAAAAGTTAAGAAATTGACTGAAGGAAATAAAGATTTTCTTAGAGCCCTAGGTTTTAAAGTATGAATATACTACAGATTACTGAATTACCGCACTTCGATAGCTCGATCGAAAGTTATGAAATCCATTCATATAATCCCTACAATAACAGCTTTAGAGAAAACGATGAAATCAGAATCCCCATACATCAACAAGACATATACGTGCTACCATCAGCCAGTTCAATTTACATCGAAGGCCAAGCAAAGCTGCTCGGTAAAGATGGGAATCCGATCAAGAAAAATGTTTCGTTCACTAATAACCCTATTATGTCTTTGTTTCAAGACATCAGGTACGAAATGAATGGTATTGAAATAGATCGTATAAAAAATTCTGGAATAACGTCAACAATAAAATCATATATCTCATTAAATGAAGGTGAAAATAAAGTTGCTGCATTATGGGGCTGGAAGTTAAACGGATTCGAAAATGATGGTCATTTTAGTATTGTGTTACCATTAAATAAGATTTTAGGGTTTGCAGAGGATTACAATAAAATCGTTATAAATTGTAAACACGAGCTTATATTGAATAGAAGTAACTCTAACTTAAACAGCGTTATTCTTACTGATGATGTTGCTAATTTTCAAATAGATATGCAAAGAGTACAATGGAGGATGCTACACATAAAAGTGTCAGATCGAGAACGATTAACACTTTTAAAGCATTTAGAAAGAGATAAATCCATTCAGATGGCTTTTAGAAATTGGGATTTATATGAATATCCTTTACTTCCTAAAACTACAAAACATTCATGGTCAGTTAAGACTGCTTCACAATTAGAAAAACCTAGATATGTAATATTTTGCTTACAAACTAATAGAAAAAATAATAAAACTAAAGACAGTTCAGTATTCGATCATTGTGAAGTAACAAACGTCACGCTCTTTTTGAATTCTCAATATTATCCATATGAACCTTTAGGTTTAAAGTTTTCTGAGAACAAATATAGTATATTATACGAAATGTTTGTGAAATTTCGTCAGTCGTATTACAAATGTCCAGTAGACCCGTTGCTTGACCTAAAGGAGTTCAAAGAAAAAGCCCCTCTCTTTATCTTAGACTGCTCAAGACAAAACGATAGCCTGAAAACAGGTCCAGTGGATGTGAGGTTGGAAATTGAATGTTCTACAGCAATACCAGATAAGACGACTGCATATTGTTTGATTATAAACGATCGACTTGTGGAATACAAACCTCTCAGCAACATTGTACGCAGGTTATCATGATTGCTATTGTGGATATTCAAGGCTTTAAAACAGAGACAAATGAATTTATAATAAAAGAAATCGCTATATTGTATAATAATAAAACATTACAAGTGTTTTTAATTGAACCACCATTTCCATTTTCAAAATTAACTAAACAAGAAAAAAAACAAGTTAGTTGGATTGAACGAAACAGAAAGATACACTGGCGTGAAGGATTTTTACCCTATTCTAATTATCAGAATTTGGTTATAGATATTTTAAAAGATAAATGTATCTACGTTAAAGGTTCAGAAAAAGTGTTGTGGTTGAAGCATATTTTAGAAAATAATAATTGTAATATATTTAATTTAGAAGATAAAGGTTGTTCTAGTTTGATAAGTTTATACGATCAATATAAATATTCTCAAGATTTATATAACTGTATTTATCATGACTCTGTATGTGCTTTAAAAAATGTATTGTGTTTAAATAAATGGTGCTATGATAATAAAATTTTAAAATAATCATTTTCTTCTTTAATTTCTATACTACGGTAAAACGTTTCCTACCCCTCCCCATCACAAGGTCGTCAAATCAATAAAATCTGTTGTCTGTAGCTAGACGGTGTCATTATCCATTTATCTGTAAACGGATCATGTCTCAAAATAACTACAAACCTCGTTATGACATTTATAATACTTATAAAATGCGTGCATTTTCATTTAATTATTACTGGGCAACGGCAGATTCAAAGAAAAGATTAGTGATGGAAATGGCTGACTCTGGATTCTTTTATTGTGGAAACAGTATAAATGATAAAGCAGCGTGTTTCTCATGTGGAGGTGTTATAGAAGATTGGGAAATATATGACGATCCTTGGATGCAACATGCTATACATTTTCCACAATGTTTTTATTTAAATGCTGTGAAGGGAAGAGAGTTTATATTTAATACGCGACGAAAATTATAAATCAAGCACAAATTCATCATAACCTCAGGTCAGCGATACAGTGCAAGAAGATTTCATTGCTTATTTATCGATATAGAATTACGGTTCTGAATCACGTCTATAGAATTGGGGGGTTCGGGATCACGTCTATAGAATCTAACCTACTCATATCTATAGGATACAATCAGAAGTCTACTGCATGTGTGAGAACCTGAGATTTGAATGTCTAAAACTCGCTTACTGTGCTGAAGCCATACTCTCACATTTTTCATTTAGTCTCATTCCTATTTTTATAGGTATACTAGCGGACGCTATTATACTTTCTAGTTCCCTTTCCCGTGGGAATACAGGGATAACGATAAGAATTTTTAAAATCGGTCTACTAGTTTTTAAGTTTATTCGTTATTAAAAAAATATAAAAACCTTTCCTCTTTATAATATCATTATAGATGAGTTCTGTTACCACGTAAATATCTTTATTTTATTCGCATGTCCTTATAATCCGTTCAAGAAACCACAACACCCTCGAGCACCGTCACTAAATCACACAAGAACCCATCTGGCTTCTCTATCATAACGTTGTTAACACAGAGGTAACTGCAACTCGCCGTCGCATACGCGGAGAGAATCCATTTAAAAATTCATTTCTCAGAGTCACGTAAATAAGTCTTATAAGCTGTCGATCTTGCAGCGTTGCACTAGCTCCCAGACTATAAGTAAATTTACCGTTGACTGGTAATCTCGTATTGTGGTCGCTGCTGTGCTTAACAATGAAAACAGGAAAATGCAGGGATGTAACTTGTTAGATATGTTTTTAATGAGATTGTCTGTTCTATTTGGAATGTTAATTTATTTTTGTAAGTTATTCCATTTCTTATTTATTAAAAAAATAAGCTTGAACTAACTCTATTTACAAAAGAATATGTAAAGCAACGAATTTTAGCTACTAGGGGAGTTTGCGAAATGGATGGGAAGGATGGGAGCAGATAAAATCGTCTGGTACCATAGTAATCAGTGACTCATTAATAGTACTCGTATATAAACGTAGTTTGAACCACATTGTATCATATGTTTACAAATAATAATTCGAAGATCAAGTCAATCTGGAACAAAATTGGACTACCGAGAAAATTTAATTGCGCGTATTACATAGCTAGCTTAATAACTTTTGCGAGTTACCTTCAGTAACTGTTCCTTTCTCTAACAACTAAATTTAAAAATAAAAAAACCGCCGACACATTTTTCTTTCATGCTACGTAATGTGTATAGTAGTAGACACGCTTCGATCGACAATCTATTGAACACGATATCTTGCGAAAACAACCCGATTCAAACAGTTTTACTGTACGGGGTACAGTAAAACTGTTTGAATGCAAAGTCGCATTGTCTTTCTCACACATTTCTGACCGTATTCGCTTGACAGACAAGGAACGCTCCGTCCATTTCTCTATGTCTA
The DNA here is from genome assembly GCA_964057195.1 of Orthosia cruda. Taxonomy (NCBI): domain Eukaryota; kingdom Metazoa; phylum Arthropoda; class Insecta; order Lepidoptera; family Noctuidae; genus Orthosia; species Orthosia cruda. The sequence continues at coordinate 11,559,712 of OZ059855.1, read as the reverse complement.
TGTGTAAAATAGACGCCTGTCTGTCGCCAATAACATCACGCCATATTGGGGCTATTGAAGGATTTATTGAGCAATAGATACTTCTCGTAGTGCGAGATTCGTTGTCCACTTTATGGCATATCGCGAGTCTGCTGCAATCTCTTTTTGTGAAACTTTTTTATGTTCTGTGATGGCCAAGATTTTTATTAAGGCCTGTTTAATTAAAACCCTTTAAATAATTTATTAAACTAATCATCGTGACAGACTTCAACACGCATCACAAGCTCTGGGGTAATGTCAAAACCAACTACCGAGGTGAGGAAATGCTTGACTTTATTCTTAAGTATAATATTGTATTACTTTACAAATGCTCAGAACCTACCTTCATCAATGCAAGATCACAAACAATTATAGACCTAACAATAGCAACCATAGGCATAGCTAACTCCATTCAGGACTGGCAGATCTCCAACGAGATATCATGCTCAGACGACAAATGGATCTGGTACACCATCAACCTTAACCTACCTAAACCACAGCCAAGAAGGTCCCCTCAAAACACAGACCAGTCTAAGTTCTTTAGGCTTATCAAAGCCGAGTTAGGAAAATTACCAGCTCTGCTTAGGTGGAGCGATGACTTTCTGGCGGAGTACCTCGTCAAGGTCTTTTGAGCCTGTCTAGCGCACCGCTACACCCTTTGAACTGGCACGAAGTAAAAATAATCTTCATTCCGAAACTGGGTAGGGGCGAAGGTAATTAAAATTGTAAGGGTGTACTCCCAATACTTTAGAACGGCTTAACTGATTTTCAACAAACATAGCTATGGCCTCATTTAAGGCGACCCGGGGCGTCGCGCGGCGCGTGTCACGTGGCGTCTCGCGGCGCGTAAACACTCTCATACAACGCCATATGTTTGAATTGAGTGCGGTCCGCGCCGCCCAACGCGATGCGCGACGCCCCGCGTCTCCGCGTAAATGAGGCCTAAGAACACTCTAGATAAAGTAAAGTTCAAATAAAAAAAAGTGGCCAAGTGCGAGTCGGACTCGCGCACTGAGGGTTCCGTACAAACAACTTCCGCTTCCGCATTCACCAAAATAATTAAATAACATAACTGAAGTTCATAAACTATGAGAGCACCGAACATTGCTGAAACGTCAAGATGAACAGAATTGAGGGAAAAAAATAATTTTGCCGTTGGAAAGCTATAGTCACCATATATCGACTCGACATAAGTCGCGGTTAGTTTACCAACTGCAAATAAGTTATTTTTTTTATGTCGGTACAAATTTATGGTTTTCGGATTTTTTCCTTTACTCGTGCTCTAAGACATTGCTTCTTGACAAATTTCATAAGTAATTTTTATAAACAGACGTTTGGGGGAGTAGGAGGATATCATGAAAAACGACTATATGTAAAGTTAAAAAAAAAATTGCATTGTTGAACTTCTAATCTATCCATGTATGGTGGCTGTTTTTCAATTTTCCTTCTTATAGTATTTATTTCCGCCCAAAGATGCGTTAAAATTAGTGTTGAAATATGGAACTTTCGACGCTCATAACCTTTAATTTTTTTTTTACTTTTATGTTTCCATACAGGGCTAGATAATGATGAGAAAAATTGACTTTTTTTTATTTTGAACGTGCATCGTCAAACAGTGGAGTAATCGCCAGACTACGTTTGTATGGAAGAATGATCGACTAGTGTAACCTTAAGTGAAGTAGCTGTAGCACTCAGCAATAGTAAACCTTTTTATCATTGAAATATTTTTTATAATCGGACCAATCATACATAAACTAACGCCTTATTTCCGTGGGGGTAGGCAGAAACCACAGAACGCCACCTGCTACGATACTTACATACTTCTTTTGCTTCACCGGCCATAACCAGCGTGCGTGTATACGCACCTGTGCACCTGGGCTTTCTGAAGAACTTCACCAATAAGGTCTATGTATGTCTTTCTAGAGCGTCCCCTCCCGGCGTTTCCATTCGAGTCTTCCTTGTAAATACCTTTCGTTAGTCGCCTTTCATTCATCCTCTCAACATGGCCAAACAATCTTATATATAGCATACTCTTTTAAACTTTTAAAATTTTGTCGCTACATCTTCTTTTAATTCACAATGTTGTCTTACCACATCATTTCGGACTAGAGATTCCCTTCTACAAACAAAGAAACAAACAATTCTAACTTTATATATTAACTAGCTTCTGCTAACGGCTTCACCCGCGTTAAAGTCGAAAATTATCCCGAGAGAAAATATTCCGGGGATAAAATCGGCTTCGGCTGCGTGAAAGTCAGAAATAACAAGGGGACGAACTTCAATCATATGTGCTATTCCTGACTATAATCTATCTTTGTGCCAAATTTGATCCAGATATGTCTAGCGTGAAGAAGAAACAAACATACAAACACGCTTACAAACTTTCACTTTTATAATATTAGTGTGATTATCACTCCATTCGCTCACTCCTCCATGACATCAGAAGGGGGAGTAGCTCACTACTTTGTTCTGGAAGAACACTAACTTTGTACCTATTTCACGTATTACAAACGTACAATCTTAAACTTGGCTGCGTTAGCACTACGACGAATTATGTATTTAGTTTGCGTTCTTTTGAAGTAAATCCTGTTTATCGCTGTTCACTTTTGTTTCTTTGTTGAATGAAGTTAAAAAAATGTACTTCTGTTTATTAAAGGAATAGCTGCTGGTCGCGGCTCCGCGTGTAATTCTTACTTCCTACAATTAAATTATAGCCTGTATGTTTTATTCTATGATTCTGTATGTTATATTAGTAAGCTACATTATTGTATAGTTTAATCAAAATCCGTTCTTTAGTTTTTGCGTGAAAAACTAACAAACATCCTCAAAAAAAATCATATTGGTATGATAGTAGGTATTTCATATTATTTCAGAATTCTAAAGGTCATCCGTGATAAGCCGTTTTACATGGTACATGTAGGTACACGTGCATGCCCGGTGCCTCAATCAAGCGCAACAGATATATTTTTATTTATTTATTTATTATATACTTTATTGTACACCACAAAATATGTACAGGAAAACACTCACAAAAACAAGTGTATAATGGGCGGTCTTATCGCACAGGGCAATCTCTTACAGACAACCTTTGGATGGACTGTACGATAGGAGAAGAATTTAGGGCTGTCAGTGTACAAAATTGAATATTTAAATAATTTTGTAATAATAATATTGTATTGTATTGTTGTATTGTATATTGTAATCATATTGTTGTGTTTTGTTTTGTTATTAACATAGCTTATAACAACATAAACAAGTTTGTTACTAACATAGTTTGTAAGTATTGCGTACTAACAATATAAATAAAATGTCGGGTCTCAGTGTGTTACTAATACAGTCTTTGGGACTGCAGTAAAATATTTTTATAATGACGTAAGATTAATAACTTTACCTAGCGACTTCGCCCATTTAAAAGTCGAACATTATCCCATGGGCACACTACCGGGTTAAGACTTACTAAGACTACTTACTTTCTTCATTATAATGTGAAATGTTTTTTATTAATTTATACTTTGTTTGGTTTATTTATAAATTTATTTAATCACTAGTTGTGCTGAAATGATTGAAATCTCAGTAAAAGCTTGTGCATTTTATTGTTTTGCGGAGTATTTAGTTAATAGTTTAGTTTTATTTATATTTTCCTGTTCTATATTCGTTATCGTGTTAGTAACTTTTAAATGAAAAACTAAACTATAAATAAATTAGTACATTAGTTTTCAGACATGTGTTTATAAACAAAGTAATCTTCATTCAAATGCTACTTTTGGCTTATCTCATCCCACTTCTGATGACTGATTCTGATGACACTTCCATATCCGAATTGTCGGGAACAGATGGGTCCCTAGTAATCATACCAACTTATGACAAGGACTAAACATTTTGCCTTGGTCATGGATCGTCTGTTAGCTTGGTTGCGGCTTTTGTGAGACTGTTCTATCTCTCTATAAAGAAATATCCATAGGTGTGTCTAAAATCAACACACACTTCAAATCCACGTAGGTCTGATACAGTTACAGTAGTTACCTCCTCAGGAAACTAGGAATGATTGCTTGCAGCCGATGAACGTTGTCAGTGTGGAATGAGGCGCAATGTGGTGGTGGCTGGGCAATTTCCGCTAGGTGGCGCCTTCCGTCACGACGGAGGTACTGCCTCGCCGCCAGTAATTGGGGAAAAGTATGGCTGATTATTATCGCGATTTACCTTCGGTTTTTGGACTTATTAATTTCGATACTAAGATTTTTAATGAGATGTTTTACATTATGTTCAAAAATCCTCTAGAGAGCAGTCGCACTGCTCTTACGACTTGGTTGTTTCGAATCCAGGCAGGCGCTTTACTTTGTTTAAATTATTTCATCACCACTGCTCTAAAAACGGTGAAGGAAAACAACGTGAGGAAAGCGGCATGTCCTACAACTGAACCAAACCGATCATTCGAAGACATAACATCTACCAACCCACACTTGGCCAATAAGACCCATTCCCAATGTCCCAGTGTCCCAGCATTAGGGTCGTTAAAATGCTGATGATGATATTGATCAGAATCATGTTTTCGGTGGACGATAAATGGAACGGTTTGAGGAATGTAGTACCTAATCTTAATTAAAATATAGTTTTGTATTCTACAATGTTTTGAAGTGGCGATCACATGCCGGAATACGCAGTGGTAGAAGGCCTCCCGCAAGGTAAACCGATGACCTGGTGATGGCAAAGAGATTCCGCTGGATGTGAAACGCACAGGACCGATTAATGTGGCGACGCTTGGGTGAAGCCAGCATTTGACTTATTTTGGGCTGGATCTTACTTAAAGCTTAATACAAGACTCTTTTTGATTTCCATTGAATTATCATATCAAAAAGTGAGGTCAATGGATTAGTTATAAAATAGAAATCCTTTGGCTATTTGCCTCATTTCAATACATAGATTTCACTTTGAGAAATAAACGCGGATTATGAGCAGCATAGTTTAAAGTGTCCAGCGCAGTGTAAGCAATACTACTTCAAGCACAAACCATGATTATGTCGACGAGCAGGGATTATCAACCTGTCAGTAAGTGGGACTCATGGAGCTTTCAAAGCGTATACTAGCAGGGAAGCCAACACTTTTAAAGCAGTTCACAAAGCTCTTATTTCGACAACGTAAAGTTTAGATTCCCGCGGCTTAAGTTGGCTTTAGTATAGGATCAGTGTAAGCCTGTTTAATCAACCGTCCGCTGGTCGATACAAAACAAAGCAAAAGTTGTGTATTGATGTAAAAATTTGATGCCACTGGTCTGCAGCGGCAGAGTTCATTGGCATTAGATATCGGAGCCGTTGTTTTTGATTGAGATCACTTATCGGAAGCCTGTGCAGCGTGCGATTGGTTAATTACAAAACGGACGCTTCCATAGCGGAGCATGGAGTTTTCAAAATAACGTGCCAGGATGAGCCGTCAAAGGAAACTTTGCAATAATCACTTTGGACGGATTGGTTTGGTATGTATATCGCGGGCAGTTAATGTCTGACCAAAAAGATACTGCTGGAAACGAGTCTTGTGGGCTTTGCATGCATACATTCAGATTTTAAATCTGGAATCCGTTTTGTGGACAAGCAAGTTCAATCGTAAATCTTAATCTGTCTCCTTTGTTGTCTTGCACGCATTTCTAGCAAAGAGTCTATTTGAAGGAGAAAATTGAGTGCTTTTGTTTATTGCAAGGCTCGCGTTTGATAGCTGTTTCACCTGATGGTAAGTAATGATGTGGTCGACGACGGAGCATGCTTGCCTAAAAGAAACCTACTCACTGACTGAAACTGTCAAAAATGTACTTACTACGTGTATCAATACTACAACATTAAGCACTAAACATTCCCGCATTCAGGTCAGAAGGTTTCAGTAACCTAATTAGGTCTGTACCACACAGTCCGGGTGTATTCACACCGGCTGACAGGCTATTGAACGCGTTGTGTTTATCGGCACACGTGTGCACTCGTACAATTGTCTTACAGTCATCCAGTGCGGGATGGCATGCCATTCATAGCGCGATTGTAATCCACAAAGTGAAACTGAGCCGGTTGCGTTGCAATACGGAAATGAAAGAGTGTTAACGTCGTTTTATGTTGATGATGTTTTCGGTTGGCGATTGTTTATGATGGCTCTGTTCGTCTTTTGTTTTTATGAGGATTGATGTGATGTTGGCGTTGGCGGTGGACGTTTTAAACTGATGTTTGAAACTTGGTTTGTTCAAAAATCAAATGATGTTGTTTTAGTTTTCATCAAAATCGGGCCCGTGACTCCTTTGAGTGTTTTTCGCTATTCCTCGTAGTTTCGGCTCTGGCCATCCAGGCCCACTTCAAAAACTCAAACTATATAGAGAAATAGAGGGCGATCTCCATAAATGTGTCTAGCACTTAGGAACTGGCCTCGAAGGCAGCGTTGCATGGAGCGGCGTGCTCCATGCGTTGCCGCGCCGTTCGACGCTCCGCCGCCGCTGCCACCCCGCGCTCTCTGTCTTCGTGTCCGCGGCTTTATCTCGTAGTAGTGTTTTATTATTTTGGTGTATAATAATAATGAATAAGCAATAAGTATGAGGAGCTCGTGGCTAAATAATAACAGCCGCACGGGTCGATCTGCAAGGTTAAGCAACTCTTGACGAGGTCGGTCCGTGGATGGGTGACCATTTCAACATACCGAGTTTCCTCCGTGCCTCGGCAAGCACATTAAGCCGTTATCGTTAAATTATCTTGCACACAGTCCAATCATCGTAGTAACGAATTATATATTTCGTTTCTATTTACCCGACTGCCTAAGGAGAGTAATGTGTTTATCAGTCTATAAGGCGCCATACATACATACATACGTATGTATGTATGGCGCCATATAGGAACGCCATATAGGAACAAACATACATACGTATGTATGTATGTATGTTTGTTCCTATATGGCGTTTTAGAGACCAAACGCGTAGGCAGATTTTGATGATTCTTACGTCAATCAATTCGTCTTAACCCTGCGAGTGTCACTGGCTACATAAAAATGGGAAAAGAAAAAAATTACGAATTTTGGGCGCCATTTTGTGAGGGCTTTTTTTTTTACCCAATATATAATTTTTTTGTATCAAAATAAAGGGTTTTAAGAGGTGATTTTAAAAATATATGACACTTATATGTTTAAATGTACCTAATTAAAAAAAAATAACTAAAAAGTTGTAAATAAAAAAAGTTAATTAAAAAATTCAAAAATCCCGCCTGCTTAAAAAGCGAACTAAAAAGATGTTAACAAGAAGAAAATCATGCTGTGCAGTTGCAGGATACATATTCGCGAGCTGGCTGACCAAAACCAGATTTGTATTTTTAATTAACCTTTTTTTTACGTTGTGCCACTGAAAGCAATAGTTTTTCTTTTAACGGTATTTCTTTCACTTAAAGTTCAGTCTGCGGTTTCAATCCGCTTTATAAATAGGGCAAATTACTATCTGAACGTTTTAAATACCTACTGTGTGGTATACGTGGTTTTAATTAAACTGAGCCAAAATTAAGTACATTAAGTCGGTTGAAATAACGGTTGCAATAAATTAAGCGGCTAAGATAAGTTAGAAGTGTCGACGGCCTAGAACAGTGTATATTCTATAAAGGAATTTATATTCCTACTAGCTTTTGTCACCGTCTTCTTTCACTTTCACGAAATTCGAAAATCTTGCCAAGAGGGCGTGCCTTTTTAGCCGTCTTTCGATGTTCGACTTTATATTTGATTATTTTTGTTTATGTTCACCGATTTCTCCGCCAATTGTGGACGGATTTTTTTTTGTTATAAAACTTTATGTTTCCAAATTGGGCCATTTTATTTTGGTGAAGATCTGATCTGAACTTCGGAGATATACAACAGAATTCTTCAAAAAATGACGGCAAATCTTTCGGAATTGCTGCAATCGCATGTCTGTATATTGTTTATACCATTTCATAACATAACATCACGCCAGTACACTCTAAAGGGGTCTGATGCAGATGTGTACTGTAGGGTGCTTCCCTAACATAAGTAATGTCAATGCAGATGTAAATGTCAAACTTAAACTTAAATGCAGAAAATGTCAGTGAATGCTCAACGGGATGAATCTAAATGAAAATGCAAGTTGTCCGACTCAAACCACGTCTAATTGAACACTAGAGTGTAATATACATAAACTGCATAGAACAATGCAATATGTCAGTGTCAATGCACTGCCAAATGTAGGTTGCGTCCAAAGTGCAAATACGCGAGCCTACTGGCTAACTTATTGTAATGAATATAATTATTTTAAAACCCATGTACGTACACCGTACATATTGCCACAACACAGAAAGAGAATAACTAAATAAAACAATCCCAAAATATGTAAAAAAATAAAATAAGAATGTAAAAAATAATGTAAAAATGTAGGACTCTAATGTAAATATGATTGATCTACTATGAATATCTAAAGTCTATAAATAGAATGTCATAATAATAAATTAGCACACTTCACTATGTTTTTCAGTGTCAAATTTCACTTCACTTGTGGTAGGGTTAGCACATGACACTTTGTTCACCTTTGAGTCCCGTTTGTCGATCTTGATGATCCTGTCCTCGATGTCATGATCTTCTTCTCGTCTGCTTCTGCTTCTTGCGTCTTGCGGACCCTGTCTTTGGATGGCCATCTTTCGCCAAAAATATACCGATGTTACAAACAGTGCAATGCTAATCGCAACAACCACATAGATTGCAATGTAGTGATGAACGTCGTGAGAGGATAAGCTGTCTAGCTTAGACTGTTTTTCTATAGAGCGCAGTTGCATGTCAATCTTCTTGAAAGTCTCTTCATGCGTTTCAATATGCAAAGATGAGTTACGAATCGAGGTTTTGATTATGTTGTTGATTGGAGAGATCGTGGGCACGATCATCGCATATGGTTCATTGACTAAAATATCACTTGTGTGTTCCATGTATGCGTGCGGTGTGAATGAGTCGCCTTGCAAATTGCATCCTTGTTTCAGCGATATCAGACCCGAGTGACGTAACGTCTCCGATGTCATTTGAGTACCGCACACTAATTGTACTTCGCACGTGTCACAACAATAATAAAACCAGGTGTTTTGTTTATGTAATTTGACCCATTTGTCGGCGCATATTTTTATTTCCATATGGCAATAAACGCTGTGTTCTTCGTTGTCTCGAATCAGCTGTACATCGTAAATAGATTTGTGACGATCACCGGTGTTGTATATAGAGTGATTTAGTTTGCACAGTAGAGACTGGTCATGTAATTTTTGGCATTCATTAATGTCATACTGTTCTAGGGGTATAAATGAGTATTGGTTGGCGTTAAACGCTATTAATGCTGAGTTGGGAATAACATACATTACCCGATTTAGGTCAATACGTTGAGGAATGCTGATAAGTCTGTTAAGTTCGTACAGGGCATCACTCAAGATCGGTACTTTTATTTCCATCAACAGGTAGTGCTGTGTTATACGCGCATGTATTCTGAACAGCCTGTAGATGTCTCTTATGTAATTATGAACTTCAGGTAATGTAGAATCGCGAGGTAGTAGTCGAGCTACTCTATCTAGTTCGCTTTGCATTTGTGTTGGTCATAATAGATGCACGTCCATATGTCCTTGGTACATATTTGTCAGGGTGTTGATGAGTGATTCTTGAATATCTTTTAAGTTTTGGACCATTCTTTCTGCAGCTATGGCCGATGTAATGATATAGAATGCATGTGAACTCTCAAGTTTATCTTTGAGCGTCTGATTTTCTAGGGACGTGAGGTGATCGTTGATTAAAGTGAACTGCTTCACCATTGTTGCTTCGTTACGCTGTACAATGTTGCTCTCGGTTTCCAGAACACTTGTCTGATTTTTAAACAATTGAAGTAGGTGATTTTCATTATGTTGGATTGTGTCAATATCCTGTTCATATTGTTCTGCAAAATGTTGATCTAACACTCCAAATAACGAATTTGCAACATATCCTACTCCGTCAATTAATCCTCTTTTGAACCTGTGTTGAATTATCCGCTGGGACCTCAGTAATTCGTTGTAATAATTTAGTTCACTCGTGCTTTGTTCAAGTTGGTTAATCATGACATGAAATTGCATAATCCACTCCTCGCAACGAGCTTGCTTTATATGAGATACGAATACTTGCAAGGTGTCCACATTGCGCCAATAATTTGTCATATTGTAATAGAATACCAGTTTCCATTCAACTCTAATTTCTTGTAGGTCTGCAATCTTGTCAAAGTAAAGTGTTTGATTTTTTGTCAATTGAGTAAGTTTCATATCTTGCTGGACAGTAGGTGCTATCAATGTCATAACTAGCATCAACATATAACATACCAAGCTGTTCCAGCTAAGCCTTTTAGCTCGGTTTTGCCTGTTTTTGGGTAGTTTGTCAGTGTCAGGGTTGTCCTGTTCCTCAGCCTCCACTAGTGGCACCAATTTTGTAATAGGTCATTTAATTTCGCCTTTTGCAGTTTGTAATGTCACAACTCTAGTGTGGCCGTCCTTTTCAGGGTGTAGATGCGCTACACGACCCAGTGCCCATTTTCCTGCAGGTAACCTTTCATCCTTAATGCATACAATTTCATTTTTCTTTATGTCAGTATTCTGTCGTTTCCACTTTAGTCTTGCTTGTAGTTGTTGGAGGTACTCTTGCGACCACTTCTTTCAGAAATCCTTGCTAATTTGTTGTACAATTTGCCATCTCGTGTGTTATAGCGGTTTGAGAAACCTCTTCATCCTTGTGTCTATCATGAAAAGTGGACTGTATTTGGCAATAGTGCGTTGAAAATAAGCGGGAAAATATTCACGGATCAATTCGGGCGATCTAGTATGGAAATGAGGGAAGTAGTACGCCTTACCTTGTAGTGGTCGATTCCAGCCCACGTGTGGCAGCGAGCTGGTGTTCTTCTACTCCAAAATGGCTCCTTCATATCCGCGAGGCGGGTTAATAGACACGGTTCACAAGGTTCTCTGCAATCTAACTAATTAGATGCATCAGTCTCCAGCCAGGTGGCTTGGAAAGCTGGCGGTTGAGATACGAGGCCCGTTCACGTTGAAGTTTCGGTTCGTTCTGGCGACCTGTCATTAAGGCGTACATAAAGGGAAAAGGAATGAGGAAGGAACGAGATAATTAGGATATCGATCGCCCGCGAAATCTCAAATGCGTTTGTCTATGTGTTTTTGGTCATTGATTTATGACATTTACAAGAGATGGCGCTACCATTTTCCCGGCCTTAAAGGGTCACCTTTAATGAAAATTAAACTTAGCCCTATGAGGTGTACTACCGTATACCTATTCAACAATACGGACTAAGATGCGGATTTTTACATTTCAATTATTAAGATTTAAGATAAATACTGCGAGTTGCATAATACATTAAGTTGCATACCTATAGTTAAATTTTAATAGAAAAATTATGTTGCGTCGCTAACTAACTAAAACTAAGAGACCCAACTATCAAGCCAGGCCTTATTGAGTCGGTAATGGACACAGACGCACAACAGGGCGCACGTAGCTACCCTTTGCGGTTTTCACAGTAACAACACGGGTTGTACCGTCTTTGGAGGTATGCAATTTATCAATAATGCCTAACGGCCATGAAAGGGGTGGAGAGTTATCAGTAATGATAACTACAATAGTACCCTCTTGTATAGAAGGTGCAGGACTATTCCATTTGGATCTAGCCTGAAGTAAGTATTCTGAACGCCAGCGCTGCCAGAACGACTGCACCAGTTTGTCAAGTAGAGTATGTCGCTGAAGCAAGCTGAGCGAGTCTGCTTCAGGAGCGGGAAAGGACAACAATGGCGCGGTGTGCAAGAAATGCGCAGGGGTCAGTGCTGATGGTTCAGTAGGGTCACTATTCAAAGCAGTAAGTGGCCGCGAATTAACTAGAGCCTCAACTTGACTAAGGACAGTTATAAGTTCCTCGTAGGAGAGGATTTGTTGACCTATAACTTTAAAAAGGTGAGTTTTAACTACCTTAACCATACTTTCCCAACATCCTCCAAAATGTGGGGAAGCAGGCGGAATAAACTTCCAATCTATATGATTGAAGGAAAGTTCTTCCTCAAGATGAGGACGAAAATCTTTAAGAAATTTGTGAAGGTCGCGTAAATAAGAACTTGCACCTACGAAACAAGTACCGTTATCGGTATATAAGCATTTAATAGGACCGCGTCGCGAAAGAAAGCGTTTTAAGGCTGCAAGGAAAGTCACTGTACTTAAATCTGTTGCCACTTCAATGTGCGTGGCACGCGTCGTCAAACACGTAAAAAAGCAGAGCCAAGCCTTACGGCTCTTAACACCTCGACCACGAAATGGTGTGTACTGTAGCGGGCCTGCATAGTCACAGCCGGTGTGAGTGAACGCCTTGTCGACTTGGTTAACACGCTGGCTAGGTAGATCTTCCATGAGTGGAAGAATAGGACGCGGGCGGAACTTAAAGCAAGTGTTACAGTTGTGGATTCTGTGACGAATTATTCGACGTGCAGCTAAAATCCAATAATTATGCCTGAGTAAGGACATAAGCAACTCCGGACCGGCATGAAGATGTTTCTTGTGACAAAAGTCAACAAGAAGATCAACAATATGGTCATGACGTGGTAGAATACAGGGATGTTTATATTCGTAGGGTTCGTCCGAATTTGTGAGACGACCACCAACTCGTATGATGCCGTGCTCATCGAGAAACGGCTTAAGCTTATGGATGGCGGGAGTACATGGTTTATTGTTTTTTAAATTTAAAATATCGTTACGGAAATGAACATGCTGTACAGCTCGCAGCAATTTAATTTCTGCATATTTCAGATCAGAGCTTGATACAGTACGTGCACTAGGCAGTTGTCTTAAAAACTTATAGACGTAAACAATAGCGCGTAGCAACTTAGACCACGACGAAACACGTAGTGCTAGCGCGTAAATTGGTGATTCCGTAACCTCAGAAACCACGGCATGAGCGACTGATTTCTGTTCGGGTACGCCCTCATGCAGTGCATTGTGTTCGAAAGTATGTATGGGCCACTCAGCTGGGTCATGAGAAACCCACGATGGTCCACGATACCACAATGGATGCTGCAAGAGCTTAGCTGGCGTGACACCACGAGACAGACAATCAGCGGGGTTCTCAGTACCTGCGACATGGTTGAAACAATTAGCGGGTATAAGCTCTATCAGCTTAGTAACCCGATTGGCAACAAAAGTTTGCCAGCGGTACGGTGAGGAAATTATCCAGGCGAGCACTACTTTAGAGTCAGTAAACGCGTATACCTTATGGATGCGGTAGTGGGGCGATATTGTGTCTTGTACCTTGCGAAGCAACTTAGACAACAGTAGGGCCGCGCACAACTCTAGTCTAGCCACCGAAATGGTTTTCACAGGTGAGACTTTAGACTTCGCACTAACTAACTGCACGGAGTAGTTAGAACCATTGTATATTTGCATGTATACGACTCCACCGTAAGCACGCTCGCTGGCGTCAGCGAAACCTACTAAATTCATGGTGCATCCGTCGACCAACCCCAGATGACGCGGGATAATAATTTCATTAAGCGTAGAAAGCTCAGTACAAAACTGCTTCCAAGCGGTGACTATATGTTCAGGTGGTATGTCGTCCCAATCACACTTTGCTAGCCAAAGTTCCTTAATTAAGAGCTTAGCGTACAGAATAGTGGGGGCGACAAAACCCATTAAGTCCCATAGCCGAGCCACTGTGGAAAGCATGGTTCGCTTGGTACATTTATCATCTGGTGTGGTGACGTCAAAGCGGAAACTGTCACAAGACTTGTCCCAGCGTAAACCCAGGACCTTATGCGGTATAGACTTCTCATACTCGATATCGGGCGAAGCCTTATGAGTATCAGGTATGTGTGCGAGAACCTCTTTCGAGTTACTTGTCCATTTGACAAGGTCGAACTGGCCTCGCTTGAAGAGCTGAATAAGCTCATCACAAAGCGAAATTGCTTGCGGTATGGACATGACACTACAGGCAATGTCATCCATATATAGGGCGGAAGAAGCAGCAGCAGACGCTGCAGGGAAATTATCGCCTTCATCAGCGACTAACTGGCGGACTACACGTAACGCGTGATATGGACTAGACTTAAATCCGAAGCAAACACGATTAAATTGGTAGACCATTATAGGTTCATGTTTACTGAATCTGTAAAAGATGCGTTGAAATCTACGGTCCGATTCACGAACGCCGACATTGAGAAACATTTGGCGGCAATCAGCAGACAGGGCTATTTGAAAGAGACGAAAACGAATTATAATATTAAATAAATCACCCTGTAGATTAGGGCCTGCATGTAGAATGTCATTGATCGACTGTCCCGATGTAGTTTGACTACTAGCGTCTAAAACTACGCGAAGTTTAGTGGAAGTCTTATCTTCGCGAACGACACCGTGATGCGGAATGTAATATGACAGATTAGAAACGTTGTCATCTTTTAAAACCGGACTCAAATATCCCTTGTTAATGTAGTCCCGCATGACGTCATTGTAAGCGCTGCGTAACCCTAAGGACGCATCAAGTTTGCGCTCCAAACAATGAAAACGCCTAAGTGCGGCAGCGTATGAGTCGCCTAGCAAATAAGGGTCGTCGCAAAATGGCAGCGACACAATATATCTACCACTGTCATCGCGAACAGTGGTAGCGCGAAAATGTTCTTCGCACTCGAGATCCTTACGGCTCTGCGAGGGCGAGGCGGAAATTTCTTCAAGCTCCCAGAATCGCTTGAGAAGCGAATCTAAACTGGGATCTTGAAGAACAGAACAACATGAAGTTGTACTCGTACAGTGTGAAGTATGTGCCGTAGGTACGGAACCCATAACCACATACCCCAACACAGTTTCAATAGCGGGAGGTATATTATATTGCTCGCTATGCACTATGTTAGGCAAAAGCAAGCGCGGGAATATAGCAGCACCAATCAAAACATCGATACCGCTCGGCTCCGCAAACTTCGAATCTGCGAGCGGTAATGTTTTGAGATGTGTAAGTTTAGAGACATCGACGAGAGCGGTCGGCAATGTCTCCGTTATACGTTCAACAATAAGCGAAGAAACGTTAAAATTAATATCATTACTAAAACGAGAATATAATTTAATATCTACGGAACCTTTAACTGGTTTTTCCGACCCACCGATTCCTTTAACTATTAAATTAGAAGTATGAAAGTTCTTCCAAAGTCCTAGACGCTTAAAACATTCAGAAGTAATAAAATTACTTTGTGATCCACGGAGGTCGTACACAACGATACCTCAGACTGTGAGGTAATAGAAGGTACAGTCGGCATAGGCGTTGGGACCGGATTCGGCTGTGACGTCACTACAGTTGATAATTGCGAGTTTTTATTAAAATGTAACAATGTATGATGACGTTGATTACATGCGCGACACTTTAATTTAGAAGAACAGTTAACCGTTTTATGTTTAATACTCAAACAATTGACACAAGCATTGTTGTCTTTCACACATTTGAAACGAGCTGTCGGAGTCAAATTATCAAAAGCGGGACATTTATATAAGTGTTCATGGATATATGCTTCGCACAGACACTTGTTTGAATTATTTAACTCAGAGCAAGCTACATAGGATTGTGGATTAGGAGCGGTCATTTTATTATTAAAACTACGCGATTTATTAGACTTATGTGAATTGTCTGAACTATTCGGCTTATTATTGTTAGCTAAGGGTGGTTGGGTATTACGGAATATCCGACACTGATCATTGATGAAGGTGACAAAACTATCTAGAGTGGGAATCTTACGATTACGTTCTGTCATCTCGAAAGCGCGAATAGTTTCAGTGTCAAACTTTTTTATTGCGAGGTGCAATAAAATGAAATCCAGAAGGTCAACTAATTTTAGATTCTTTAGGGAATTAATTGCGGTGACGAACTTGTCCACAAATAGCTGGTAATTCGAAACAGACGCGGGACCGGATAATTTAAGATCTAAAGCTTGATCCAAATAGGTAGACGCGAGGACACGAATATCCTGGTACCTATCGAGGAGTGCCTGGAACATGACTTGGTAATTCTCAGCACACGGTGTGACTCCCGCGAACACAGACTGTGCCTTCGGCGACAGCTTACCTATTAAATAGTACAACCTGTCTGCATCCGTCAGCGACTTTTTGTCATGAACTGTAGATTTAAAACTTGCATAAAATAATGGCCAGTTTCGTATATCACCGTCGAACGACATGAGTTCGATTGGCGGCAACCTTGGTCTACATGTTGCGGAATCACTCATACTGCGCCTCCCGGGCGGCTTATCTTCCAATTGAGACATCACACGTTTCACGGAACAATACATATCCTCGAATGAGGCGTAGGCTTGATAGCTAGGCTTCGCATCGGGATATACAGCCAGTAACCTAGCATTATAATCATCCAATAATCTATGAAAGTCCGTTCGAATATCATCTATTGTTACACAAGAACTGAGAAAGCCTTCTCTCACCGATTCGGAAGTATTAGCGACTTTAGAGCGATCATAAATTGACTGAATACGCTCGAAAAGTATGTTACGCTTAGCTTCTAAAATCACCAACTGTTGATCTTCCGAAGAAGCGATTGCTTTCGCATCACGCGGCATTGTCATGTTATGTAGTTACAAATAACCACACAAACAAAACAATGTACGGTAATTATTTAAACGAACAACTATATGTAGAAAAGTAATACTACTGATTGTGACTGTACTGTGACAACGGGTTTCGCAATATTTGCGTAGTAACGAAATAAGTTTTTTCGTATTACCCACTAACCAAAGTAATAAGATAGTACAAAATGTTAATAGCATTACTATCCTAACCAGTTTTATTGTTAAGTTTGAATATTGTTTAAGATAAATGAATAGGTATAAATATGCAACTTATAGCCCGCAATCGTCTAAACGTATTCGGTAAAGTTATGATATTTATACTGCGTAGGTACCTACAAGTAGTACACCTATTTTATTTTTCTCTTATAGAATGAATGTCTACCCCGCGGTATTCGGAAAGTAACTTATTCCTAACACTTTATAATTGGAGGTAGGTGATTCCTATAAGGGCGGTTGAACTAAAAGACGCTTGAAATATGGAAATTTACAATACGACAAGTTAGTTTTAAATAAGAATTATTTTTAATAATAGCAGATACGTAATTATGAACCTGCTATAGCGGCGTTGATGGAACCACGTATTGGGTTTACAACTTGATTATGTGGGTAGGCGGCTAGGTGCCACGACCCTAGTAGGAATTTATGATCGATTCCTACGTAAGAAATAAAGGAAAATGGATATATTATAGTAATATATCGGGCTACGAAGGACCAAAAATGTTATAGCGGTTTGAGAAACCTCTTCATCCTTGTGTCTATCATGAAAAGTGGACTGTATTTGAAGGGTTCTGGCAATAGTGCGTTGAAAATAAGCGGGAAAATATTCACGGATCAATTCGGGCGATCTAGTATGGAAATGAGGGAAGTAGTACGCCTTACCTTGTAGTGGTCGATGCCAGCCCACGTGTGGCAGCGAGCTGGTATTCTTCTATCCAAAATGGCTCCTTCAGGATCCACACACTTCACACAATTGTTTTATATCCGCGAGGTGGGTTAATAGACACGGTTCACAAGGTTCTCTGCAATCTAACTAATTAGATGCATCAGTCTCCAGCCAGGTGGCTTGGAAAGCTGGCGGTTGAGATACGAGGCCCGTTCACGTTGAAGTTTCGGTTCGTTCTGGCGACCTGTCATTAAGGCGTACATAAAGGGAAAAGGAATGAGGAAGGAACGAGATAATTAGGATATCGATCGCCCGCGAAATCTCAAATGCGTTTGTCTATGTGTTTTTGGTCATTGATTTATGACATTTACAAGAGATGGCGCTACCAACGTGTTTAAACGGTAAGTCTTGTCCATGTCGGGTTCTGGAATTGTCATGAGTGATGTGCCGGTTAAGAAATGTCCTGGCGTTAGACAGTTTATCTCTTCGGCGTTCTCTGAAACGGTACATAGTGGTCGTGAGTTCAAGCAAGCTTCTATCTGACATAGCAGAGTGGTAAATTCTTCGTATGTCAGACGTTGGTCTCCAATGACCCGTTTGAGATGATATTTCATGCTCTTTACAGCGGCTTCCCACAGTCCGCCTGCGCTTGGCCACACCGGGGCATTGAAGTGCCATTGAACCCCCATCTCTGATATTTTTCCCAAGAAGAAGTTGTCAATGTTTTCTACAATGCATTTGTATTGTTGCAGTAGGATCCGATTTGCACCTACGAAATTCGTGCCGTTGTCGCTGTACATGTCCCGTGGCGTACCTCGGCGTGCGCAGAAGCGCTTGAAATCCGATAGGAATGCTGTACTGGATAGTTCTGATACCAGTTCTAGATGAATGGCTTTTGTTGCTAGGCAAACAAATACTGCAACGTACGCCAGTAATGTTCTAACGCCTCGGCCTTTACTTGCCTTGATTTTAATGTGTCCAGTAAAATCGACACCTGTATGTGTAAATGGGCGAGATACTGTCACTCTCGGCTCTGGTAGATCGGTCATAATCTGGTTTGTTTGTTTAGCATTAAATCGGCGACATGTTACACATTTGTGTAAGACCTTATTGACGGCGCGATGTCCTCCTACGATCCATACTCTTTGTCGTAGATGTGTCAGGGTTAACTTAGGACCTCCATGTAATGTTCTTCTGTGAGCTTGCCAAATTAATAACTCTGTCAGTTTATTGTCATGTGGTAGTAGAATTGGATGTTTACTGTCTTCAGGTAAGTTTGAGTTACGTAACCTTCCACCTACTCGCAGAATGTCATATTTGTCAAGGAATGGGTTTAAACTCAAAAGATTACTTTTTGTGCTCAAACCTCTGTTTTCCTTCAATCTTATAATCTCGCCAGTAGGTTAGAATTGGGGGTTCTGAATCACGTCTATAGAATTGGGGATTCTGAATCACGTCTATAGAATTGGGGATTCTGGATCACCTGTTCTCGCTGCGCTCGAACCATGATCCAGAATCCCCAATTCTATAGACGTGATTCAGAATCCCCAATTCTATAGACGTGATTCAGAATCCCCAATTCTATAGACGTGATCCCGAACCCCCCAATTCTATAGACGTGATTCAGAACCGTAATTCTATATCGATAAATAAGCAATGAAATCTTCTTGCACTGTATCGCTGACCTAAGGTTATGATGAATTTGTGCTTGATTTATAATTTTCGTCGCGTATTAAATATAAACTCTCTTCCCTTCACAGCATTTAAATAAAAACATTGTGGAAAATGTATAGCATGTTGCATCCAAGGATCGTCATATATTTCCCAATCTTCTATAACACCTCCACATGAGAAACACGCTGCTTTATCATTTATACTGTTTCCACAATAAAAGAATCCAGAGTCAGCCATTTCCATCACTAATCTTTTCTTTGAATCTGCCGTTGCCCAGTAATAATTAAATGATATAAAAGAAGAAAGTGACTGACTGACTGACTCACTCACTGACCATCAACGCACAGCCCAAACGGCTGAAGCTTCAACCATGAAACTTGGCACGTAGGTTCCTTTGGTAGTGTAGGTGAGCACTAAGAAAGGATTTTTGGAAATTCCACCCCGAAAGTCGTGAAATAGGGGATGAAAGTTTGTATGAAAATCCGTCAGTTTTAAAGCCAGGATCTTCATATTTTGGGTTTAGGCTGAAAATTAATAAATAATTTACAACAGTCTCAGCGATTTTGAAAATCCACCCCCATGAGGGTGAAAAGGAGGATGAAGTCATGGGAATAACGAAATCGTCAAGAGACTTGAAATTTTGCACATAGATACTTTATACTGTGCAGGCATCTACTAAGAAAGGATTTTTGTGAATTCTACCTCTAAGGGGGTGAAATAGGGGTGGAAAGTTTGTATGAAAATCCGTTTGTTTTAAAGTCAGAATCTTCATATTTTGGGTTTAGGCTGTAAATTAAAAAATAATTTACACCTGTCTCAGCGATTTTGAAAATCCACCCCCATGAGGGTGAAAAGGGGGATGAAGTCATGGGAATAATGAAATCGTCTACAGACTTGAAATTTTGCACATAGATACTTTATACTGTGCAGGCATCCATTAAGAAAGGATTTTTGTGAATTCCACCCCTAGGCGGGTTAAATAGGGGATGAAAGTTTGTATGAAAATCCGTCAGTTTTAAAGCCAGGATCTTCATATTTTGGGTTTAGGCTGAAGATTAAATAATAATTTACATGTGTCTCAGCGATTTTGAAGATTCCACCCCCATGAGGAAGAAAAGGGGGATGAAGTCATAGGAATAATAAAATCGTCTAGAGACTTGAAATTTTGAACACAGTTACTTTATACTGTCCAGGCATCCACTAAGAAAGGATTTTTGTGAATTCCATCCCTAATAGGGTTAAAATAGGGGATGAAAGTTTGTATGAAAGTCAGTCACTTTTAAGTTAGGATCTTCGAATTTTGGATTTGGGGTGAAGATGAAAATCTAACGCAACTTAAGGTTTTTTGGGAATTCCGTCCTTGGGGAGCGGATCATGGGGGATGAAATGTTTTGTACAAAAGTCCTTCTTTTACAAAGGAAAAATTATTAAAAATACTTTCAAGTCTTTAAAGTCTGTTGGTAACTATAAAAGGGCTCAACGCATAAATATAGGAATTAAATAGAGACGGGATAGGAATAGACCTATTATCTAAGCTAACTTATCAATGTTAAACATTTACGTGTAACAATTGTATTAAAATAATTTGCAGTTTATTTCGTTTTAATTTCTTTTAAGCTATTGCATTAGGGGTCAGCAGTGTAGCAAAATAAAAATAGGTTTTCTGTAAAGAATGTAGTACCTAATAATTACTTCTGTAGGTAGGTAATTAATTTCTAACTACATAATAAATGAATCAGTGATAGGAAAAAAGTGTACCTAGATATAATCCGCGGCACCTAACGTGAGGTCTGGCTACCATACTATCAGTTAGATGCATTGCATTGCGGATGCATCCCTCTTAGATGCGATGATAATTGTGACTGCTTCAGTTAATCGGCAATGATTACGCCACAAGGACGTATTATAACGGAGTATGCAGTGAACCTACATAAATATTGACATGATTAGGAACATGCAAAAAATCGTAAGTAATAAATAATACTGTAATTTAGTTATGTATATTTATTTATTTCTTTATTTATTTATTTAATTATTTATGTACACACAAAACACTTAACAGAGAAAATAAATAATACAGATAGAAGAGCACAAAGGTACTGCTTATTTCAATAGAAATTTCTTCCAGCAGACCTGTGACAGGAAAGTTGTATGATATACGAAGACACAGTGTGTTTAAGAAAATAAGAAATAGACTAACAACTATATAACTTAACTAATTATATATAAATAACACATACCTTAACTAAATATATAGAAAATAAAAATACATATTTAATAATATATAATAATTACTATATGGTGGAGAGATAATGATCTTTGACCTGTTTCTTAAATAGATATACATTTTGTGAATCACGAATTTTAGGTGGATGTGAGTTCCACAGTCGTACTGCATGAACAGAGAAGGAGTGGGAATAGAAATTAGTACTATGGGATGGGAAGTTTAGGTGATGCTTAAGGTGGGATCTACACAGGACATCGGCAGGGCGAGTGAAGGAGAAGCGATCGCGCAGATATTCAGGGTACGAAGGATTAAACAGGATATTAAAGAGGAGACATAATACTCGAGTGTTTCTGCGAAGGCGGATCGGGAGCCACTTGAGATCCTTACGGAACTGAGAGACATGGTCGTATTTCCTAAGACCAAAAACAAAACGGATGCACAGGTTTTGCAAGCGCTCAAGCTTATTTAAGAGCTCCTCCGTGGCATCCAGATAGCAGGCATCAGCGTAATCGATGATTGGGTGAATTAAAGTTTGTGCTAGATAGATTTTAGTTTTAAAGGGCAAGAGGTTTTGAAGGGATTTTAACGAGTGAAAGGAAAAGTGCACCTTACGACTTATCTCATTTACTTGAGCTCGCCAAGAGAGATTACCGTCTATTAAGACACCAAGGTTCTTAGCAGTATCGGTGTAAGCGATGGTCGAACCGTCAAGAGATAAAGGCGTCATGGTGGATATGTCAAGCGCAATGCGATAGTATCGACTGCATATTATCATAGCCTGGGACTTGGATGGGTTGATTTGTAGTCCGTAGGACTTAGCCCATTTACTTATACTCTCCAGGTCACGATTCATGGCGTCGATAGCCAAGTCCACGTCTGCAAGCAAGAAGTGTCGGTAAAGATGCAAATCGTCTGCGTAAAGATGGAAATTGGAGGTGATAACCTTGGTAACAGTGTTTATGAAGATAGAGAAAAGAAGAGGAGAGAGAACGCCACCCTGAGGAACACCAGCAGTAAGATCACACCAATCAGAGAACATCTCATCAAGACGAATACACTGCGAGCGATACCGAAGATAAGAGTCAAACCAGGCTAATGCAGAGGAAGAGAAGTTAACAGACTGAAGGACCCCAAGCAGAATGTCGAAGTCCACTGAATTAAACGCACAACTGAAGTCAAGCAGGACTAACACTGTGAGAGATTTATTCTCCATAGCCCAGCGGATGTCGTCAGTGACCTTCAGAAGTGCAGTTACAGTACTGTGACCTCTACGGAAGCCAGATTGAAAAGGACAGATAAGAGAATTAGATGAAAGGAATCTGTAAATTTGACCATGAACGATGTGCTCGAGAACTTTCGAGAGGAAAGGAAGTATGGATATAGGTCTGAAGTGGGATAACGAAGAAGGATTGTTTATTTTAAGCAGTGGTATTATGTGTGCCTGTTTCCAGGCTGAAGGAAATACGCCAGAGAATAAAGAATAGTTAATAATGTGAGTGATAATGGGTAGGAGTTGCGGGAGAATAGGTATTATCATTCTCGAACACAGATTATCATGGCCAACAGCAGAGGAGGAAATAGCAAGAAGAGATTTTTTTACGTCGTCTTCAGAGACAGAATTTAAATTAAACAGTGGGCAATTCGGTAACGGCAATTCGGAGAGTTCAATCAAAGTGGAAGTTTTGACACTAGGGTCCAGAGAGACAGGTGGAAGAGAAAAGTGCCTATTAAGAGCCGACAGGTCGACTTCTTTACAGGTATTAGTAGGAGATTTGCCGATACCGACAGACCTTAGAAATCTCCAGACATCAGAAGGTTTCCGATCGACTAGAGATTCGTGGAAATAGCGTCTCTTAGCATCTCGACACAGACGATTGCAGTGATGATATATGTACATACCATTAATATATTTGATACATTACATTGATATTCAAACTACCGACTACATATTTTTTTTATAATCATGTATTAATGATGTTGCAGCCTGAAGACACATATTTGATTTAAAAAAAAAAAAAAATTGTCCGTCTTGCGGGAAGTATGGTTTAAGAGTAACTGGTAAGATTTAGGTTTCTCTTTAAAAAAGTTGTGATAGTTAGGTATAAACTTATTATAGTTAGGTACATACCTATAATTTTATAAAGCAGTTACCTAAATGATCAAGTTATATAAGTACAAGATGCTAAATTTACAACATTCAGCAAGAAACTCTGCTTGGACGTCATAAGAACCTATTTGTTTTTCTTTCGGTATTATTATTATCGTAAGTACGGCAATTCTTAACGGTTTATTTGTTTTTTTCAGATAAATGTAGGCTATGTAGTCAGTCATACGACGAGCTCCTGAGAGAACTAGAGAGGTGTCATATGTGCAAACACATCCGAGCTCCCAAATGGAGCTATTGTGAAGTGTGTGGATAGGAAACGCTAAAGGCACAGCGGCTCAGATGAGCGAAGATGCTCTCAAGCCATAATCCATATCTAAACATATAGCTAAATAAAATAAGAAAGAGACTGACTGACTCACTGACCATCAACGCACAGCGCAAACGGCTGAAGCTACAATCATGAAACTTGGCACGTAGGTTCCTTTAATGGTGTAGTTGAGCACTAAGAAAGGTACCTACCTACCAATGCAAAGCATAGCCTACAAGCACCATGCCTACTGATTTCCAGTAGGTAAACTACAGGTAGGCTAGATAGTAACTGAAATTATTGAAATACCTACTAATAAGGCGCACTCATCCTCTTTATTTATATAACAGAATTAGGTACTTACCACTACACTACATGATAACAATAATTAAAGAAATAATATAATAATAATCAATAATCACAGACAGACAGGCAGGTAACTTGAGCCGTGCCCTGATTGTCATACTTTCGGTATGGTAGCCAAGGGTCAAGACACGTGGCGGGGATTAGGTATACGTTCCATCCACACGGCTGCAACGCGGAGTGAGAGGTGCAACAAAGGTGCAAGGGGCGAGGGGGGCACCAGTATGACTGCAGAGCCCTGAAGCGGACACTCGCTATACCAAAAGAATATATACCAAAAGAATCAATAACTGAACTTAAAATTGACAATAAATTAACAAGAAATCCTACAGAAATTGCCAATGCATTTAATAATTATTTCATTGAAAAAGTAATTCCTATTCCAGGTGCCGGCAAAAAATCCACAGCGCTAATTAATCCCCAACCAAACTCAATGTTTTTATCACCCTGTTTGCCTTATCATATGCAGAAAATTATAAGAAATCTAAAAAATACTAACAGTGTGGGTTATGACGGTATTTCGACTAAGGTAATCAAAGCAGTAAATGAAGATATCTCTCACCACTTAAGCCATATTCTGAATCTTTGTATACAGAGTGGGACATTTCCAAAAGACCTTAAATTGACAATTATTAAACCCATATTTAAAAAAGATAATAAATACTTAATGGAGAACTATAGACCTATAGCACTAATTTCTGTATTCTCAAAAATCTTTGAGAAGTATATTTACAGTGAAATCAATAGCTACTTAGACAAAAATCAAATCCTATGTGATGAGCAAAAAGGCTTTAGAAAGAATAAAAATATAAATATGGCGGTGTACGACTTTTTATACGTATTTTCTTCGCAAGTAGACAAATCTTTACCCGTTTGTTCTATTTATTGAGACATGTCACAAGCGTTCGACTATGTGGACCACAATATTTTGCTAGATAAACTTCAGGCTTATGGTATAAGGGGTAATGTCCTGGAACTGATAAGTTCATATTTATCAGAACGCCAACAAATAACCCAAATATCAAAATTTAATGTTAAAGCTAAAAGAGAACTGATTTTTACCTCTGATAATCGATACATCACATATGGTGTTCCCCAGGGAACTGTATTAGGCCCTCCTTTGTTCCTACTATACATTAATGATCTACCAAATGCGACTACGGAACCCATGTCATTGTTCGCTGACGACAGTACTGTAACCATAGCACCTAAAGATATGGTTAACTATCAGTCTGATTCTAATGATTCATTGAATTCTATAATTACCTGGCTTAGTAATAATAATTTGAAAGTAAATATTAGTAAAACAAACATAATGCATTTTAGACAACGAGAAAAATTACGTAATACATCAAAATTTAATTTAATATACAAAGATAATATAATACAAGAAGTTGAAACCACCCGATTTTTAGGCTTAATCATTGACAAACAATTGAATTGGAAAACTCACATTAATGAACTTTGTAAAAAGATTAGTATTTCGTCATACGCTCTTTATAAGTTGGCACCGACTGTCAACACATACACTTTGCTTACAGCATATTACGGGCTTGCTGAATCAGTGTTAAGATTTGGAATAATTTTCTGGGGCAATTCAACTCTAAAGGAAATTGCTTTCAAAGCACAAAAGCGTTGTTTACGGGCTATGTTTGGGTTGCAAACTGTTGACAGTTGCAAACCAATATTTATACAGCACAGAGTTCTAACACTTCCGTCACTTTACATATTGGAAATTTCAATATTTGTAAAAACCAATCCTCATTTGTTTCCCCTTATGATTAATAATACAGGTAGAACAAGACGTGAGAAGTATAGACTTTGGGTCCAATCACACTCCGCTAAACAGCATTTCTAACAAAAAGTGTAATATGCATGGCCCCATTAATATCGTCGCTTTGGTGGTGAAGAGAGCCAAGCCACAACTTTGTTCAAAATGAAATAAGTATACTAGTAGAATCAAAACAATGTGATTTTTACGGTGGTGATTAGAGATAACTGCCAAATAGTTCAGTTACAAAAATAATCAAAAAGGTGAAAAGGTGTTAACAGAACTATTATACATTACTTCATAGTTCAGAAAGGAGTCTAATCCGCATAGCTTAGTTAACTTCTTGAAACATGTACGAAGTTGTAACCAGTGGTGAAAGAAGCTAAGCCGCCTATACCATTAGTTTTTGAACGAGCTCTGCATTCTGCGCGTCATTGACAAGCGTAAGTGTGACTTATGTCACTATCCGTCAAACAATATTATAATAACCTCAAAATTAACTATCTGATACGGCCAGACTGACAAGTACTTCGTCCATAGATAATACAACTTCGTCCCCGAAGTACCTAACACCGTCGTGTAAAGTTTTGTGTTGTCTATTTTGCTTGTAAAGTTTCTTGGATTTGTATTAATATAATTAACAAAAGACGAGACGGCAAAATGTCCAACTATAATAGTTATCGTTCAAAGTTAATATTGAACATGATAAACAGTTCCAAGAACTCGAGGGATCATGATCAAGTATGTGACCAAGACGCCACACATGACTCAAATTTGTGCCAGCAGCTCGGTCAGTACCAAGAACCTGACATTGAAACCCCTGTCTACATGGATCTGGATGTAATCACAATTGGTGAGTTTGTTATTCTCTTTTTGATAAAATACCATAAGTAGGTACATACTTACTATAATATTTTACATAGTTATTAATTACCTATAAAATACCTTATTCTCAATTATTATTCTAGTAGCTAAATCCTTTTTTTCAAAACATACCATTCTCTAAATTCACCTTTGTTTTATAATTTCAAGTAAAATTTACTACAAATAATTCAAGAATATTATTTTCACTGCACCACCTTGTTCCTGCTAATATCTTCTTGCCATCAAAAATGTATAGTAACATAATTTTTAAATTCTTAGTAGGTAAATAATTTTTGTTTTTTATATTTTTAGAAAGTGAAGCAGCTACTTATGAATATCCTCCAAAGAAGTCAAGTGACCATGTTCAAGTTTGTGATCAAGATGCCACACATGAATCTTTGTGCCTGCAAGTTGGTCAGTCCCAAGAACCTGACATTGAAACCCCTGTTGACATAGATTTGGATGTAATTACTACTGGTGAGATACACACACACTCACATATAGACTTTCTTTGAGTGATAATTATATTGATAAATAAATTTCGGAAAGAGCTGTGGTTCCTAAGAAGAATTTAATTCATAATTTTATTTGATGTTGTTTTGTTCTAGCTTCAAAGCAGATTGATGTGGATTCAGTTGATCCAGGAACAAAAAGCTCGATCAGACTAAATAATACTGCAGCTGTCTCTTTTGTAGATCCTGAACCAATATTATCAGACTCTGACCCTTACGCTCAATCAGATTGTTCAGAACATGATCCATGCTATATACCAGAATCAGAAACTTCACACTACAGTGACAGTGAACCTGAAATAGTACAAAGAGAGCAAGATTATTTAAGAAATAGTAGCCAAGATCTACAAGAGGTTGAAAATAATAACAGTGAAACAGTAGAAAACATAAATAGCCAAGAAAATAATACCCTAACACGAAAAAGGAAATGTGATCCTCAAACATGGAAGAGAAATAAAAATAAAAAACTGAGACTTGAAGGTAAGGAACATACTTCTCAGTCAGGTAAAAAAGTGAGAGCAAAAGCAGTTAAAGAAGTGCCCTGTAAGTGTCATTATAAATGCAATGATACATTTACTTTGAATGATAGACAGAACATTTTTAATGACTTTTTGACTTTAAAAGAAGATAGAGCCAAATGGGCTTTTATAAACAGCTCTATTAGTAAAGAGCTACCAAAGAGAAGGTACAAGTCAAAAGACTCTCATTCAGTGGCAGTTGATGTTCCTGATAAGAGAAATTATACTCACGTTTACTCTTTGACATTAAATAAAAAAAATTATCAAGTATGCAAGAAGTTCTTTCTTGGTACTTTAGACATATCAGGAAAAAAAGTTGAAACTGCTCTTAAAAAGAAAATGTTTAGTGGTGTAACTGAGCATGACAAACGTGGATTGAACCCTGCACCAAATAAAATTTCTGAAGAACAAAAGAATATTGTCCGTGATCACATCAAGTCGTTACCTGTAGTGGACTCTCACTACTGCCGAAGTTCATCTAAGCGAAAATATCTGCCATCTGGCCTGACTGAAAACCGCTTGTATCAAGACTACTTCAATTATTGTGAAGAGAACGGAGCATTACCAGTATCATCATATTATTATAAACATATTTTTACTACCGAGTTCAATTATGGCTTCCATAGACCAAAAAAAGACCAATGCGATTATTGCGCTCAATTTAAAAACAAATCACCAGAAGAGAAACTCCAAGAAAAAAGTAATTATGACTTACACTTAATCAGAAAAACAGAAGCTAGAGAACAGAAAAGAGAAGATAAGGCAAGAGCTAAGATTGATCCAACGTTTTGTGCTTACACTATGGATTTAGAAAAGATCTTACTTACCCCACAGTTAGAGATTGGTCAATTGTATTATAAGAGAAAATTAAAAACTTATAACTTTACCATTTATAATCTTGCTAAAGGCACCGCAATTAACTACATGTGGCATGAAACCAATGGTACAAAAGGAGCATCTGAGATAGCCACATGTATTTGGAAACTCCTTTCTGAACTACCACCAGAGGTGACAGAGGTAACATTTTACTCTGATACTGCTTCAGGACAAAACAGAAATCATATAATTTCTGCTATGTTCATTAGAGCACTCTCTTCATTTCCAAATCTGAAGATTATCAACCAAAAGTACATGGAATCTGGACATTCCGAAATGGAATGTGACAGTGTTCACTCTGCTATTGAATCAAGGGGTAGAAAGATTGACATTTTTGTCCCAGACGGATGGTATACTGTAGCAAGAACGGCGAAGACCACTCGACCACCGTACGCCGTAAAGGAGATGGATTTTAGCCAATTTCTTGATTTTAAGTCATACAGCCAAAAGTTAATAACAAATAAAAATAAAGGAGAGAATGGAATCATGAAATGGCTTCTTGTTAAATGGCTGCAATATAGACGTGAAGAGCCCATGCATATTTATTACAAAACTCAGTTAAGCCAAAGCGAATTTGAACGACTATGTATTCGCCTCAGATCAACTCGAAATAATGAAGAAATACTTACCACTGTAGTAGCTAATCTTTATACGTGTAGCTTAAAAATAGATACCAAAAAACTTAAAGATTTACAAGATCTCTGTAAGAAAGGTACAATTCCTACCGCTTACCAAGAATATTACATGAATCTTACTGCTTCAAGTCACGATGTAGATGTTTCAGAAGAAGATGATTGATTTATTTTATAAAGATTTTTAACAACTATTATTACTCTTTTATTTCTGCTATAAAAATGTTTAAAATAAGCATTTTTTTTTTTTTTTATGTATACCTACTACCAACCAACCAATCTGCTACCAACTATTTAAATTAAATAAATAGATCTATGACACTTACATCTTTTCACCACCCTGTTTATTAGTACATTATATTCAAAATATCTAAATGGTGAAAAGAGCCAAGTGCAAAATAGCGATTAACAGAAAAACTAGTTATGTTATAAAAACTATTATTATACCGAAAATACAAGAAGCATGTTTAATTAAAGCTACGCCATTCTTATAAAAATCTAACTTACGGTTTGGAAGTTAAAGACTAATTACAATTTTTTGTTTCACCTCTCCACTTAATTGCTCATTATCTCGTAATTTGTAATGTGCGGGTTGACTCTCTTCACTACCAAAGCGACGATATACAATACAATTCCAAATTCCATTAAGATAATGAATATTAATTCATTCAAGACAGAACTTAAAAAAATGTTAATTAGTAAGGGATACTATAATGTTACAGAATTTTTAAATGACAAATTTTGAATGTAGTTAATTTAAATTGTATTGATTTTGTGATGGGTTTTTATGACCTTATTAATTTTATTGCTTTTTTGGCCTTATTGATTTTATTAACTGTAATGAATTATTTGAATTAATTGATATTTTTTACTGTATTTAAATTTGACATACCTACCTACATTGTTATCTGTCATTGATTTGATAATTTACCACAGATCTGACATGCTTTTTTGTATGACATTTGTTTGATATTTTATAATTTTTAGTATTGACGTTCTGTTATTATTTGTTTTTTATTATTAGTTGCGTTTGAATTCATTTTAGTAATTGTTCATTAAATTTGATTGATATTTTACATAGATTTGACGGTATCTTTATTTGACATTAGTTCTTTTTTTTGACATTATTATTATTTTTATGCAGTTTTTTTTTATTGTTTGACATTTTGTAATTATTGTGATTAAATTCATTTTCTTAATTGTTCATTGATATTCAATTCTAAAATATTTGCACGCTATAGTATGTGGCAAACATGTCCGAACTTTTTGTATCTTTTTTAATGTTATCCTGCATGCACGTATTGTTTATTCTTGCATGCATACACGTGTTTGAGCAAATAAATATATCTTTATCTTTATCGCTACAGGACCGACGTCGTTGAAAGTTGTATGCGAAAACGGAATTTTGAGCTTTTGACAGTTTCTTTTCTTCATTGGTTTTGTAGCTTAGTTTTGTTAGTTTAAAAGGTTTTTGTTAAAATATGGTTAGGAGAAGCATGTAGTCCACGCGTGCGAAGCCGCGGGCAAAAGCTAGTAATTAAATGAAAATGCACGCATTTTATAAGTATTATAAATGTCATAACGAGGTTTGTAGTTATTTTGAGACATGATCCGTTTACAGATAAATGGATAATGACGCCGTCTAGCTACAGACAACAGATTTTATTGATTTGACGACCTTGTGATGGGGAGGGGTAGGAAACGTTTTACCGTAGTATAGAAATTAAAGAAGAAAATGATTATTTTAAAATTTTATTATCATAGCACCATTTATTTAAACACAATACATTTTTTAAAGCACATACAGAGTCATGATAAATACAGTTATATAAATCTTGAGAATATTTATATTGATCGTATAAACTTATCAAACTAGAACAACCTTTATCTTCTAAATTAAATATATTACAATTATTATTTTCTAAAATATGCTTCAACCACAACACTTTTTCTGAACCTTTAACGTAGATACATTTATCTTTTAAAATATCTATAACCAAATTCTGATAATTAGAATAGGGTAAAAATCCTTCACGCCAGTGTATCTTTCTGTTTCGTTCAATCCAACTAACTTGTTTTTTTTCTTGTTTAGTTAATTTTGAAAATGGAAATGGTGGTTCAATTAAAAACACTTGTAATGTTTTATTATACAATATAGCGATTTCTTTTATTATAAATTCATTTGTCTCTGTTTTAAAGCCTTGAATATCCACAATAGCAATCATGATAACCTGCGTACAATGTTGCTGAGAGGTTTGTATTCCACAAGTCGATCGTTTATAATCAAACAATATGCAGTCGTCTTATCTGGTATTGCTGTAGAACATTCAATTTCCAACCTCACATCCACTGGACCTGTTTTCAGGCTATCGTTTTGTCTTGAGCAGTCTAAGATAAAGAGAGGGGCTTTTTCTTTGAACTCCTTTAGGTCAAGCAACGGGTCTACTGGACAGTTGTAATACGACTGACGAAATTTCACAAACATTTCGTATAATATACTATATTTGTTCTCAGAAAACTTTAAACCTAAAGGTTCGTATGGATAATATTGAGAATTCAAAAAGAGCGTGACGTTTGTTACTTCACAATGATCGAATACTGAACTGTCTTTAGTTTTATTATTTTTTCTATTAGTTTGTAAGCAAAATATTACATATCTAGGTTTTTCTAATTGTGAAGCAGTCTTAACTGACCATGAATGTTTTGTAGTTTTAGGAAGTAAAGGATATTCATATAAATCCCAATTTCTAAAAGCCATCTGAATGGATTTATCTCTTTCTAAATGCTTTAAAAGTGTTAATCGTTCTCGATCTGACACTTTTATGTGTGGCATCCTCCATTGTACTCTTTGCATATCTATTTGAAAATTAGCAACATCATCAGTAAGAATAACGCTGTTTAAGTTAGAGTTACTTCTATTCAATATAAGCTCGTGTTTACAATTTATAACGATTTTATTGTAATCCTCTGCAAACCCTAAAATCTTATTTAATGGTAACACAATACTAAAATGACCATCATTTTCGAATCCGTTTAACTTCCAGCCCCATAATGCAGCAACTTTATTTTCACCTTCATTTAATGAGATATATGATTTTATTGTTGACGTTATTCCAGAATTTTTTATACGATCTATTTCAATACCATTCATTTCGTACCTGATGTCTTGAAACAAAGACATAATAGGGTTATTAGTGAACGAAACATTTTTCTTGATCGGATTCCCATCTTTACCGAGCAGCTTTGCTTGGCCTTCGATGTAAATTGAACTGGCTGATGGTAGCACGTATATGTCTTGTTGATGTATGGGGATTCTGATTTCATCGTTTTCTCTAAAGCTGTTATTGTAGGGATTATATGAATGGATTTCATAACTTTCGATCGAACTATCGAAGTGCGGTAATTCAGTAATCTGTAGTATATTCATACTTTAAAACCTAGGGCTCTAAGAAAATCTTTATTTCCTTCAGTCAATTTCTTAACTTTTTTCTTACGTCTATGCTCCTTAGTGGTCGTAGAAGGAATAAGACGTTTTATTTTCACAGGAGTGTTTTTATAATATACTATCATTTTGTTTTTCTTAAATGAAGACGTAGTTGAATATTAAGTTCTTCACCAAAGTTAATACAATAACCAAATTGGTCAACAATCCTAACAGATATGGATGAAATTATATTTTTGTTCACTGGAAAGTAAATAACGTTTCGCGGTATTTCTATGTACTGATGACTCGGAGCAGTATCAAATATAAATTCATGAATAAAATGAGTTGGTAATCCGTTGCAGTACGAACCATGTACAAGATCACACTCGATTCTGATTACAGATAGACTGCTGTTATTGATGGGCACATTTGGTCTTGAATTTAACACTGAAAAGTATAACAAACCGCATTCGTATTGATTGGTTAAATGCAGAGATGGTTGAAAGTATGACACTAATTCAGATTTATTTCCAGAGATGGTAACCGTAGTAGACATGCTTGCATACTGAACTCTTCAAGAAGATCCTCTTTATTTTATCCCTTGACTACTCCAAAAATTCTTTAAAAAAATCAAACAGAGATGGCCGCAATTGAAAGGATGATTGCGTTGTATATTATCATAATTGTAGTAAACTTGAGAACCTATGTATTTTACAAATTCTTTTGGAGGCTTAAGATTCCCATAACTGTCAAAGTACTCAATATAATCGTTATATTTTGCATAGGCTACCCAATGAGAGCCAGGATCTTTAGAACTATCTAAATTAATAACTCCACATTCTTTTTTATACGGACATTTAGGAAGCTCATCTCTCATAAAGACTCCTCTAAAATAGGGAATACTATTTCCATACTTCAAAATGTCAAAGTTAGTTAAGGCTCGTTTGGGTAGCCGATATTTTAGTTTTTTTTATTCGATACAAAAATTCCAAGACCGTTTTTATGTGGTTTAAGGTGTAGTCCTTTCCCAATGCAGAGAGCTTCCATTTTCTCGTTGTGTCTCTTCGACTCGGTCAACAGCTTTCTAGCCATTTTGAATTCATTTATGGTTTTGGCAATACCAGCTGCACCGCCCGCTAATGCTCCCACCGCTGATAATCCAGCAAAAATAGGAATCAAAGGTAATACACCGCCAGTTTTTGGTATAGGAATAACTCTAGGAAGTTTAATGGATAAATCATCAGCTAATTCTCTGGCTGCGGCCATAGCAAATTCTATTGCCACTTTTTTGCATTTTGGTTTTAATTTTTTCATGTGTTTTTTCGTTTTAGTAATAACATTTTTAAATTTATTTTTTAATCCTTTTCCAGATGTAACTTTTTGAGAGCACTTTTTGCTACTTTTTTTTAGGCCAGAACCACTTTTAATTTTCGTAGACATTGTCTTGCTTACTAAGCGTGCTGCGAGTTTTTCGCTTACACTCGCATCCGAGGCAGCTGCTCGCTCTTTCGCCATTTTTAACAAAATGAAATCAGCTTTGTGACGATCCTTTAAGTTTGCTGATTTGTGATAGGCAATGTCGTGTTCTTTGCAATATTCGTCTAATTTATTAATACCTTTATCTCCGCGTGTAAGCCTTTTAATTAATTTCGTACCAGGGCCACAATAATTGTATCCTGGTAAGTGTAATTCAAACGGTAAATTGTTTATAAGCCAATTGAGAAGACTACTCTCTCCAATACACATCATAAGACTAATGATTCTGGATTGAACACTTTAATAAATACTTATTCGATTCATCAATTTATTCGTTGATAAGTTAGAAAAGTTAATTTTATTTATAATAATACATTCGATTGATCAATCCAACTGTTTTCAGCAGATGACAAACCTAGCCATTTTATTAAAACCCTGTTTCCTTTTCTTCTAAGAACTTTTTCGACTAGGTAAACATTGGGATGTTTTGTCTTTTGCAGCTCTTGTAAGTAAAATGCCCCTAAAATAGGCTGACCTCTGATTGTATCTTCAATTAAGTAGGTTATAGGAGTTGTATTTTGTATTTTTCGAATTTTAAATATTTCCGTCGACCAGTTGGGGGTATATCCTTTTTCAAATGTCCCTTTGTACTTACTGATACGGACATAATCACCAACTTTATACTTGCTTCTTATTCTTTCGTTTTTTACCAGCCTTAAATATCTTTCTAATATACGTTTTTTATTAATGTTATTCACATTAGCAGGGATTTCCTGAATTGTCCGATGGTAAGTGTGATTATATTTATGAATAACATCATTAAGGGTATTGTCTATCCAATTATAGTTGCCTTTTAAACTAAATTCTTTATACAGTTTAGATTTCAATGTTCTGATGAATCTTTCAACTATTGAAGCCTTTTTTGTTGAGAAGGTTGAGTAGTGGTTGATATGATTAGATTTCATAAGCTTTTGAAATGTATTATTATAAAATTCTGTACCATTATCCGTTTGGAGATTTTTCGAAACACGTCCTGTAGCCAGCAACATTTTGAAAGATTTACATACATCATCTTTGGTTTTACTTTTCAGAGGGAAGGCCCAAGCATATTTCGAAAATGTATCAATAACGGTAAGAATAAATCTGTAATTTTTATTTTCTTTTGAAATTGATTGCATATCCATTAAGTCTGCTTGCCAAAGGTCATCTACATCTTTCATAATAACATGTCTTCGTGGAAAGTTCACCCTCACATTTTTATGTATTTCGTTTACTACGTCAGCTTTGCTCATTTTTAGAATTTAGTACATTTGTCTTGAATGCATCTATAATACTGAATTAAAAGCATATTATTATCACTATTTATTCTTTAATTATGTCAGCTTCTTTTAATTCTTCAATTATCGATAAAATTTCATTATCATGGTTTGTATTGCCAGCATCTCTTGAAGCAACTAATAGTTTCAATCTCTCAACCAATTCGTTATGATCATCCCAATATACTAAGTCAGTGTTGTTTTTGTATTTTTTTAGTATGGGTAAGTTTCCTCCAAGTTTTGTGTGAACAAGTTTATTAGCGTTTGTCAATTCGGAAAAGAGTGGTTTGATTATTTCACGATATTTTATTCCTTTATCACCTCGTATTTGACCATTAGGATTAAAATCTCTCTTATGAGCATTTGTAAAATGCAGCATATCCTTATAGACAAGTTTATCTTTGCTCGAAACTAATTTTAAATCAGGTTTTCTTCGAAGTAAAAGTTCCTTCAGGCCAGGAGTTAAATTATAGGTTTTGTCATCGATTTTAATCAAAAGGTCACTATCATCATTTAAACTATCAATTTTAGAAAATGATACTGCTGAATTACCCATCAATAAAGTTTTGTTTACACTTCTTATTCCAAACGGTATATTTACACCATCATAAATATCATGGATATCACGGCCCTCTAATGAAATTTCTAAATCGTCTGGTAATTCTATTTTATTAGACTTTTTAGGGGATTGGGTAGAATTTAGTTTTGGATCGTAGCAATCCTCAAAACTTGTAAATGAGCTAGTATTGATATCATCCAATTCACTGCCTTCAGAATTAGTGAGTGTTGTATTTTCTAAATGTTTTATTTTTTCCATAGATTTATTCGAATCAACTAGAGTTTTAAGTGGATCTGTGACAGGTTTTAGCATTTTATCGAGCGACAAGTTCATTGAGTTTTCCTGGTTCTTCATTTGTTTTATTTTATTCTTTATAGAGTTTACAGACTTAATTAATTCTATTTTAATATTTTTCGCCATGTTGTAACAACTGTGTTCAGCTGAAGAACAAATAATACTAATTTTTCTTTTTGTGTGTTATTTACTTATATACACAGTCAGTCAAATTTAAAAAAAATATCGAAATTCTGTCTGTACCTCCCATTATTTAATGGTGATTCTTTGCTAATAAGAAGAAATTGATATGGATTACTCCAAACAGTTGCACAAATATCTTTGAACTGATTCCATGGCAGATCGGAGTTGACATGTTCTCCATAGATGTGCTTTAAGTTTACATCATCTTGTTTAAATATTATAAGAAAATTGGTGTTATCCCGTAGCAACTGTTTCGGTATTTTTGAATAGGTTTGCGATAAATAAAAGCAATCAATTTGTTTATGTCTACCCATAGAAAAATAATTACGAATATTTATTTGTTTTTCACAGGCAACATCATCAAATATAAATATAGAATTTGGTAAAGCTTCATCGGGAGATATGACTTCTGTATTGTCATTGAACTCAATGAAGTTAATCTGAGGCACTCTTCTTAATACTTCACTTAAGAAACGATATTTTGGTTGGAAAGTGGTTTTTGAGTAAAGATAAAGATTTTGAAATTTAAGACCATTTTCATGCAGCAATAAACTGATCATAGCGTTTGTTTTGCCACAGTTCGAGGGTCCACATATTATGCAACGAATCGTATTAGGCAATAGAGCACTATGCCTTATCTGTCGAGCAGAGTCATTGAAATTGATATTATTCACGTTCAGGGATATGGGTTGTTTGATCAACTTCATCTTGCCTAATATTTATTTTCATTACTTACTAACCTTTATATATGAATAAGTGAGTGCAGTATTTAAACAACAGGTTTGGACTTGTGTCGTTATCAAACTGATGTTCTCGTCTTACGGTATAAATGTATTTATGACTAATAGCTGAAAGGGGAATATTCTAGGTATGCCAAAGTAATTAAACATTACACTTCATTGCAGTAGCTGATTTGAAGTAGGACTATAGGCTGTTGTTCGCGATTTAATTATTGTTTTTTGTCTAAAGGTAAGTTTTTGAATGATAACCAATCAAACAAGAAATTATAAATACAATATTTGTTTATAGTTTATTTATAGACAGTATTTTTTATTTCAGAATAATGTCTCAAGCATCGCCACCACCATCATCCTACAGCCCTAGCATATTGGACACTGAAAACGTGATTTCTGCAGAACAGGAACAACCCAGTTTTCATGAGGTAATCTTTGCTTTAATATTTCATAGGAGTTGTTTCTCTTTTTTCTTACGCTACTGTTATTTTTTCACAGTCATGCTAATATCGTTTTTTTTTTTTCGCAGTGGAACTCTGAGGTCCTCAATGGAAATCCTGTTATGAGCTCATTTTTTTACTCTCAGGGCAACTACGAACCTTATTTTGAAGCTTTAAATCAGAGCGCTAAAGTTGAAAAGCTGCACACTGGAGATGAACAAGCACAAACTTCTAAAAAGTCTTCAAAAAAGAGAAAATGCCCATTAGGATCATCATCATCATACATTGTTCGCCGAGGAGAAAGCGAAAATCGCGGGCATTTAATTAAATTAGAAGTGCATAAACTTAAAGACTCTAAGAATGAAAATGATTATAGTGATAGTGACAACGCATGTATAACGGTGCAATACGTGGTGCATGAAACTTATGACGACGTGATGGAAGCAGCAGAGACCCTTATTAAAAAAATTGGAAAAAAATTGAGTGACCCAGAACAGTTTTAGACTATTTTTGTATTAGTTAATTATAAATAGTTTGTACTGTCAAAATATGTGTACTTTAGTTAATAAGATAATAGTAGGTATTTTGTCACTTATTGTTTTATTATTGTTTTTAGATTAGATTATTATTTTATACTGTGAATGATCTATACAATAATTATGATAAAAAAACAAAAACATTTCTGTGTAAATTAAATAAATGTTATGACTATCAACTATGCTGGGTTTCATTTTTCTTTGTTTACTTAGTTTAAATAGGAAGTGGGTATATCACATTTAAACACACTTATTTAATTATAAATGATTTATTTCATATTATATAATATTTCAATCAATACATTTTACTTTATTAATTTTTGATACATACCTTAAATTAGCCTTACTATATACCTTAATTGTAATCTCATCCAACACTTAATTAAAATACAGTTTTATGATGCCCCCAAGGCAAAGTATTACAACCATCTCCCATTATTTGTCTTTTATCATCATCCCTACTAAGAATCAGCTTATTAATCTTCTGAGTAAAAATCTTATGATTTTTTGACTTTATAATACACATGTCATCTCTTATGCATTCATTGTACCGTAAAGCTCGTTTATATTTTTTAATATCGAGTTTTTTCACAGCTGATTTTTTTACACCTTTTGCTCTGATGATTGAAGAAGCTAACGAGTCTATACAATACAATTTCGCTCTTAAACCTACAAATTCAGATATAATATCACCACCCAATTCATCTTTAAAAAAACCTGGTATTTTACAATTTGCTTTATGTATATTAAATTGATTTCCAGTTTGAAAGTTGCTCGTATCAAAGTATTTTATATTCTGTTTCATATCCTCATAGAAATCTTCTGTATATATTAAATACAAAAGGCTGTCAGTGTCAGTATAACAAAGTTGAATATCATTTTCGTATAGACGTTTCATCACAGAGTAATGAAAACGATACAAATGACTCTTAGCCAATTCCAATATTGTGAAGCCAATATAAATTGGTCTATCAAGAACAATTTTCGTTTGTTTTAACTGGATTGCTACTAAAGTATCAGAAAATATAGATAAATCTTTGAAGTTTGGAGCACTTACATATTTTTCAGCTCCACAAATTTTGTTAGTTTTATTATGAATATCTTTCCATACATTAACTAGTTTGACATCAACTTGTTTTCTTTTGTTTTCGATAGTTTTGCCAAAAATAGAATTATTTTGTTTTTTAAAGAAGTCTCTTTCAAAATCGGAAGAAGCTTTTTGTCTAAGAGTAGTATTCAACAAGATATACGGAGCCAAAAATGAACTTTGTTCAAACGCTAGTATTCTATATATCTTAAGTAATAGAAGTCCGTTTTTTACACATTCTTTAAGATGAACATAGTGAATGATATATTTATGTTTGTCATACAGGTTAGCAATTAATTTAACATTTTTACTACCTGGTGGAGCAAACCTTTCAGCGGCAAATGGTAAATCTGAATGAGCTTCGTGAATTTTATTAGGATAACATAAGTCAACTTCTAAAATAAATCCTGTGTCACTATCATTTAAAATACACATTACATTAAAATTATTTATTTCATCTTCGTTTAAAAACCTAAAGTTTCGAGTAGGAAGCGGTTGCATCATGGCATGGCCATATAAATTTACACAATCAAGATAAATTAAATAGCTGTCAGGTTCCTTATTGTTATAATTTGGCAGATATTTATTATTTGCCTTCGCATATCTTAAAGAACATTGGGCAAGTCCTCCCCTAATGCCTTGTTCTAACATTTGATACATATCAATATCTGAAATTAAGTCTAAGTTAATTTGAGTATATAATAACATTGCATCCCAACTCAGCGAAGGAGATGATACATAATAACAGGGATCAAGGTTATAATATTTTAAACTCATTGTTCTAAATTTTTCAAAAACATCACATAAAAGTAGGACATCACATTTCAAATATAAGTCTGTGTACTCCCCTAAATTAGAAATACCAAAGGCATTCCAGACATTTAAAGCATGATTATAATCTTCATCCGAAATAGATTGGGATGTGAGTTTATTATAAAATTTAGATGAATCTGGCAATTTAGTATCTTTATAACGATCCCATGAATCAATGTAATCATAGCAGTATATACCCTTCTTGCATGCTAAATTAAATAAATAATCATCATTAAAAAACTTTCGTAAATTTTTAAAATCTTCCGTTTTCATCGTTTTTATTAAATTATCTAGACTTGAACTTAAAAAATTAAAAGAATCGATAAACTTTAACTGAGCTACATTTTTTTTGTCAATCGGGACGAATTTTGTGAAAGATATATATTTTTCTTTGTTTTTGGGAATAAGATTTATGCGACCGCAAAGAGCTGAAAGTTCCTTTATAAACAAATGACAATCATAACCAGAAAGATTATGAAATATGACAGGTATAAATGGACAAGAGTTTGCATTTAAATTACATGTACTATGGGCTGGTCCTCTATACATTCCTGTGAAATGATCATGATCAGCAACAACGAGGTCAGTATCAGAAAATGTTTTCCTGCATAAATGACATTGTTTAGCGTTTTTTAAAGACATTTGCTGATCTTTACTAATTATTATGGGTTTTATCTCTGACATAAGTCTATGAAGTCTTATTACATCTTGACTAATAGATTCAACGAACTTTTTTGAGCAGTCTGGCCCTCTATAGGATCTAAACTCATTTAATTCAGGTTTAGACTGGCAAAAAATGTAATAACCATAACAACTTGCCACATGGATTTGTATATTTTCGACACATGTGGATTTATTTTTGTCTGAATATTCATGTAATAGACTTTCAAAATCGCCAAAAATAACAATTGGAACTCTTTGAGTCCTATTAAAATTTGAAAAACAAAGTTTTGAGTTTTCTTCGGGGAGTATAGTCTGCACTCTTGCACAGCTATGATTTAATTGTTTTTCTGGTGAGTCAAAATACACAAAACATTCGTCACATAAATATATCTTAGACTTATGTTTTGTAAGTTGTCGGTGTACAAGCTTACTGAAATTTTTAATATAGCAATAATGACTTTTACCATTATTATTGAAATAAAGTAAATTTACGTGATAAAGTTTTCTTTTTAACGTTTTATATAACGGCCCTGTTACATCATAATTCTGCTCCAGACCATAGACGTTAATACTTATATTTGGATTTAAATCTTCAAATAATTTTATATCGTCTAAACTGGGGGGAAATGTCATGTTCGTAATGTTTAACACTTTGGAATAGTGCGGATATGATG
The DNA here is from genome assembly GCA_964057195.1 of Orthosia cruda. Classification (NCBI taxonomy): domain Eukaryota; kingdom Metazoa; phylum Arthropoda; class Insecta; order Lepidoptera; family Noctuidae; genus Orthosia; species Orthosia cruda. Next base: position 11,518,157 of record OZ059855.1, on the reverse strand, counting down.
TAACTCTATTGAAGTTATTCTTTGCTGGATACAAATATGCCACAATGCTCCAAAGAAAACAGTGATTATCTTTATTGACTATGTTTAGACACGATTTCGTATTTTGAATTCGTTTAGGTAATTCTAAATAAGAACCTGCTCTCAAAGGACTATATTTAACGAAATTAATTTCTAAATGACTTATTGATTCGATGGCCCACCCTGACTCACTTAGTTCGAACTCGGAACATTTATTTAAGATTTTTTCTATAAATGCATGATATGTGGATAATATATCTGTACTTTGAAGTATAATTACATATTTTGTGTTAAAAGATTTAAGACTAATTTCGTTATTTTTAGGTAAAGTGTAGGAAACAAAAAGTTCGAAATTGACTTTCAAAGAAACGTGTTGTTTTAATAATTCTTTAATTAGATAGCAACAAGTATCTAAAACTTCAATTAAAAACTTTTCAGGCATAATAGTAAAACTTTGAGGATTTATTTTGTAACTGACTATTTTGTTTTTAAAAGCACAAGCTATTATACGAACGTTATCAAATTGAGTTTTTATAAGGTTATTAGATTTATGGATGTTAGTTTTTTTGTGGTAAGGATAATTGTGAACGTCAATGTTACAAGCTTGACAGAAAACCATTTTGCATATAGTTAAATTTGATCTATGTATATTGTATTATTTCAATTTTAGGTTTTTATTTAGCTTCTTTTTTTTTTTTTGGTATATTTTTAATCAAATTAAAAAATATTTTTAAAACATAGGTATATCGATTATAATTATATTTATGAGATAATGATTATATTATGAATATTGTTGTATTTTCAATTTTCATACAGATTTTTATTTAGCTTTTTTTTTTTTTTTTTTGGTTGATATTTAATCAAATTAAAAAATATTTTTTATAACATAGGTATATCGATTATAATTATATTTATGAGATGTTATATTATGATTATATTATGAGCATTGTTCTATTTTCAATTTTTGATTTTCATTCAGATTTTTATTTAGATTTTTATTTAGCTTTTTATTTTATCTACTAAGTAGATTCTGTAAGAGAACAATTAAAAATATAAGTTACATGGTTGGTAGATATTTAATCAAATTAAAAAATATTATTAAAACAGGTATATCGATTATAATTATATTTATGAGGTAATGATTATATTATGAATATTGTTGTATTTTCAATTTTAGATTTTTATTCAGATTTTTATTTAGCTTTTTGTTTTATCTACTAAGTAGATTCTGTAAGAGAACAATAAAAACATATAAGTTAGTTATAGATACCAAGCCAAATTAAAAATATTTTTAAAACATGGATGCTAATATCGATTATATGTATGTATATTATACCCAATATTATAAAGGATTAAACCAAGTTTAATATTGAAATTAAGTAAAGTTATGCAATTTAATAAAAGTTAAGTAATGTTTTAAAATATTGATAAAAATATTTACGAATAATTACGGGGGTACAAAATTGGCTGGATAGAGGAGTAATCCTCTTTAACTGCTGCAACCAATTGAGTAACCGCCTTCCAAGTTGGACTATCGTCATTCACTGCTGTTTTGAAACACACCAGTGAATGTTTCCAGCGATCGGTTGTTATGGCCTCCAACTCCTGACTATTCGATATTCGAAGCTCAATATAATATTCGCCGCGCCTTGTGGGATTGCTTTGCGTAGTATATCCAGAACCAACTCGACGCGTTAGGTAGCTCTTCAGTTTTGATGCTCGAATTGATTCACGTTGCTCTTCATCCTGAAAAAACAAAAAAAAAAATAGTTTTAATCGTTATTATATCATCATTATAATCCGATGATTCACAATGATCATCAGCCATCTATCACCCCTTTGCTATTATTATAGGTACCATCACAACAATATCTTAAGACGTGCCTACGTAGTCTTCATGTATTTTTTTTTAATTCAATCCCTTCACACAATCACGAGTTAATGTTTACTAAGTAAACGTTAACTTTTATTTATAACATACATAACATCATGCCTGTATTTTTCGAGCGCTAACACTCCGCGATACTGCCTACTATAAAATTAATCAAAATTGACACAATTATCTACACTTGGTCAGACCTGAGAATTAGATCGATAGACCTAAGAATTGAATATAGGACTTTATAATAATCAGTAATCAGTATGCTTACAGCACCACTAAACCTGGGTCTATAGGCTATTAAATATTTATTTCATGACGGCATCGAACCCACGACACACAGCGCAGCTGACAATCGCGCAGGCCCTGCACCAGCCGAGCCGTCAAAATATAATTAATAATTGCCAATTTTATCTCAACTTACCTCGGAATCAGGGTAGATGCAAAGTTTTCGTTTCTTTTTAGCTGATGTAGACGCAAATGCAGATGCGGTTGAAGGGTCGGCCTCTGACTCAGATCCGCTACCGATCGGCTGTTCTTGGAGTAGTTTTTTATTTTTCCCTTTTGGCTTCGAGGGTTTGGGTGTTAAAGGCTTACTTGGCTTCTTCTTTTGTGATATAGGAATCACTTCAGTGTCAGAGTCAAATGGATTGGAAAACCTGAAAACAAAACAAGATTATAACATTTTGTAAAACAGGTCTACTTACAAACATTCATACGTTTATTTACAACTTTTATCACATAGTTCATTCATGATACTTAGGTTCCTGTCACGCCTAGCTATTTGCCTGTAAGAAAATCTAACTTATAAACTCACTCTCAATAGTGACCTCTAAACCTGCCATACCTTCGATCATATTGATCATAGCATAAGACCTAAAATAAAATTTGAAAAATAAAAAGAAACGCACAGTCCCACATCCCCCACCTCCACACATAACCGCACACCCGCCCTTACACTGATAACAAAATTAATAGAGTTAAAATGATACGTACATACTTGCTGTTTTATTTGTGAAACACACGAATTAAACGATGTTAAGTTATACGAAGATCACTGCACGATGCACTGATTGATTGAACAATATTCTGTGAGATAATTGCCAGATGACGCTGCTTTTATATTCATACATTGTAAAACGGTATACACACTTAAATAATCTTTGTTAGATATAGTTTATTTTAAATTAGGCGTCAATATTGGCATATAATTATAATCCCTATGCGCATTACACATAAGATTTATAATTATTTATTTCTTAATCATCATTCATACTCAATTGTAACGTTGCCCTAACTTACCATTTTAGGAGGATATATTAAACGGCGCCGCGCTGTCGCTGAAAACTGAGACGAAATTTTTATAAGGTAATCGCATGTACTTGTGTACAAATGGGTTTAACCATCATGAAATTCTAGAGACCAGGCATATCGGGTCTTTCATATTAACATTGAATATGACTAATATAAATTGAACTCCAAAATATTTTATTGGAAAAACAAGAAAAAATATATTTTATGTTATCAATATTAAATCTACAACTGTAATAAATACCGAGTATAACAAGTATAAGGTGTGCATTTTGTCATTTGCTAATCATGAGGCAACAACAACTTTTCTTCTCATGTTTATCATGTGGAGGTGTTATAGAATATTGAGAGATTTACTTTGATCCTTGGATCACAATAAACGTGGTGAAGGGAATAAAGCTACATTACAAAAAAAAAAATGTTTGAAATACTTACCCTATTAGAATGTATAATATGTATACGATGACATACTGCACTAAAAAAAAAAATATGTAAATCTGTATATATTATAGAGGCACCATGCATCATCGCAATTTAAGTCTGAACATTACAGTGCACTGGTTCAATTTTAAATTTATTTCTTAAATAAATAATTAAATTTATATTAATTATCTATAATGTTTCACTCAGCCAAATCTAATTTAGATGGCATTCGTAAAATGATTTTCAAGAATGCTAGGGGTGAGATAATATATATTCAAGATATGCCCCCTAGAAAAAAGATATCGAACACAGGTGAAATAAAATACCAGGATAATGATTTATTTTACCAGAAGTTGGAAGATTTTGTGAAATCTAACTTGAAAAATATTCACTACCTAAAACTCAAAAGCGAACCTGGAGAGGATCTTCGCACATTCGTACGAGTTAGCAACAATCAGGCTGATCATGAAAAATCGAATATTAGTGGGAGTGGTATATCGGCAGCAACAGGTGATTTATTTGATCAGGAGAGTGATACAGCACATGAGTTAGTTTTACCTGCATTTAGAAGATATTGATAGCTATCAGATACTATCGGGAAACGAAATGTGTTTCATATAAATTGGGTCATCATCGTTTTAGTTCTACTCTACAGGTCTGAATGTTATTCCTAGTATAACCTGTCTCACTTTTACTTGCTATGTAATCTAGTCCTAAGTTAAAGAATAAATTTATTTTATTTCTATTTTATTTTTATTTTTTCAAAGGAAAACCTTAGTCCAACATTGGTTGAGATGATGATTGAAAAATTAATGGAGGTGTTCTGAATCATGGCTTTTAGAATTGGAGGTTCTGAATCACGGTTCGAGCGCAGCGAGAACATGTGATTCAGAACCCCCAATTCTAACCTACTCTCGCCATTTATGAAACGTTTCATCCAAGTAATGACCCTTGTAATACGAGTCAAATCGCTGTGTCTGTCTAATAACTCAATTACTATTGAAGACGGTTCACATTTCACAACACAGGTTTGCATTTGTTTTTGTTTTGATTCGCATGTTGTTGGAGTAATTGTAATTTTATCAAAAGTATCTTCACTGTTATTTTTCATCCAGTAGGGACCTTGCCACCACAAAGAATGTTGCAATAGTTGGGAACAACTGATTCCGCGTGATGCACAATCTGCAGCATTTTCCTCGGGCTTGACATAATTCCAGTGCTGTTTTGGAATTACGTTATGCACTTGTTGTACTCTGTTGCTGACGAACGTCTTCCATTTTGTGACGTCCCCATGCAGCCAGCCTAATACAATCATAGAGTCTGTCCAGGCGTAAGTATTTTTGTGCACACTATCCCACTTAAAGGCTGTCAGAACCTTTTTCATGAGTCGTGAAAGTAGTAGCGCTCCACATAATTCGAGTCGCGGTAGGGTCAATTTTTTGTTGATTGGTGATAACCTCGATTTTGCAGCGATAAGTCTAGTCTCAGGCTCGTTTTTGTCATTTGTTGTCAGCAGGTATATAGCGCATGCGTAGGCCTTTTCGGACGCATCACAGAACCCATGTACTTGGAATGGTTTCGTAATATCTCCCAGCCACCTTGGTATTTGGTATTCGGTTATGTTGTGTAAATCGCTAGTAAACTGCTTCCATTCTTCTTGCACGTTGTCAGGTAAGGTTTCATCCCACTCGCATCCCGATAGCCAGACGCTTTGGAACAGCAGTTTTGCTTTTACTGTCAAAGGTGTCAGCCAGCCCAGTGGGTCGAAAATTTTCGAAATTTCCGATAGTAGCCTTCTTTTTGTCAATTGGTTTTTATTGTCAAATTGTATTTTGTTTGTAAACGAAAATGTGTCAGTTGTAGGATTCCATTGGACCCCCAGGGCCTTTATCATTCCATCATTTGTAAAGTGCATTGTCGTTTTGTTTAGATCTGAAGAAGATAAGCTTTCAATCAAAGTCTGGTCGTTGCTTGACCACTTCCGTAGTGTAAGGCCAGCTCCACTCAGCATGTCGATGAGTTGTTTTTGAATTTCTTGAGCTCGTTCGATGGAGTTGCTGCCACTTAGGACGTCATCAACGTACATTTCGTTGACAATGACATCCGCTGCTAACGGATATTTATGTGCATCATCGACTGCAAGCTGTTTCAGCGTTCGAAGAGCTAGAAATGGTGCTGTCTTGGTGCCATACGTCACTGTGCACAACTGGAACTCCTTTAAAAGACCTCGGTTGGATTCCCTCCACAGGATCTTCTGCAAGTGTTGGTCTTCTTCATGGACAAGGATCATGCGGTACATCTTTTCACAATCTGCAGTAAATACGTACTTGTATAACCTCCATCCTAATAATAATGTCAATAGATCTTGATGAAGCTTAGGGCCACATTCCATCAAGTCATTCAGACTGTAACCTGTGTCAGTTTTCTGGGAAGCGTTAAAAACCACCCTCAATTTTGATGTCACTGAGTCCTGTTTTAGAACTCCATGATGAGGTAAGTAGCATGCCGTGTTGTAGCCAGGTTTGCTCTCCTTCATATGTCCCATTTCCAGGTACTCTTGCATAAATTTGATGTAACTGTCTGATAATTTTTCATCCCTGCCTAATCTCATTTCTAATTGCATGAACTGTGCTACAGCTCGTGGCTTTGACTTGCCCAGCAGTTGATTAAAATTAGGCTTCATTGGCAAACGAACTGCATATCTGCCATCACTTAATCGCTTGGTTGTTGCAGTGTAGAACTCCTCACAATATCGTTCCACTGACGTCATAGAATTGCATGCATCTCCGTTGATGTCTTCCACTTCCCAGTATTTTGACAAGTCGTTAACTTCATTAACTACGACGTTGCAATTAAATGTTTTGGTGACATTGCCTGACAATATCCACCCCAAACGTGTTTGTTGAGCCATGGGCTCATTAACTTCCCCTTTGACTAAGCCATTCATCAGTATTTCGGAAAATACGTGTGCATCCAGAAGTATGTCAATCGGCCTAGATAAGTTGTAATCTGGGTCGGCTAGGGTGATGTCTGTCACATGAGGCCAAGGTTTCTTTGCAAATGTAACGTTAGGCAGATTGTTTACTACCCGTGTCATGATTAACGCTTCCGTTGTAAGCTGGAAGTCGTTATATAAGGACTTGCAAGATAGACGAACCTTTCCTTTGCTCCTGTTGGATATAGTACCGATGTGGCTTATGTTTGCACTCAGCTGTTGACGCTTTATACCCAATCTTTGTGCTGCATTCTCCGTTATCAACGTAATTTGTGAGCCTTGGTCAACTAGAGCCCTTAGCGTAATGTAGTCATCTTCAGCTGTGACTACTTGCAATAATGCTGTTGGTAATAATATTTCATCATCATTATTTGATGCGAAGTTGTTTTGTAGATTTTTATTTGACCTAGTTGAAGTCGATGACGACAGTTTCGATGCTTTTTGTGTTGATGAGGGCGTTTGCACTGACTTCGCAATATCGTTGTGCAGAAGTGTGTTATGTTGTTCGTTGCAATCTCTGCATCTTTTCTGTGATGCACAGTAACCCTTAGTATGCACATATAAACAATTTTTGCATATTTTATTGTTTTCTATAAATGCCATTTTTTCCGGACTCAGCATGTCAGCGAATTTAGTACATTGAAATAATGCATGATTTATATTGCACACTGGACAAACAGACTTGCTGAATTGTCCAGCGTTTGACGCATGGAAGTTGCGAGCGTAGTTTTCTGAACTTTTATTGGGTTGTGACCTGGAATTTTTGCCGAATGGATGTGGCGTCTTAAAAAGTGGTTTTGATGTAGGTTTATCACCGTTTTCTGACCTTTTCCTGTGCAATGGTTCTAATGCCATAAACTTGTTTTCGACGAAGTCCATAAAATGATTGTATGTTGGTATCTCTCGCGGATCCGACCTGTACTGCATGTACTGACTAATTTTTCACACAATACGTAAACTAGAATCGGGTCCCATGAGCTTGTATCAATGCCCAAGTTGTGTATCGCGTTTATTGTTTCATTGGTAGTGTCATATAACCGCTTGAGGTCGAACGCAGATTGTTTTTGCAAATTAGGTTGACGCATAAATACCTGGAAATTTCTGGTGAATAACAGAAACTTATTATTATATCTATGGGTCAAAATTTCCCAACACGTGTCATAATTTTCGGGTGCTATATGTAAATGCTGCACGAGCTTTTCCGCTTCACCCCGAAGTCTACCCTTTAAATGCTGCATTTTCTGAGTTTTTGCTATCGCTGGATTATTATGAATCGCTTCTACGTAGAGATCCATAAAAGTAGGCCATAAGGTATAGTTGCCGTTAAAGATAGGTATGTCAATTTTAGGCAATGTTTGCTATTGATGTATAGAAGCGTTTAATTTTGTGTTCAGCGCCCGTTTCATATTTGTAAATGCATCTTCGTAACGACAGAACTCGTCATAATAATCTTGTGAATTCCCCTCTAATATGCCATCAATTTGTAAATGTAATTTGCCAATCGCAGTCCACCGAAACTCTACAGTCTTAAGCATATCCTCAATTTCCCATTTCTCCTTAACCTTGTCTAGGCTTCGATTTACTAACCTAGTGAATGCACGGAAGTTAGCTTGTTGCAACTGCTGTAACACGAGTAGCTTGTCCTCTGCTCCTACAGATGTCTCGAACCGGGTTTTGTCGAACTCAATGTTTAGCTGACTATGGCCGGCGTTACTGGGTCCAGCAAGAGTCTTCATCTCGAACGTTGCAATCTCCTGACGCGTTCCATGGTACCAGCCTTTAATGACCTCAAAAATGTTACCGGTGAAATATTGATGATCTTTCTCCTCTACTGCACTCAGCTCCCGGTTCTTCTCTTCACATTCCGCCCATAGTACATCTAACCTCTCAAGCCTTTTACGAATGTAATCGGTGGTCTTCCTGCTCGCTGAATCCTTCTTAAAATTAGAATGGATTTTCTTCACTTCCTCGAGGATCTCCGCTTGACGCACGATTAAACCCTCCATTGAAAAGTCGTAAAAAAAAAAATGAACGATCTTACTTGAAATTCAGGAAATCTCCCTGTATGCAAATGCAATGCAATGTGACGCTCTGGAACCTGGACCGCTGCTACCTCCCCGAATGCTCCTGCACGGCAACACACGTGGCACGGTATGACACAACACGAAACAGATCCCGCGCGGCGTCTTATCGACCGACGTATCGGACTGTTTAGTACTTGCAATAGTCTCGAAGGACCAAAAAAAACTATGTAGGGTGCTTCCCTAACATAAGTAATGTCAATTATTTATTTATTTATTTATTTAAGTGTAGATGTATAACTTTACAGGTCACCTAACCTAAGGCGTTATACAAAAAAAAGAAGAAAAAAAACACAAACGAAACATAAGAATTAGGCAAAATTAAATATTACAATATACAAATAAAAATAATTAAAACGAAACACGATATATCAAAAAAAAAATAAAAGAAAATCCAAAAAAAAATAAGAATTAATAACAGAAAAAGTAACAAAAGTAAAAACAAAAAAAAAAAATTACAAAGTATACATAATTATACAATTATTCACTGATCTAACTTTCATCCATCTTCTCACAAAAACTTAAACATTCACGACACACATCTATCCATCTACCAGCAAACAGGTCACATTCCGGTGCTGATGTCAGAAGGGCATTTAGCATTGTGAGCGCCCGAACTATAGGCGAGTTAGCTCGGGATACCGTACGTGCAGAAGGTACGGCCAAAAGCCGGTGACTTCGTGGTCTCAGCTGTTGTTTAGGCACCATAGGAACAAACAGCCTCAACAACTGCGCCACGAGCTCCTGGCAATCGGACTCTCCCCGCATAATACGGCAGGCTGAGATAAGCAAGAAGTACTTACGCCTTACTTCGAGAGAATTAAAATTTAAAACACCAAGTAGAAATTTGGTAGGGTATAGGAAGGGGTAATATCCGAAGAGTTTTTTATAAAGAAAACGAAGAAAGGCTTTTTGGATTTTTTCCAGAAGTAAGGCGTAGGTACTCTCATACGGGTTCCAGATCACTGCTGCTGATTCGAGTTTACTCCTGACTAAGGCCATGTATACAAGTTTAATGGCATGTGGATTGGTAAACTCGCGCATATTTCTAAGGACAAATCCTAGTCTTCGATATGACTCAGCAGCAAGTGTCCTCATATGCTCATGAAAGGTGAGCTTCGCGTCGAACAGAACTCCGAGATCCTTTACAGAATTAACGCGGGCTATCAGATCACCGCCTAAAAAGTACTCTTCATGCCAGGGATTACGCAAGCGACTGAAGGTCATAACGCTGCATTTAGCAATATTGAAGAGTAACTTATTATTCATGCTCCACTGATAGACCGCGTCAATGTCTCCCTGCAGAGTAGATGAGTCTGCCACTTTTTCCAAGCCAAATATTAACTTAACATCATCAGCATACAGTAAACATTTGGCATGTTTGAGGACCTTCTCAAGGTCATTGACCATAATGATAAATAGCAAGGGACCCAATATGGAACCCTGACTTACTCCAGATCGAGTATGATATGGTGCGGACTCAAAGCAACCGTGTCGAACATATTGCTGACGATCTCGTAAGTAACTTGCGAAGAATTTGAGTAACTTCGGAGAAAAGCCTAAGTTATTGAGCTTGGTGAGCAATACGTCGTTATCTACCCGATCAAATGCTTTTTTGAAATCAAAATATACAACATCAACCTGTATGCCTTTATCTAAGTGCTGCGATATAAGATCCACCAGCGTTAGAAGATTCGTATTAACAGAGCGGTTAAATCGAAAACCATGTTGGGAATCGCAAAGAAATGGTTGTATCTGGAAACTAATAAGCCTGTGTAATATTGATTCAAACAGTTTTGGGAATGCAGAGAGAATAGCTATGGGTCGAAAATTTTCTACGTCAGAAGTTACATTAGATTTAGGTATAGGTTGGACTCGCGATATCTTCCAACGCTGTGGATACTTTCCGGTAGATAATGCCAGATTCAATATATGCAGTACAGGTGATATTATATGATCTTTACATCCTTTAATGATGTATGCGGGAATGTTATCTGGTCCTACGGCAGAGTTAGGTTTGAGTTTATCTATAGCTGTTTCTACATCACTCGATTTAATTGCATCAATATGTACAAAGTTAGCATGTTTTTTCTGATTGTTACTGTCTGTTTTATAATCTAAAAGAGGGGCGTCGGGTAAAAAAACACTGGAAAAAAAATCGGAAAAAGCATGTGCAGCGTTACTGCCAGCATATTCTTTTCCATTATAATTCACCCTGGGCTCAAAGCCACCTCTGGCTTTGAAGCTGTGTATATGTTGCCAGAAGACACGAGGATCACGCTTAAGTTTGGTTTGAATATGCTTGATGTATTCATCATATGCGGCCGACATTTTTTTTTTAACACTTGCCCTAAGCAAGGAGAAATTGTGATAATCGGCATGGTTTTTAGTTGATTTCCATTTACGATGCAGATTAGATTTACGTTTAATGTCACTTATTAGTTCAGCTGTGAACCAAACCGGGTAGCGTCTACATGGCTTCTTAGGCCTGTGTTTTTTTGGTACACATTCGTCAAAAATACCGTACAAGATGTTATAAAAAAACTCTACAGCAGCGTCAACGTCATTAGCGAGAATCACGTCTTGCCACGATGCCTCAGATATTAGCTTGTACATCAATTCATAGTTTCCCTTAGAGAAATTCCAGTCTCTCTGCGTGTCAAGGTTACTTGGATCAATTTTATCAGAACCCAGCGGATGCGTCGTAGGTGTAAGGCAAACATCTAATGGCGGATGATATGCGTCTCGTTGTGGTACAAGACCTCCACCATCAATTTCTACCACATCGACACAGCTAATGCTTTCAGACACCAGCACTACATCCAACTTACTTCCATGCGCATTCATCACCTCATTCTGCTCAGTCAAGCCACACACACTTAAAAAGTAACAATAGTAACTTAAAATATTATTCGATGTACGGTTAGCGTTTAAATTTAAATCACCAACAATAATCACTGCACTTTTTAATGAATCGATAATAGTTTCAACTTTCTGAAACCAACACATATATATTTCGTCGGACGCTCTTGGATGAATATACACTACACAAACGTAGAAGGTAGAGTCACTCGTCGTAAAACGTGCCCACAAATCCTCCCCGGCTGGTGTCTCCAGTTCAAAACAGCGCGTCATCGTGACACCGGGCCGCGCCGCGAGCAGTACGCCGCCACCAACACCGGTGGTGCGGTCCCTACGTAACACACTCCACCCGTGGCTCGCAACCTCCGTGTCCAGTACAGAACTCGAGAGGAACGATTCCGTCACAGCTATGACGTCGCTAGCGTGAGATAAGAGATTATGTCTAAAGAAATTCAGCTTAGTATTCAAGCCTCTAACATTTTGATAGGTCAAATTAATTAGCCGGCTTTGTTTCTTGTTGACCACTGGATGTACGGGCTTGGAGTTTGTTTGGTAGTCTTCGAAAAAACCATTCCTTAACTCTAGCGTTAGTAGGCCAAGTATCCGCCGCCGTTGCTTTTTCGAAGAAGTCTGCTGGAACTCCAATCTTAAATGACTTATAGTCACCTTTTGGTTTAAGCTCTTCCACCGTGCAGTTACCTGTTGAACACAGCTTTAGCAGGTAAGATTGAATATCAGCAGCTCCTGACATCATGTTCCATAGATGCACGTATTTGCGAAATTCCACGGCTTTAAGTGGTGTAATCTCGGGTCCCGCGGTACCACGAACAGAGTTATACCGCTTAGACTTACGATTACGTACCTCTACCCACTTCTCATTCGCAACATTATCATCTGCTGTTAGTGATGGAACTTCGTCATGGTCATCCGGTTGTATAGTTTCCGTAACAAGTCCGATAGGCTGCGTAATGATAATGGGTTGCGGGGGTGTATTTGAGAAATCGTTTTCTATTTGCACAGAGATGGTACTGGTCGGTGGTACTAACGTTGGATTGTTTTTCGGTGAGTTATGGTGCTTAATCTTAGTAAGGTTAGGTATCTTAGGTTTAGTAATGTGACTATATAACTGTTTGTCATTTACATTTACACACTCTTGTTGGGTAGGTATGCCTGGAGAAATGCTGAGGCAGCGGGTACATTCTCGTGTTTGCTCTAGTTGATGTAGCTTTTCGTTGCAAGTTTCAATCTTTTTAGTGCAATCAGTGAGCGCGATATGATACTGTGCAATAGCAGAGACAGCTTCAGTAAGCTGTTCTGTTAGGACATTTATTTGTTCGCGCAGTTGCTGCATTTCCAATCCCATAGCAAAGGGCGAGTCTCCCGGAGATAGCGGCGGTGGGGGCTGACTTTTATTCCGGGCCGAAACGTTTTTTAGTATGATCGGCGTGCTTACTGAGATCGGCAGCTCATAGTTCCGGGCACCTTTCCTAGCAGCACAGCAACATTCTGGGCAAACCCAAGTGGCTCTTTCCTCAAGAGTAAGCTGCCGATTATTACATAGGTAATGGTAAACTTTAGTACAGTCTGCCACCGCGCATTCAAGAAAAGCATCACCCGATACCAATTCAATATTGCATGCAGAGCAAATCATAATGACTCTTATTACGACGAGTTAGCCAGCAAGTCAAATAGCAATATTAAAATAAAATAAAATGATTAGGTATTAATAAAAAAAAAGTGCGTCTTCCAAGCGAAGCTTCGGCCGGTCACTCGGAACACCTGACACCTGTGCGTGCACCTGCGTGTGTCCCGCGCCTCCCGCACGTACGTGTGAGCAAGCGATGCGTCTGTGTGCGTAGCAGCAAGGCAACTGCGGGTTGCCGTAGGTCAGGGATTGTAGACGTTATGCGAATATTTTGAAAATTATTGCTTAATTACTCACGATCTAAGTGAAGTTTTAAATTGGTAAAACTTGTATTTGAAAGTCCTTTTCTTCAGCTTTTCATAGGTATAACTCACTTCTAAAACCAATCACTTTAAACTATTTTATGATTAATAAAACACGGAGCAAATAAAAAACGGTGTAGCTCGAACGACGAGTCGCGGAGTGTGTGTCAATGCAGATGTAAATGTCAAACTTAAACTTAAATGCAGAAAATGTCAGTGAATGCTCAACGGGATGAATCTAAATGAAAATGCAAATTGTCCGACTCAAACCACGTCTAATTGAACACTAGAGTGTAATATACATAAACTGCATAGAACAATGCAATATGTCAGTGTCAATGCACTGCCAAATGTAGGTTGCGTCCAAAGTGCAAATACGCGAGCCTACTGGCTAACTTATTGTAATGAATATAATTATTTTAAAACCCATGTACGTACACCGTACAATAATAATAATTGAACACCGACAACCCGGTTTGTTTGCCCAATTTTGGAAGGCAAAAAAAAAAAAGGAAAAAGCAAAATGGCTTTGGCCTCCTCTATTTTCTTCAACTCGGTTCTGCTTAGCGCTTTCCTAGTCCATGTTTGCCATGCTGTGGTCTTTATTTCGTCTTCCCACCTTCGAAACTGTCTTCCTATTTTTACTAGCAAGCAGTCAATCTGATGGACATTCCAATATCGGGTGGACAACATCAGATTTTAAGAGGTCTTATGTAAGCCTTACCTTACCAACCAAAAGGTAATTCACCTTCTAATAAATCAATACACTAAAAACATACAGTAGTATTGACCTAAAACTTTACTTCACATACACGGACTCACTCGTGTTATGCATTAGGTACATACTATACTCCGTTCCGTACTCCCCACTTTTATCGCTAGCATATAAGAAGCTGGGCAAGGTTTTTATTGCCCCGTGTTTCTTGCCCGCAGTTCGCAACTTATCACCTTCACTTAATTTGTCTAGCTCGTGCTCTAATGCGAGTTCGTTTGCGAGGGGTTTCTTTTTGACAGGCAATCCATGTTCAGAGACCGGTTTATAAGTAATTTGACACGTTGTTCGTTCGCGTTTGTGAGTTTGGTATTGTAGATCTATAGGATCTTTTGTCTTTAAACTTGAGGCGGGTAATTGTGTTAAAATTATATTATCGAAGCTTGGCAAATGTAAACTGGTTGCAGACTGGTATTAATATCTAGGAAAGTCTGAGTATTGGTCTCTTGATGCAATTCTTACTCCCAGTAAATGAATTTTAAGTTGAGAACTTGACAAATTCTACTTTAATGCTTTGTCCTTGCCAAGTTATAAAGCTTAAGTAGAGAGTTTGTCAAGTTCTCAACTTCGAATTCATAATTCGGTAACCAGGCGCTGATTAGCCTTGGAAAACTTATAAAAGGTTAAACGCCACATCTAAGTTTCTTATAAAAAACGACAACACGCAAACTATCACAGAAACAAACAATGATAAAAAATATGGCGGTCATGGGGCCGTCAGCCTAATTGCGTAAGTGAATTCAGCAAGGCAATGGGTTTTGACCCCATCAATCGAACAATCACATAGACGGAAATCAACATCGCGTCTTTTATCTCACATGTGATTAGTCGTTATTTTTTTGATCTATCACTCGTCAAATTAGCATGACGCTGACGCGAATCCATAAGTTTTACTCTTACCAAAAATTAAATAGTAATAATTAATTATTTATCCGCAATAAATTGCTGAAACACAGAAATAAGTTCCAACATACACGCAAAACGTAAAAGATCGCCACCGTTCCATGACTACGTAAACACAGCTACACTAGATTAGAACACGCGCATTGAAAAATTTAGTCCCAACAGCGCGCACCGTCTCGTACCACAGCGCTCAGGAAATTGCGAAAAATGTGCTCAACTCGCAACTAATGGACATGTTTGTGCTCCTGCCGAGCACGTACCTTCACCACACAACCTTTGAAATATTTATGGGACTACTAAGAAGAACTTCTAACCATAAAATCACTAAAAGAACCGATTCATACCTACGTTGCTGTCTTATAAGTAAAGTGTCACTATCTGAAAAAAACATATTTTGAGTTATAGAAAAATAAAATAATAATAGAAATCAACTATAAATCAGATGCGGGGTTTTGTGGTGTCAATAATAGATACAATTGTGCATTTTCGAATAGTCACATTGCTAGTTTTAATCAATTACTTAATCTTATAAAAATAGGTTTGTAAACATGTTACACCAACTCCTATCAAGGTCGGAGATTCTACACTCGAAGTTGTGGGCGACTATGTCTACCTGGGACAAGCGATCCAGTTGGGTAGGGCCAACTTCGAGAAAGAGGTCAACCGTCGAATCCGTCTAGGCTGGGCAGCGTTCGGTTGTGCGGTATCTTCTCGTCCAACTTGCCACATTGTATCAAAACGATAGGATATTATGACCAGTGTGTGTTGCCAGCGATGACATATAGCTCTGAGACGTGGTCAGAAGACTTACAGTCACTCAAAGGGCAATGGAGAGGGCTATGCTCGGAGTTTCCTTGCGTAATCGAATCAGAAATGTAGAAATCTGCAAGAGAACCAGCGTTACCGACATAGCCCGAAGAATTGCCAAACTTAAGTGGCAGTGGGCAGAGCACATTGCTCGCAGAACGGATGGCCGATGGGGCAGAAAGGTTCTGGAGTGGCGACCGCGAACCGCAAGACGTTGCGTTGGAAGGCCTCCCACCAGGTGGACCGATGAACTGGTGAAGGTTGCGGGAATCCGCTGGTTGCGAGACGCACGGGACCGGTCAAAGTGGCGACGCTTGGGGGGAGGCCTATGTCCAGCAGTGGACGTCTTTCGGCTGATATGATGATGATGATAAAAATAGGTTTGTAAACATAGCAATATGGGGCGTTTTCATTTTTTATCCGGAATCTATCGACATCAGTTTTTTTATATAATCGATAGACTCGCGTTTGTCCTCTATCTCGCCTGATGTGGTCTACGATGAAGCAAGCTTGCTTAGAAGTAACCGATTCACTTTTGACTTAAAGACTCCAAGGTTATAGCTATCAGGGAACAAATACTCCGGCAGGAAATACTGCTTTGAGAGATTGATAGATATTTTTTTGTTGATTACAGAGGTCCTCAAAACTCAAAATCGGCCAAATGTAATTTAGTGACACTTTAACAAAGAAGGCACTATGTTTCTTTTCCAACTTTTTGGCAAAAATCGCGCAGTTCAACTATATAAAATCAGAAGCTTTGTCTTGAAGAGCTTTGGCGGAGTTGGCAACATTAAACAAGTGAGCTCTAGCCGGCAAATTGTAAGTGTTGCTCAAACTTTAGCTGTCTTCTGTTCGATTTTGATTCAGTTCGTGTATTGGCAAACATTGAGTTTTGCTCAATAATACGATTAAATTTTGATTGCGATGATTGAATTTTCTGGAGTTATGAACTTTGTGTAAGTTACTTTGTGCAAGTTAGTTTGTGCGGCTGTAATCTGACGTTTGATGTGTGTACCACTATTATAAGAGAACAGAGTGGGTTGTGACAATTAAACAAGCAGAGTGTCGTTATTGTTCTTTATTTCATAAGAAACTCACAAATAAATTCTCAACCGGTGCTTTTAAACTCTTTGCCTACACTCACAACGTAATGAACCAAATATGAATTAAAAAAATATTGTACAAACATGTACTTTTTTTCGTGGATAGTCATAAATAATTAAGTATTAAAACACTCGTGTGATACTATTATAACACTCAGCTTCGCCTCGTGTGATAAACTCACACTCGTGTTTTAATAATGCCTACTATATCACCGTTGCATAAACTACTATTTTCAATCTAAAAACTGCCAATAGAGCAATTTCCCGGCAGTAACTGTTTTGAATATGATTTTTATCAAGTTATCAATCGAATACCGTTTAAAAAAATAAGGATGGTGTTTATAGAACCTGAAGTCAATTGCCAATGTTGCGAATACAATGCAATATTCAAAGAAAATCAATACAAAATATATCAATAGGTAATAATTTTAGTAACATTATATAAAGCTAACATTATTATATAGTGGTATGTCTTTTACACAGTAGTTCTTAGTGAACTATCTACTAATTCCAGTATACCTTAGACAACCATATAAATATGTTTGTCATAATTTTATCTGTGATTTACCAAAATCAGAACCCAGCTAGAACAGAAACACAAAGCCTCCTTCTATTTTCGCCTCAATGCATTCCAAGAACTAGTCATAACAACGGCAGCACTTCTCTTACAAACAAAATAAAACTCTTTTCCAGGAAGCTCTATTGCTTACAAATCTAATTCACGTTGTTCGCCCTTTCACCTGATAACAATCATGTACTGATCACACTAATATTATAAAGGCGAAAGTTTGTGTGTGTGTTTGTTACTTCTTCACGCTCAAACGGCTGAATGAATCTGGATGATATTTGGCACAGAGATAGATTATAGTCGGGATAAAATGTGTTTATGTGTTATGTCTGTATAGCACATAAACACATTTTATCCCGAGAATATGTTCCCTCCGGATAATTTTCGACATTCATATGCTTGCGAAGCCGCTGGCATAAGGTAGTTAAATAATAATATCAGTCTGTTACTGTCCCTCTAAAGGCCAAACAAAGGCCTCTTCTGCACGAGCATTTATCGAGTATATAACTATTATAAGTTCAGGGTTTCTTACGATGTTTTCTTTCACCGTTGCCAGTGATGTCTAAGACAAGGTTAGACAGTACAAATCAATCGAAAAACTCATATTAGTACCCACTTGCCCGGATTTAAATCCACATTGAGACCACCACACCTAATAGTGACCGAAACATCACAAGTTCCAACTTTTCAACCATCTCTGCTCACCCGCCAACCGATCCAACCATTGTTCCTTACTTTATCTCAGAAATCGAAATGCAAAGATTAATTACGGGGACGATCATCGAATCGTTTCCATTCCAACATTTTTGTTAGAAATGAAATTTCGTATAATTTTCCGCGTCGCTTCTTCTGGATTATTCACTTCATTACTGTTTAATCCCTGACCCTTTAAAAGGTCGGACGGACTTATATGTACCTGTATACATATATACAGGTATATAGGGGACACTCATTTTGTTTTTAATTACGTGTACGGGCTGTCGGTATGAGTGTTGTCAGTATTGATGGCCTGATCGATATCAGGGTTGTTTTATCAAGTGTTTCAGTACTTGACGTTTTAATTAACTGCAAGATGAGTTTACTTATTAGTGGCACAATGGATTGTATTAAAATAGTCTTCATTCACGAGTGGTGATACTTATATTTGGCTTGAAAAGTAGTGTTTTACCTCGGCATGAGTTATTTATAAATAATTCTAAATAAAAGGAACGCAAATATGGCTGGACGAGCTTAACATCTATAGATAGAACTAGTCCAAACTTGCCCAGAACGGGGAAGAATTTAAGGATATAGAGAGACCTTGCTGGGCCTGCTGTGAGACAAAAATAATGCAAGATAAAAAAAAACTCGAGTTGATTGAGATCTTTTTGGTTCACGTGTTTGAGCTTTCTAAATAATACTACTGTAAAGAAAGTATTCAGGCCCTTAGAAAATGTCGCGAAGTGATTATAACGATGTACACGCGGTGGACCCGTCTAGATATATTAGTCCTTATATAAACTGGACACAAAACGGAGATTGTCTTGGTCTTCAGTTGAAGTAGGTAAGACAGGTAAAGCCCAGAAAATAGTAGATTGTTTACCTATGGAGCAAACAACTATTTTAAAGGCGAGAGTGTTTTTTTGAATCCAGAGCGGAGTGAAGTATTCTAGAGAAGAATCCCGAGCGCAGCGAGGGGTTCTAAAGTAGAATCCTGAGTGCAGCGAGGGATTCAAAATACGTCACTCAAGCTGAAAATAGTGTTGCTCCCGAGGTGGACACTCTACTTTTTATCACCCTCTATGAGAAAATAAGTAAGTGTAACTTATGAACAAGAACCTTACGTTTATTTATTTACATAAAATTAAAACCCATAAGACATAAAATAAAATACTTAGACGCTAATGTTTATATTTGAACAATTATGGAAGAAGTGCATCGTAACAATTTTATTAGAATCATCCGTTACAGTTGTATATTTATTTACAGCTTGGGAATTATGAATAGTCTCGGAAAACCGTGTCTCAGGATGTAGTTTTTGAGAAACTTGATTATAATACTCTCAATTGAGGAAGACGCGCTCATTTTTTATCATTCTAAAATCTGAATTTTAAAAACAACTACGAACGAAGGCAGAATGCATTTAATTTCGCGCATTGTTTATTTTTCATCAATTTTTTATTTTATTTAGTGGACTCGCAGTTTTTCAGCCAGTCACATATTCAATACATTGTTCCTGCATGGCTTGTGATTCACCTCTTTGCTGATTGGAACATTTACTAACAATATCATCATCATCATATCAGCCGAAAGACGTCCACTGCTGGACATAGGCCTCCCTCCCCCAAGCGTCGCCACTTGACCGGTCCCGTGCGTCTCGCAACCAGCGGATCCCCGCAACCTTCACCAGGTCATCGGTCCACCTGGTGGGAGGCCTTCCTTCGGTCTTCCGGTTCACGGTCACCACTCCAGAACCTTTCAGCCCTGCCCACTGCCACTTAAGTATGGCAATTCTTCGAGATATGTCGGTAACACTGGTTCTCTTGCGGATCTCTACATTTCTGATTCAATCACCTAAGGAAACTCCGAGCATAGCCCTCTCCATTACTCTTTGAGTGACTGTTAGCTTTCTTATGGGGCCCATTGTAAGCGAACACGTCTCAGAGCCATTTGTCATCACTAGCAACACACACTGTTCAGACTTTCGTCTTGAGACACTGCGGTAAGTTGGACGAGAAGATACCGCGCAACTTCCCAAACGCTGCCCATCCGAGTCGGATTCGACGATTGACCTCTTTCTCGATGTTGACCCTACCCAACTGGATCGGACATGGTGGCGTTTTTGTATAAACACTTCAATACCTCGATGTACCGGTAGTCGATTTGGCACCGTTGGAGAGACTGCAGCACAGCCCAAGTCTCGATCGAATCGAAGGCTTTCTCGTAGTCCACAAACGCTAAACAGAGAGGCAGGTTGTACTCTTCGGTCTTCTGTATAACCTGCCGCAGCGTATCAATATTTTATTTACTCTTGCCTAATGATGGTGACATTTCAAAGGAACCATCTTTTTCTTCGGTGCCTTACCTCCTGTTCACGCGGCGATGCCTCGGTTTGCCGACTGCACAGAGCATGGAATCGCCTTACCAGCTGCGTCTAGAAACAAAGTCAGCAGTCTTTTTCTTAACTCGACTCAAACTCTCGCTAAAAAAATTACCATATTCTTATAGCTTATTATTTATTGACATGACATTATCCAAGTGTAGTGACCGGTGAAGTGTTCACAGGGTAACTTAAACACATATTAGATTAGTAAACAGGAACACCTTGGCACACGTCTACACGCGCTGAATTTCACATTCCGAGTGACTCCGACTACCCTCGGGTGACTACCCGCATATGCATACTTATGCTTAAAAAAGATTCAGATTTTATTTTCAGATTTTACCAAGGATTTTTTTCTGTTGATGAGGCGATTTAGTCCATTGGAGTGGAAGAAGTTTCCTTTAAAAGGAATATTTGTACTGGTGCAATGTGCTTTGATCACAAGATTCAGCTAACGTCGTCATAGTCAGAATTCTCACGGACCGTCTATTTCTATGAGTAACGGGTGCTCATCTCTAGCTTGGTTCCCATTGCTGACAACGCTGAAGGAAAACATCGTGAGGAAACCTGGACTTATAGTGAGTTTATTAAAAGATTGTGCTCCATTTGTGTAATTGATGCAAGGCGTTCCAGTGCGAGGGTAAAACTAATAAATAAATAAATTACTAAGTCGTGTCGAGTCGTATCGCGGTATGAACCAAACAAACGAATCCTTTCAGGCCTGCGTTATATTACAATGAGTTTTGTAGCCAACCAACTGTGTTAGAAGGCGCCACAATATGACACAATATAGTAAGGTGAATCCGGATTGCTATACTTTGATGAATTTTGGCATAGATTGGATCTTGGAGAAGTACATAGGATACTTTTTTATCCCAGAACTACGCTGGACTAATTAAAATTCTCAAGGGTCATCAAGATTCACTTCACGCTTGGTTTATGAACCGATAAATTTTGGTCGTTTAAATCCCGTGGAGGGTCGATCCAGTACATGAAACAGTATCGACTTGTAAAAAAAACAAAAAGTAAACCAACTAAGTAAACCAAAAAGTCAACAATTCCAAATCGAAATTTAGTGAATGGGCCACTGTGGGCATAAGAAAAAGCCGAGACATCTTATATAATTTATATTAAGAAAAATCTTTGACTTCCGATCAAGTTTTTCACACTTATGTTAGAAACTATTCCAAATTATTCAAAAGGGTCTGCGCTCAAGCAAAATCTCAAATAATAATTAACAAAATTGGTGTTTCTAATAATAAAATAAAAACTGTGTGGCAATTAATTAATAAAGAAACTGGAAAGATACAACAACGCGATCAGAATGAGTTGTCTTTGAAAATAACTAATCAAACCATTTCTGATAGGCAAGAAGTCGCTGAGACATTAGAAAATTTATTTACCAACATTCCGTTAGAGGTTACGAAGTCTCTTCCTTCCTCTTCTAAATTAGCTGAAGCTCTTCTTAAAGAAAACTTTACTAAAGACATACCAATCTTTAAATTTAAACCAATATGTATTGATTCAATTAAAAACGCGTTCAAAAGTCTCAATAAAAAAAATGCTGAAGACTTGTGGGGGATATCCGTTAGGGTTCTTGGAGATATTATTGACTCAATTGCTCCTGTCCTAACAGGCATATTCAATCAATGTTTGGACAGCGGCACTTTTCCTGACTTAATGAAACACAGTAAAGTAGTACCAATTTTCAAATCAGGCTGTAAGAGTGATCCTTCTAATTATAGACCTATATCCGTGCTTCCAGCATTGAGTAAAATCTTTGAAAAAATCATGCTGGAACAGATGTTGTCTCACTTCAATTCAAATGGGATACTGCATAGTCAACAGTTTGGTTTTACGAAAGGTAGGTCGACAACGGACGCGGGAGTAAAACTCATCAGCCACATCTTGGAGGCTTGGGAGAGGTCCCAGGATGCCATTGGCATTTTCTGTGATCTCTCAAAAGCTTTCGACTGCGTCGACCACAACACACTGATCTGTAAATTACACCACTACGGCATTCGTGGAAAATCTGCTGATCTCGTGCTTTCCTATTTATCAAACAGACAGCAAAAAGTAAATGTTAATGGGGCAACGTCCTCCGGGTCTCTAGTCAAGATGGGCGTGCCCCAAGGTTCAATTCTCGGCCCTTTCCTTTTTCTTGTTTACATTAATGATCTCCCTTTTATGATGGCCAAATTATCGGATATAATTCTATTTGCTGATGATACTTCGCTAATTTTTAAAATAGATAGGCAAGATACGGATGTCATAAATGTCAACGAAAGTCTAATTGTTCTCTCAAAATGGTTCGCAGCTAACAATCTTTTACTGAATGCGAAAAAAACAAAATGTCTAAAGTTCTCTTTACCAAATGTACCACAACATGACCTAAACTTAAATCTTGACGGCAAAAATCTTGAAGTTATAACGGAAACTGTATTCTTAGGGATTACTATCGATTCAAAATTGCAGTGGGGCGCGCACATTAGAACTCTTTCGGGTAGGTTAAGTTCGGCTGCATATGCAGTAAGGAAAATAAGGCAGCTAACCGATGTAGCTACAGCTAGGTTAGTATACTATGCTTATTTCCACAGTATTATATCTTATGGCATTCTGCTGTGGGGATCAGCAGCAGACGTTGACTCAATTTTCATCCTACAAAAGAGGGCAATCCGCGCAATCTATAAAATGGGTCCTCGCGAGTCCCTCAGAGAAAAATTTAAAGAGATCGATATACTGACTCTACCTTCACTTTATATTTTGAAATGTATTTTGTATGTCCGTAAAAATCGGGGGCTTTTCAAAACTAGAAGCGACTTCCATAATTTAAATACACGCAGTAAGCACGAAATTGTAATACCCAAATTCAGATTAACGAAAACTAGCAAGTCTTTTCTTATAAACAGTATACGCTTTTATAACAAGTTGCCAAAGTCAGTTATAGAACTGACCGATGGAAGGTTCAAAAACTACATCAAACGTATCCTTGTTAAAAAAGCATATTATAAAATCAAGGACTACGTTGAAGATAAAAACATTTAGGCTTAGCTCCTTCTGCGCATGCAGCTTCCCTGGTAACTTGTAAACGGCACAAATATGTGGATGTCTCTAACTATTCTCAATCTCATTTTTTCTTTCCTTCTTTTAATTAGACTTTTTACAATGGTTTTCAATCATCTTTAAAGCCCTTTGCTAAGAATAGTTACAGCGCTGATAACAACATTTGTGCAACATGTTAAATTTAGTCTTGTTATACTTATTTTTATTATTTTTTACCTTTGTATAGATTATTTTACTGATTGTTTTGTGAATGTGTGAACATTGTAGGCCTTCTAGATGCTAGTTAACATTTGTTAACTTTTTTATATAATCTTTTTCTTTTTTTTAGTTTCTTACGACTTATTGTCATAATTCGGGCCTACGTTGTCCCCCCATATCTAAGTACTAATGCTGTAACATGGAAATATTGTAAAACCAAACCATTTTTAAAAGAGTAACCATGGAGTTTCTTGCCGGTTCTTCTCCATAGGAAACGACCAACCCGAACCGTGCTCATTTTGTCGACGTTTTATAAGTGCTCATGTAGGCCTATGTGAAATAAAAAAATTGATTTTGATTTTGATTTTGTTACAAAGACACCGACTTCCGAAACGGAAGTTATTTTTGCAGTTTTTAATGGTTTGCTTTGGTAGTCGGTTTATATTTATATTTTTTTAAATTTTAGTATTACAAATCGATACTATTTCATGTACCGGGTCGACTCCACGAGATTTAAACGACCAAAAATTTTACGGTGTATAGACAGTTTTGACAAAGCTGTCTATAGCAGTGTCCGAGAGATCTCAAAGGTCTTTGGTCGACTGCGACGAGTACTGCCGGCCCTCCTCAATTTCAATTTAGCTTTCGTTTTACGGTTCCTACGAAGCACTGAGAATGAAGTAAAAGAAGTCTCTTTACGTTCCATTAGATTTTATTACCTTTGTTTATTGTATACGGGTGCAGGTGTGTGGTTGACTTCTGTTTTTTATAAAATGCATTGGCGTTCATTGCCTTACTTTAAATTGGTTACTAAAATGCTCAATAATTAAGTTCTTGTTAAAATGCTTTTAAAATGCTTAAAAAGCGTTTATTTAGTTGTAGCTGTACCAGTTTCGTGTGTTTGTTATCAAAGTCCTTTGTTCGATAACAAAGGGCTCATTGCACACACGTTAGTTTCTCGTGACAATGCAATCCATACTTAATATTACAAATTCGAAAGTAACTCTGTCTGTGTAAAGGAAATCGGCAATTTAAAGTATGTAAAAAAATAGTAGGGTAGGTTATATAGGGTAGGGCAGAGTAGGTAGGGTAGGGTAGGGTAGGTAGGGTATGTAGGTGGTAGCGCGAAGGGCTGGTTTAATGGACTGTATCTGCGATGCGGAGCAAAACAATTGGCAACAGCTTGTTGATAGGTAATTCGAATTGCGGTGGGTGTAGGACAACAGAATACAACCCGAAAATAATTAGGGAAGGGAACACAAACTTTTGCTGGAATCTCTTGGTCGCGTCGTCGGTGCACCGAATCACTTCACCAGAGTTCAGGGGCAGCTGGGTTTCAAGTTACTGTCATCACACGTTAAACACAAACACAAACTGTTGATTATAAGTCTTATTACGTGCGAAAACCGCAGTAATTCCAGAAAAGGATGGGGTATAGGAGATCGCGCATGTCAATAAAATTTTGATGTTGGCGCATCCAATAGGGTAGGGTAGGGTAGGTAGGTTGGTAGGTAGGGTAGGTGGGTTGGTAGGTAGAGTAGGGTAGGTAGGCAGGGTAGTTAGGTAGGGTAGAGATGTAGGTAGGTTGGTAGGTAGGGAAAGGAAAGTAGGATAGAGTAGAATAGGGTAGGTAGGTAGCCAGTTGACGGGAGCGAAGCCGCGGGGGACAGCTAGTTTCAAAGTAGTTTATAAATGCATGTTTTAAAGGATTTTTTGTTTTAATAAATGCTTGTTATATCTCAATATTTAGAAATAACATCTCCATATTCGCATTGAACAAGCATATATAATATGCAGTAAAATAAACATATCCACTCTCCTTCTTAGCAAAATCGGTTTCCTACAGCATGTCGATAAGATACATTTAATATTCACCCCAGAGCGTTATCCAAATAACCAGAAAATCACGTTGCAATTTCTAAGCTATTTCGATCGACGGTAAAACAACAGGAAGTATCAGTTATCTGTGATCTACAAAGTAAAGGAAAATATACACAAGGTAACTACTCAAATTCCACAAATTTTAATAGGAAATGTATATGATTGAGATATTCTTAAGTTTACGTCAATCCGTCCATGGTTGGATGACTTACTTTAGTAAGGCATCTATACTACAAACGCACACACGGAACCCCAAAAGTTTGATTGAGTCATAATTATCGATATTATAGGTACATTATTATAGAACTTGCCCACTTGATACCACAACTAAAAAGTGAAAATAAAATATTTTTAACCAAAAAAAAATCGACCACGACACATTTTACAAAAAGTAAAATCCTCAATTTCAGAAATCGGTTTCAAAAAACGAAGAAACGAAATAACACATACAGAAACAAACATACAGTCGAACGTAGAACCCTTACTTTTTGGGAAGTTGGTTAAAAATATAGACAGTACAGTGTACAGCTGTTCGTTCCTCCATAAGTTGTAGGAATCATTTGAAGGGAAGGAAGTTGTCTGGCGCACGGTGAGCGATGAGCTAGCGGTATGTCACTATACTGTCCCATCTACTACTTGCATCCTTCGGCCATCTTTCAATTTAATACGTTCTTAGTCTGCACGAACGGACAGTAAATTCATTAATCTAGATCCAGCCTTAGTTGTCCCACCAGCGATGCCCTGAGCCGAGCTCCGACCCCAACTGGGGTAGCCCTTAGCGCAATCGCTTAGGTTTAGAAACTTGTTTGTGCCTTGGCTGGAGGCTATAATATAGCTTAGTCTCCACAGGTTAGCCCGGTTAAGCAGTAGCCAATCACTTAGATTGAATCTGCGAGACGCCAATTAGAAAAAAAAAAAAAAAAAAAAATTGTCTGCGCTGGACGCTGTAGTAAAGTATGGTTGGGAAGTGTATTGATTCGAGCTTGTTTTTACAAGCTTTTATTTAGTTTGCAATGTATGTATGTGTGTTCGAGTCAAATCTTGCAACTGAATTTTAAAGCAGTTATCCTTCACCGATTAAGATGAAATGATTACTTTGGATGACAATGTATGGTTAGCTAAGTAACGTCATTCTAAATCCAGTATGGCGTCGGCCGAAGATGGCGGACTAGTTTTTTTTTGTGTCATGATATGGGTATTAAATAAAAGGGTTTGCTGAGAAGAACACGAAAGATGCTTGTTTAAAAGAAAGATTTTTTAATGAATATTTTTTTAGAAGGTTTATACCTATTACGCGTACCTTGCTTTCGATTAATTCTTATTAGTTGTAACACGAGGTTAAAGTGTCAGTTTGTCATTCAATATTTTCAATTTAACCTCATTTTAGCCTCATTTTAACTCTTAGTTAAGTTTTTCGTGCAAGTGGGCCTTAGAAAGAAATCGATATTTAGTTGTCAAAACACTCCGGTTTTTCATCTATTCAATTTCTCCTTCGATATAGGGAATTCCTGTATGAGCTGTAATTTGTATTTATCACTCATTTATGGGGGCTAAATGTCATCGAAAAGCGATTGTCACGAACGGCCATAATACTTCTAAATGAAGCTTTCATACCGGGCACCGTCTTGCGCGTTATGTACTTACAGTCCACTGGTTTATCGTAAAAATTTACATTGTCCTTATTTCTTAAGCAATGCGGTCGATTTTTGATGTTGAAATTTGTAAACAAATAAAATAAAGGAAAAATAAACATTATAATATATGAGCATGTAATTTTCTTCCCGAAATTAGTTACTATTACAAAACCTCTAGAGTTACAAAACTCTTAGGTGCCAGAGTAAATGGGCTATAAACGCAGGTTACCTACCTTTTTTACCTGGATGTAATATAAGTACATAAGTTTGTATGTACTGACCACGGATTCATGGTAAAAATTGACATTGATAGTGTTCTTGTGTCGTAGTATTAAAAGTGGTTTTTGGCGTTGAATGTGTTGCATTATTAGGTTTCCGTACCTCAAAAGGTAAAAAAGGAACCCTTATATGATCACTCTCTTGTCCGTCTGTCCATCTGTCTGTCCTTGTGTCACCACCGGTTGACCTCGCAAGTTGAAATTTATACCAGATACTGAGGTATATATACGTAGTCCCTATTTGGTGTATAAAAATCAAGGTCCTGAGTCAACACGATAAAAAGATATGGGCAAATTTAGATTTGCGCGAAAACTTGTAAGTACCAAAATTTACCTAAATTTTCAACCTTTTTATTTTTCGGAATTTTTCCTTTACTTGTGCTGTAAGACCTTGCTGTTAACTAAAATTGACAATTCTAGGTCAACCGGAAGTACCCTATATGTTTTGGGTCGGAACCTATATGGTAGTTCCCGTTGACCTAGAATCACGAAATTTAGCAAAAAGTAAGGTCTTACAGCACAAATACAGGAAAATGCCAGAAAATATAAAGTTGATAATTAAAGGGTGTCCCCATACATGCTTAGTTGACGCCACCCTGGGAACGGAACCCGTGGTAAGTGAGTCTAACTCGCACTTGGCCGGTTTTTTTTAAGAACTAAGGAGAAACCCTTCATTAATAAATTAACACGTGATATTCTTCCTAAACTTAGTAACTTCTACAAAACCTTAAGAGACACAAAATTCCTAGGTCCCAGGTTAAAGGCGCTCACTCCAGCGGCCATAAACCCAGGTTACTAGCCTGTTTTTACAGCAGTGATAAAGTTTACTCCTCCGGTCTTGTTTGCTTGGCTAATAAATATCTGCTCTCCGCAGGGATGTTCGTAAATCATATTTTATTTCTGACCTACCCAACATATGGAAATTTGAGATAAGCTACTTTACGTAATGAACGTTTTAATGGCTTTTATAGGTAATTTTATTATTATTTTGCGCTGGAAATTTGTGTTTAGTTTCATTTAGAGTTTATGTTTGATATTTAAAAGCAAGGTGTTCTAAGATAGTTCAAATAGGATTTAGATCAGGGGTCACCAAATATTGGCCGCGGTCCGGATTTGGACCGCCGCCCTACTTTGTGTGGACCTTAAGTAAAAAGTACAATAGAATGTACCTAATTGTGTTATTTGAGAATCTACGTAATTTAATCGTCTTCACTTTAAATTAAATTATCGATGAATATGTCCAAGATGACAATAGCCTGCACCAACTTTAGCCCAAACTTCGGACGGATAGTTTACAGGAAAAAATTACATCCCGCACATTAAATATTAGAAAAAAATCTATGGAGTGAGGGGGGTAGGTGGCTTTAAATCTTACGGACCGCGACGGTCATATTATTTAAACTTTTCACTTAATCAAGATCCAGCCATAGTTGTCGCTACAGCGACGCCCTGAGCTGAGGTTCGATCCCACAGGGGGTAGCCATCAGCGTGGCCGTTAAGGTTTAGCTTTTTGTGCCTGGCTGGAGGCTATAGTATAGTCTCTACAGGATCACCCGGCTAAGCAATAGTCAATCGCTCTGATTGAACTGCAAGAAGCCATAAAAAAAAGAACTCCAAATTAAAGTAATAATGTGATAAAATTGACAATTAAAATGAAATAAAGGCCAGTCTTATAGGAAAGAACTCTATTAAAAAACACTGCATATTAGTAAAACAAAAAGGAAATAATTACTTAACCCCACTAAATTAATCCTCTCTTTTTGCCAATACGCTAACGACAGTATTTAGTCTCTTAATCTCTCCCATTTACTGGGCTCAATTGCTATCTCTGGGCTGGCTCTACTGTTATTTTGAAACAAAGTAAACACTTTGCTATTACTGAATATTGAGTATATCACCAAAGGTAAGAATTTTGTAGTTGCATCTACTAGAACATAAATGAAGATAAATGGGCTATTAGGTGATCTAAGGGCGTAAACAGACTGATTTCATATTAACTGCTCGCTGGGTGCAAAAACTGTCACCAAACTGCAATTTTGCCGATGACGTGCAGTTTAAATGTAGTTCTCGTAGATCGATTCCTTATTATTACAACCTTTTTATTAACTTGCAATGTATATATTATAATGTATGATGGACATGGAAATTAGCATTCGTTGTATTCGGAAATGCGATGATTGCCGAGATAGATGTACTGTACGTATGTATGTGTGTTCGGGTCAAATCTTGCAACTGAATTTTAAAGCAGTTCAACCTCAACCGTTTATGTTGAAATTTTGCATGCACGTTGTTTTTAATGTATTTTTTTTTATTTTATATATATTTTAAACCGCCAACCCGTAAAAAAGTAGAGAAAGGAACAGTTTTAACAGTCTGTATATGTATTTACGTATGTTCCATTGTAGTGAAGGAAAAGAGTTTCCGTGGCGTTTCTTGCAAATTCTTCTGCATTGCGACCTACTGACTATGTGAAATCATAATGTTTTTTGTTTGACAATTCAAAAGTACCTCTAAGGTTTATTTGAAATAAACTATTTGATTTTGAGTGCCCAAAACGCCTGTCCTCAGTCATCGCATTGCTGTAATAAGCTTGTTCTTGAGCTATGCACACAACAATTTTCCTTCCACTGTTTGACCTTCTACATATCAGATAGGTATCCCATTCCGAAATCACTACTCTCCCCATAATTCAAGCCCACTAACGACACAAACCAAACTTACTTATAGCACTAACAAAAAACCCCGTCTCCATTTATTTAAGTCTAAAAATATCATTACTGAAGGACGGCCCCTTTCCGCGGCTGATTTTATTCGGAGAGCACTTTAGGTCAAATTGAAACCATTACAGGAAAACGTGTTAGTGGGGGCGGCTGATCGACTGATGGACTTGGCCTTAAGATATCGACGGGTTTCGGGCTCGTATTTTTATCAAGGTTTCGTGCCGGGGACGAAGTAGGGATAGACGGATAGGTATGTCAAACACTGTGGGTAGATATCGAATTATAAAGACAACCAGGCATGTAGGTATCAGTGGGTTTTGGGTTTATAATTTATCAGGGTTTTGTGCCTCGTGGTCTTAGTAGAGAAAAATAAAAAAACCCGACTGCTTAAAAAGCGAACTAAAAAGACGTAAACAAGAAGAAAATCATGCTGTGCTGTCGGAGGATATATCTGATTTTGGTCAGCCAGAACGCGAAAATTTTTAATTACTTTTTTTATTTATTTATTTATTTAAACTTCATGTACAATAATGTTACATAGGCGGACTTAATGCCACAAGGCATTCTCTACCAGTCAACCAAGGGTGGTGAACTTATTAGTAATTTTTTTTATTAGGTACATTTAAACATATGTGTTATATATTTTTGAAATCACCTCTTAAAATCCTTTATTTACTGATACCCCACACGATGGGTTTAGAAGATTTTTTTTTATCTGCCACAAAATGGTGCCCAATATCCGCCATTTTTTCCTTTTCCAATTATTATGTAGCCAGTGACACTTGCAGAGTTAAGACGAATCGATTGACGTAAGAATCATCAAAATCGGCTAACGCGTTTGGTCTATAGAACGCCACATAGGAACAAACATACATACATACATACATAGACTGATAAACACATTACCCTCCTTCGGCAGTCGCGTAAAAATTGAGCACACTAAGTGATTTTTCTATGTTGGCAATAATTTGTTCGATATTTTTACGCTAGCAACAAGGACTGTTTTTTTGTCAGGTAGGTAAACAATAAGCTTGCACTTCTCGTTTCCCGCCCCTTCTGAGGTTATAAATAGAGTGGCTCATGCCATCAAAGGCAGTCTATTTTTGATCGAGGCGTCGTTAATAAGTATCAGGGTAAGTGCTTTATAAACTGTATTATATTAACTGTATTTTATAAACTATTTTCCATAAATTGTGTTCTGTGTAACTGTGTATTTCATATGCGAATACAATGGGTGAGTAAACCCTTTTAAGCATTTTTATTTGCATCGCCATCCCCGCTGAAATACCCACACGAGATTTTAGTCTTTTAA
Organism: Orthosia cruda; assembly: GCA_964057195.1. Lineage (NCBI taxonomy): Eukaryota > Metazoa > Arthropoda > Insecta > Lepidoptera > Noctuidae > Orthosia > Orthosia cruda. Next base: position 11,486,320 of record OZ059855.1, on the reverse strand, counting down.
GTAAAAGACAACAGGATGGAAAGGTATATTGAAAATGTAAATAGATTTGAGAAGATATTAGAAATATCAACATTTCTTCAAGCCATGAGCATTGTTGCAGGGTAAAAACGTAATTTTCCCTTTGGTAAGAACCTAAATAAAAGCCACAGTTTAGTTTCGCGGTAGTTTTCTTAGAATTTTGTATGGATGTGTTTAAAGCTAGTGTTTTTGTGAATGTCGAAAATTATCCCAAGGGAACATGTTCCCGGGATAAAAATAGTGCTATGTGCTTTTCCAGACTAATCTCTGTGCCAGATTTCATCCAGATCCGTCCAGCCCTTTCAATCAATCAATCAGTTTATTTGTGAAACATAGGTGTTTACATAAAATAGGAGGTGCGCTATGTTTTGTCATAATTAAGACAAACAAATTTATAAGTGACACATTAGATGTCATTAGATTTATGTGACTTAGAAAAAATATATTTTAATCCAATTAAATACATGAAAGAAGAAGAAAGTTTGAGCGTGAAGAAGTAACAAACATACAAACACCCAGACACACACACAAACTTTCGCCATTATAATATTAGTGTGATAGTGTGATGATACAGGATGAAAGTGTATTAATAAGAGTAACTCGCAGACGTGGTGGCTATTTTACATAATTACATCAAATGACGATAAAACAAAAAATATAGGAACTTTCATATAACGCAAAATCATGTCGCATTGTTGTGGGGTACCAGTCTACGGGATTCTTCAAAAGTAGCCTGTGTTTTAGCAAGTATATCGATTTACAAACAAAAGTGACATTATTTATACCAAATGTGACATTACTTATATCAAATGTGACATTAGTTATACCAAATAGACTAAAATATCGTAATATTATATTTACCTACAAACATTCTGTTTCTCGGTACCGTTAAAAGTAGCTATTTATCTATGCTTCAGTACCGTTTATTGCATCTTTTCAAAGACTATTGCAAAAAAAACTCCGAATGCGGCAACATTTGCTTGTGAAGTTCTAAAATAAACAACTTGCGGGCATTCAATGTACTCTAATGGCAGGTAAATAAGGGTGCATTTATATGTATGAGTCGGGAACATAGTTGATGTTATGATGTTATTTAGTCAATTTGAATGGTTGATGTTTACTTGACGTTAGGAAAGAGTTATTAGTTTTGTATGTAAGTTTAGAGTATGAATGTGGGTGGTTAAAAGGGTAGAGGAAGCTCAAAGAAGTGATGGATAGATTTTCTGAAAACCCCCAAATAAATTGGAGTAAGATCGGTAAAAGAATGTTGAGTTGTTTGGTCAAATAATTTGTATTTTATTTTTCTGGAAAGTATAATCCATAAATATTATAAATGCGAAAGTTAATTTGTCTGTTTGTCTGTTACCTTTTCACACTTAAACCGCTGAACCGATTTAGATGAAATTTGGTATGGAAATAGTTTGAGACCCTAGGAAGGACATAGAATAGTTTTTATCGCGGCAATCATTCTTTAGGGGGTGGACAGGGGGAAGAAGTTTGCATGGTGAACTAATAATTTCTCAAGTAAGGTGGCCCACACACATATAATATTAAGGCACGATGTCAAAAATAGGCTTTTCAAATAACTAATGCTCGCAGACGAAGTCTTAGGCAGTTCTCAAGTAAGGCAGCTAGTTCTTTATTAAACCCTTCAAATACTAAGAATACAATTCACTCAACATTTTTAATAAACAGCCATTCTTTAAAGTCAAAAGAATAATAGCACCGTTTTATATATGAAATATCTTGTCAACGTAAACTCGATAACAAAGACAAAAGTAAACAAAGTCCATGCGGGCTTCATTACAGCACTAGTGCCTATTTTTACCATCAACCATTGTAAACAGAGCAAAAGGAATATTTTATACCAGATGACAGACGTATGTAGCACACAGCTTCAAGTTCAGTCAGCCGTAGCATGTTGTAGCTCCGTAGCCATTGTAGCGGATGCTACGCCGTAGCAGCGTAGCAGTTGCTACGAAATATACTCTCTAGATATTGCCAGCGGCTGTGCCAGCATTTATGTTGAAAAGTATCTCACGGTCACTACAGAGATAAGAAGTACCCAATCTTCTAACCAAGGCCATGGTCTACCCGTATGCCTAGTTTCGTCGAAATCTGGTAAGCGGTTGTGGCGTAATTGATTAGCAAACATCCAGATTGTCATACAAAACTAGAAGTAAAAATGTAACTTGTAAAGTTTTCCTTTTCATGAAATAAATACACAGTTAGCGAGAGGAGAAACACTTGTTAGCACGTAAAAAAACTAAGAGTTGAAAGAAATTGACATAATAAAATCGAGGAAAAATAAGATTTTCATGCAGACTCAAAGAAACTTTCACGCAATGTTTGAACTTTTCGAAAAACAAATCAGGCGTGAGTCGCTTCTTTTATCATATTTTAGCTTTTACAAATAGATTGGAACAAGTTCCAAATTATTATTGTGTTTGTTTGTTTTCGTGGGAACTTCGTTTTTCTCTTGCTTCAACTTTGACAATTCCATTTCTCTTTTATTAAATATTTTGGGAATGTCTGGCAAGTCTATAAAAATACCAACCTACTGTCTTTGCTACCTTTGCTGCTTTGTTTTTTGCCCCTTTTAATGGTATCGTACCTCAAAAGTAAAAATAGGAACCCTTGTAGGATCACTTTTTTGTCCGTCTGTTTGTCAAGACCCTTTATGTTGGGAACGCGTGGAGGTATCGAGTTTAAATTAATATCGTATACTCAAGTTTGCAACCCCTTGCAGCTGTGAAAAAAACAAATCTCTAGATTAACGCAATCATGAGATACAGCCGTTAATGACGCACATTTTACACTCGCAAGGGAATCAAAATTTACTGCTCGTTGATCTAGTATTATGAAATTTGGCAATAAGCAGTGTCTTATAGGCCAAGTTAAGGAAAAAATCCGAAAACCGTAAATTTGTATCTATTTAAAAAAGATTATGATCTTATTTGCAGTTCGTTAACTGAACGCGACTTATGTGGATGTAGGGCGGACTACAGTTTTCCAACGGCTAAGTTAATTCTGGTCAAATAAGCTAGACTTTAATTAAATAACTACTGCACAAAATATTTATTTAATCAAAAACTTATGTAAACAAATGTATAGTGATGGGTATAATAATGCCATAGGTATTTTCTTCTAGTTAACCTTTGGGTGATGTGGAAGAGAAAAATAGTGGCTATACCGTGTAGCCGCTATTTCAGTTAACAAAAACCGCAAAAAATCTCGGTACCTACGGTTTTCTCCGTAATATCACACCACATAAAACTAAATATGTTAAAAAGACATTAAAATCGACATCACCAAAGACACAATTTCAAAGAATTGCTAATGGTTGCCAAGTTCAGTATACGTACAACTATTTATACAGTACGACTGGGTAAACGAGGGACGTATTGAAACAAGGTTCACATGTGTAATAAACAAAAAAGTATTATTATAATACATGCATATGCAGCAAAAAAATATACACGCGGAAGCTGATACACAGTCCTTCATTTTTGCTTGAACATGAGAGGAATGCAGGTGTCATCTTCATTCATCAGTCTTTTAATCTATCCACACACACTGCTGGGACACAGGTGTCCTCTCTATGAGATGGAATGGGCAGTAATCCACCACGCGGGCCCAATGCGGGTTGGTGGATGTCACATGCCCTCGCATTTTTGATTCTAGGACATGCCGGTTTCCTCACGATGGTTTACTTCACCGTTTTGAGAGCAGTAGTGATGAAATAACTTACACAAAATAAAGCTCATGCCTGGGTTCGAACCCACTACATACAACTTGTAAGTCGCGGCCGTTACCACTGGTGTATTTGTTGGTTAAATTGTTGGTAGGAGATAATCTCTAGCACTGATCCGAATTCGAACATTCAATATTAATGTATTTTCATAATTTGGTGAAATATTCAGGTCGACTTGCACCTCAAATCACTAACTACATTTAGCATTTAAACGAATTGTTTCGACGAAATCGTTCTTTTTTGCCAATATCGTTTAAAACTAGCCGAGACAGAATGATGTATTGTTTTACAATTTGATTAATGTTGTAGTTAGTGATTTGTTATGCAAGCGGGCTTAGAACCATATTTTACTTAATTAGACTAGAATTTTCCAACGGCTTCGCTCAAGTCCTACACAATCTTATATTTTTTGGTATAAAAGTCCTAATAGTCAACGATGGTGTAGCCGTCAATGGTAGAATTTAAATTATCGATTCAGTACCTACATATTTTACCTTTTACAAACATGATGTAATCAAACAAATAATAACCTTATAATAACAATTATCTCTTATAGTGGGGAACCGAGTAAGGAGGGATCTTCACCCATCTGTTTAATGGACGCAAAGCATTTTATATCAAATTTTATATGTTATAAAATAGACAGCGAGTATCCACTCGAAAAAATCCTGTCAAGACTATAATTAATAACGAAAACAAAAATGTATAAAAAGTCAGAGTACGTGTACCTTAATATTTCGGCACTGGAATTTATGGCATAAAATAAAGAAAAAAGGAACGCTTTTCAGTAAAAAATAGTCTTATTTAGTCTTATGCAGTCTGTCTTAACTCATCGAATAAGCCCAGTTTGAGATTATCTTAATATTTTAGAACTAGAAAATAATCATAGCAAAATTATTATATATAATTAATGACTTAAGATTTTCAGAAAACCTTATTCTCATTGCTGTTTGTTATATCTTAACTCATCGGGTATTGTCAGTGTATGTTTACCCTAATATTTCTGAACTGGCACACAGTTGATTTTAGCTTCCTGAACATCAAATGAAGAACATAATTAGAACTTTGATAAAATATGAGGCACATTGCTGTTTGGTACTTGGTTTATCTTTACTCATCGAACAAAGCCAGTCAACTTTACCTCAATATTTCAGAATTGGGACATACTTTATCGTAACATTTTTAGCATAAAATGTAGTAAATAAAATGTCCTTTCAGATAATATGAATCTCATTACTGGTGTTTACCCGGTCTGTCCAAACTCATCAAAAAATGTCTTGAAAGGAATTTTTCAGACAGACTCGCGATATATTTTTTACATATTTAATTTGATATCAAAATGGTTTTCATCCATTAAAAAGTTAGTTGAAGATCGCTCCGTACTCGGATCTTAGACCATTACTTATTTAATTTATATTAAGAATAAAATCCAAATATTAAATCCTTTCATTCCAGTAGTCACTGGTACATTGAGGTGTTGAAGTATTTGTACAAAAACGCCACCATGTCAGTCCGTCCTCAGGATCAGACCTCGAAACCAATCCTTCTCCAGTGCGGCGTGAGACAGGCAGACGTCATTTCTCCGAAACTGTAAAACTTGAGGTTCTTATGTATTAACTTCGTAACCAGTGAAATAAAATGGTACTATGGAGCTGGTCTCATGGTGGAGCTGGAAGGTGGCCATAGCAACTGTTCACCCAGACAAGATAACACCATCGTGTTTGGACTCATTAAAAGAAAAGCAAGAAAGAAATATATTTATTTGTGATCCGCACAGCAGACACTAGTTAAGCAAAACAATAATATAAAATACTATCGGACGCCTCGCGGTTTTATCCGCGTAGTTCCTATTCCCGTGGGAATAAAGGGATAAAAAGTAGCCTAGTTAAGCCAAAAAGGCTCCTAATTCAGCATGTGCAACGATATTAAAATGAAAATAATGCTGCGCTGCATTGAAAATATAGTTGACAACCATACATATATTTCGTACTTTTAGTTCATTAAAAGCTTGTTTTAAAAAGATTTCTACAATTAATTATTTAAATATTAGCTAAGATTACAAAAATATGGCTCCAAGTCTCGATTTAAATAGTTTGCGGTATGTTTTCGTATTCGAATCAACCCTACGTGTATCTTAGCGAGTGGCAAAGAGAGGCGGTTGCTAAAACCGCGACACCACCAATGTGTCTAGGGATTAAACATTTTGGGACAATAGGATAGCTTGTCTACTGTCGAGACCACTCGAGGTTGTAAGTGTGTAGTTTGACGTTGACGTTTTAGAGAGTGAGAATCGTAGTGTAATTGTTAAAAGGACAGAATTGACAAAAAATGTGTTGGTGGCCCAATGGTTACGCTCCCGACTTCTTTAAGAGTCGAAGGTCGTGGGCTCGAACCCAGAGGCAAGCGCCTTACTATCTATACATCTATACTTAATATTATAAAGAGGAAAGATTTGTATTTTTACTTTATCCCTGTATTCCCACGGGATCAGGAACTACGTAGGTAAAAGTGCGAGGCGTTCGCTAGTGTGTAACATTTTTCAGTTCTCTTAATGCGGTGACAGAAAATATCGCGACAAAACCTATAACCCGAAGCTCAACCCACTAGGTGACATACCTAGAATTAGGCATTTTGAGACAGTGACATCTACCAATCCGCATTGGCTCCAAGTGTTATATTATAGCCCACTCCCTCTCACTAAAAGGAGGTATTTACCTTAGCAGTTGGATAATACCACTGTGTCCAGAGATTCAACTTTTCTGGACGATAGAATGGCTTGTCTTTTGTCGATACTACTCGGGTTTGTAAGTGTGTAGTGTAGTGATTGTTGACGTTTTCACGAATGAGGGTTTATTTGTTTAAAAGAAGCTCGTGGTTAGGTAACAACAGCCACACGGGTTCCACTGTAGTAGACGCCCTGGGCATCGGGAGACGCAAGCCGATTCTCGGCCACCGGCGCGGGCTTGCGGACGGCTAGAAATGGTTAGCTTGCCGTCCGATAAAGACCAGGCCCGAGTCGACAGCGCGTATTGTTCCACACGCACCTCAAAGAGATGTCAGCAAAAACTGAGTTACCGCAGCCCTGGCACAAGCAAATGAAGGAACACGGGTGGGTTTTAGTCAGTCTGACACGCCCTCCCACTTCACCTATAGCGGAAGAAGTCATTGGATGATTTCCCACCCCAAATGAAAAAAAAAACTACATGGGTTGATCTTGAAGGGTAAACATCGATTCCAAGGTCGGTCCATGGATGGCTGACCATCAAATAATATGCTGAGACACCTCCGTGCCTCGGGAGATACGTTAAGTGGTCGATGCGGCTCCGGGCCAGAAACGTGGCTCCGGGGCCCGACGGAGTCCACGGCCACGTGTTGGCCCTCGCTCTGAAGGAGCTAGAGCCCTGGCTGAGAGGACACTTCACAGCGTGCCTTGAGCGGGGCCAGTTTCCCACTCTGTGGAAATCTGGTCGTCTGGTCCTGCTCAGGAAGGCGGGGCGCCCTGCGGACTCGCCGTCCGCGTACCGGCCCATAGTGCTGCTAGACGAGGAGGGTAAGCTGTTCGAGCGGATAATCGCTGCCCGCCTCGTCAGCCACTTATACAGAGAGGGGCCGGACCTGGACGAAAGCCAGTTTGGCTTTCGGTATGCGCGCTCCACCATTCACGCGATATCGCAGGTGAGAGTCCTGGCGGAGGAAGCGGTGTCCTGGGGTGGGGTGATGTTGGCGGTGTCCTTGGACATTTCCAACGCCTTCAACACCCTGCCCTGGAGTTGTGTTCGGGAGGCACTGCGGTATCATCGAGGGCTTCCTTACCTCCGCCGCATCGTCGGGGCTTATTTGGCTGAGAGGTGTGTCACCTACGTGGGACGTGATGGCGTCGAAAACCAGCACCGCATGTCGTGCGGTGTTCCGCAGGGCTTGGTCTTGGGCCCGCCCCTGTGGAACATCCGGTACGACTGGGTGCTGAGGGGCGAACTCCAACCGGGCGTAGACCTGACGTGTTACGCGGACGATACGCTGGTCACCGCCCGGGGGAGTTCGTACAGGGAGGCAGCGTTGCTGGCGACGGCTGCGGTCTCACAGGTAGTGAGCCGCATACGGCGCTTTGGCTTGGAGGTGGCCCTCAACAAGTCGGAGGCCATGGTCTTTCATGGCCCCCGGCGGGCGGCGGCGGCCCATATTGTCGTCGGGGGGGCTCGAATCGCTGTCGAGTCAACCATGAAGTACCTGGGATTGGTGCTCGACAGCCGGTGGGATTTCGGCCCCCATTTCCGGCGGCTGGCGCCCAAGTTGTTGGGCGCGGCTGGGGCGCTGTCAACGCTGCTTCCCAATCTGGGGGGCCCGAGCACTGCCTGTAGGCGGCTCTACGTGGGGATCGTGCGATCGATGGCCCTGTATGGGGCCCCGATCTGGGCGGCTGACCTGACGGCCGGCAGCATCGCTGTTTTGCGGAAGCCGCAGAGAGCGATGGCCGTCAGAGTCATCAGGGGGTATCGCACGATCTCCTACGAGGCGGCTTGTGCACTGGCTGGATCCCCGCCCTGGGACCTGGAGGCGAAGGTACTCGCGTCACTGTATCGGTGGCGCGAGGAAGCGCGGGCGCGGGGCGAAGGGCTGATGCAGCGACATATGGAGTTGCGTCAGTCTCAGCTTCGCGAGGTCTTGGTGGCGGAATGGCTGAACAGGCTTTCACGCCATACCGCCGGCCTCATTACCATCGAGGCGGTCTGGCCAGTGCTCGAGCGCTGGCTCGGGAGGAGGCACGGCTCTCTGTCGTTTCGGGTGACGCAGGTGCTCTCGGGGCATGGTTGCTTCGGGAAGTACCTGTGTCGCATAAACAGGGAGCCGGACGCCCGGTGTCACCACTGCGTCGACTGCCGGGAGGACACGGCGTGGCATACGCTGGCAGAGTGTGCCGCTTGGGAGGAGCCACGCCGTGCCCTCATCTCAGAAGTAGGCAGTGACCTGTCGCTGCCGGCCGTAGTCGAATCTATGGTCGGCAGCGAAGAGTCCTGGGATGCGGTGGTATCCTTCTGCGAAACAGTCGTCTCGCAGAAGGAGGCTGCGGAGAGAGAGAGGGAGATATCATCCGCTCACCCGATCCGCAGCAGACGCCCTGGGGGGCATCGGCGGAGGGCGGACAACGTCCTCTTCCAACCCCCCTAAATGGGTCCAGGAGCGACGGACTCGGGGACGTCCGTCGCTCCCCATACTTCAGGACCCGAGGTGGCGGCGCGTAGTGTTCCACGCGCGCCCCTCTTAGACGTCGCGGGGGGAGTCCAACACCTCACTCCCCCCCAACCCGAGATCGAAGCCCGCAGACGCGGGCCGGCACTAACTGGGGGTTGCGGAAGTATAGTTGTTCCCGGGACCCCCAGCGTAGGTGTGAGATGGAACACCGGGGTGGTTTTTAGTCAGTAGGAGTCTGACAGACCCCTCTCCGCCCCCCCCCCCCCCCCCAGGGCGTTGGACATCCATCGAGGATATTCCACCCGGAAAAAAAAAAAGGCCGTTATTTGTAATCTTTGATAGGCCCAGTGGTAACGGCCGCAATTTACAAGTTGTAGGTCGTGGGTTCGAACCCAGACAAGCGCTTTACTTTGTATCAATCATTTCATCACAAATGCTCCCAAAACGGCGAAGAAAAACATCGTGAGGAAACAGGCATGTCTTAGAACCAAAAATTCGAAGACGTGACATCACCAACCCGCACTGGGCCCGCGTGGTGGATTACGGATTATCATAGTTTCAACACTTTTTAAGTATTATCGTTCAGTTCTTTCCTTCCATGTGCAGCTATAATGCCTTATTTTTTTGACTAAAGTCCAAAACCCTAACCTCACTGGTTTGCCTTATTGAATGAGGAAGCTGGGGTGACGTCACTCCAGCTAACACATACTAAACGACTTATATTAACGAAGTTTTTGTGGCAGCTAAATTAAGACTCGGCACTTTGATTGCTGCTATTATATCCCAAATATTGACAAAGATAGAATTATTCTACCACTTATGAGGAAGCTGGAGTTATGCACATTGTTCAGTCTGCGGTTTCAATACGCTTTATAAACTGGGCAAATTACTATCTAAACGTTTTAAATTCCTACTGTGTGGTATACGTGGTTTTAATTAAACTGAGCCAAAATTAAGTAAATTAAGTGGGTTGAAATAACGATTGCAATAAATTAAGCGTCTAAGATAAGTTAGAAGTGTCGACGGCCTAGAGCAGGGCATATTCTATAAAGGAATTTACATTCCTACTAACTTTTGTCAGCGTCTTCGTCCACTTTCACGAAATTCGAAAATCTTTCCATGAGAGCGTGCCTTTCTTACATTAGGTCGTTTGACCGATTCGGTTGCAGCCCGTATTCGGTCACCGATTAGTGTAAACAGATTTTCAGTTAGCCGTATATGGCCGCAGTTAGTTTCGGTGACCGAACATGGCTAACTTCTCTTTATACCCTTTTTCAAAATGTCTTGTATTATATTAAATCGCACACAGTTGAAATTCCTTGTCGTAACACAATATATGTGTGTCCATGAGGATGTTTTTAGCACGAGTGTACACAGTTCGGCTGATTACGGTCGAACCGACAACTTAAACGAATACGACTTAATATAAACATTTCAATTCGGTTAACCGATCCGGTTCTACCGAAAGCGGTCGCCGTATATGGTGGCTGATCTAATGTTTTATACTACCGTTATAAAGAGTATCCTATGTGCTAATCCAGGCGTTCTACCCGTTTAAATTCCAATACACTTTGCCATAGAGGCTTGATTAACAAACAAACATAAAGACTTTAAAATTTATAATATTAGTAATCTCAATTTCCCATCCTATAAAAACCATTTAATTTCCCACTCCTTCTCTGTTCATGCAATACGATTGTGGAACTCACTTCCACCAAAAATCTGTGACTCCCAAAATGTATCTATATAATATATCTATATTCAAAAAACAAGTCAAAGAACATTACCTCTCCACCATCTTTTGATTTTATATATTTAGTACTAGAGGACGCCTCGCGGTTTCACCCGCGTAGTTCCCGTTCCCGTGGGAATACAGGGATAAAAAGTAGCCTATATCACCCGGGGATAGAGTAGCTTCCCAACGGTGAAAGAATTTTTGAAATCGGTCCAGTAGTTTTGGAGCCTATTCGGTACAAACAAACAAAAAAATCTTTCCTCTTTATAATCTATATATATAAAAGAAAGTCGTGTTTGTTACAACACTTATAACTCGAGAACGGCTGGACCGATTGCCATGGTTTTTGATTTGTTGGATTTGTTTCCGTCCCGAATAGCAGAATACATCTTAAAAACAATGAAAACTCGATATGTGTAATGAATACTTAATCATTTCAATAAATGCTGATTTGTTTATTACTCGCACGGTTTGTGCACTGTGGCCTAAGTTAAAAACGAGGAAACGGGTAAAAACATAAAATCATCGGAAAGGAACGGAATTTAGGGAATAAAAAATCAGTTGGTAAAGGTTATAAGATTAAGGAAAAAAAAACTGCAGGTCAACAAAAGTTTAAATGTCTTTTTATAGGTTGTCTATGATTTTTCTTGATAAGTTATTCATACGTAGTGGTTATATACTCTTTGAGCTATTGTCTATGTCTCGAAAGTTCAGGCACTGTTATTATATTTGGTGGTTTTATTTCACAGCGTCGAATGCTGCTCAACGTGCCGAAACACCTCCAACGACAACACTGACCAGTTTCTTTGCGATTTGTCATAGCGATCCGTTCGCACGAACTTTGCTTTACTCAGAAATGCCACGTTATTACACTTGGAACGCTACATCGAAGAAATTTCAACGTCGGAAGCAAGGCGATGCAGTTCCTGGTCATCCAGATATGCGTTCTACTGATGCTCTTGGTCGTATTTACACAGTTCATCCGAAGAATGATGAATGTTTCTATTTGCGGTTGTTGCTGGTACATGTTCGAGGGCCAACATCATTTGAATCACTACGAACTGTTAATGGTATCGTGTGCCCTACATTTCGTGCAGCATGTCAAGAGCTAAATTTGCTTGAAAACGATACTCATTGGGACACGACAATCGCTGAAGCAATTATTTCTGCATCTCCAAGTCTGATAAGCACATTATTTGCTATCATCATTTCAACATGCTTCCCATCGAACCCACGTGACCTGTGGAACAAATACAAAGATAACATGTCAGAAGATATTTTACATCGAATTCGCGTCAGCTCAAGAAATTCCGATCTTGAGGTGAATGAGGAGATCCATAACCAGACTTTGCTCTTGATCGAAGATATGTGTTACCTCATGTGCGGCAGTTTGTTAGTTAGGTTAGGAATGCCAGCGCCAGATCGCGGAATGAATGACGCATTTAATAGAGAATTGGAACGTGAACGTGAATATGATCCACATGAACTAATCCAATCAGTTCAAACGAATGTACCTCTGTTGAATCCTAAGCAGAGGGAAGTCTATGATACACTGATTAATGCAATTGATGATGGAAATGGCGGCTTTTTTTTTTGGATGCCCCTGGTGGAACTGGGAAGACATTCCTCATGTCATTGATTTTGGCTACTGTACGTGCGAGATCCGAAATTGCGGTAGCAATTGCTTCTTCTGGAATAGCGGCCACATTGTTAGACGGATGGAGTACGGCTCACTCAGCGTTAAAATTGCCATTAAACCTTCAAACTACTGAACAACCGACATGTAACATTTCGAAACACTCCGCAATGGCCAAAGTTTTAGTAGCATCAAAAATCATCATATGGGACGAATGCACAATGGCGCACAAACGCGCATTGGAAGCACTAGACCGAACATTAAAAGATCTGCGCAATGACTCGAGATGTTTTGGTGGTGCAATGATTTTATTATCTGGCGATTTCCGACAAACACTACCAGTCATTCCAAGATCTACTGCTGCCGACGAAATAAACGCTTGCCTCAAAGCATCAAATCTGTGGCGATATGTAAAGAAACTTCAACTGTCTGTAAATATGACAGTTGCATTGTTGAGCGATCTATCTGCTGATGATTTCTCTAAGCAATTGCTGACTATCGGTAATCGCCGTGTTCCTGTTGACAAATCGAGTGGTTTGATTTCATTTCCTCCAATTTTTTGCAATTTCGTATCATCAAAAGACGAGCTTATCAACAAAGTATTCCCGGATATCATTGCTAACCACAAAAATACTAAATGGTTAAGTGAGCGAGCAATTTTGGCCGCTAAAAATAAAGATGTAGATGACCTCAATTTTATAATTCAAAATCAAATCGTAGGTACTCTGTATTCATTCAAATCTATCGACTGTGTAACAAACGAAGAAGAAGCCACTAATTATCCAACTGAATTTTTAAACCTCTTGGATGTGCCTGGTTTACCACCGCACAATTTAAAACTTAAAGTTGGCTCGGTAGTCATCATGCTTAGAAATTTAAACCAACCAAAACTGTGTAATGGAACGCGTTTGGTGATAAGAAAACTGATGAGCAATGTGATTCACGCGTCGATACTTAAAGGAAAATTTAAAGATGAGGAAGTTCTTATTCCAAGGATTCCGATGATCCCAACGGATATGCCCTTAGAGTTTAAACGAATTCAATTCCCGATTCGTCTTGCCTTCGCCATGACGATCAACAAATCACAGGGCCAATCCTTGACTATTTGTGGCCTCAATCTAGAAAATGCATTTTTTTCTCATGGTCAATTGTACGTGGCATGCTCACGTGTCGGCAAACCATCCGCTTTATTTGTTCTTGCGCCTGACCAAAAACAAAGAATGTCGTTTACCACAAAGTGCTTGAATGAAAATCCTATTAATGAATTAATCCGAGTTTTATTTTTTTTATCCCAATCTGCACAACATAGTTTTCAATCATTTTTTTCTGACATGAGTTTGAAGTACTTAATTATTACTTTTTATTTTTTTTTATTTTTATTCTCATTCTGTATGTATGTTTTCATCATCATTCATCATAATAAAATACTTTTTTGTTTCTATCTATATTAATATATTATTTTGTATCATTGTATTACGTTCATCAAAGCCTAAATTAGTTCAGCTAAAAAGTAACACGACATTCATTGACTGTTAGGCGGTACGAAGTTCGCCGGGTCAGCTAGTAGTGGTATAGATACGAGTATGTATGTATTTTATTTTCTATATTTATTAAGTTAAGGTATATGTGTAATTTCTATGATTAATTAAGTTATTTTTGTCTGTTTTAAGTTTCCTTATTTTTTCTACACACTGTGTCTTCGTTTATCATCCAACTTTCCTGTCGCAGGTTAGCTGGAAGAATTTTCTAAAGAAATAAGCAGTACCTTTGTGCTCTTCAATCTGTATTATTTATTTTCTCTGTAAAGTGTGTACATAAATAAATAACATTAGCTCCTGCCCGCGGTTTCAACCATGCTAATAATGTATTTTATGCATTGGGAATTTACTATCTACCGAGATAAAAAGTAATATTATTATTTCGTTATCCAGGCTTTGGTTTGTCCGGGTTCCAATTTTTATCCAAATCCGTTCAGCCGTTGGATCGTGATTGATTAACAATCATCCAAACGTCCCTACAAACTTTCATATTTTTAGGATTTTAGAGACACGACGTCCATTATTTCCACCAAGAAGCCATAATAAATCACTTTACTAATTTCCGATAAACACAGCATAAGAGCTGGTCCACACTGCGCGTTGCGTCGACCAACGTAGCGCTGTCGCTGCGTCCTTTTAATTTATGTACAACAAAAAAAATCCTAAACCCACACATTTTTTTTTTCACAATCACACTGTGTGTTTGTGTGTACAAACACACAGGTATATACGGCAATCTTATAACACCCCTCTTTTTTCGTCGGGGGTTAAAAAAAACGCAACGCAACGTTACGCACTAAGGTTGAGGCCTAAATCAGTCTTAGAATGTAAAACAACGCAGTGACAGCGTGTTACGTCGACACAACGCTGACGCAACGCGCCCGCCGCCGTGTGGACCCTCTAAGAAAAGTAGTCTAACTTTTTTTTTTTTTTTTTTTGAAATGGGTTTGCTCTTGACTCTAGTCTAAGTCATAGGTGACAGAGACAGAGTCGACGATGGAGTGAGCTTACCCAGAAGGAGCCTGTTTACTCTAACTTTGAAGAGATTCGGGTTGAATGCGTTCGGAAACACAGACGCAGGTAGTGAGTTCCATTCATTCGCTGTGCGCATTATGAAGGATGTTTGGAAGCGCTTGGTGCGAATTGGTGGAATGGCAACAAGGTAGGGATGGTAACTTGCAGTGCGTCTAGATGTCCGATGGTAGAAGGGGGCTGGTGGGATGAGGTCGTGGAGTTCTTGAGCACACTCACCGAAATACAGTCTGTAGAAGACCGACAAGCAGGCAACCTTGCGGCGATGAGCCAAGCTGTGAAGCTTGGTATCCACCAGTTCAATGTCACCGATGAGCCTCTTAGCTCTGCGTTCCACCGAGTCAAGCGCGGCAAGCTGATACTTTGCTGAGCCATCCCAAAGATGGCTGCAATACTCCATGCAGGATCGGACTTGCGCTTTGTACAGGGTTAAAAGCTGTCCAGGCGTAAAGTATCGCTTCACCTTATTTAGGATGCCCAGTTTTTTTGCCGCAATTTGGGCCTTGTACTCAATGGATAACTAACCATAATATAGAAGAAAAGTAACTACACCACAAGATATAGAGTATCTTTTCAAAGTATAATTTTCCCCTATTGTCGTACACATGATTGTGATGGCGTATGAAGTATTATCCTGTAGCTAATGGACGAGTCCCAATACTGGATAGATAATCGTGTCTTTCTGCACCACGCGTCATTTGTTTTTCGCTATTTTGCTATCCGTACCTTTATTCTTGTGGCTACTCTGTGGTTTTGTTTTTTGAACGCCAATTAGGTTATTGAAATAAAAATAATAATAAAATCTTGTTGATGATAAATAATTTGTAGTGCTACGAAAGTTAACTATTTTAGGTGATGTTTATATGAGGCTATATATACGTGATGATTAGTGCCAACCCGTTTAAGTTTAACGCAGAGAAATAATATCTCAGGAATATAAATTATTTTTTTCACTTATTTTCTTGGGCTATAATAATTCCTGTGACACTTCGTTCGTGAGGGTCAAAATTGCAGTCAATGTTCATAATCATCCGCACGCGAATGGCGTTCGCGAGCCTGTTCAAACGTAGTCCTAAAATTAGTCACTGACATTGAAATAGTCGTAGCTGACTTGTGAGGCTGTGCAACATTAAAGTTGATGGCATGGGTTCAAATCAAAGCAGCCAAAACTACTTTTTGTTTTATTTTTGTGTATCCTACACTCATTGTATGTAGGAAACTATGCAAAAAGTTTGCGTTGCTTCCTAACTTAGAATGCTGGTGAAATGCTCTTTAGAATTTTAGAAGACCCAATTAGCTAAATACTAAAACATAAATCTTTCTTACAACTGAATCCAGGCGCTAGATGTATTCTATAATTATTATTAGGAAAAGATGTCTAAGAATTAAAATATTTAAATGAAGAAATAGATATTCATATATTAAGTGTATTAAATAATTATTACTAATAATTTGCTTATTTTTCAAATCTTTCTTTCTTCTTTCTTTCTTTTCGTGTGAGGTGTGGCCACCTCTGGTGTCAGAGTTAATTAAGCCGCCTCTGGGAATCCCCACAGGCTTCTGACTTGGCTATTTCAGACTTACATTATAAGTATATAAGTCCAGGTTTCCTCACGATGTTTTCCTTCACCGTTGCCTGTGATGTCCAAGATAAACTTAGAAAGTACATATGAATTTGAAAAATTCACATTGGTACTTGCCCGGATTCGAACCTACGACCTCAAGCACGACAGGCGAGGTCTTAGCCACTGGGCCACCACGATAGAAAAATAAATTGTGTATAGATGTGTATAGAAAAATAAATGAAGAAAAAAAATACAATATTGTTCTATAGGTTAAGAGATCTGAACCAGGGTCATACTGGTTTAATGTGATTTTTCTAGCAGTGTTAACCGCTTGACCAGATGAAAACTTATGTTTAGTATTGAAATTAAACATCTGATTCTAATCAAACTAACTTATAGTTGCCCTTGTCGACGGCACGAAATATTTTGTGCGCGAGGTTAAAATGCATGCTATCTCATCCGACAACACGTGCGAAAGAGATAGATGTTGTGATGAGCAGTAAGGAGTTAGCTCGCGTACGAATTAGCACTTTTGCAAATTTATAGCGAAATGGATGATGGTATTTATTTCCACCCAAAAATTAGTGTTGAAATATGGAACTTTCGACGCTCATAACTTTCAAATATTTTTTTTTTCTTTTTTTTTCATACATGGCTAGATAAATAATAATGAGACAAATTGATATCATGTTTTATTTTGAACGTACATCGTCAATCAGTGGAGTAATCGCCAGACTAAGTTTGTATGGAATAATGTTCGACTAGTGCAACCTTAATGGTAAATGGTTTTTTTTTAGCTACTGCAATCTTTCTAATTCTTAATAAATAGCAGTATACGGGAGAAAGTGCGATCGATGTTGTCGACAAAACGTGTGTTTGAAATCTCCCCACAATGTTATAATGTTTTGTAAGTGTTTTAGATATTATATTATAGTATCTACAGATGAGGATGAAATGAGGATTTGAAACACCACCACCCACATGTTTTGTGATTTTAATAAATAGTATGACGTTGCGGCCATGTCGCGTTCTCATTGGTTCATTATGTCTATAGTATAAGGCCTTAAGTGTTATTATTATATAATTATTTTAATTAAGATTACATGTTATTAATACTAGAGCCTGCCATACAAAATATTCCATTGAAAGAATGAAAAACCCTTTTGTAAAGGCCAGGGTTATAAGAAGTTTCAAAGTCCTTGCCGGCCCTTGATTCAGTGAAAATACACTTGAACTAGCTGAAGTTTAATTAAAACCGAGAAAGTGCAGTATTTTAAAATATGCAGGCTGTGAAAGGAGTTGGGAAGCTGGATATTTCTTAAAGTGGTGGACTCATGGTTGTGCATACGAGCTACTTTTGTATGAAGTCGCAATAGACGCATCTGTGAAAACATAGTGTCTTATGGTCCGTTCTTACGGCTGCTCAAATTGAGTGTTTAAGAGTTTTTGGCGTGGGTACTAAAGGTTGAATAAGATTTGATAGTGTCAAACAGTCTTTATCAACCGATTTCGAAAAGGAGGTTCTCAATTCGACTGTATGTTTTGCATGCTTGCGCGATTACCCCTCGAAATATGAACCGATTTTGATGATTCTTTTTTATTTGAAAGCTGCTCTTTAAATTTGATCAAAATCACAAAAACAATAAACCGACTCTCAAAACAAAACACTACAAAGCAAAAATATAACTTTCCGTTCGGAAGTCCGTGACTAAAACGAAAAAAAATAATGGTACCACAAACTTCCAAAAAGAAAGTTATTTTTCGCTTTGTAGTGTTTTGTTTTGGAAGTTGGTTTAATTTTTATGTGATAAATATTTTCTGTGGAGAGGACCTCGTGGCCAAATAATAACAGCCGTACGGGTCGATCTTAAGGTTAAGCAACGCTTGACGAGATCGGGCCGTGGATGGGTGACCATTTAGACATACCGGGTTTCCTCCGTGCCTCGGAAAGCACGTTAAGCCGTTGGTCCCGGCTGTCATTTGAAGATCTTTGACAGTCGTTACGAGTAGTCAGAAGCTTGAAATCAGACACCAATCTAGCCAAGGGGTACCGTATTACTCAGTTACTGGGTTGTGGAGGTCAGATAGGCAGTCGCTCCATGTAAAATACTGGTACTCAGCTGAATCCGGTTAGACTGGAAGCCGACCCCAACAAAGTTGGGAAAAAGCAAGGAAGATGATGATGATGAAATATTTTCTGTATACCACCTTTTTGTTTCCAGTCTTTTCATCATTATAGCTAATAGTTTTGCTTGCGATTATTTTGTCCTAAATCTGTACAAAAATCTGGTGTATACATTTTCCAAAGTCGCATTTATTGCACCGCAAACTGTAAATTATTTCTTTAGAGCAGCATGCATCAAGTTCAGTCTGAATTTCATGGAGCCACGTAATTAGTATCTACGAATTAATTCTGCTGATGGATAGTTAGGTACAAATATGGCTATGTTTTATAAGGTGGTGGGGAGGAGAGTGTAAGATTTAGAGTTTTATAAAATATTAGCTACTAGCTGGTGCTACTAGCTGGCGCTAATGCTGCATCGTGAAAGGTAATAAATATCCTACAGGAATAACTATCCTAACTACCTTATAATATTCTTTTTACTTGGATAAAAGTCCTAATCCAGGTTATAAACTGTTGGTGTCTCAAACTTCATCCAAGTCGGTTCAGCAGTTTTGGCGTTAAATAGTAACAAACATCCATCCATACTTACAAACTTACACATTTATAATATTACCTACTCGGATTTTTCTCGACTTTGCTCTCGGGTATTTTTCGAAATTGGATCAGCATCTTCGAGAGATTATTTATATTTTACAAACATATACAAGACTTACCTACCTATATAAACAAACTAACAATTTAATTTCTTTATCATCATCAGCCTATTAATGTTCCCACTTCTGGGACTCAGGCTTCCTCTCTGTGAGGGAGGGGATGGGCCTTAAACCACCACGCGGGCCCATTGCGGGTGGACTTTTGGTTCTAGAACATGCCGGTTTCCTCAAGAGGTTTTTCTTCACCGTTTTTAGAGCAGTGGTGATGAAGTAACTTACACAAAGTAAAGCGCCTGCCTGGGTTCGAACCCACGACCTACGACACGTAAATCGGGGCCGTTACCACTTGGCCACCACTTCTCTTTCTTTATATTGTTTGAGAATATGTAGGTATACCTAGTAATTTATCATTATCAATCGACCCATATTAGGGACAGTTTAGAAGATACTTTTATTAAAAGTACAACATTCGTATATCTTCTTAAAAACAGTTTATCTTTCAAAGATTTTTTTTCGTTTTTTGTTCCATCCCACCGCGCTATTACCAAACCACTGCAACTCCTGTAACGTTAAATGTAAGGCACGTTAATAAAAAAGATAGAAATAAGGGGTGGTTTCGTATGACGTGCCATTGTATGAGGTCGTCAGCTAGGCTGGCAGCAGGGCGGACAAAGTAGCGAAGGAGCAACCGCAGACCAGGGAGGCGTGGCACGGTGCGATCGGACAGCTGGTGGAGCGCCACCGCGAGATGTGGGCCCTCATGTTCAGCGTGCACAACCTGCGCGTACTGCTGGAGGACGCGCGCGGCCACATCGAGGAAACAGCTGCGCCGCTGAGGACCTATCTGCCGCAGTTAATACACCACGTGCAAGACTGGCACACTTTGATGTTAAAACAGTAAAAAGTTCACTTGAGAGAATAACTGTTATTTTTTTTATTTGAGATTGGTTTGCTCTTGACTCTAGTCTAGTATTTATAGGCTTCAGGCATTCATAACACTCATACACAAACTGAATTCATCACAATTTTATTAGTACATTGTGGATAAGAATATACTTTGTAATTCAAGGCTAAAATCTGTCCTTCCAATTTCACAACCAAAACCAAACTAAAAAACTGACACTCGCTTTTCCTCTTTTTGTCATATCTTCTCAAATTCAAATCTCAATTAAGAAATCAAGACCAGAACGAATAATAAAACGGTTTACAGAGGGGGCAGTCTGCCACTGCCCTTATTATGAAAATTATACCTAATGTATAACCAGCTTTAGAAGGTCTAGTCCATGGTCTGTTATGTCTATGGCTTAAGAAAATAAATTGGACAGACAGATGTCAGATGAGATGAATATTTCAGAGTTTAAAATATTCTAAGATTTTACAAATTAACAGTAAAATTATGTTGTGGGTGTTAAAAACAATCAGAGATAACTAAAAGTATGCTTTTCAGGTGCTAACAGTATCAAAGAATACATAAAAGTGAGTCACATGAGTTGATACAATAACAAAAGATGAAAAAGGAAAGTTGTGGTTTGTATAGTGTTATAAAACGTAAATAGACTAAAAGATGTGAATCTGTACACCAGAATACCACACTCCTGAAAGTCAGAATCAACAGTGGCGACCACCAAAAAAGCGCCGAGGCAATGAAGCTCGACAAAGTTCCGGAGAATGAATTTAACTGTCTTGGATCCCGCAACGAAATTAATCAGAAAAGAATAACGGAGAATAAGAATCCAATCATGTTTGTCTTCAGTATTTTATTCTGTGTATCGTCTTATGAGTAGTTTCCAGATCTATTTGCATTTGAAGGATATATCAATGACCTCTTTACCGTTCACTGTTTCCGTTTTCATTGATGTGTGAGGGAACCGAACCATCTCAAGCTAGGTATGCTTTGTGAACATTAGATTAAATTTCGATAGGTTACTGCTCTAATTCGGGCCAGTTATTTGATAATGACGGATAAGGATCTGTTGGAATTTGTTAATGTCGTTTATATTGTGTTCGTCTATTATCTAGTTCAATAGCTAGTAGGTTAGGACAACATAGGCTCAAGTTCAAGTTTGGAGGGTTCTCAGGAATATTAATTAAATTTATTAAAAAAAAACGTTGCACACACTAGGAATTTCTTCCTGTATCGTGGGTGCGTTTACAAACATTTAAACTCACATACACAAGACACCCAAATCTGCAACAACTATCTGTAGGCCATATAAATATTTGGTCCGTGCGGGAATCAAACCCGCGACACGCAGCGCAACAGCCGATCGCTCAACCA
This sequence comes from Orthosia cruda, assembly GCA_964057195.1. Classification (NCBI taxonomy): domain Eukaryota; kingdom Metazoa; phylum Arthropoda; class Insecta; order Lepidoptera; family Noctuidae; genus Orthosia; species Orthosia cruda. The sequence goes on along the minus strand of OZ059855.1, from coordinate 11,464,796 downwards.
CTATGCCAACCGTGTCGTCGAGAATACGAGAGAATTGGTGCGAAAGAAAGGAAATGGTATTGATTTGTCACATCACGATACAATACATGAATTTCGCTTAAATTAAATCCTTAACATATAAGTAGTACTTAAATTATGTTAGAAAGGACAACAAAAAAAATAACAAAATGTTATAAAATATTAATCGGGGTATTTTTTTTGTTTCAGCCCCCACCATGATGTGTCAAACAAAACTATCATCAAACGACTGTAAAAAAGGAACAGATGTACACAAGTCATAAACATCGTCCGTTACGCACACTTAAAGTAACCTCGCTCTAAGAGCTTATGGTCACCCCCCTGTTCCTGTATTCGCTTCCTGAGCAAAGTGTATTATGATATTTTGCGACCGGAGTCTAGATTTGTGCTAGGTGCAATATGCTAGCCCCCTAAAACCAATACCAAACATAGCTGGTGAAATGTGGGTACCTATACATTAGGTACAGCTGAGACTCTAGACAAGTGGCATTTGATGTCAGCCAAGGCGATAGTCGAAATGTCAGAATGTAAGGGATTGATTACGTGATGTGGTCGACGGTGAATTATTCTTGCCTAGAAATAACCTATTCACTCCTGACTAGAAGACCCCTAGATTATAACTATTGGGAAACACAACCTTCGGCAGGAAATTCCACTCCTTATCTGTACCACAGATAATATAATACTAGCATAGCTGTACGCATAATAAAATGTTTAGTGTGTATGGGTTGGATGTTATCATGTATCGATAGCGCATCACCGTACGTCCTGTAGTCCGATGATGAAACGGCCTAGGCGGAATAAGATCATGCGATTCCATCGCACACTACCCGAAATGTAACCGTTAAAAAACCGACAAGCTGGCAACTCGGCGACGATGTTTAAGCTTTGACTTGACCAGCGCCTAATAGCCGATTAGCTTCTTGTCCCGCTTTTGGATCGACTCTAGTGCATCAAGCTGGTATTTGGCAGATCCGTCCCAGAGATGAGAACAATACTCCGTGCATGATCGAACTTGCGCTTGGTACAAGTTGGCCAGCCTCCTAAAACTAGGACCTAGCTGGCGACATGTGGGCATACGTTAGGTACACATGTTTACCTCTGCGGAGAGACAAGCGTGAAGTTATGTTCATTTTCTCAAAGTATAAAGAGTTCTCTCTCATTTTCTCAATATTTTCATAAATTAATTAAAAAAATGAAAAATATCCGACTGCTTAAAAAGCGAACTCATAAGACATAAACAAGAAGAAAATCGTGCTGTACGGTCGGAGGATACATATTCGCGAGCTGGCTGACCAAAACCAGATGTATCCTCCGACTGCACACATACATACATACACACATACATACTTACATATATATATACATACATAGACTGATAAACACATTACCCTCCTTCAGCAGTCGGGTAAAAAACGGCCAGCCAATACAACTTCTACTGCACATCAAACTATAAAACTTCAGTATAAAAGAAAACTATGTTTTTAAATTGCATTGCATTGTTTTCGAACAAAACCGTATTTGACGGTTGAAACCTCGTTGCAACAAAAGGTTGCCAGCCGCCATTGCTGTAACCGTCGCATGAAATTATGGTACAAATGGCCGTCGGTACTCCACTCTCTGCCGTTAACACCCCTATAATGGAAACAAGGAAAAATTGGAGCAATGCCTTGATTTATATTCAGAATAAATCTATTGCGGTTGAGGTTCTTTTATCGGTAGGAGTGTTATAGTAAAATAGTTTGTAAGCGGCTTAGTAAGACAATTGTTCCACTACCGACGATCAGCGAGAAGCGAGTAGAGCTAGAAACTTGTCAAGAGTTGGCGAGTAGCGAGCTGCCCTGCGTAAAACTATACGCGTTGGTTGGTCTCTCGGCGTGAGTTCTGACCGCCAAGCGATCATAGCTGAGCGAGTATATCTTTGATAGCTCTTGTCGCTGCGAAAAACTAGTGGTGAGAGAGTTATCACCGGTATAGTGAACAACCAGCGATCGACTATTAATATATGTGTCTCTTTTATTGAAACGCGATCTTCATCTTTTGTCCGTTTCTTCAGCGAGAAAATAGATTATAGCTAATCGCTTACTCGTTGGAGGTGGTAAAAGTGCCTAAAGAGTGAGTTGTGAATAGTGTTCTAGTAATTACATCATCATCATTTCAACCGAAAGACATTCACTGCTGCACATAGGTTTCACCCAGGTCCACCGGATTCCCGCAACCCTAACGAGCAGCCTAATTGCGTAAATGAGTTTGGCAGGGCAAAGGAAACAAGTTCTTGACAGAGAGACAGAAAAAGAGAAAAGGAAAAAAGAAAGAGAGTAATTTCCTATAAATGTTTTCGGTATTGTGTAAATAATTTAGAATCCCTCCACCCTATGGGTTGAATTCACATATCCTTTCTATAACCTATCCCCTTTCGAGTCTATTAAGCAAAACTAAACTCGTTATTTTTTTCATTTTCATTAGCGAATTCATTTACGCAATTAGGGTGCAGGTCAGCTCTAGTACAAAAGGTGTACTCACTTGTGCTGAAATCTTTAGTAAATATTGGCGTGATGTATGAAACATCTGTGGATACATTTAAATTGAATTATTTTTGTTAGGATCATAGAAAAGATACCTATAGATATTCGTTTGAACCTGCGACCCGTCATTACGGATCGAAATGAGTTGCTTAGAAACTGCGCTACGGATTTGAAACAATGGCGCTATTGTGATATTGGAATGTTCATCGCAAACATAGCAACTTTGCGTAGTAAACAATCAGCTATCATTAAGAACACATATACCAACTATTTATCTATAAAATATGGGCATACTAGCTACTGCCAGTGGATTCTCCCGTGTGATTATTATCCTCAGATTACATAATTCCGGGATGGAAGTATTGTATGTCCTAATCCAGGACTGTTCTACCTGCGTGCCAAGTTTCATCCAAATCCTTTCAACCATTACGGCGTGAAAAAATAACGGATAGTTAATTTCACATTTCAAATATTATTAGTATCGATTTCGTATATATTACCTCATCAAAAACATAAATGTGAAAAAGGGAGCCAAGTTCAATACTAAAAATATGCGCGGTTCTTGACTACGCTCAAAGAATTGGGATCTAAATGGGTGCCAAGTTCTGTATCCTGAAATTTATTTACTTCCAATACTAAACCAATGTATAGTTTATGTATTTGTGTATCTGTCTGTGGCATCATAACTTCTAAACGGATGAACTGATTTTGATTTAGTTTTTTTTGTTTGAAAGGTGACATTATCGGGTAAGTTCTTAGCTGTGGTTGATGAAAACCGTTTCAGCCATTCAAAAGATATAGGCGTGTGCGTGAATTGTGTATTTGCGCGAGATATCGTGTCGGCGGTTTTTAATTTTTACTTGTTAAAATGTTATCTCACCAATAGTTAATTTTTCCGGAACAAACAAACATTTTGCCACCACATCCTCACTCCGAATATATTTTCATAAACTCAGCACGGAAAGAGACGTACATATGTTATCAACTTTTAAACCGTCTGGTTGCGGGTGGTTCATAACGGGCTCGTCAACAAACTTGTTGTGAATATTTTCGGTTACGTCGCGGCTTGCGGCTCAGAAAATGAGAGCCTCGTTCGGATGAGGCATAGAAAATGGACCGTCCGGCCTTTGTACTCACACCTGTTATTAAAACTCCTGTGAAGCGTACCAAGCCCGCTGTGTGAAATATCTTCCTGTTTACATATATTTTACATTAGTAGCCTCGTGATTTATAGTCGCCTCAGACAATATTCAATCTGCCAAGCCAATCCCCAACTAAGGGGACAGCTTTCAGTCTAATTGGAGATATTTTTAACCCCCCACGGAAAAAGAGGGGTGTTATAAGTTTGACGTGTGTACCTGTGTGTTTGTGTATCTGTCTGTGGCATCAAAGCTCCTTAAACGGGCGAACAGAAATTGTATTTTTTTTTTAAATGTGACTTTGTCGACAGTGTTCTTAGTTATGTTTGATGCAAATCGTTTCAGCCGTTAAACAGTTGTGGGCGTTTTACTGTTCGAATCCGGTGTTTTCGCAAGATATTGTGTCATAATTACGCGTTCAATAGAATGTCGATGTCACATATCTTCGAATTTTTGGTCCTTGGACATGCCGGTTTCCTCACGATGTTATCCTTCACCGTTTTCAGAGCAGTGGTGATGAAATAATTTACACAAAGTAAAGCGCCTGCCTGGTTCAAACTCACGACCTACGATACGTAAACCGGGCCGTTACCGCTGGGCTACCACTGCTGCAAAGTTAATTTATATCTATATATTAATTCATATAAACACTGGGAAATGTAGTTGGTTTCACAATTGGACGTAGTTTTTGTAATACTTGCTGTAAAATGTACATAATGTGTCAAGGGCGGGCCCAGCATTATTTTCAGGGAGGGGCACAAGGGGCGGACGGGCAAAAAAATCAACAATAAATGTTAAAAATAAACTTGAAGTATCATACTTCAAGTTTATTTCTACAAGTTCAAGAAAAATGTAATGTTTAATAAAGACAATTTTCTTTCATGTGTACTGCTAAACATGCCTAACACTTCATTAGCGTACATTTTGGCCGCAACGTCTTGATGGATATGCATTAAAGCAATCCATTTAAACGCTCTTCTGTCATCCTGTTGCAAAGATATGACTTTAATCAGCGTAAGGTGGAGAAAGATCGCTCGGCAGTGCTAGTAGTCACTGGAAACGCAATTCCAGCCAGAAGTAGACAAGAGTTTTACTCATGTTCTTTCTGTATATATTCATATATTTTAACAACTCTAATAATTTGATTTACTTCTAAGTATGTACTGTGATAGATTCTTCACAATATACAAAAATACCGTCGTTAACTGCCCCTGCCCTCCCCTCCCCCCTTAAATCCGCCCTTGTAATGTGTCACTGATGTTTTACCAAAATAAATAAAATAAAACACAGCTACTGACAACGCTTATTTTAATAAGCACATTACTATGATATGGCGCAGATATCAACTTAGACCGGACTGTTACGCGGTGCTAATCTATAAGGATCGCCGAGACAGCATTGACCCAAATCAACACTGCACACGGCTCGACCACGCAGTGCAGCGTCAGCAGAAACGTGCCGCGCGATGACGACAACAGCGGCTTCGCAATAACGGAAACGCGGACCCAAATTCATAATTGATTCACACTTCGAACATTGTAAACCTCTTAGAAATAATTAACTTGTAACTTTTAGTATAATTAAATTTTATTAAATAACTTTTGCTTTTTTTTGGATCCTCCGGTTGTAGCCCACGTAATTGGCGCAGTCGGTAGGATACCAGTAAAGTAGAGTCAGTGTCGTATCGAACGATTAGTCTACGGGTATCCGAACCTACGGGAGCTGCAGTCCAGAGGAGAATCCGACTCTCGATTCGTCAAGAAGAAGCAATGCTGTAAGTCCTTGAATCTTTCAAGTCCTTGCCTATCTTACCCTTAAGTATCCTTGAATATCACAAGCCCTAAGTTTAATCCTTACTATATTCTTATATCCTGTCCAATCTATGTTCATGATATTATTTTTACTTATAATTTCTGTATGTGTGTAAGTTTTTAGCGTTCAAGATTTTCCATCCAACGGAATATCGATCTGATAGGTTAGATAATAGTGACCGAAGCGGGAGTAGGCTCGCGGCTATAGACGAGAACAGGAATTTAGGCGCGATGTCGAGCGACGACGTAGACACGATTTATAAATCCCTGAGATTAGTGCCGGAGTTCGACGGGAACCCGCACGTACTAACCCGTTTCATTAGTATATGTGACCAGTTGGTAGTTACTTATTTTAAAACCGCAAAAGGTTATGAACTAACGAATTTAGCCCTCATTAACGGAATTTTAAATAAGGTTACGGGACCCGCTGCTAGGCATATTAATTCCAATGGTATCCCGGATACCTGGCAGGGTATTCGATCCGCCCTGATCAATAACTTTGCTGACCGTCGAGATGAGACCGCTTTATACAGCGACTTATCCTTGCAAACCCAGGGTTCCAGTAGCCCTCAAGAATTCTATGAAAGGTGCCAAAACTTATTTAGCACCATAATGACTTATATCTCGCTTCACGAGACAGTTAACACCACTATTGAGGCTAAACGAATGCTATATAAAAAGTTAACCCTCCAAGCTTATCTGAGGGGTCTTAAAGACCCCCTAGGCTCTAGAATACGTTGCATGCGTCCCGAGTCCATGGAAAAGGCATTGGAATACGTGCAAGACGAACTAAACACGCTTTACCTGCAACACCGCAATGAGGGAGGACCCAGTAGAAAGGACTGGGCTCAACCACAACCGAATCATCATTTACCTTTGAACAATTTCACCCCCAAAGTAAACCCTGTTAACGTTCCTGTCATGCCTGGACCATCAAAACAATTTGCGTTCAATACGCCTGGCCCGCAGCGACAGCAGTCAATGCAGCCTTATGCTCAAGGATGGAGGCCCAGCATGCCTATGCAACAGCAACCCCGTGGCTTAACCCGTACACAACAAATGATGCGCGCCCCCTTGCCATTTTATCACCCGCAAAGTAACGTCTTTAGAATGCCTCCTAGACCTCAACCGCAACCACAATCAAGTTATAATAACGCACCTAAGCCAATGAGCGGCGTTAGTCCTTTTGTGCCCAAAACCTTGCCACCCTCAGGTCGCGATTGGAGACAGTATGGTAATCCACCTCCGAACAACTATTTCAGGACACGCGAGGTTAATTTTAACAACTTAGACTACGACTATGATTATAGTAATTGTTACTATGCCGATTACGAACAAGATTATTATACTAACGAACAGTACCCCGAATCTGGATATTATGAGGATTCGTATCCCTACCACGACACTCCTTCGGTAGAAGAGGTAGACCAAGATACCCAACCTGCTGAAAATTTTCAGAAGGTATCCAAATTAGAAAAACCAAAATAGAGCTCAACTTTCATATACAGAGGCAACTCGGATTTATTCAGATTCAGGATCCACCACTTAAGTTACTAATTGATACAGGAGCCAATCAATCGTTTATAAGTCCAGAAGCCGTAAGCAAATATTTTAACCATATACCACTAAACTATGAGCCATTCGAAGTAACGAATGTTCACGGGACGTCTAAGAATGACTATTCCATTACTTTGCCATGCTTTTCAGAATTAAACGAACATTCAGATGTTACATTATTCGTTTACAAATTTCACAATTACTTTGACGGACTCCTAGGGTTTGATTTGCTTGAAAATTGGGGAAGTAAAATCGATCTTAACCGTAAATTACTAATAACACAGAATGCACAACTACCTATACAGATGTATGACTCACGCAATGTTAATTTGTATGAGGACATAATATCAGCTAATTCATCCAAGTTAGTTAGAGTACCTATTAATACGTTGGATGGTGAAGTAATGATCGAGGATCAAGTCATCTGTAGTTGCTTAATTTCAAACTGTATAACTAATGTTAAAAATAACCGTGGCTGGGTGGAGATTACTAACCCTACGTGTAACGACATCATCTTTTCAATGGACCGCCCCGTAGAGGCTGAGCTATTTAACATTGAAGTTGAAGGTACTGCAATTCCATCAGATCGTGTTAATGCCGTACTTTCTCGTCTCAGAACGGAACATTTAAACCCAGAGGAACTTGCTAACTTAAAAAACCTCTGCGCGAACTATGCCGACGTCTTTTATCTCGAAGGCGAATCATTGACATTCACAAATAAAGTGAAACATCGCATCCGAACAACTGATGAAATTCCAGTACACACAAAAACTTATAGATATCCCTATGTCCACAGACAAGAAGTCAGAGATCAAATAAGCAAAATGCTTGATCAAAATATAATACGACCATCAGATTCGGCCTGGAGTTCCCCTATTTGGATCGTACCCAAAAAGGCGGATGCTTCTGGCAAGGTTAAATGGCGACTTGTCGTGGATTTCCGAAAAGTCAACGAGAAAACGATTGATGACAAGTATCCCATACCCAACATTACAGACGTACTCGACAAATTAGGTAAATGTCAATATTTTAGTACCCTGGATTTAGCCAGCGGGTTCTATCAGGTCGAAATGAACCCTGAAGATATACATAAAACGGCGTTTAATGTGGAAAACGGCCATTATGAATTCCTTAGAATGCCGATGGGGCTTAAAAATTCTCCATCGACATTTCAAAGAGTTATGGATAATATCCTTAGAGACCTAAACCACATCTGCCTGGTATATCTGGATGACATTGTAGTGTTCAGTACATCCCTGCAGGAGCATATTAATAACCTGGAAAAAGTATTTAAAAGATTGCGAGAATCTAACTTTAAAATTCAAATGGATAAGTCCGAATTTTTAAAGTTAGAAACTAGCTTTCTAGGCCACATCATTTGCAACGAAGGTGTCAAGCCAAATCCAGACAAAATTAAAGCCATAGAAAACTACCCTCTTCCTAAAACAGCAACAGAAATCAAACGTTTTCTCGGCCTGATCGGTTATTATAGGAAATTTATCCCGGATTTTGCTAAATTAACTAAACCACTAACTCAATGTCTGAAAAAGGGTAGCAAAATAACTTTGGATCAAAAATACATTAATTGCTTTGAGCACTGTAAAAAACTCCTTACTAACGACCCTATTCTGCAATATCCAGATTTCAATAAAGAGTTCATTCTAACAACCGACGCATCTAACGTTGCGATCGGCGCCGTCCTATCCCAGGGAGTAATAGGTTCAGATAAACCCATAGCGTACGCTTCACGTACTTTAAATTCTAGCGAGTTAAACTACAGTACCATTGAAAAGGAATTGTTAGCAATTGTTTGGGCCACCAAATATTTTAGGCCGTATTTATTCGGTAGAAGATTTAAAATAATTACTGACCATAAACCCCTTCAATGGATCATGAACTTGAAGGAACCCAATTCGAGACTCACAAGATGGCGGCTAAAACTGAGTGAATTTGATTTTTCAATAGAATATAAACAAGGTAAATGCAATACTAACGCGGATGCTTTATCACGGCTTGAAATTAATAATGAAGAACTAATGTCTATTGTAGCTAACCCTTCAGAAAATAACCCTGCCCTTGATGACTCTAGAACCATCACGGCTACGGAACCCGCGGATGACTCGGGTACCGCTACAGTCCACACAGATAATGAGAACCCCATCCTAGAGGTTCCCATTTCTGACGATCCATTAAACAAGTTTACGAAACAGATTATTTTTAATGTAGTAGGAGATATAAAGGGTCGAACAATTGTAACAAAACCCTTTGACACCCACACACGAATCAACATTCAAGTGTCAGAATCAAATTTAGAGGAGGACGTAGTTAATGCAATAAAAGAGTACGTTCATCCTAAAATTAAAACAGGGCTACTAATAAATCCAACTTTAGGCATGTACTCAATAATTCCCATTATTCAAAAGAACTTTAAAAATTCATCAATGACCTTAACGTTAACCAAAAAGGAATTGGATAACGTTAGAGAGTACTTGAGGCAACAGGAAATTATTAACAAGCATCATGATGGGAAAACTAACCACAGGGGTATTAACGAAACTTACTTAGCTCTATCTCATAAGTACTACTGGCCGAAAATGCGCGAACATATAACGAAATTTATTAACGAATGTACTACTTGTGGTCAGGCAAAGTACGACCGCAATCCGACCAAACAACAATTTAAAGTAGTTCCACCAGCAAGTAAACCATTTGAAATAGTACACCTCGATTTATTAACTATTCAAAGCGAAAAGTTTCTAACTTTAGTAGATTCATTTTCAAAGTATGCTCAGGCGTATTACTTAAGAGATGGAACAGCCATAAGTGTAGTACAAGCCTTGCTTAGCTTTTGCACTCACCATGGAATACCATCTACCATCGTTACTGATAACGGGACAGAGTTTACTAACCAACTAATAGCAGAATTCACAAGGTTACACAAAATTCAACACCATAGGGTTGCACCACATACTCCGAATGAAAATGGTATAGTTGAGAGATTCCACGCTACCATATTGGAACACCTTCGTATCCTTAAATTAAGTCAAAAAGGTGAATCCGTGACTAACCTCATGCCCTACGCCCTCCTAGCTTACAATAGCAGTATCCATAGTTTCACAAAATGTAAACCTATCGAAGTTATTACCGGACATTTTGATCCCCGCGATTCCTTTGACATAGATTTATCCGCTCATTTGCTACAGCAGTATATGACTAGTCATAAAGAGAAAATGACTACTGCATATAATGCAATACATGAGCTATGTATCGAAACCCGCAAGGAGTCTACTGATAGTCGTAACCGTCAACGCGAACCAGAAGTCGATTACTCACCTGAACAACAGATTTTTGTAAAGAATCCATTTGCTTCCAGGCAAAAATTAGCTCCTCGATACACTCATGACGTTGTTATGGCGGACCTCCCTATCCATATCTATACAAGGAAGAAACGCGGTCCTGTTGCGAAGTCTAGGCTAAAAAGGGTTCCTAAAACCGCCCGATTGTTACAGGAAGCTCCTGATTCTACACCTGTTCCTGCGAACAGCTCTATCTCAAGAAATAAGACTTGAGAGCCTGGACGATGGACCTGGGATTGTACCCTTTAAATTAGGCCCAGCTAAGATCTTATCACACCACCATTCCTTCATACAATACGTTAATTTAGACACTCTACAAGATAAAATAAATTCTATTGATAGCCAATTACTAACCAGCAGCCCTAATCTTAATAACCAAACCAAATCATTATTCCAGCCTCATATAGATTACCTGAGATCCAAACTCAATAGTGTATCCGAACAATTAAAATCTTTCGAGATAACTCGTGTAAAAAGAGGGCTCATAGATGGTCTCGGTAGTGTTGTGAAAAGCATTACAGGAAATTTAGATTATACCGACGCATTACATTATAATCAAGCTATAAAATCTCTCGAAAACGATGAACACAAATTAGTCACTGAATTCAATCAGCATGTTAGTCTAACAAAAGAGATGTCCACTCAATATTCTAAAATCATTGACGATATTGTAGATAACCAGAAAAAAATGGCAGCCCTACTAAATAGAATTAACGAAAGCAACGCAGATAGAGATCATGATTTGATAAAATACGCACATTTAGCTCAAATACTTATTATCCTTAGCGATAACGTAGATGCAGTTTCACAGGAACTAAACCGGCTGCAGAATGTTCTAGCATTTATAAAAACCTCTACAATGCACCATTCCATTCTCAGCATAGACGAAATACGCGCTATAATAAATAAATTAACAAGTTTATATAGTAGTGAGAAAGTAGTAGATATAGATATAAGAGAATATTATAATATAATGAAGTTAGGTTCATATTATGTAAGCAATAATATAGTTATAGTATATAAGTTTCCAATATTTCAACCGCATACATACGATCTATATAAGTTATCAATAATACCTAACAAATATCATGAAGTCCTCATTCCATCCTCTCCTTTCCTAGCCATCTTCCAGAAAGATTCTAAGAACATAGAGGCTGAATGCCCGAAGACCAGCAAGTGGTTCATATGTGAGGAGAAACGAAGTCTACAGAGTCATTCCTCTCAAGATTGCATACACGAACTCATCACCACGCAAAGGAAAAGTTCAACATGCAAACCTGTCGCTATCACCTTGGACCAGCCAGCGTACGAGGAACTTGATGATAGATACTACACCATCAGCTTCCCGGTTCCCACGAAGGTTCATCTCTCCTGTGGACAAGACCTGTACAAAGAAGTTCAAGGAAGTTACTTACTCACCATACCGCAGGACTGTTACATAGAGACACCACAGATCACTATCGCCAATAAGAAAAATCGTCTGAAGGGTCACGTATTGAAGATTATGGACCTACCTCTAGAAGACATAGATAATCAGCTTCCAGTCCCGACACTAAAATTGAACTCAATAAACTTGGACCACCTACATGCAGCCAATATGAAGATAATGCAACAACAGCCACATATTCCAGCTAAGAATGACTACGGAATCTACCACACCACGATTCCAATGTACATAGCACTAACCGGTGCATGTGCACTCATGGGTTACTTTATCTACCGACGGTACTGGTCAAAATCTAAGAAGACTCCAGACGAGGAACCACAATGTCACCCAAGGTGTCCAGGAAGAATTTACGCTCTTCCCGAACCTAAAGAGAGGATAAGCTGCAACCAACCCCCACCTCAATTTACTACGAAAATCATCGGTGGTGGCTGCTCTTCGGGGGGAGGTGTTACGCGGTGCTAATCTATAAGGATCGCCGAGACAGCATTGACCCAAATCAACACTGCACACGGCTCGACCACGCAGTGCAGCGTCAGCAGAAACGTGCCGCGCGATGACGACAACAGCGGCTTCGCAATAACGGAAACGCGGACCCAAATTCATAATTGATTCACACTTCGAACATTGTAAACCTCTTAGAAATAATTAACTTGTAACTTTTAGTATAATTAAATTTTATTAAATAACTTTTGCTTTTTTTTGGATCCTCCGGTTGTAGCCCACGTAATTGGACTAAAAATATAATATTATAATAACATTAATATGTTTTCAGACGGACAGGATAACAAAGAGGTTGCATCATCACGCGAGTCTATGGTGTATTGAATCAGTAATTCCATTCGTTACATAACATACAGGTGGGTAGCTCTGCCTATCCCCTTAACACAATCCCTTATTTTCCTTTAAAGCACTCATGGGAATTGATGGTCCACCATTGTTCTTTTTCCTATGCAAACGTACGTATATATACATATAGATAGGAAAGGATTATTCTCCAAACTAGCAAAAAGTAAAAAAGTTAATTAAAAAAACAAAAACCCGACTGGTTGAAAAGCGAACTAAAAAGAGACATAATATATTCGCGAACTGGCTGACCAAAACCAGATTTATCCTCCAACTGCACATCATGATTTTCATCTTGTTTATATGGCGCCTAAAAGCCGCCATTTTTCTATTTTCCAATTTTAATGTAGCCAGTGACACGCAGGGTTAAGATATATCGATTGAAGTAAGAATAATCAAAATTGGCCGAATAGGTCCCTAAAACGCCACAAAGAAACAAACATACATAGTCTGATAAACACCGTAGTCGGGTAAAAGTAACCCGACTACGGTTTTTTTATTTACCATCAACATCGGATGAATAGTTTAGGCTCTACGGAGAAACATACGTAAATTCTAACATACATACATTGAATGCTAATATCATAACCCTTCCTTTTGGCTTCGCCGTAGTCGGGTAAAACATACGCCGTTCAATTTCGAAAAGATGGCAATATTTGCATTTTACAATTTCAATATTAGGAATATCTACTACATACCAATATTTCAGGCTCACTCTCTAGGGACGTGGGAATATCAGACAAAGGGAGCAACTCAATAAAAGAGTCTAACACATTGCCTTTAAACGTTTTCGGTATTGCGTAAATAATTTAGAAAGGGTACGTCCTCCACCCTATGAGTTGAATTCAAACATCCTTATCATGCCCTATCCTCTTTCGAGTGTATTACGCAATACGAAAGTCGTCATTTAAAAGGTGTCTTCATCGTTACCTATACGTGTTCTTTCCCGGATTAACTTACGCAATTAGGCTGCTGTACGCAGAAAAAAAATCGATTCAAAATGAAATTCATTCTTGTTCGCAGTAACAGGTGTATCTATCCGAACATTTCTTTCATAAAAATGTTTCGCAGTACAGCACATTGAATACGTTGCATAAAATGAGATGATGCAGCGCATTGAAAGCAAATTTGTGAAGTGGAAACCTGTGAATATTCTGGAGCATTGAATGGGAGAAATAACGGCGTGGGCACCAGCTGTCGGTGAGGCATAGCGGCTCGGCCTTTACGAATACAGTACGATGATTGCACGCATAGAACACGATTTGAAAATCTATTCAGCTCGTATTGTGGAGTGCTTACATTTATTTTTGAACCAGAAAATGTAGGTGGTACACGCCGTAATATGCGTGTTGAAACAGTTTAAGTATGATTTGAAGTGAAGTGGATATCTGCAAAAAAACCTACGCTTACAAAAATAACTGATGCGATGAAATCTTAAAAGACAGAATTCTCGTAAGTGTCTTAGATAATTTAAACAAAAAAACGCTTTTTCTACTTGTTAAAATCGCGAAGATTTCGACCAAGGTTGGTCAGTTCTGGAGTAAGCAAAAAGGCATCAATCGATCTAAAGTGCTAATGCCTGGCTGAAAATCGAAGGTCGACATACGAAACGGTAACTTGAAGCGAATAATTCATGTATCTGGGTCTGTGGTCGCTTTAGGAAGCCTATAAATAGCACTAGACCGTCGAGATTCTGCCAAGAAGCAGATGGAAACTTTTGTGACCCGAATTTCATCACCGAATATAAAGTCCAACTTCTTATCGGCGGAAACTTCTATATTTCTTGGGTTTCAAGTCGCAATAGAAATTTCTTTACACGAAACTTGCTCTTTCAAACGTGAAAATATCACGCTTGAAAAAATAAAATGGAGCGAGTTAGTGCAAGTGTAAAACCGTGTTCGCTTTACAATTTTGTTCCCAAAAGATTGCTAAAGTTTTCCCATGTATGTAAGTTGTCACATGTAAGCAAATGTGCATACAATCGCACGGACTTGCGACAAGTCGTACGTGCGACAAGTCTTACGTCCGAAACGTCGTTAACTCGCAAGTTTTTCCAACGGAATACTTGATGCGATATATATGCAAGTACTGAAGTATTTCAAACGACTTCGACCGCAAGCAAACCTGATTTTTAACTCACTTTTTAAACTATTGAAGTTTTGACGTCGGAGTCGAATTTAAAAGAGGCATTGCGGTATGTTTGTGATTTAAAGTGCAGAGCTGGTTGGCTCACTAAACTATCAACTGCGGCTCACACAAAAACTTTTAAAACTGACTTATTTGCTTGAATTTTTGTAGATCTGTGAATAAGATATCTGGAATTCTGTCTTAAAGTAGGCTTTGGTTTAGTGAAGGTCGTGAAGGAAGGCTGTATTTTATATTTAGACTTCATTTACTTAGGGTCTTAAAGACCGTAGTCTTTTTGTGTAAGCAGAAAAAAGATCTTTATACAATCTACTGAGTTAAAGTTGTCTAGGTTTTTATAGTCCCAGCCTGGCGGAGCGAACACACCAATTTCGTAAACTTATTCAGTTTGACTAACTCGCTGGTCTACTGTTGAGTATGTCATGAGTTTGAATCCCTGGTCGGCAAAATGTTGTTGTGTTTTTCAATCTGAAATTTCTTACAAGAAGCTTGCACCTAATTGCGAAAGTGAATTCGGAAAGACAACGGGTTTTGACTCCATCAATCGACCAATCACGTCTTTCATCTTGCATCCACTGCCTATCCCTTCGGAGCATACGGCGTGATGTTATGATGTATCTGGCAGAGCGAACATACGAACTCTGTAAACTTTTTCAGTTTAATTTCCCGTTATTAATATCACAGTTGATGATTGATATCACCTCGTTACCGTTTAATTGGACGTCCTGTTACGCCAAATTGATTGATATGGGCAATTAGGTTTTCGAATAAATTAATTAAGGGCAACATTCAATTATAACGGGTGGTAAATTAATGCGGGTAAATAGTACTTAGTTTGAATGGATTTGAAGTGAGCATGTTTTTGACCGACGAAAGAAAAAGGTGGTTCTTAATTTTACAAGTATATTTTTCTGTATGTTCACGCATAACTTTTTATAGGGTGGTCCGAGTTCAATTTTTTTTTTATTTGATGAGAATATCTAAAAGATGGTCCAATTTAAATTTTAAAAATAAAATCTACCTCTGTAGGTAGAAAAAAAGGATTCATTGATAATTTTCCCACTGAAATTTTAATTATGAAACGATTCTGTTGCAATTAAGTAAATTGAAAAACTTTTTAACAAAAAAAATAACCACGTAATAAGGAACTGAAAAGCAAAAAATAAAAATAAACTTTTGCTCTAGCATTTTAAGGCGGCGCCAAACAAACCATTAACGAAGATTAACCTAGCTACAATCATTCTACGGTTTAGATAATTAATTTGCATGTTTGTTTGTTTGCCGCCAACTCAGTATGCTGGACTAAAAGTATTTTTAATTTTTGCTTTTCAGTTTCTTATTTCGTCGGTTCAAATGTTTGTTAAACAGCTTTTTTGTTCTCACAAACTATCGTATTACAGTCGAACTCTGTCTGTGACTGTGGTAACAATTCAACTACGAATATCACCCTTACTGGTACAACGTAAAGGTGCTCTCAATGCCAGATAATTAACAATGATTTGTGTTTGACTGTACCTACTGAATGGTTGGTATTATAGCCGTACGTGCGTGATAAGGGTTAGTATACAATTCTACTATATTTAACCCCACATTACCTGTGAATAGGTGTATTAATTACGAAAGAATTGTACATGTCAAAATATTTTTTCCTTTTTTCCTAAACATGAAAAAACATGTACTTGTTTTTTTATTTATGGTATATACCGTTTTATATATATACTGGTGAAGGACCTCTGGGCCGTCCTGGTTCTACATCAGAAGTGGGATTCGACGTAAAAATAATGCTAGTAAAAATGGCGGTTACATTCTTGCAAAAAAAATTACGGTGTTGTTTATCCGGGATCAACGTAGGACTGATTTAAATAATCATAGAGTTTTCTGCGACCACCCTCAGTCTTGAATAGTTTTCTTTTTTTGTAAGGATCGTAGCAGGTGGCGTTCTGTAGTTTCTGCCTACCCCCATGGGAAAAATGCGTGAGTTTATGCATATATATATATACCGTTGAGTAGTAAACTGATTGTAGTGTATTTAGTTCTCATGCCATGAATTCCAGAGGATTCATGTGTGTACACAGATAATCATTGATTTGATATCCCCAGACAAGGGCTGAAAACTAGATTATTTATCATAGTTAAATTCATAGTTAACTAATTGACATTAAAAATTAAATGGTTTAATGATTTTGTAATATTTTTTGTTATTTGGCTTGATATTAAATATTTATTGTATTTTGATACTAGGTTGTAATTTATGTGTAAGATTTTGCATGCCCTTATGACGGCAGAGCATAGAGAACATAAATAAAAACTTGTATAACATCTTTACCCCTACATAAGTCGGCAAATAAATAAATTTGAATTTGAATTAATGGTATGGAAAACTAATAATGTCTGATTTAGGTTTATTTTTCAGTCAAAGTTTAATTTATTTAATTAACATAGTAGAATAGAATAGTATAGATTATTCTTAATTGTAATAAAAGTTATAAACATTTACAAGAAAAACTGTACAAACATGAAAACAGCAACAACTGTGAAAACATTGTACCCATGTTTATTTACCAAACTAGCTTCTCCCTCGCCAAAATTACCGAAGAAGCTCAAAGCTCCAGAGCCTTGAGCATCGATGCCGAGTTGCCAGCTTGGCTTGGTTTTTTGTCTGTTGCATTATGGGGAGTGTGCGATGAAATTACATGATCTAATTCCGCCTAGCCCGTTCCATCATCGGACAAGACGTTCGGCGATGCGCCATCGATACATGGTGGACATCCCACCCATACGCACTAAATATTTTGAGAATACTTTCATTGTGCGTTTTTTGCTTACAATCAGGTGACATAGTGGTCAAGCGCGAGCCTATTAATAATAATTTAAAAAAAAACAACATCCGGCATAAAATGTATCGAAATCAGAGCTCTTCAGCTTTGTGTCAAAAATCATCCAAATTCATTAACCTATTTAACCGAAGGACGGGTATATACAAACTTCCATTTAATACAAGTAAAGAAATAAAAATATTAAGAATAAGGGCAGAACCCAAGCCAGCAAAAAGAGTGTTAAAACAACACATCTACACAAAACTTGTACAGTAACAACCTGCATAACACTTCTAAGTAATATCCCCAAACTGACAGCAAGTGTTATAGTTACAGCTGTAAGGACTCTATAATGGAGCTTCGTTTACTTAACCCAGCTCTCTACCTACCCCGCCCCAAGACGGGGTTGTTATGGTTCGAGAAAAAATCGCTAAAAACCCTGTCATGTACACATATTGTTGGAGGGATCTTTGTCAATATTTTAGTTGTGTTCTATGTTTATTTATTTTATGGAAATTCTTATTGAGAATTTTTGACGTAGATAAATACTTAGTTAATACATTATGTATTTTTTGTGTGATTTCTGGGATGCTTCCATAATAAAGGTTGTTCATATTTATGAGTGCCCCCATCCCCTGAAAGATTGTCGTCGAATTAAAAGTCAGCCTGTATAGACGGAAATCATGGATTGTTTTTCCGTGGATTAAATCATTTAGTTGCAAAAAATAAACTGACTTCAAAAACATAACACAAAAAAGTGCAAAATGACTTTCGTTTCGGAAGTCGGTGTCTTTGGTACCTCTTGTTTTTATAATTTTTTGACATTGACTTCCGAAACAAAAGTTATTTTGCATTTCCAGTATTTTGTTTTTGAAGTCGGTTTATTTTAGTGTTTTTTCTTTCTCTTTTTAGTTGTTATAGTACACCATCACTAAAAATGAGCAATGTCTATAGTACGGTATCTAAAGGATTGACAAAATACCCATGATAACCCATATTACACATTCGTGCTGTTTGTCTCTAAAGAGTTCGGTTGTATGCTCCATATCTTGAAAACCGCTAGACCGATTTTTATGAAACTTATACTTTTTCCTAAGTTGAGAGATACTCAATCCAACACAACAATAACGATCCGATAAGTAGTTTCGGAGTAATGCGTGGACAAACATATATATAAACATACAAACACACTTATGAAATTTTGCACACGTGTTTAGTAGCCCACATAGAATAACAATATTGTGCAGTACCAACAATATTACATACATACGTTTCGAATTTATTAACTTCTTTTTCTTGAAGTCGGTAAAAAATATGAGTAAACCAGTGGCCCATTCAATAAAATTAACTCGTCCTTTATATGCAAATAATTTTCTTCTTGATTTTATTTTGCGTTAATAACACCATTCGAATCTTTACAAATACGTCGAATACAGCCGTATTATGTAAAGTGTGCGGTAGTAAACAGTCGTACATCACGGCACACTGATTAGTGGTCACCCGAGCGTAGCCTAGCTCACAACACGGCAAAAATATTCAATATTCGCAGCCAATACAGGCGGCCGTGGGAGGGGGTGGGCGCACCCTACCGGTCCATTACCCCCTTTGCCCCCCGCCACTTTTATAAGCCGAAATAGTGTGCAATAAAACGGTACCACCGGCCACTGCCCACAGCAAAAAAATACACTCCCTAAAATTATTCTTCTGAAAACCGAACTAGTGGAGATACTACACCCGTGCAGCCGTACCATACACCACACACGCCGTTTTCATACCCCGATGAAAAAACCTCATCGAAAAGTTGGATTTCCATCCTGAATTTAGCGTGCTTTCATGACTCTCAATAGTCTACCTTTTGATAGCTACCTCTCGAAATTAGTTCTAAAAATACTTCGCATTCGTTTGCGGTATAAAAACTGGCCTGTCTAATTTAATATTTCATGAAAAGAAAACGCGGCCTAGCTATCTACTACTACGCAAAATTTTTAATTATGAAGCAACAGTAAACCCTTTAGCTCAGAAAAAAAAGCCAATAAAAACAACAAATTATCTAAATTGTTTCCGGGGAACGTTTAGTTCGTTCTATTTTATTTGGTTCTAAAAAGTTGCGTCAGTTTGTTTCAGGGCTTTTTGTAAAAAAAGTGTTCGTTGGAGCGCGTCGGCGGGCTTGTCACACACTTGCAGTAAATGTGGCCGTCATACAAAGTAAATATAACTGAACCAACAAACTGCAATATGAGCTTCGCGGATTTATCTATTTTATTTAATAAAGTACCTTTCAGTACTTGAAACGGGTTCGGCACTTTTTTCATCAAATGTCATAGTGCTTGAAATATTCATATTTTCTGACAGCACGTTGTTGTGAGCAAAAATCAGGATGTGTGTGAGCAAAAATCAGGATGTTGTAAATCAATCCAAAAATATTTTCCATGTGGGAAAGGTTTGTGAAGAATTTACGCGTAGTCGGTTAGCAATTTGCGATGGTGTAGCTGCAATCAGCGTTGCCGCGTAGCCGCGTAGCGCTAGCTATGGCGTAGCAACCACGCTACGACGAATAATGGAGTTCATCGTACTTTTTGTTACTAGTGATTGCAGTATGAAACCTTGAGTTCATGGCATAAGTTTACTGCCTCCTTTTATTTTCTAAATCGATGTTGCGAGTATGTTAGATGGCTCTAAAGATTGTTTAGAACTAAATCACTACATAGTATAAAAGAAAGTCTCGCACCGCGTTTGTACGCGATAAATTCAAAAACTACTGAACGAATTTTCATGTGGTTTTCACCAATAGAAATAGTGAGAAACGAGGAAGGTTTTTATATATAATTTGTCACGGGCGAAGCCGGGGCGGGTCGCTAGTGTGTACTAAAACACAAT
This sequence comes from Orthosia cruda, assembly GCA_964057195.1. Taxonomy (NCBI): domain Eukaryota; kingdom Metazoa; phylum Arthropoda; class Insecta; order Lepidoptera; family Noctuidae; genus Orthosia; species Orthosia cruda. The sequence continues at coordinate 11,444,262 of OZ059855.1, read as the reverse complement.
TTAGCACAATTAATAAAGAAGATTAACATTATCCAATCCACAGTAAAGCAGGTATACAACACAGAACACTTATAAAACGATTTGCGAGTCATTAATTCATCTTTTTACTCATTTTGCGGGAATGCAATGCGCGGTAGTAATTTTGCTGCGTTACCAAGTCAAATTAAAACAGTGAGAATTAAATTAAATGTGATAATGGGTGCTCTTGAAAAACCGCGCCGGCCGACTAGCAGGAGTGCTTGCTGCATCTGACTTGATCCCTTATAGGCAGAACAAGGATTTGCGACTTCACCCGCGTTAAAGTTGGAAATGATCCCAAAGGAACGAGCTACCGAGATAAAAAGTATTGTATGTCCTTCTCCAAGGTATAATCTCTCTGTATAGCAAAATTTAGTAAAGGTCACTGGGCATAATCTGAGCCGCTTTGCGAAGAGTGGCGGACACAAGATTAAATAGTTTTAAACTAGAAGGAATAATGTGACCTGACCTTACATTGCATATATTTATTTGATTCAAGATCGATGGAGAAAATGTACCAAATAATAAAAATTAAAATCAAAAATTTTCAGAGGAGTTTATATTTCATCTGAAATTTTGTTAAAAATGAGGTATTTCTTTAAATTTTCCGTGTATCATTTCTTTCCAGAATTTGATCGTTATTAGCGACACTATCGGATCATGTATATCAGCATGTTTATTTTTTCAAATTCATAAGGTTCGATTCCTGGCTATTGAGTTTTAAAAAACCCTTAATATAGTTTTACTTTTCATCAAAACGGCTCCGGCTCCTTTCAATATTTATAGATTTTCCTCATAGTTTCAAATTTGGCTCACTGAAGACTCCCACCAATTCCTACTAATTTGACCCATTTAAAAAACTCAACATGTATATGATAATTTTATATTTTTTTCGACATTCCCGTGACTCACATTAATGTGATTAATGTCTTAGTAAACCAGAACCATATATCTATACATACTACTATATTTCGTTTGTGTACGCCATGGGTATGGTTTCCACACTAAGATGCCGAATGACCTTTGGTTCATTGGTTTAGACGCGAAAAAGCAACAACTATGTCTGTCTGTTTGTTACGGATAGACAGAAGGAGTTACTTCAACATTTATAGCATTATTACTAGCTTCTGCCCGCAGCTTCGCCTGCATCAAAATTGTTCTATTATCCCATGGAAACATGTATGTTTAACGGGATAAAAAGTACTAATCCAGAACATGATCAATCCGTAAACGTGATTGTAGTGTATTTAGTTCTCATGCCATGAATTCCAGAGGATTCATGTGTGTACACAGATAATCATTGATTTGATATCCCCAGACAAGGGCTGAAAACTAGATTATTTATCATAGTTAAATTCATAGTTAACTAATTGACATTAAAAATTAAATGGTTTAATGATTTTGTAATATTTTTTGTTATTTGGCTTGATATTAAATATTTATTGTATTTTGATACTAGGTTGTAATTTATGTGTAAGATTTTGCATGCCCTTATGACGGCAGAGCATAGAGAACATAAATAAAAACTTGTATAACATCTTTACCCCTACATAAGTCGGCAAATAAATAAATTTGAATTTGAATTAATGGTATGGAAAACTAATAATGTCTGATTTAGGTTTATTTTTCAGTCAAAGTTTAATTTATTTAATTAACATAGTAGAATAGAATAGTATAGATTATTCTTAATTGTAATAAAAGTTATAAACATTTACAAGAAAAACTGTACAAACATGAAAACAGCAACAACTGTGAAAACATTGTACCCATGTTTATTTACCAAACTAGCTTCTCCCTCGCCAAAATTACCGAAGAAGCTCAAAGCTCCAGAGCCTTGAGCATCGATGCCGAGTTGCCAGCTTGGCTTGGTTTTTTGTCTGTTGCATTATGGGGAGTGTGCGATGAAATTACATGATCTAATTCCGCCTAGCCCGTTCCATCATCGGACAAGACGTTCGGCGATGCGCCATCGATACATGGTGGACATCCCACCCATACGCACTAAATATTTTGAGAATACTTTCATTGTGCGTTTTTTGCTTACAATCAGGTGACATAGTGGTCAAGCGCGAGCCTATTAATAATAATTTAAAAAAAAACAACATCCGGCATAAAATGTATCGAAATCAGAGCTCTTCAGCTTTGTGTCAAAAATCATCCAAATTCATTAACCTATTTAACCGAAGGACGGGTATATACAAACTTCCATTTAATACAAGTAAAGAAATAAAAATATTAAGAATAAGGGCAGAACCCAAGCCAGCAAAAAGAGTGTTAAAACAACACATCTACACAAAACTTGTACAGTAACAACCTGCATAACACTTCTAAGTAATATCCCCAAACTGACAGCAAGTGTTATAGTTACAGCTGTAAGGACTCTATAATGGAGCTTCGTTTACTTAACCCAGCTCTCTACCTACCCCGCCCCAAGACGGGGTTGTTATGGTTCGAGAAAAAATCGCTAAAAACCCTGTCATGTACACATATTGTTGGAGGGATCTTTGTCAATATTTTAGTTGTGTTCTATGTTTATTTATTTTATGGAAATTCTTATTGAGAATTTTTGACGTAGATAAATACTTAGTTAATACATTATGTATTTTTTGTGTGATTTCTGGGATGCTTCCATAATAAAGGTTGTTCATATTTATGAGTGCCCCCATCCCCTGAAAGATTGTCGTCGAATTAAAAGTCAGCCTGTATAGACGGAAATCATGGATTGTTTTTCCGTGGATTAAATCATTTAGTTGCAAAAAATAAACTGACTTCAAAAACATAACACAAAAAAGTGCAAAATGACTTTCGTTTCGGAAGTCGGTGTCTTTGGTACCTCTTGTTTTTATAATTTTTTGACATTGACTTCCGAAACAAAAGTTATTTTGCATTTCCAGTATTTTGTTTTTGAAGTCGGTTTATTTTAGTGTTTTTTCTTTCTCTTTTTAGTTGTTATAGTACACCATCACTAAAAATGAGCAATGTCTATAGTACGGTATCTAAAGGATTGACAAAATACCCATGATAACCCATATTACACATTCGTGCTGTTTGTCTCTAAAGAGTTCGGTTGTATGCTCCATATCTTGAAAACCGCTAGACCGATTTTTATGAAACTTATACTTTTTCCTAAGTTGAGAGATACTCAATCCAACACAACAATAACGATCCGATAAGTAGTTTCGGAGTAATGCGTGGACAAACATATATATAAACATACAAACACACTTATGAAATTTTGCACACGTGTTTAGTAGCCCACATAGAATAACAATATTGTGCAGTACCAACAATATTACATACATACGTTTCGAATTTATTAACTTCTTTTTCTTGAAGTCGGTAAAAAATATGAGTAAACCAGTGGCCCATTCAATAAAATTAACTCGTCCTTTATATGCAAATAATTTTCTTCTTGATTTTATTTTGCGTTAATAACACCATTCGAATCTTTACAAATACGTCGAATACAGCCGTATTATGTAAAGTGTGCGGTAGTAAACAGTCGTACATCACGGCACACTGATTAGTGGTCACCCGAGCGTAGCCTAGCTCACAACACGGCAAAAATATTCAATATTCGCAGCCAATACAGGCGGCCGTGGGAGGGGGTGGGCGCACCCTACCGGTCCATTACCCCCTTTGCCCCCCGCCACTTTTATAAGCCGAAATAGTGTGCAATAAAACGGTACCACCGGCCACTGCCCACAGCAAAAAAATACACTCCCTAAAATTATTCTTCTGAAAACCGAACTAGTGGAGATACTACACCCGTGCAGCCGTACCATACACCACACACGCCGTTTTCATACCCCGATGAAAAAACCTCATCGAAAAGTTGGATTTCCATCCTGAATTTAGCGTGCTTTCATGACTCTCAATAGTCTACCTTTTGATAGCTACCTCTCGAAATTAGTTCTAAAAATACTTCGCATTCGTTTGCGGTATAAAAACTGGCCTGTCTAATTTAATATTTCATGAAAAGAAAACGCGGCCTAGCTATCTACTACTACGCAAAATTTTTAATTATGAAGCAACAGTAAACCCTTTAGCTCAGAAAAAAAAGCCAATAAAAACAACAAATTATCTAAATTGTTTCCGGGGAACGTTTAGTTCGTTCTATTTTATTTGGTTCTAAAAAGTTGCGTCAGTTTGTTTCAGGGCTTTTTGTAAAAAAAGTGTTCGTTGGAGCGCGTCGGCGGGCTTGTCACACACTTGCAGTAAATGTGGCCGTCATACAAAGTAAATATAACTGAACCAACAAACTGCAATATGAGCTTCGCGGATTTATCTATTTTATTTAATAAAGTACCTTTCAGTACTTGAAACGGGTTCGGCACTTTTTTCATCAAATGTCATAGTGCTTGAAATATTCATATTTTCTGACAGCACGTTGTTGTGAGCAAAAATCAGGATGTGTGTGAGCAAAAATCAGGATGTTGTAAATCAATCCAAAAATATTTTCCATGTGGGAAAGGTTTGTGAAGAATTTACGCGTAGTCGGTTAGCAATTTGCGATGGTGTAGCTGCAATCAGCGTTGCCGCGTAGCCGCGTAGCGCTAGCTATGGCGTAGCAACCACGCTACGACGAATAATGGAGTTCATCGTACTTTTTGTTACTAGTGATTGCAGTATGAAACCTTGAGTTCATGGCATAAGTTTACTGCCTCCTTTTATTTTCTAAATCGATGTTGCGAGTATGTTAGATGGCTCTAAAGATTGTTTAGAACTAAATCACTACATAGTATAAAAGAAAGTCTCGCACCGCGTTTGTACGCGATAAATTCAAAAACTACTGAACGAATTTTCATGTGGTTTTCACCAATAGAAATAGTGAGAAACGAGGAAGGTTTTTATATATAATTTGTCACGGGCGAAGCCGGGGCGGGTCGCTAGTGTGTACTAAAACACAATTTAGCACAATTAATAAAGAAGATTAACATTATCCAATCCACAGTAAAGCAGGTATACAACACAGAACACTTATAAAACGATTTGCGAGTCATTAATTCATCTTTTTACTCATTTTGCGGGAATGCAATGCGCGGTAGTAATTTTGCTGCGTTACCAAGTCAAATTAAAACAGTGAGAATTAAATTAAATGTGATAATGGGTGCTCTTGAAAAACCGCGCCGGCCGACTAGCAGGAGTGCTTGCTGCATCTGACTTGATCCCTTATAGGCAGAACAAGGATTTGCGACTTCACCCGCGTTAAAGTTGGAAATGATCCCAAAGGAACGAGCTACCGAGATAAAAAGTATTGTATGTCCTTCTCCAAGGTATAATCTCTCTGTATAGCAAAATTTAGTAAAGGTCACTGGGCATAATCTGAGCCGCTTTGCGAAGAGTGGCGGACACAAGATTAAATAGTTTTAAACTAGAAGGAATAATGTGACCTGACCTTACATTGCATATATTTATTTGATTCAAGATCGATGGAGAAAATGTACCAAATAATAAAAATTAAAATCAAAAATTTTCAGAGGAGTTTATATTTCATCTGAAATTTTGTTAAAAATGAGGTATTTCTTTAAATTTTCCGTGTATCATTTCTTTCCAGAATTTGATCGTTATTAGCGACACTATCGGATCATGTATATCAGCATGTTTATTTTTTCAAATTCATAAGGTTCGATTCCTGGCTATTGAGTTTTAAAAAACCCTTAATATAGTTTTACTTTTCATCAAAACGGCTCCGGCTCCTTTCAATATTTATAGATTTTCCTCATAGTTTCAAATTTGGCTCACTGAAGACTCCCACCAATTCCTACTAATTTGACCCATTTAAAAAACTCAACATGTATATGATAATTTTATATTTTTTTCGACATTCCCGTGACTCACATTAATGTGATTAATGTCTTAGTAAACCAGAACCATATATCTATACATACTACTATATTTCGTTTGTGTACGCCATGGGTATGGTTTCCACACTAAGATGCCGAATGACCTTTGGTTCATTGGTTTAGACGCGAAAAAGCAACAACTATGTCTGTCTGTTTGTTACGGATAGACAGAAGGAGTTACTTCAACATTTATAGCATTATTACTAGCTTCTGCCCGCAGCTTCGCCTGCATCAAAATTGTTCTATTATCCCATGGAAACATGTATGTTTAACGGGATAAAAAGTACTAATCCAGAACATGATCAATCCGTAAACGTGATTGTAGTGTATTTAGTTCTCATGCCATGAATTCCAGAGGATTCATGTGTGTACACAGATAATCATTGATTTGATATCCCCAGACAAGGGCTGAAAACTAGATTATTTATCATAGTTAAATTCATAGTTAACTAATTGACATTAAAAATTAAATGGTTTAATGATTTTGTAATATTTTTTGTTATTTGGCTTGATATTAAATATTTATTGTATTTTGATACTAGGTTGTAATTTATGTGTAAGATTTTGCATGCCCTTATGACGGCAGAGCATAGAGAACATAAATAAAAACTTGTATAACATCTTTACCCCTACATAAGTCGGCAAATAAATAAATTTGAATTTGAATTAATGGTATGGAAAACTAATAATGTCTGATTTAGGTTTATTTTTCAGTGAAAGTTTAATTTATTTAATTAACATAGTAGAATAGAATAGTATAGATTATTCTTAATTGTAATAAAAGTTATAAACATTTACAAGAAAAACTGTACAAACATGAAAACAGCAACAACTGTGAAAACATTGTACCCATGTTTATTTACCAAACTAGCTTCTCCCTCGCCAAAATTACCGAAGAAGCTCAAAGCTCCAGAGCCTTGAGCATCGATGCCGAGTTGCCAGCTTGGCTTGGTTTTTTGTCTGTTGCATTATGGGGAGTGTGCGATGAAATTACATGATCTAATTCCGCCTAGCCCGTTCCATCATCGGACAAGACGTTCGGCGATGCGCCATCGATACATGGTGGACATCCCACCCATACGCACTAAATATTTTGAGAATACTTTCATTGTGCGTTTTTTGCTTACAATCAGGTGACATAGTGGTCAAGCGCGAGCCTATTAATAATAATTTAAAAAAAAACAACATCCGGCATAAAATGTATCGAAATCAGAGCTCTTCAGCTTTGTGTCAAAAATCATCCAAATTCATTAACCTATTTAACCGAAGGACGGGTATATACAAACTTCCATTTAATACAAGTAAAGAAATAAAAATATTAAGAATAAGGGCAGAACCCAAGCCAGCAAAAAGAGTGTTAAAACAACACATCTACACAAAACTTGTACAGTAACAACCTGCATAACACTTCTAAGTAATATCCCCAAACTGACAGCAAGTGTTATAGTTACAGCTGTAAGGACTCTATAATGGAGCTTCGTTTACTTAACCCAGCTCTCTACCTACCCCGCCCCAAGACGGGGTTGTTATGGTTCGAGAAAAAATCGCTAAAAACCCTGTCATGTACACATATTGTTGGAGGGATCTTTGTCAATATTTTAGTTGTGTTCTATGTTTATTTATTTTATGGAAATTCTTATTGAGAATTTTTGACGTAGATAAATACTTAGTTAATACATTATGTATTTTTTGTGTGATTTCTGGGATGCTTCCATAATAAAGGTTGTTCATATTTATGAGTGCCCCCATCCCCTGAAAGATTGTCGTCGAATTAAAAGTCAGCCTGTATAGACGGAAATCATGGATTGTTTTTCCGTGGATTAAATCATTTAGTTGCAAAAAATAAACTGACTTCAAAAACATAACACAAAAAAGTGCAAAATGACTTTCGTTTCGGAAGTCGGTGTCTTTGGTACCTCTTGTTTTTATAATTTTTTGACATTGACTTCCGAAACAAAAGTTATTTTGCATTTCCAGTATTTTGTTTTTGAAGTCGGTTTATTTTAGTGTTTTTTCTTTCTCTTTTTAGTTGTTATAGTACACCATCACTAAAAATGAGCAATGTCTATAGTACGGTATCTAAAGGATTGACAAAATACCCATGATAACCCATATTACACATTCGTGCTGTTTGTCTCTAAAGAGTTCGGTTGTATGCTCCATATCTTGAAAACCGCTAGACCGATTTTTATGAAACTTATACTTTTTCCTAAGTTGAGAGATACTCAATCCAACACAACAATAACGATCCGATAAGTAGTTTCGGAGTAATGCGTGGACAAACATATATATAAACATACAAACACACTTATGAAATTTTGCACACGTGTTTAGTAGCCCACATAGAATAACAATATTGTGCAGTACCAACAATATTACATACATACGTTTCGAATTTATTAACTTCTTTTTCTTGAAGTCGGTAAAAAATATGAGTAAACCAGTGGCCCATTCAATAAAATTAACTCGTCCTTTATATGCAAATAATTTTCTTCTTGATTTTATTTTGCGTTAATAACACCATTCGAATCTTTACAAATACGTCGAATACAGCCGTATTATGTAAAGTGTGCGGTAGTAAACAGTCGTACATCACGGCACACTGATTAGTGGTCACCCGAGCGTAGCCTAGCTCACAACACGGCAAAAATATTCAATATTCGCAGCCAATACAGGCGGCCGTGGGAGGGGGTGGGCGCACCCTACCGGTCCATTACCCCCTTTGCCCCCCGCCACTTTTATAAGCCGAAATAGTGTGCAATAAAACGGTACCACCGGCCACTGCCCACAGCAAAAAAATACACTCCCTAAAATTATTCTTCTGAAAACCGAACTAGTGGAGATACTACACCCGTGCAGCCGTACCATACACCACACACGCCGTTTTCATACCCCGATGAAAAAACCTCATCGAAAAGTTGGATTTCCATCCTGAATTTAGCGTGCTTTCATGACTCTCAATAGTCTACCTTTTGATAGCTACCTCTCGAAATTAGTTCTAAAAATACTTCGCATTCGTTTGCGGTATAAAAACTGGCCTGTCTAATTTAATATTTCATGAAAAGAAAACGCGGCCTAGCTATCTACTACTACGCAAAATTTTTAATTATGAAGCAACAGTAAACCCTTTAGCTCAGAAAAAAAAGCCAATAAAAACAACAAATTATCTAAATTGTTTCCGGGGAACGTTTAGTTCGTTCTATTTTATTTGGTTCTAAAAAGTTGCGTCAGTTTGTTTCAGGGCTTTTTGTAAAAAAAGTGTTCGTTGGAGCGCGTCGGCGGGCTTGTCACACACTTGCAGTAAATGTGGCCGTCATACAAAGTAAATATAACTGAACCAACAAACTGCAATATGAGCTTCGCGGATTTATCTATTTTATTTAATAAAGTACCTTTCAGTACTTGAAACGGGTTCGGCACTTTTTTCATCAAATGTCATAGTGCTTGAAATATTCATATTTTCTGACAGCACGTTGTTGTGAGCAAAAATCAGGATGTGTGTGAGCAAAAATCAGGATGTTGTAAATCAATCCAAAAATATTTTCCATGTGGGAAAGGTTTGTGAAGAATTTACGCGTAGTCGGTTAGCAATTTGCGATGGTGTAGCTGCAATCAGCGTTGCCGCGTAGCCGCGTAGCGCTAGCTATGGCGTAGCAACCACGCTACGACGAATAATGGAGTTCATCGTACTTTTTGTTACTAGTGATTGCAGTATGAAACCTTGAGTTCATGGCATAAGTTTACTGCCTCCTTTTATTTTCTAAATCGATGTTGCGAGTATGTTAGATGGCTCTAAAGATTGTTTAGAACTAAATCACTACATAGTATAAAAGAAAGTCTCGCACCGCGTTTGTACGCGATAAATTCAAAAACTACTGAACGAATTTTCATGTGGTTTTCACCAATAGAAATAGTGAGAAACGAGGAAGGTTTTTATATATAATTTGTCACGGGCGAAGCCGGGGCGGGTCGCTAGTGTGTACTAAAACACAATTTAGCACAATTAATAAAGAAGATTAACATTATCCAATCCACAGTAAATCAGGTATACAACACAGAACACTTATAAAACGATTTGCGAGTCATTAATTCATCTTTTTACTCATTTTGCGGGAATGCAATGCGCGGTAGTAATTTTGCTGCGTTACCAAGTCAAATTAAAACAGTGAGAATTAAATTAAATGTGATAATGGGTGCTCTTGAAAAACCGCGCCGGCCGACTAGCAGGAGTGCTTGCTGCATCTGACTTGATCCCTTATAGGCAGAACAAGGATTTGCGACTTCACCCGCGTTAAAGTTGGAAATGATCCCAAAGGAACGAGCTACCGAGATAAAAAGTATTGTATGTCCTTCTCCAAGGTATAATCTCTCTGTATAGCAAAATTTAGTAAAGGTCACTGGGCATAATCTGAGCCGCTTTGCGAAGAGTGGCGGACACAAGATTAAATAGTTTTAAACTAGAAGGAATAATGTGACCTGACCTTACATTGCATATATTTATTTGATTCAAGATCGATGGAGAAAATGTACCAAATAATAAAAATTAAAATCAAAAATTTTCAGAGGAGTTTATATTTCATCTGAAATTTTGTTAAAAATGAGGTATTTCTTTAAATTTTCCGTGTATCATTTCTTTCCAGAATTTGATCGTTATTAGCGACACTATCGGATCATGTATATCAGCATGTTTATTTTTTCAAATTCATAAGGTTCGATTCCTGGCTATTGAGTTTTAAAAAACCCTTAATATAGTTTTACTTTTCATCAAAACGGCTCCGGCTCCTTTCAATATTTATAGATTTTCCTCATAGTTTCAAATTTGGCTCACTGAAGACTCCCACCAATTCCTACTAATTTGACCCATTTAAAAAACTCAACATGTATATGATAATTTTATATTTTTTTCGACATTCCCGTGACTCACATTAATGTGATTAATGTCTTAGTAAACCAGAACCATATATCTATACATACTACTATATTTCGTTTGTGTACGCCATGGGTATGGTTTCCACACTAAGATGCCGAATGACCTTTGGTTCATTGGTTTAGACGCGAAAAAGCAACAACTATGTCTGTCTGTTTGTTACGGATAGACAGAAGGAGTTACTTCAACATTTATAGCATTATTACTAGCTTCTGCCCGCAGCTTCGCCTGCATCAAAATTGTTCTATTATCCCATGGAAACATGTATGTTTAACGGGATAAAAAGTACTAATCCAGAACATGATCAATCCGTAAACCAAATTTCATCCACATAAAACGTGACTAAAAAATATACAGACAGACAGACGGAGTTACTTTCGCCTTTATATTATTAAAGTATGGATTTAATGTTCGGGAAGTATATCTAGATGTAAATTGCCTTAGTGAATTTTAAATGCGAACTCTTATTTACGTTCCCTCTTTGTTTTGGACAAAGAATGAGTCTGTGCCGTAAATGGAATGGTCCAGCGGTTTTAGATTTCTCAATTGGGAAAATTTTAGCCTGTGTAGGTTTTTCAATTCGGAATACTTTAGAAAATTTTTGCTGAAGTTAAAACTAGAGATCGTGTTATTTTAGCTGACTTAATATTTTAAGAGTATCAGTAAGTAGTTGTAATTAACTTAATAGTAAATTGGACAAATAAGTGGACAGAGTCATATTAATTTATCGAAACCCCATAGACAATACTTCCTTAAATACCTATAGTCATCTAAAAAAACTGGCCAAGTGCGAGTCGGACTCGCGCACCGATGGTTCCGTATAAACAGCTGCATTCAACAAAATAATTAGGTAGCATTACTGACGTTCATAAACCTTACCCATAACAGGATAACCAAAGTAACCGCCATAGCCCGAAGAATTGCGAAACTTAAGTGGCAGTGGGCAGGGCACATTGCTTGCAGAACGGATGGCCGATGGGGCAGAAAAGTTCTGGAATGGTGACCGCGAACCGGAAGACGATGCGTTGGAAGGCCTCCCACTAGGTGGGCTGATGACCTGGTTAAGTTTGCGGGAATACGCTGGATGCGATACGCACGGGATCGGTAAATGTTGCGACGCCTGGGGGAGCCCTATGTCCATCAGTGGACGTCTTTCAGCTGAAATGATGATGATGGAACAACAGCGAATGAGTTGATAACTCACGTAATTGATGATCTAATGAAAACAGTTCATGTTTTGCAAACAAACAGTTTGCAAAACATGAAAACAGAACAATTATTATTAAAACCCCAGTTAAGGTAGGGATCCGTACAAACAGTACGGATCCCTACCTCAACTGGGGTTTTCATTAGAATTTATTGAATTATTTTTCAGTTGTTCTATCTGGAACTTCTCAATAGCAGCACGGAGTGTGGAATAGCAGTCCAGTTAATGGCAATTGGTTCTTCACCTATCACATGTGACTTAAGGCTGAGGTCCCATTAGTGCGTTGCGTCGTCGCAGCGTCAACGCTGCGTAGTTTTAAATATATTTTTTAGGGGCATGCCATATTATGCGTTGCGTCCTCGCACGCGACGCATTTCGCGATTAACGGACGATTGACGAAGCGAGGGAAGGGAGATGCGCTGCGCTTTTGGATCTCCGGTGTGACGACGGTCTGTGTTGCACTGCTAAAAGGGTCAAACCATGACGATACATCGATATTTATTTTCGAATATGGAATTTGTATCAATTTCGATATATTTTTTAACGTAAGTCTGGTTTCGTATTTAATGTTACTATATATACTGCTTGAATATTCCTCAGGCCTTTTTAGGGTTCCGTACCCAAAGGTTAAAAAGGGACCCTATTACTAAGACTCCGCGGTTCGTCTGTCTGTATGTCATCCGGCTGTATTTCATGAACCGTGATAGCTGGATAGTTGAAGTTTTCACAGATAGTGTTTCTGTTGCCGGTATAACAACAAATACTAAAAACAGAATATAAAAAGTATTTTAGTGGGGCTCCCATACATCAAACGCGATGTTTTTGCCGTTTATTGCGATAATGGTACGGAAACATTCGTACGCGGGTCCGACTCGCACTTGGCCAGTTTTTTGAAGAATCTCTTCACAATTTTCATTAAATCGAATATAACCAAATAATGCAAAAAAAAATACATTAAAAAGTAATGTTGAATTTTCAGTTTTTTTTTTCAGGACCTATAATTTTTTTTTCAAGTAGTTTTTTCAAAAAAAAAAAGAAAATCCATATTTTTGAGCGATTATTGCCGATACTGCCTTAAAATATCGATTCAATATACATCGATATATTTTTTTCATTTGCCCATTCCTAATCCTCGCTGAGACGCTGCGCTGCGACGTCGTGCGTCGTCGCAACACAGGTGTGGCATACAATGCGTTGATCCGTTGCGATGTCGTAACGCAACGCTCTAATGAGGCGTCACACTAAAACTGGCGAAGTTCAGGTGTACGAGATAATACATAGGTACATCTCTATCTAATTCGTCGGAGAATAAAGGCAAGATAATAAAGACATTATGTTGTGTTCAATATTTATAAAACTAGGTTATAATTAATTCGTTTCTAGTTTTTTTACGCTTTGGTGAGGCCTATGCCCAGCAGTGGACGTGTTTCCGCTGATATGATGATGTTGATGAGTTTATACAAATATTTACATGTGGCTACTGCTTCTTCAATCGCAAAAGTAGGTAATATCATAATAACGCTTCCAAGTTCGACTTGTCGAGAATATTTTAGGAGACATACGTTTTCCCTTTGTCATATCTCACGGGATCCCAAGAATACGTTCCACGAATTATAGATATTGTTTTGAGAAATCTTTGTAATACTGTACAAGTATTAACAGATAAAATCCATTAGGATTAAGTGCCATTCTGACAGTAATAACGATGTTCAAAATGTACGGGGTTGACATGCCACGTGCTCAAACTTATACATATATTCAAAAAAAACCTCACTAGCTAATTGAATGTCACTTTGTCTAAGGCCCAAGGGCATTGTAGATAGAAACTAGCTATGTCGCAGAAATCTGGTTAAATTTGCCAGACAATTGGATGCCCGGCCCGATAGTTTATTAAACTAGAATCATTCATTGTTTAACAACTTCGCTTTTTGAAGGTCAGTCCTTTGAAGATGACTGACCAAGACTCAACCAAGTGACTCCAACTTAGGTCAGTTTTTTTTGCGCTTAATGACTTGGCTAGTTGTCTTTTAGCCAATTAATTGGATAGCGTTTAATGAACTAAATAGCCTAGGCGTTCAATTAGCTAGCTAATTTAACCAGATGGCTGCGACAGCTATACTATTATTTCATCAACTTCCAGCCCTTATCCCATGTTACTTGGGGTCGGTGCAACACGTTTTCTTCTTCCATACCGTCCTGTCCCCTGTCACACTATCACTGATTCCGTTTTCTTTCATATCACTCCTTCAGCCGTTCTAAAGTAATGGGCGTTTCACTGTTTGAATCGGGGTGTTTTTGTCGACCACATCATCGCTTACCAACAGGTGACACAGTCCATCCATCTTTTCTTTGGTCTTCCTCTCCCTCTCCATCCATCCACATAGCTATACTACTTATAGATAATATATAGATTTTACAACGCCTGCGAGTTTGCCGATGCATCGCAAACATTGGAGATAAAGCACAGACGTCCCATGTGCATATCTAAATGCAGCCTCTTTTCCGCTATTTTCAGTTTCCACACAATATTTATTTTAAAAATCATCGTTTATTGCCTTCAGCGGACAGGTCCAAAGATTACAAGGAAAAATATTAAAGTTGGTAAAGAATAAGGTGTCGCGTAAACCGTGTCTGCCTCTCAGGGGAAATGAAATTGCAAAATATGTCCCCGGGATGGAGTGAACGTGTCTGCGACAGATACCCGGCAGCCAGCCTATAATACTTATGACGTAGACTATCTTGTTATTATAATACAGTATAGAATATCACATTTCATATTGAGATTGAGATCGCTGTTCATTTCAAGGAAAATATTTATATTTTTGACGAGAAATGTGAGTGGATTCCATTAAAAGTGGCCGAATGGTGCTCGACGGAAGACAAAATCTATCAAAATTAAGACGGACAGTAATGTGTGTATTGTTTTGTGAGGTTATTACATATTCATACATATTCTCGGTTTCTGAAAACTAATCTCTGAAAGTAAACACAGGCAAAGGCAACCATAACGAATAGTAAATAATAGGACTTATATGAAGAAACTAGTGGTTTAATGAAACATTACGAGTCATATGATCATGTATGAGACATAAAATTATATTTAATGAAATTACTCTAGCGAACCGACTTCCGCATCAGGGTCTGATTGACTAACAGCTCCGATGGAGTACGAATGTGGTCGGAAAAGCCTCAAATTATTACGTGGTTATTCAATTTTATTAATATTCTTCACGTAAAGTAGAAGAACTTCCTACCTACAGGTCCATAGTGAATAGGTAGGTAGGGTATATATATTTTTCCACGTGACGGCAGAGGTGATCCATCGCGTCGGCTCACGTACAGAATTTATTGGCCTCTCTAATAAAACAGAACACATTTTCTGCATTCTGGTGTAACGTGCTCCGCCCGAGGCGTCCGGGGCGTGCGGGCGTCCGGAGAGTACGGATCCCTCGTCCCCGTAATCACGTCCGGCTTAAGGTGTTTACTCTGAGACACAATCATGACTCTTCCAATCAGTTATTGCAGATTAAGAACCGTATTGTGCTCGTTTAGTTTAATTAAACTTTATTTTCCCGACTACGTTTTGAGGCTTGTTTATAAATCAGCGTTAGTAGGTATTCCTTATGAAATGGGTTTAGGGCTTCGCAAAATAAAAAGGCATTTAGAAAAACGCCATTTTAATGAGTCTGGTTGAAATTAATTAGGCCGTTCTCTAGTTGAAATTGTAAAAGAAAACACAAAGTGAATGATAAAATATAAAATTTTAGTGTTTTCATTTCGACTGTAAAAATAGAACCACAACGGAATCTCAGCGTTGTGGAAAAATTACATTTTCACATAAAGAGTTTTGCTGTTATATTATTTATAATTTTAATTTCTGGAGTTACTTGGACCTTTATCATATTTTAAGATCAATTTTATGTCCGAATTCGGAGTCGGTAATAACTTCAAATGTCCTACAAATGGCCACAAGGTTTCGCTCTGTCTTGGCAATTTATTTGATTTACGAAAACATTTGTAATACACCCGTTAACAACATAAAATAAACGTTATTTAAAGAAACAGATTTATATAGGATCGGAGCATGATTCTGTGGGTGTCGGTAGAAATGCCAGTAGAAATTGATTTGGAGTGTTCGGTAAAAGATTTATCTCAATAAGTAATTTCACTTTGCCACGAGTCACAAGATACGCTGCGGATTATTTTCTATGGTTTCCTTCAACCGTGTTGTCAACGATATTTTTTATCCTTATTTGTCGAGGTTTTTTTTCAATTTGGTATGTATTGGGGAGAGTGAGAGTCTGAACTGATAATTTGTCTTTAAGATCGTGTGAAACTCTACGTGAATGACAAGACTGGATAGGTTTTCAAACTAGAGTTTGGAGAATGTATTGGAGAGAGTGACTTTCAGAAATGATAATTTGGCGTTAAGCACATGTTTAATCATATTCAATGCAGGTTTTCAAGAGAGTTTATTAAATACCTACATACCCAATTTCAAATTCTTAATTCAAAAATTTGGACTTGTAATCTTGGTTACTAAAAATATCCGAGGTAAAATATGAAAGGAAAATTTTACTTGAAAAGAAAGAGACAATAATATTTTGTTGCAATCACCTTAATGGAGGCTTCCTTTTCATCCCTTTTACTTACGTCTGGAATGTTTAATTATTCAGAGAAAGGAGCAAGAGTATTATAGGTAATGGAAATGTTTCGAAGTTACCCTAAGAAATGTAATGCCAGATTTCGTTTGCCATATCACTATTAAAATATTTGTGATATAAGCTCTGCGGTGGGCGTGCTGTCTGGCCAACAGATAGAGCCACTTGGCAATACTCCAAACAATATGGCGTATATAAAAAGTGACAGCTTTTTTCGACATTCGCTTTATTTTTGGCCATTATGTCGTAATTATTCCGTTGAATGGGAATTAAATGCAAGTAAAATGATAGCGGTTTATCAATCGTTTCACTGGAACAATAAAGCAATTATCCTGGTTGAAAATAATTATTTGTTCGGATCGAATTGCTCGTTACCGATTTTCAGAGGTATTATTTGTTGCCCTATAAGTTGTAATATAATATGTAGATTCATCCGATAATATGTGATTATTGTTGCTTTGTAATGCGTTGCCTCTGTTATGCTTGTGTTACAATTTATTTTTCAACACACTAGCAAGTGTTATATGTATGTATAGCATAAAGTGGCTCTTTTCACCGCAATTAGGCACATAATGACACAAATATAACTTTCGTTTTTCTCTGTAATAAAGAAAACTTGAAATTCCCCATTTTGTACGTGGCTGAAACGCTATCCGCGAAACGCCAAAACAAAGAAACCTCATTATTTTAGTCTATGGCCGACCGCCATTGTTAGATGCGCGCGCATAGGAAAACTGATTAATTTTCGCCCGCCATTGCGAAAAAAAATTCACAACTCGTTCTCACTGTTGAAAATGTTTTTTTTTGTATTATTTTCTTCACAAGTGTGTTGAAAAACGTCGTATGATACACGTGTGTATTGATGATTACCGTCCTCGGCTCTCTTAAGACCCTCACCTAACGGATCGGGTCAATGGCGCCTCAGCGGTAATCACCAACATTACACACTTGTACCATAATGTACTATTTCTCTCGATGAGTTTTATTTACGGTCAGGTTCTCCCATCAACTGTCGCGACACCTGAATCGGATGTTTTCCTATTGTTTCTCTAATTATCACAGACTAGCTGCAGCCCGCGGCTCCGCCCACGTTTTAGTAGTACTTCGCCCAATATCTTTATAAATTAAAGCCTATGTTGTATTCTGATGTATAATCTATATATATATATATATATATAGTAGAGTTAGTGCGTAGGCAAACTTATTTGAAACTATAAAACCCTTCGAAATACTTCAGTCCCGAATGGCCTGTGACATATACCTACCTCAGTAATAGTAGTCAGGATTAAGAAGAACGTAGAAGAAATAAGACAGAAAACTTCCAAATGCATTTACACAACATTACTTAAGCAACGGAATCACATTACATTCCCATTCCGCTATTGCTTTATGTTGATGAGTTCAACAAAGAAGGCGGTGAAATACGAATAAATTTATTCAGCGTCGCAAAATTGAAATCTCAATCTCGCCTGGTGTGCGTCCAGCGATACGAGACCTGCCTCGGCCCCGAAACTTAATGTTATACGGATTGTTTGAGGGTATTTTTGCAGTGGTCAGGTATCACCTTGGATTTGTATTCTGCAGACAAGCCTCCAGCCAACCCAGCTGTGTTTCATGGATTTTAGTGTTCTGAGAAACGGTACATTTTTAAATTTGTTGTTATTAGCGTGTAAGCCTGGCCTAGTGTACAAACAGGAGATTCTGCCAGCTTCTGCAAATACGACTAGGTAGGTACTTGTCTAGAGATATATCTATCGTATAGTGTATAGTACCTATTGGGGGTCCTACACCCGGTTTCTCAGCACTCGATTATCGGGCTATTAACGTAATCGACGAATAATTTACTTTCAGTTTCTCAAAACCAACATATGACAAGCGTTTAACATTTTGTCACACACTTGGCAAGAATCAACCACATGTTACAGCATTTTTGGATTTCTGAGAACCTTCTTCAATGTTAATCTCTTGTCAACGAGCCTAATTTATAATTGTTGGATATTGTTCGTTTATTCGCAGATTAAAATTAATATTATGATTTTAAAGGCTTATATTGCGGGTCGGCGATAACTATGGTATGGGTTCAGTTATAAAAAATATGTTAATTAGATCAATAATTATAGTTGATTAACAAGATTTAAAAAAATATATGTTATTGCAAACTTTTATTATCAAAAATAGTTATTTTGTATGTAAATAAAAACTGCAGTCGGAGGATACATCTGGTTTTGGTCAGCCAGGTCGCGAACATGTATCCTCCGAATGCACAGCATGTATTTCTTCTTGTTTACGTCTTTTTAGTTCGCTTTTTAAACAGTCGGGTTTTTTGATTTTTTTAATTAACTCTTTTTATTTACAACATTTTAGTTATTTTTTTTTAGAATTAGTTACATTTAAACATATAAGTGTTATATATTTTTGAAATCACCTCTTAAAACCCTTTATTTTGATATGACCCACACGATGGGTCGGAAGGAAAAAAAAATTAAAATGGTGCCCAAAATCCGCCATTTTTTTCTTTTCCAATTTTAATGTGCTGCTAGTGACACTCGCAGTTTTAAGACGAATCTATTGACTTAAGAATCATCAAAATCGGTCAACCCGTTTGGCCTCTAGAACGCCATATAGGAACAAACATACATACATACATAGATTGATAAACACATTACCCTCCTTCGGCAGTCGGGTAAAAATAACAACAACTTTTACTGAATCGAACCTACCTCACGCGCATTAATGTTGACTGTACCCTGTATTTAGTACTTACTAAGGTCAGTTTTTGGATACGGATTTTTTTGATGTTTAACTTGAAGCGGCCGGGATGGTGATCCTGCCAGGGTAAACAGCACTTACTAAGGTCAGTCTTTGGATGGGTGACCACTTTTTTCTGGTCCACTTGTTTTTGGATAGGTGACCCCGCACAGGTTAAGCAACATTTACCAAGTTTAGTCTTTGGATGGGTGACCACTTTTTTTTGGATGGGTGACCCCGCCTGTGTAAGCAACACTTACCACGGTCAGTATGTGCAGTGGTATGTGGAAAAAAGTGGTCACCCATCCTAAGATTGACCACAATCTCACTAGATGGTAAGCGATGATGTGGTCGACGTTGATATTGGATGCCATGGCCAATATTCGGTCTTAAGGACGCTACCGTCTGTTCAAAACTGAAATAATCTCGCATTTTTCTTTATCATTATATTTAGTACTTATTATCGTCACACCTCAGGGCACTTTATAACAAGAGCTTTCCGTCGCATAATTGAATCGCTTCTATATAAACGTGTTTCTCACCAAAAGGAAACGTTTTTCATTTGATCACCGTAACCATTCGCTTTCGTAACAGGAGACAATACATTTTGGTACCGGTTTAATTTAACCTGAAACATTCTAAGATCGAGAGATTCGGTGGAATATCCGAACGAATACTTAGCCATAGTGTTGCCTGTATCCGACTATATCTAGTCGGTTGCAGGTAGCAAAGTAATAAAAGTAGCGATAGTGACACGAGACGAATTTCGTTCGAAACGAGCACAAATAAGATTTGTAAGCGTGGGTAAGTGCGAAGGTAGCTCAGATTTTCTTACATATGTTGCGTCGTCAAGATTTACGAAATTAAGGATTTTGATACGATGCGAAGAGGGTCTAACTCAATTTCGCGTCGGATACCTGTACAGAATGTTGAGGACTCGAAGAGATACATGCTTTTACGTTTTACTTGCACATATTAGATTTTAGTATAAGTTCCCCTTTACGATAATAAGGAAAGTGAAGTGTTCGCTTTAAGATTTTAAGTGCAAATTCTTAACTATTTTTGTGTTTGCAGGATACCGAATCTTTTCCTCTATTCGAGAAAAACTTAATCTTTTCCTAACTTGAATTGAATATTTTTACCAGAAAAACTTTTTCACATAAAATAAACCGACTTTCAAAGCAAAACACTAAAAACAGCAAAAATTGCTTTCGTTTCGGAAGTCATCGTCATTGGTACATCTTATGCTTTTGTCGTTTTGTGACACCATCTGCCGAAACGAAAGTTATTTTTGCTTACAAAATCAAAATTTGCACTTTTGAAAGTCAAAAAAAAAAATATGTAATAATAATTGATTCTACCGTCCATTCGGAAATGTAGCTTGTTATGGAGAAGAACGGACAAGAAACTCCACAAATACACTTTAAATAAAATATGTGTTTTACAAGTATTTGGTTACAATAATCTTGTTGGAAAAATACATACATATATGTGAAAACGATGTAAAAAATAACACACTTAAAAGCGTCTAGAGTAAAACAAACAATTAAAAATACAATAAATAGGTAATTAAAAACAGGCGGAGGTAGCTAAGATATGACTAATCCCAACTGGTGGCGCCCGTTCACGAACATGACATATGGATCGGCACCACTCAGCTCAACCATCATGAAGGGAACCGAATGATCCAACACATGTGCCACCATCAGAGAAATTAGAGAGAGCATGACACACTCAACTGCCAGGGCACACTGAAGTCAACGAACGACACATAGGTATAGTAAATGGTAGATTTACAGTTGGTACATAGTACTCACATATTTGCTGTGCAGTTATATAATCCAAAAATAAATTGAGTTTATACAACACAAATATATTCATACAGTCTTCAGCAGGTCCAACAATACTTCAGAACGTTTCTGCTTATCACTGGTTTTTGTGCCCTAGTGGCTGTGGAGCTAGAATAGCGTTGGGCCAATAATTTTCATCAGCGATGTAATCCCCCAATCTATAATATGCCTGACTGCATAGTTTATACAAGTTTTGAATTTCGCCTCATTCAGTTCTAGAATGTGTGGCGGTATTTTATTGTAACATACCATACAGTACCCCATAAAAAATGACGCTACTTTAGCCAGCCTGAAACCTGGTTGAATTAATTGGTCCCTATTTCTAGTAACATAACTATGTCTATCGCTGTTTATACTAAATTGATGTAAATTCTTTCTTACGTACATGTTGCTTTCGTAAATATATTGACAAGGTACCGTCATGATGTTAATGTCCTTAATCAGTTGTCTTAGAGAATCGCGCCGGCGAAGATTGTATATCGCTCTGATGGCTCGTTTTTGCAGAACTAAAATTGACTGAATATCTGCAGCCCTACCCCATAGTAATATACCGTAAGACATTATACTATGAAAGTAACTAAAATAGACCAGCCTCGCGGTATCTACATCAGTAAATTGACGATTTTTTCTAACAGCATAAGCTGCCGAACTTAACCGCCCCGCAAGTCATATTAAATGAGGACCCCACTGTAACCTTGAGTCTAGCGTGATCCCCAGGAAAACCGTTTTGTCGACGAATTATAGCTTCTCGTTGTTTAATATAATGTCACAATCATAACTTTTGACATTCGGCAAGGCAAATTTTACACACTTATTTTTTTTTGCATTCAAAACTAAATTATTAGCAGTGAACCAATTTAGAACTTGCTGCAATACATTATTTACGTCGGCAACGTTACTCGTACGCCTATTTATCTTAAAAATCACAGAAGTGTCATCAGCAAATAACACCATGTTTAGTTTGTTTTTCAATAGATGGGGTAAATCGTTAATGTATACTAAAAATAAGAAAGGACCCAAAATTGAGCCCTGGGGTACCCCCATTTTCACGTTCAACCCCGACGAATTGACACCGTTTATTTGAACTAATTTCTGTCTATCATTCAAATAGGAGTTTACTAAACGGAATGCTGGTTGGCCTAGCCCGTAATGCTCAAGTTTCAAAAGCAATGTTTCATGATCAACGTAATCAAACGCCTTCGACATGTCGTAGAAGATACCTATGGCATCTTGTCCCTCCTCCCACGCATCAAAGCGTACTGTTTTGCTTTGGAAGTTGGTTAATTTTTGTGAAAATCTTTTTATTTTTCTCTTTTTAGTTTTGGTACACCATCACTTAGAAGTGAGCAAGTTCTATAGTACACACCGAAAGAATTCAAAAGATATCCATAATAACTCAATTTACACATTCATGCTGTTTGTCGTTAAGAAGTTCGTTTAATTATGTCCCATATCTTGACAACTGCTGAACTGATTATGATGAAACTTGTACTATTCCCTAAGTTGAGAGATACCTAATCCAATAAAAAGAATGATCACGATCCGATTACGAGTTTCGGAGAAATGCGTGGACAAACATAAATACAAACATAAAAACAGACATACATACATACACTTATGAAATTTGGCACACGTGTTTAGAAGCCCACATAGAACATATGTTACCATATGTAAATATTGTGCAATTCCAACAATATTGCTTACATACGGTTCGGATTGATAACCTCCTTTCTTAGAAGTCGGTAAAAATGAGGTGAAATATGGTCGTGCATGATTGGGGTGATTTGTTATACGTTTACCGAAATAACGTTAACTACATATGATACTGATATTATGAACGGTTTATGGATCTCTGGTCCAAGAGATCTATCAGTCTGCCTAGCATTTTTCAACGTTTGGGGTTGGGTTTAAGTCTAACCGGATGCTGCTGGATATCATTATTTTATAATATAAAATAATAATATAAAAAAGTGATAATAAAAATATTTATTGGTGCAAAAAAGGTTACAGTTTACGTACAGCTATATTGTAACAATTATTTCATTGTAATCATTTTCAGTAATGAAACCTGCCTCTCAAACTAGGGCAACCTGTATCTTAAGAACAATGTAGAGACTATGTAAAAATATAATTTCAGTCTTCTTCTTTTCGTCTGAGGATGTGACCACCTCACACCCCTGACATGAAAATACACACACACACATCCTCACACGAAATTAAACACGATAATTATAATGAATTAAAAGACTTACATTTGGTTTTAGCTTTTTTATTATTTGTATTTGTTATTCAGGGGACTGTATATTATGTAGGCTGGTAATTGATACCATTTGATTGTTTTATTAATTATTTACTATAACTTACATGAATACGTGTTGGTCATAGACTACAGGAAACAGAAAGGGACGTATGTCAGTTCCTTACAACAGATAATACTACAAATAAAATAACTTTGTATTGCCATCATCAAAGGGGTCTACTCCCTACCTCCGAAAACGAAGTTACGGGCCCGTCCGAAAGTATTCCGAAACTTCGGAGTGAAAAAAATAAGTGTAAAATAAAAAAAATCGGACCGGTAAAACCACATCGGGAGTAGGTACAACTGTCAAATTGTGTCGTCTTTCATTCTTAGTTCATTAGTAGTAGTAGAATAAACCGTCCGTAGGTAATACGGAGTAGGAAACGCCCGTAACGAAGGACTTCGTGCTTAGGGAGTAGACCCCCTGGTGTCAGAGTTAATTAAGCCACCTTTGGGAGCCCTACAGGTCTCTGACTTGGCTATTTCCGACTTACATTAACTGTATAAGTACGAGTTTCCTCACGATGTTTTCCTTCACCGTTGCCTGTGATGTCCATGATAAACTTAGAAAGTACATATGAATTTGAAAAAGTCACATTGGTACTTGCCCGGATTTGAACCCATGACCTCAAGCACGAGAGACGATGTCTTAGACTGGTTCACCACAACATGATAAGTTCAGTAAAATAAACTTTTGTTGCTCAAGCATGAGCGTACGGAAATCGCTCAGTAGCTAGCTTCACCATCATCATCCAATGCCCGACTTCGCCCACTGCTGGGCGAAGTCGGGCATTCATAGGCCTTTCTGTTTTTGTGCCAAATTGCCCCACATTTCCAGCCAGCCCAGCCAGCCTCATTGTGGTTTTACCCGCGATGGCAATATCGCCGTCTGTCCTTCTCGCCGCCCAGCTTGCTTACCTACACGAAAATATTATTGTAACTTTTCAAAGTAAACCAACGTTTCTTAGCTCTTGGTAGCTGGCAGTATATTTTATGACTGCAGCATGTATCCGTAGTGTGATATACGCGGCGCTGCGTCTCCGGATATTGGGAATAACTTTGGATTTGACGCGGAATCCGCGCCCACCCTGCGCTAAAATGCCACTATCTGACATTTGGTCGATTTTTGTTTTTTGATGGCATCGTAATCAGCAAAAAATTATCCATCGATCTGTCTAAGCAGTATTTTCCAACTATCCGGTACTATGCCGGATAAACAAATAAAAACCTGAATTGCAATGTTTTATTAGGATTGAGTTTGAATCATTGATATAAACTAACAATGTTTGAAAGTGCGCAATTAGAAAAAAAAATTGACATCAGAAACTCCCGCATATAATTTATATAATTGATAGCTTCTGTCCGCGGCTTCGCCCGCGTAAATAATGTTTTATCATGACACAGATCACAGGGAACACGCTACTGGGATAAAAACTATTCTACGTCCCGCCCAGGGTCTCATAATATCTCCATAACAAATTTCATCAAAATTGGTTCAGCCTTTTACCGTGCAATGTAAACGGAGTTACTTTTGTATTTATAATATTAGTATGGATACGGATAATAAGATATAGCTTTGATTTTTTATAATTCCGCGTGTTTTTTGTATTTGTCAGTAACACAAAATAAGATTTTGTCAGATAGTGGCATTCTAGCTTACGGACGGCAGCCTGGTACCTACCTACCTTCTTCACAACCTACTTATACGGACCTGCTTTTACGGAAGGGTTTGGTGTATCTTATGAGTTTTGCTCGGAATGGATATTGCGGTATTTGTATCAGGGTTATTGTTATTAGCTGTTGGCCTTTTTTTCGAAATTCTTTCGCGAAAGGTTTATTGTGCTCCGTACTGTGTGTTATGGGCCCCTATTTTAGGTGTGGATGGTTTTCTATAATATTTCTTGGAAATGAAATCGACTGAATAAGTACTAGGTGCGGCTGAATAACAGTTTTCAGCATAAAGGTCGGCGGTCGGCGGTGGCGTATTTATTTTATTCGATTATCCTCACACTGGAACCCCTTGTAGCACTAAGACTAATATAGTACTAATTTCACATCATATTAGCTGAAAGACGTCCACTGCTGGACATGGGTCTCCCCCAAGCTTCACCACATTGACTGGTCCCGTACGTCTCGCATCCAGCGGATCCGCACAACCTTCACCAGGTCATCGGTCCACCTGGTGGGAGGCCTTCCAACGCAACGTCTTCCGGTTCGCGGTCACCATTTCAGAACCTTTCTGCCCTATCGGCCATCCGTTCTGCGAGCAATGTGCCCTGCCCACTGCCACTTAAGTTTGGCAATTCTTCGGGCTTTGTCTGAAACCCTGGTCTACTTGCGGATCTCTACATTTCTGATTCTATCACGCAAGGAAACTCCGAGCATAGCCCTCTCCATTGCCCTTTGAGTGACTGTAAGCTTTCTGATGAGACCCATTGTAAGCGACCACGTCTCAGAGCCATAAGTTATCACTGGCAACACGTCACTGGTTATAGATTTTCGTCGTGAGACACTGTGGTAAGTTGGACGAGAAGATAACACGCAACTGCCCGAACACTACCCAGCCGAGTCGGATTCGACGTTGACCTCTTTCTCGAAGTTGGCCCTACCCAACTGGATTATTTATCCTAGGTAGACATATTCGTCAACAACTTCGATTGCAGAATTCCCAACCTTGATAGGAGTGGATGCAACATTCAACATCACCTTGGTTTTGTCTATGTTCATCTTAAGATCCACTCTTTCGGAAGCTCTACTGAGGTCAACGAGCATTGTACTGAGGTCTTCCATGGTCTCAGCCATGACCACTATATCGTCGGCAAACTGAAGGTGAGTGATGTAATCGCCATTGACGTTGATGCCTAGCCCCCTCCAGTCCAGAACGTTAAAGACATCCTCCAATGCAGCGGTGAAAAGTTTCGGAGATAGGAGTTCGCAAGGACTTTGAGATCCGTATATTAAGCTACTGGTATTTCAACGCATCGTCTGAAGACTACAGGATCATCTCACGCCTCACCTTCATGAGCGTGAGAGTAGGGTTCGAGAGCTTTTTTTTTTCTATCTGTACGGCGGGTCTTGAAAAACTTAGACCCGACCGTATGGACAGCAACGAACTCATTGGCTGTCTAATACCGGTCTACAACACTCCAAGAAATTCCTAGGCTATACGTTCAAAACCCGGGCATGCCTTTGGAACATGGGCAGGGGGCAAATCCGCTACCTGCTTGGGACCTTTACTGGGCACTTTGGAACCAACGTCATGCTCATGTAGATGGGTCTAACCGCGACACCCATGTGCAGGTTGTGTTGGGAACATACGGAACGCATGGAGCAACTTATGTGCACATGCGATGCACTGGCTGGTAAGCGAATGAGTCTCCTAGGGGTTGGAAATCCAAATCCAGAAGATTTTAGGCTCATATCTCGTAGGCTAGTCGCGTTGGACAACTCTTGAAAAGAGTTTTCAACGAGATTGGGGAGGAGTAAGTTATCTAGGGGACCACAATAGATCCCAATGGGCCAATGTGTCCGAGATATATCTCGGCCCCTCCACAAGATAAGATAAGTTGGACAGCTTCCACGAACCCATCGCTGTATTCGTCCTCGGGGCTCCTTAGGCACTCGAAACGATTCAGGAGTTCGAGCTGAAAGCTCTCGGGGTTTTGGATCTGGATCTGTGCTGGACGGAGCGTAGACTTTCAAGCTTGTTATTAATGTTCAATGTGCCTCTTACCATGCGGTGATCGCCCCCGGTTTTCACCGAATTGATCACAGAGACATCATTGTACATTTGCTTCTTGGTTGACATGATGAAGACGATCTCGTTTTTAGTTGCACCATCAGGGCTCTGTCAGGTCTGCTTCTTGTGCTCACGCTTTCTGAAGAAGGAGTTCATCAAATAGAGACCCACCTTCTCCATAAAACTGGCCAGTAGATGACCCCAGTGCTTCCGAAGTCCAACTCCAAATTGGCCCACTTGCAGCTTATCCTAGTCTCGTTTGCCCAGTTTCGTGTTGAAGTCCACAAGACAACGTTGAAGTGTGTTTTGAAACCATGTCTGGAGATATTCTCATACATGGTCTCTATAGGGACGTGCCGAGGTTGGGGCGTAGACCTGTATGACCTTCAGTGAAAATCTTGAAGATATTCTGAGTATAAGGTACGCCACCCTGGTCTACACACTCTCGATCTACACCACGTTGTTCACAATGGACTTGTGGACAATAAACCCGACACCACCCTGGGACTACCGGTCACCCTCTCGGAAATAGAGTAGATTAGCAGATTATCGAGTCCTCCTCCTCTCTTCGGACTTCAGATCACTCTATAATACTACATCCAACCTGCTCAATTCTTCCTCGAGTTCGGCTATCTTATCGTCGGTTCGGAGTGTTCGCGTGTTGTATGTTGCCAGGTACAGTCGTCAGTTTTTTGGTAAAGAGCACAGAGAACGCTGCTGCCCATTCTCTGGTGTGTCCCTTAGTCGCCTCTTACGACACCCACAAGGAGATATGGGATGGTGAAATTCATTACGTCCGACACCATACGGTACGATAAAATTTATACCTACGAACTATATCTCCAGGTTTCCTTACGAAGTTTGCCTTCACCGTTGTCATAAATGTCCAAGATAAACACAGAAAGACATAAATTATGAATTAAAAAGTCACATTGGTACTTGCCCAGATTTGAACCCACGACCTCAAGCACGAGAGGCGAGGTGATAGCCACTGGGCCACCACGACATATATGATACTGCATAACTACTAGTTTTATTTTCTGTAATTACCGACCTGTGAGTGAAAATGATTGTTACCTAACTTAAGCTGAGAATAGTAGATAGTTTGTGCAACGGTCATATAATAGGGGTTATTAAAACACGAGTGTGATAATAATATCACATGAGTGTTTTAATGCCTACTTATATGCCGTTACACTATTTTATCTTCATTCATACAGTTTAAAATAAAACAAAGGTGAAAACTGAAAAAATATGTTGTATGGCGGGCAATTTAGATTCTCATTGCGCATCATGACTGCGCAGCGCGCTCATCCATTGACAATGAGACTATTTTTCTAGCCTATACGCTCCAATAAATTAAAAAGTAAAAGTTTTGCTATACAAATTAAAAAGTTATAGTTTTAAAATCGAAGGAAAATGTTGCACTGTAATGGTACTTTTTAATTTTACCTATCCGCAAAAAAGTACGTGTTTATACAATATTTTTTTCATCACACTCGCACGTAAAAAGTATCTAAACATACAGGTTAACTTGGCCATAATGCCCCATATAAAACCCTCGGGCTTTCTTTTTGTCATGAAACCCTAGGGCGGTAAGTAATATTTTTTTAATTTATGGCACAGCACACAGGTCATGCAAGTTCAATCAAGGAGTTTACACGCAATTGAAAAATTGTCTTAAAATGTTATCTAAACAGGATTTCTTTTGCAGTCTCGCTACATGTTACTTAAATACTCAACTAATGTTCTTAATAATACTCAACTAATGTTCTTAATAATCGATTTTTATAGTTATAGTATGAAAACGTCGAAATTATTTAATTCTTTTTACACTCCGTCATGGCTGCATATCTACGTAAGTATTTGCCCTTAAAGTTTCTGAACGAAACACTTGTATAATCTGTGGTGTGGGCAAAAATTCGCCAACCGCTTAAAAAAAAGTTCACGTATTTCGTAATAACAGCTGTGCTGACTTTACTCGCAAATGTGATGAAAAACATTGTATGTATCTCGGGCGGTACGGGAATTACGAACTTCGACTCAGAAAGCCCTCAGTCTTCGACTTCGGGCTTCTACTAGAGTCTCGGTCGTAATTTCTTAGTTACCGCCCTTAATACACAATGTACTATTTAATTCATATTTGGAGCATTACGTTGTGAGTGTAGATACAATTATATACACATTTGGTATTAAAGCCACCGAAATATTTCGCAATATTCAACGTTCATTTTCGTGCAAATATCCATATCGGGAATCATCGTTATTTTATCTATCAGGATCCGTTAGTCGTCCGTTTATATCGTGCAATTTATCAAATGAAGACTCAATGGGAAAGCCTGGCGATAAGAGATAGGTATTAACAATAATTGTAGTAATAGTAGGTCATGATGTAAATGGAACAGTATCAAGAGTTGTACATTAGCTGTTGCCTGCGACTTCGTCTACTTGTATTTATAACCAGCTTCAAAAATTAGGAGGTTTTCAATTCAACTGTATTTTTTTTATGTCTCCGCAACACTTTTTATTATACTCCATTTGCGATAACATTAGACGTTTAAATTAGCCCATTTTACAGCCCGTTCAACCGATTTTGACTTCTATTGCGCTGGTGATACGACAAATGGTAGCTGTAGTAAACAGTTGGTTTTGGTAACAGGTTTATGCTTTTTATGTCATCCATATGTTTACGGGATAGAACTCAAAATCGGTTAAACGGACTGTACAAAGATTTGGCAACATGTCTAATGTTATTTCAAATGGAGTTTAGGTGAACCTATTATAATGATTATTTTTTATTTGAAAGCTGGTGCTTCTCATGTAGTCCCATATAAATTTGCTCATGGATCGGAAAAATAACTTCAATTTCGGCAGTCGGTGTCAAAAAACGAAGAAACAGAATCCGGAACACCGGATTCATTTCGTAGTGTTTTGGAAGTTGGTTGTATTTTTTTGTAAAAAAGATTCTTTTTTTTAAAAAGGGACTATACCACCGCACTATTCCCATACCACTGCAACTCCTGAAAGCCAGAATCATCAGTAGCGACCACCAGAAAAGTGCCGAGGTGAATGAAGCTCGATGAAGTCCCGGAGAACGAATTTAACTGTCTTGGAACCCGCAACGAAATTAATCAGAAAAGAATAAAGGAGGAGTAGGAAAAAAAATATACAAATTTCAACTTCCCTCCATATCAAGCAGGAGACAGAACAAACAAGGCCAATAGGCACAAAGGGTCGTTTACAACTGGGATAAGATAAAAAAGGTTCTATGTATTGCATAATTTTTGATAAAAATATCTAGGATCTTCTTCTTAACGTGTAGATGTCAAAACAATATCCAGGATGCTTGCAACCCATGCTTTTTTCCAGGAAAATGCCAGACTATCTACCTTATCTGTTTTAGGATAATCAGGCATTTATTCATTACATTTCTATGCATTTGCTAAAAAGTTAAACACCTTCCCAAAATCATGGTCCTCTTTTCAAAGGTACCAAAAAAAATCTACTAACGTACCCTATGCGCAATCAAATTAAGTTTCTCTCCATCATAATATTCTGTATCATCGAACAAGTTTATTTGGGAACACGCTGTATCGACATCGTCGACACAAGTTTACTTCGAAACATCGTGTTCACTATTGCTTTAGACCCAGTTCATGTCACCGGAAAACTTAACATACAGGTCAACCTGCAGAAAGCTTTAAAAATACAACGGAATTTACAAATGTCAGTCGGAAACTCGAATGTAAAAAACCATTATAAATAAATGTGCATGAACGGATGGCGCTTCTGAAATATGCTCGCACAAAGTAAGATAAACCGCAAATAACGAGCGAAATAAATTGCATTTCAATGTTCGCGATATTAACTGAAAAGCAAAAAAGGTCACGTTGACTCGACATATAAATAAAGTAGCTTCGTCTGCAATTTATTATCTTGCTTACTACTTATTGCTTCCCACAGTATTTTTTAAAATCAACATAAAGAAAAAGTCGTAAAGCCTCTCTCCCTACCGGCCGCTCGCATTGCAAAAGCGACCGCCATAATTGCAAATGGCGCGGACCACATTTTCTGTTGAACACACGGAGAAACTAATTCATTTTCAGCAATTGGATCCCGCCGCAATATGAGCCCGTCCGCAACGAGATAAAATTAACCGCTTACCGACGCACGAACAAACTATTTCGTATTTAACTGCGGTTAGCTGTACTTTAACTAGCGTTATATGGTTTGTGACACGCGGCCGCGCCGCCAGGCGGTGAACGCCGCCTTATATAAAATGATAATAATGGAAGTTTCCGCTTACCCGCAGAGGGCAGTGAAAGATTTATATACGCTTAGAAACTCATTTGCCGCGAACCCCGAAATAAAAAGCAACTCAACAGCTTGAAAAATATTATTTCAGCGAGCGTGGGTGGGGGAGGCGTATCGCGTAATGTCCCCTAATGTGCGCGCATAAAAAATCCCGCGCCGGCCGCGAATTCTCTTCGAATGGACTAAATTTTATGCAAATTCTCTTTATGATCTTTCGGCGTTTGACGGGGATTAACGCGACGAGGATATTCGACAGTTTTATCTTTTTGACGAGCGCCGGCGTAAAAGGGTTCAGTTTATATGCCTCTTCGCAAAGATAATATTTGAAACATTCCTCCATATACGCGGCCTTTTACAAATGATTAAATTAGGTTAATTAGCTCGTTACGCGAGATTTACTCCACACTGAGAGATTTAATTTTCAGCCAGTTTGGTCGATGAGACTGTCATAAAAACAAAGGAAAGTTTAAGTTGATAGCTTTAATTATGTTTTGAAAAACCTCGCGATATCATATCTATAGGATACAATCAGAAGTCTACTGCATGTGTGAGAACCTGAGATTTAAATGTCTAAAACTCGTATACTGTGCTGAAGCCATACTCCAACATTTTTCATTTAGTCTCATTCCTATTTTCATAGGTATACTAGCGGACGCTATTATACTTTCTAGTTCCCGTGGGAAAAGAATTTTTGAAATCGGTCTACTAGTTTTTAAGTTTATTCGTTACATAAAAAAATATAAACCTTTCCTCTTTATAATATCATTATAGATGAGTTCTGTTCCAACGTAAATACCTTTATTTTATACGCATGTCCTTATAATCCGTTCAAGAAACCACAACACCCTCGATCACCGTCACACAACTCACACAAGAACCCATCTGGCTTCTCTATCATAACGTTGTTAACACAGAGGTAACTGCAACTCGCCGTCGCATACGCGGATGGAATCCATTTAAAAACTCATTTCTCAGAGTCACGTAAATAAGTCTTATAGGCTGTCGATCTTGCAGCGTCGCACTAGCTCCCAGACTATAAGTAAAGGTACCTTTGACTGGTAATCTCGAATTGTGGTCGCTGCTGTGCTTAACAATGAGAATAGAAAAAATGCAGGAATATATAACTTGTTAGATCTGTTTTTAATGAGGTTTTCTGTTTGTTTTGTTTAATGTTAAGTTATTCCATTTCTTATTTATTAAAGAAATAAGCTTGAAGTAATTCTATTTACGGAAGAATATGTGAAGCAACGAATTTCTGCTACTAGGGGAATTTGCGGAATGGAGTGGAGCAGATATAATCTTCTGGTAGTAATAGTAATCAGTGACTCATTAATAGGACTCGTATATAAACTAAGTTTGAACCACATTGTCATCTTGTCCGTTCTTCTCCACGTCGGTATTTGCCGAACGAATGGTAGAATCACTTAATCAAGATCCAGAGCTAGTTGTCCCCCAGCGACGCCCTGAGCCGAGGTTCGACCCCACAGGGGGTAGCCCTCAGTGCGGTCGCTTAGGTTTAGCTTTTTTTGCCTGGCTCTAGTTTAGTCTCTAGCAGTAGCCAACCACTCTGATTGAACTGCGAGACGTCAAACACAAAAAAACCTTTGTATCATTCGTTTACAAATAATGACTCGAAGAACAAGTCAGTCCGGAAGAAAATTGGAATACCGAGAAAATTGAATTGAGCGTATTACAAAGCTAGCTTAATAACTTTTTTGTGTTACCTTCAGTTACTACCCCATTCTCTAGCAAGTTAAATTTAGAAAAACCCCGACACATTTTTATTTCATGCTACATAATTTATCTCGTAGTAGACACGTTTCGATCGACAATTTATTGAACACGTAATTATGCCCAAAACTTTAGAACGGCTGAACCGATTTTCATCAAACATAGCTAAGAACACTCTCGATGAAGTCACGTTTCAAACGAATAACAGGCCAAGTACGAGTTGAACTTGCGCACTGAGGGTTCCGTACAAACAGCTACATTAATCAAAATAATTAAATAACATTATTGAAGTTCATAAACTATGAGGGTACCGAACATTAATCTAACGAAAGGTAAACATAATTGAGGGACAAAATTAGCTTTGCCGTTGGAAAACGTGTAGTCCCTATACATCGACATAAGTCGCGGTCAGTTTACTAACTGCAAATAAGTTTTTTTTTTTTGATGTGGAAATAAATGTACGTTTGCCGGATTATTTCCTTTATTTGTGCTATAACTCATTGCTTCTTTCCAAATTTCATGATTCTAGGTCAACGGGAGTTACCATGTAGATTTGGATTTCCTTGCGAGTGTAAAATATGCGTCATTAACGGCTGTATCTCTTGATTGCGTTGATCTAGAAGTTTGATTTTTTCACAGCTGCAAGGAGTTGCAAACTTGATTATATGATATTAAATCCAACTCGATACCTCCACGCGTCCCCGAGATAAAGGGTCTTGAGTCTTGACAGACAGACGGACAACAAAGTCATCCTATATCCTTTTGAGGTACGGAACCCTAAAAACGAAATCAAAATCGGTTCATCCGTTTAGGAGCTATGATGCCATAGACAGACACACAAGTACACAAACAAACAGGTACACACGTTATACTTATAATACCCCTATTTTTCCGTCGGGGGTTAAAAATTGGTAAAACTAAATGGTGGTATATCTAAAAATCGTGATTGGTTACATTTAAAATCATCAACAAACCTGTCTATTTGTAAGTACAAACTAATCACATAAACTGCGCTGTGCATATTGATGAGCTTTTTTACTGCGTTATTTTTGTTAACTATTTGTGTAGAAACGAAGCCAGTGGCCAACCACTATTTTATTTACAGACTAAATACAGATAGAAACCACACAAAGCCTATGTAAAACATTGCATCGGTGCATAAGTATCCAGTATTCCTTGGTTGACGTAAGTGTGTAAATATTCCATGATATTCTTACGGTTTTATAAAATGTGCAAGTTGGATGTTTGCGGGAAAAACAGAGATCTTAAATCGACGCTGAAGGTAGGAGTAGCAAAATTTGTGGAGTGCTAATCAGTATAGTTAATTCCATTGTTCTCCAAATCAGTTTTAAATGTGTAGTATCGGCGGCATATATTTATTTAAAACTTCATTCACCAAGATACAATGGCGGACTTAATGCCTTAGGCATTCTCTACCAGTCAACCAAGGGTGGTGAAGACATAACATGGCTAGTGCATTATTCAAATTGTGACAAGCAAAACAGTAAAACAAAAACTACTAATCTTCTTCTTCTTTGTCCAACCCTTTTCCCAGTTCAGCTGGGGTCGGGTCTCTTTGTACGTCTGCGCCAGAGAGCTCTGTTCTAGGCTGTCTTAGTGCTTAGGTTCTCCTTCAGAACCTCTTTCTGTATGTTTGACCACCAGATGGCGGGCGGTCGTCCCCTTCCTCGCGGTCGATCGGGAATATTTAGGGCCTTTTTGATAGGGCTGTCATCTCCACGTCTCAGGATGTGGCCGTACCAAAGCAATCTGCTTTCTTTACCTGCTATCTTCTCGCTAATAGGTACGATTATGTAGGGGTTCGTTCAAAGAATGAATCCCTGACATAATCGTTTCCCACTTTGTCCAGACGGGTTACTCCTCCTGCTAATGAAATACTAATAATATGTTGCTTAAAATACACATACATGTAATTATATGACTGGGTTCCATCTGTAATGATACATTGTTGTAGTACCTATACTTAAGTGACCGCATTCCTTTGGCGTCTTAACGTAGGTAGGTACTAGAAGGGGTGCAAGTTGAAAGCCTCCACGCGGCGCACCCTGGGCAACGTCGGCTCCAACTGCCCACCCACGTTGGGTGGACAGTTGGGGCGGGCGGCTAATTTCAACACACGGGGAAAGGTCATGGTTCCAATCACGGATCATCAACCATGATGGTCTGTGAAGGGAATCGGGCTAGAGAAGGGACGGCTGGTCCGCCTCTTGGATGGGCCTGGTGGCTTCTAACGCCTACTCCCCCTTCTGCTTTCAGAGGGTAGGACGAGTGGGCGTAGTTTGGGAAGGAAGGATAATAGGGACCTCACCCTTCAAAGGAAAAATCTTAATTATGAACCAAGACATTTGCGAAAAAAGTCCCCAGGTGCGTCCCGACCGCTCAGCGGTCGAGTCCCACCCCGCTTCGGCGGGCTGCCCTCCGTATTCTGGGGTGGGCAACAATTGTCTTCCGTCTGACCCATCAGACACCAACGACAACCACACGCGCGAAATACGGAAAACGATGATGACTCCAAACGATGACCAAGGACCCTCCGGCTCCGAGCCGATAGAGGAGATGGTGGCGCAGTGCGCACCAGAGGAAAGGCTGCCAGTAGCGCAGATGACCGCTATCCGACCCTCCATTTCCCGGAGGCGTGACGGTCATAAAAGGCAACGGGATGCAGCAACGAGTGGAGGGATGTCGCCGCCTTCTAAAGTACCCTTTAAGGCGACGACTGCTCGAGGGGGAGGTCCCCCACGTGACAAGAGGGGTCGGTTTGTTCGGCCTGGCGTGCCAGACGGCTCATACGGCTCACACACCGAAGAAAGTGAGTCGGATAGCCAGAGCGTGCCCCCGACGTGCCAAACGTGCACCGAAGCGAGTGAAGAGGAAGGCATGGATGTGCAACTCAGCACCCAGACCGCTCCTTCCTCTGCAATTGGAGAGAGCTCTGCTGGCTCAGCGGAGGCCCTGGAGAAAGCGGCCCTTCAGGATATCCAGGTGGTTCTGGACACCACACGGAAATCCAAAAAATGAAGGGTACGTGCCAACGGGCCATTAAAGAGGCAGCACAACGCGTCAGAATTGCTATAGAGGAGCTTGCTAGCAGAAGTTCCTCGGAAGAGACTCGGAGGCTGCACCTGGAAAACGATCGGTTGCGAAAAGAGCTTGGAGCCCTCCGCAAGGAAATTGAGAATCTGCGGGAAGAGGTTCGTTCCATCGGAAGGCAACCGCTCGAACAGACGCAGCCACCGGTCGTGCGCCCTTCGATCGTGGAGAGCCCCTCGAGCTCGACAGACGACTTACTGCGAGCTGCTGTTTCCCAAATTGGGAAAATGATGGACGCCCGGTTCGCTGGGATTGACGACCGCCTTCTGCCGGCAAAGAATAGCCGTCCACCCTTAGCGGCAGACGCCAGAAATGCTGCCGGGAATGCTTCTAATACCAGCAGGGTGTCTAAAAGACCCTCTATGGCCTCTCGAGAAGCGCTACGGACAGCATCCCAAGTGGTGTCCCAAGCGGCCGAAGGTCAGCGGACCGCCCCGCCGCCTGGCGGGAATAAGGCTGTTGGTGACGGTTGGCAGACCGCTGCTAAAAGAAAAAGGGGGAAGAAAAGGAAGGGGCCTCCAGAATCAAGCACGGTGGCATCTGCTACAGTAACTAAGGCTGAATCTGGCTCCAACAAGAAGGGTACACGGAGACTTCGTGCACCTAAGTCGGCTGCAGTGGTTTTGACCCTGCAGCCTGAAGCAGTACAAAAGGGGCTAACCTACGCGGCGGTGATATCGAGGGCTTAGGAAAGTGTGAACTTGGCAGAACTCGGTATCACCGACATCAGGTTCCGACAGGCAGCGACGGGGGCGCGTCTGCTGGAGTGGAACTGAGGGCGCCAAAGGAGCAGACCTTATTGCGGAGAAGCTGCGGGGCATTTTTGCTTTAGATGTCAAGGTCTCTAGACCCACAAAGTGCGCTGAAATGCGCATAAGTGGCCTTGACGATTCCATAACTGGACGAGATGTGCAGGAGGCAATCACTCTGAAGACCGGCTGTCCCGTAGAAGTGGTTAGAGTGGGTCCGATACGTCTTGGCCCGGGAGGCGTCGGCTCTGCTTGGGCCCAATGCCCTGTCGAGGCCGCAAAGCAACTCGCTGACGACGGCCGGCTCCTCGTTGGCTGGAGCTCTGCCAGAGTGAGGATTCTGGAGGCTCGGCCCATGAGATGTTACAAATGCATGGAGAGAGGGCACACCCGCCATAATTGTACCTCTGGCACGGACCTCAGTGGGCTCTGCTTCCGCTGCGGTAAGCCGGGGCATTTAGCCTCGACATGCTCTGCGGATCCTCACTGCCCAATATGTGAGGTGGCAAAGCTACCGGCCAACCACGTCGTTGGGAGTAAGGGTTGCAAGCCGCCAACCCCTTCGCTTCTAGTGTGGTGCGACTGGAGCAGTCGCAAGAGGAGGTAATGATTACGGAACAATTATGAACCAAGTCCGTAATTATTGTCTCCTCCAGACGAACCTTAACCACTCTGCCGCTGCTCAGGACTTGCTCCTTCAAACCATAGCGGAGTGGTTCATCGATGTAGCCGTCGTGGCGGAACCGTATTTCGTCCCACCTCGCCCTGATTGGGTGGGTGACGTGGATGGTTCTGTTGCCATTATCGGCTCTACGGCCTCTCATTGCCCACCACTCTCCCTCAGAGAGAGGGGTCAGGGATATGTTGCGGTCGCGTGGGGGAACGTCATGCTGTTTGGAATATATTTCTCCCCAAACAGGAGCCTGGCCGAATTCGAGGACTTCCTGGATCGTTTGGGAGCCTCGGTTCGGCGAATGACGCCGGGCCATATAATGGTCATGGGGGATTTCAATGCGAAATCTATCGCGTGGGGTTCCCCAAGAACGGATGGCAGAGGAGAAGCAGTTGAGGAGTGGGCGGTAGCTGCAGGCGTCTGTCTTTTAAACAGAGGTTCGGCCAATACGTGTGTGCGACGGCAGGGAGGTTCGATAGTAGACCTTTCGTTTGCTACTCCTGCTGTTGTCACACGTGTCCAGGACTGGCGAGTCCTGGAGAGTGTGGAGACCTTATCGGATCACTTGTACATCCGTATAGATGTCTCCACCTCGCAGGGGTCGGGAATGTCTCCACGCTCTGAAGCTCGACACTTTCCACGCTGGGCAGTGAAACGGCTTAACAGAGACCTGCTGGAGGAGGCAGCCATTGTTCAGGCATGGCTGTCTTCGCCGCCTTCCACTGACGTCGGGGTTGACGCCGAGGCTGAGCGATTCCGAGATGCCATGACGGCTGTGTGCGACGCCTCCATGCCTCGAACGCGTAGTCGACCCCAAAAAAGGCAGGTTTATTGGTGGTCCCAGGAATTGGCGGACCTCCGCGAGGCTTGCATTACTGCCCGGAGGTCTTACTCGCAAGTGCGCAGACTGCGCCGCCGTAATGAGGAGGTGGAGTCCCAACTGTTCGAGTCCTACCGAAGCGCCCGAGAAGCTTTACAGTTGGCGATTTTCCGAGCAAAAGAGCAGGCGAGGCGAGAAATGTTGGACGGCCTAAACCGTGATCCTTGGGGACGCCCGTACCGTGCGGCGCGGAGTAAACTCCGTGCCCAAGGCCCCCCATTAACGGAATCCCTTCAGCCTCAGTTCCTTGCTGAAGTCGTGGAAGCACTTTTCCCGAGCCAGGCGGAACACACACCACTCACAATAACGCCAGCAGCTGATGACCAGGACGTCGAAGAGGAAACTCCTGTGATCACAGATGCGGAGA
The DNA here is from genome assembly GCA_964057195.1 of Orthosia cruda. Classification (NCBI taxonomy): domain Eukaryota; kingdom Metazoa; phylum Arthropoda; class Insecta; order Lepidoptera; family Noctuidae; genus Orthosia; species Orthosia cruda. The sequence continues at coordinate 11,405,142 of OZ059855.1, read as the reverse complement.
TGGAAGCGGTGATATTGCGGGCGCGTTCAAAAACCACCGCCCCAGGACCAGACGGGGTACCTTCAAAGGTGTTGGCTCTAGCGTTGGATGCGATGGAGAATAGCCTTAGGGAACTGTTCGATTCCTGTCTGACGTCGAGACGGTTCCCTAAGCCTTGGAAAGAGGGTCGGCTGGTATTGCTGCAAAAGGCTGGACGACCGCCGGAGTCCCCATCGGCATACAGACCAATAGTGCTGCTGGACGAGGTGGGGAAGATGCTGGAGAAGATTCTCGCTACCCGCATCGTCCGGCATTTGGAAACGGTTGGCCCAAACCTGTCGGACGCCCAATTTGGTTTTAGAGGCGGGCGATCAACCGTAGACGCCATTCTGCGTCTCAAGACTCAGGCGATAGACGCGGTAACGCAAGGGGAGGTAATGTTGGCGGTGTCATTAGACATCGCCAATGCATTTAACACCTTGCCATTCGGCTGTATCGGGGAGGCGCTCCGTTTCCATGGGGTACCCTTATACTTGAGGCAGCTGGTGGCAGACTATCTGAGGGGGCGATGTGTGAGTTACCAGGGACGCAATGGTCAAATCATGCGAAGGCCTGTTACGTGTGGTGTTCCACAGGGGTCGGTCCTCGGGCCACCCCTGTGGAACGTGGGGTACGACTGGGCCCTTCGTGGTGATCTCTCTCCCGGGCTGGGCGTCATTTGCTATGCTGATGACACTCTCATCACAGCCCGGGGAGGCAACTTTGAAGAGGCGGCACACTTGGCCATTGAGGGTGCGTCCCTGGTCATTAGCCGCATCGAAGCGCTTGGTCTTAGGGTGGCGCTCGAGAAAACGGAAGCCCTGGTATTTTATGGGCCCCGCCGCCGGCCACCGGCGGGCGCTCACATTACCTTAGGTAGTGAGCGAATTATGGTGCGGACGCACATGAAATACCTAGGCCTGGTCCTGGACCGTAGGTGGAACTTCGGCGAGCACTTTTGCGGACTTGCCCCGAAGCTTATTGGAACAGCTTCCGCCCTAAGTCGGCTACTGCCGAATCTGGGTGGACCGAGTGTGAGTTGCCGACGCCTTTACACGGGGGTGGTGCGCTCGATGGCGCTGTACGGCGCCCCAGTGTGGGCGAACTCCCTGACTGCCCAGAACAAGGCTCAGCTGCGGAGACCGCAAAGAGTCATGGCCGTCAGGGTAATACGCGGATACCGCACGATCTCAGCTGAAGCGGCATTCGTATTAGCAGGAACACCCCCGTGGGATCTGGAGGCGCGAGTGCTCGCCGAAGTTTACCAACGAAGTGCGGAAATTCGGGCGGAGAATGGCAGCGGCCCGTCGCCCGAAGTGGTGTTGAGGTGGCGCAGATAGGCGCAGACTGCCATCATGAGGCAATGGGCGGAGAGGCTGGAGACTCCCAGCGCAGGTCTCTGGACTGTTGGGGCTATCCAGCCAATCCTGGAGGAGTGGATACGGAGGCGACACGGGACGTTGTCGTTCCGTTTAGTGCAGGTATTATCGGGGCATGGCTGCTTTGGCAAATACCTGCACACAGTGGCAAGACGGGAGGCGACCCCCATGTGTCACCAGTGCGGTTGCAACCAGGACACGGCCCTGCATACTCTCGAGCAGTGCCCTGCCTGGGAGGCGCAGCGTCGTGTTATGACGGCAGAAATTGGCCAAGACCTGTCACTGCCAGCCATTGTTAGGGCAATGGTCGGCAGTGAAAGGGCATGGTAGGTGGTTGCGTCTTTCTGCGAGGATGTTATCTCGCAGAAAGAAGCGGCGGAGCGGGCCAGGGAGGCAGACTCTCTCGCTGACCCGATTCGTCGCGGAAGGGCAGGACGGCGCAGGCGGCGAAACGCCGACCTGATGCCGCCATAACAGGGGTCAGCGAATGATAGATCGGGGTTTCTATCGTTCATGCTGCACGGCCCCTGGAGTTGTGGTGATATCCCAGTGCACCCGGATATCGCCAAAGGAGAATGGAGCCCGGAGGCGGGCAAAGAAGAAGGAGCCCAGAAGTGGGCCACGCTGGATGGGTCGCGAATGTCATGCATAGCAGTTCTCGCGGCCCACCCATCAAGGCAAAAGTAGGTGCACAGGCGGAGTTTTTAGTGGGTGCAAGCCCCACATAACCGCGTCGTTTCCCCGGACGGCGCGGTATGCGTTAGGCATTTTCTTCGCAGGGAAAAAAAAAAAAAAAAAAAAAGGTAGGTACTAGAAAACCACTTTAACCACTTTACCACCATGACATCATATCAGCCGAAAGACTTCCACTGCTGGACATAAGCCTTCCCCAAGCGTCGCCACTTTGACCGGTCCCGTGCGTCTCGCAACCAGCGTATCCCTGCAACCTTCACCAGGCCGTCGGTCCACCTGGTGGGAGGCCTTCCAACGCAACGTCTTCCGGTTCGCGTTCGCCACTCCAGAACCTTTCTGCCCATCGGCCATCCGTTCTGCGAGCAATGTGCCCTGCCCACTGCCACTTAAGTTTGGCAATTCTTCGAGCTATGTCGGTAACCCTGGTTCTCTTGCGGATCTCTACATTTCTAATTCGGTCACGCAAGGAAACTCCGAGCATAGCCCTCCATTGCCCTTTGGGTGACAGTAAGCTTTCTGATGAGGCCCATTGTAAGCGACCACGTCTCAGAGCCATAAGTCATCACTGGCAACACACACTGGTCATAGACTTTCGTCTTGAGACACTGTGGTAAGTTAGACGAGAAGATACCGCGCAACTTCCCGAACACTGCCCAGCCGAGTCGGATTCGACAGTTGACCTCTTTCTCGAAGTTGGCCCTACCCAACTGGATCGTTTGTTCCAGGTAGATATAGTCGCCCACAGCTTCGAGTGTATAGTCTCCGACCTTAATACGAGTAGGTGTAACATGGGTAATGGTGGTGGTAACGTGGTGGTACCACCATGTATATTTCCATTATTATTTTAGCAGTTTCCTTCAATATTCTGACACATATTCATATTACCAGAGCCACAATATAACAGTTTAAAGTAGCTATCTAACTTGACCACGCATCGTCAATCTTGGTTTTGGCAGGTTACTTATGACATAAGAACATTGCATTTTTCCTTAATAAAATGTAGCTATGATGCCATAGCACTCAACGATAGTTTACCTTTTTATCATTGAAATATTTTTTATAATCGGATTAATCATATACATACATAAACCATCGCCTTTTTCCCATGGGGCTAGGCAGAAACTACAGAACGCCGCCTGCTACGATCCTTACATACTTCTTATAGTCCGGTCAAATTAGACATAGAGCTGAAAATTGGTACGAATATTCGGAACACCATTATAAATGAAATTTAAAAAGTCCCCACCACACTCGCAAATATTATTAGTCAAGGTTTAAGTTAGCAAATATGGATTCTTTGCGTTTTTAAGATTAGTTTTAGATTAGATTATGCAATAATCTATAAAAATGGTTTCTACAATTTTTCTCCTAAACGTTTCTGAGTTATAACGGTTGAAAAGTTGTATTCTTTATATTATGCACACTTTTCCACGCCACCTGGGTGATAGTGTACCTGGCACATTTTGTTAACGTGGTTTCCCCGATTGGACTATTCCACAATCTATTGTGATCCTGTTTAATTCAATACTTACACCCACAATTACTGTAAACCCACCCCGAATTTTTGGTCTAATTTGACCGGACTATTAATCTTCACTCACGTTCATACATCTAGTCATACACGCACGCCGGTTATGAGTACTGCGAACCTGCAGCCTAATTGCGCAAGAGAATTCGCCGAGGCAATAGGTTTGATCACCATCAATCGACCAATCCCATGCGAGATGAAAGACGTAATATGGATTTCCGTCTATGTGATTGGTCGATTTATGGCGGTCATGCCTTGCCGAATTCACTTGCGCAATTAGGATGCTGACCTTTCTGAAGAACATGACCAATAAGGCGTTCCCTTCCGGCGTTTCCATTCACATCTTCTTTGTAAATACCTTTTCGTTAGTCGTCTTTCAATCATCCTCTCAACATGACCAAAACCATCTTAGCATACTCATTTAAATGTTTGTCGCTACATCATCTTTTAAACCTCAATGTTGTCTTACTACATCATTTCGAAACAGTCCTCCTAGAGATTCCCTTCTACAAACAAAGAAACAAACAATTTTAACTTTACTAATTAACTAGCTTCTGCCAGCGGCTTCGCCCGCGTCAAAGTCGAAAATTATCCCGAGGGAACATATGCCGGGGATATAAAGTATCATATGTGCTATTACTGACTATATTCATCCAGATCTGTCCATCCGTTTGAGCGTGAAGTAGTAACAAACATACAAACACACTAACAAACTTTCACCTTTATAATATTAGTGTGATTATCACTCCATTCGCTCACTCCTCCATGACATCAGAAGGGGGAGTAGCTCACTACTTTGTTCTAGAAGAACACTAACTTTGTACCTATTTCACATATTAGTAAGTTAAAAGTCGAAAAATATCCCATGGACACACTACCGGGATAAGAATCATATGTCCAGGGCTTGTCTAGTTACCCGTTTTCCCAATTATGTCCATATACGTTCAGCTATTGAGACATAATGGCTTAAGAAATAGCAAACTAAATATGCAGATTTATAATTTTTTTATATTAGTAAGGAGGATATTTACTTCAAGCTTGCACATTTATTGTTTTCCGGTTAATAGTTTCTTATTTGTATGGAATTTTCCTGTTCTATATTCGTTATCGTGTTAGTAACTTTCAAATGAGAGCTTAATTAAAACTAAATTAGTACAATAGTTTTCAGACATGTGTTTATAAACAAAGTAATCTTCATTCATATGCTACTTTTGGCTAATATCATCCCACTTCTGATGACTGATTCTGATGACAATTCCATATCCGAATTGTTGGGAACAGCTGGGTCCCTAGTAATCATACCAACTTATGACAAGGACAGAACATTTTGCCTTGGTCATGGATCGTCTGTTAGCTTGGTTGCGGCTTTTGTGAGACTGTTCTATCTATCTATAAAGAAATATACATAGATGTGTATAAAATCAACACACACTTCAAATCCACGTATGTCTGATACAGTTACAGTAGTTACCTCCTCAGGAAACTAGGAATGATTGCTTGCAGCCGATTAACGTTGTCAGTGCGGAATGAGGCGCGACGTGGTGGTGGCTGGGCAATTTCCGCTAGGTGGCGCCTTCCGTCACAACGGAGGTACTGCCTCGCTACCAGTAATTGGGGAAAAGTATCGCTGATTATTATCGGGACCTTCGATTTTTGGACTTATTAATTTCGAAACTAAGTTTTTTAAAGAGTTTTTTTTTTATCTAATACTAGCTGACCCTCGGGGCTTCGCTCCCGTCAACTGCCTACCTACCCTGGCTACCCTGCCTACCTTGCCTATCCTGCCTATCTTGCCTATCCTGCCTACCATGCCTACCCTGCCTGCCCTGCCCCTACCCTGCCTTCCCTGCCTACCCTGGGTACCCTGCCAACCCTGCCTAACCTGCCTACCCTGCCTAACCTGCCTACCCTGCCTACCCTTCCTAACCTGTCTATCCTGCCTACCCCTGGCAGGGCACTGCCAGGCACCCTAGGCAGGGTACTGCCTACCCAGCCTACACTGCCTACCCTGCCCCTACCCTGGCTACCCTGCCTACCCTGCCTACTCTGCTTACCATGCCTACCCTGCCTACCCAGCCTACCCTGCCTACCCTACCTATCCTGCCTAGCCTGCCTTTCCTGCCTACCCTGCCTACCCTGCCTTTCCTGCCTACCCTGCGTATCTTGCCTACCCTGCCCACTCTGCTTACCCTACCTATCCTGCCTACCCTGCCTTTCCTGCCTACCCTGCCTATCCTGCCTACCCTGCCTTTCCTGCCTACCCAGCCTACCCTGCCTTTCCTGCCTACCCTGCCTTTCCTGCCTATCCTGCCTAACCTGCCTACCTTGCCTACCCTGCCTACCCGGCCTACGCTGCCTTTCCTGCCTATCCTGCCTACCCTGCCTTTCCTGCCTACCCTGCCTATCTTGCCTACTCTGCCTACTCTGCTTACCCTGCCTACCCTGCCTAACCTGCCTTTCCTGCCTACCCTGCCTATCCTGCCTACCCTGCCTACTCTGCTTACAATGCCTACCCTGCCTACCCTGCCTACTCAGCTTACCATGCCTACCCAGCCTACCCGGCCTGCCCAGCCTACCCTGCCTACCCTGCCTTTACTGCCTACCCTGCCTATCCTGCCTACCCTGCCTTTCCTGCCTACCCTGCCTATCTCGCCTACCCTGCCTACCTTGCCTACTCTGCTTACCCTGCCTACCCTGCCTACCCTACCTATCCTGCCTACCCTGCCTTTCCTGCCTACCCTGCCTATCCTGCCTACCCTGCCTACCCGGCCTACCCTGCCTACCCTGCCTTTCCTGCCTACCCTGGGTACCCTGCCAACCCTGCCTATCCTGCCTAACCTGCCAACCCTGCCTACCCTGCCTAACCTGCCTACCCTGCCTACCCTGCCTACCCTGCCTACCCTGCCCACCCTTCCTACCCTGTCTATCCTGCCTACCCCTGGCTACCCTGCCTACCCAGCCTACCCAGCCTACACTGCCTACCCTACCAACCCTGCCTACCCTGCCCCTACCCTGGCTACCCTGCCCCTACCCTGGCTACCCTGCCTATCCTGCCTACCCTGCCTACACTGCCTACTCTGCTTACCATGCCTACCCTGCCTACCCAGCCTACCCTGCCTACCCTACCTATCCTGCCTAGCCTGCCTTTCCTGCCTACCCTGCCTACCCTGCCTTTCCTGCCTACCCTGCGTATCTTGCCTACCCTGCCTACTCTGCTTACCCTGCCCACCCAGCCTACCCTGCCTACCCTACCTATCCTGCCTACCCTGCCTATCCTGCCTACCCTGCCTTTCCTGCCTACCCTGCCTTTCCTGCCTATCCTGCCTATCCTGCCTACCTTGCCTACCCTGCCTACCCGGCCTACCCTGCCTACCCTGCCTTTCCTGCCTACCCTGCCTACCCTGCCTACCCTGCCTACCCTGCCTAACCTGCCTTTCCTGCCTACCCTGCCTATAATGCCTACCCTGCCTATCCTGCCTACTCTGCTTACAATGCCTACCCTGCCTACTCAGCTTACCATGCCTACCCTGCCTACCCAGCCAACCCGGCCTGCCCAGTCTACCCTGCCTACCCTACCTATGCTGCCTACCCTGCCTTTACTGCCTACCCTGCCTATTCTGCCTACCCTGCCTACCCTGCCTTTCCTGCCTACCCAGCCTACCTTGCCTACTCTGCTTACCCTGCCTACCCAGCAGACCCTACCTATCCTGCCTACCCTGCCTTTCCTGCCTACCCTGCCTTTCCTGCCTACCCTGCCTTGCCTGCCTACCCTGCCTACCCGGCCTACCCTGCCTACCCTGCCTTTCCTGCCTACCCTGCCTATCTTGCCTACTCTGCTTACCCTGCCTGCCCTGCCTAACCTGCCTACCCTGCCTACTCTGCTCACCATGCCTACCCTGCCTACTCTGCTTACCCTGCCTACTCTGCCTACCCTGCCTACTCTGCCTACCCTGCCTACTCTGCCTACCCTGCCTAACCTGCCTATCCTACCTACCTACCTACTAATTTGTATCTATCATCAATAGTTTTCTCAGCGCACGCCAAATAATGTATTTTACAGACAACATTTTGCTACCTTGGGTTACATTATTGCAATTTTCATAAGGATCTCTATTTTTTTTGAAAATATTTTATAGCCTATGACACTCAGGAATAATGTAGCTTTCTACCGGTGCAAGAATTTTCAAAATCGGTTCAGTAGATCCAGAGATTACCCCTTACAACGTCACAAACTCACAAACTCACAAACTTTACCTCTTTATAATATTAGTATAGATAGGCTCGCGCTTGACCACTATCTCGCCTGATAGTAAGCGATGATGTGGTCGACGGTGGAGCACGTTTGCCTAGAAGTAACACACTTGACTTAAAGACCCTTTTTTTTTTTTTTTTGTTTCGGAAATCATCCAATGACTTCTCCCGCTCTGGGTAAGGCGGGAGGGCGTGTCAGACTTTTACTGACTAAAACCCACCCGTGTTCCTTCAGTTGCTTGAGTCAGGGCCGCGGTAACTCTTTTTCAAATTTATCCGCGACCCAGACAGGCATCGGCCCTAGTGGACCCCGTCAGTTCTGCTGACATCTCTTTGAGGCGCGCGTGGAACACAACGCGCCGTCGACTCGGGCCTGGTCCTTATCGGACGGTGAGCTACACATTACTCGCCGTCCGCAAGCCCGCGCCTACGGTGGCCGGGAATCGGCTTGCGACTCCCGACGCCCAGGGCGTCTCCACTGCGGTGGCTAGGGGCGTGAGGGCGTCTCCGTTGCGTCTCCCTCACGCGTTCCGCCTCCTCCTTCGCGAGCATTACTGCTTCGCAGAAGGAGGAGACAGCTTCCCATACCCTCTCGCTCCGTAACATGGCTTGAACCAGGGCCGGACGCGAGAGGTTGCCACCGCCGATCGCCTCCACGAGGACACGGCGGTGCCCAGCCCAAGCGGGGCAGATCTCCACCGTATGCTCCACCGTGTCCTCCGGGCGATCCACACAATGGTGACACCCGGGCGTTTCCTCCTGCCTAATCCTGAACAGGAACCTACCGAAACAGCCGTGTCCGGTGAGGACCTGCGTCAGGCGGAAGGTGAGGTCGCCGTGGCGCCTCTCAAGCCACTCCTCAAAGAGGGCCTTATCGCCGCAATTGTGGCGTGCCCAGCGCTGGGTTGCGACAGTCGCTCTCTCCATGTCGCCATGAGATCTTGCCGGAGCTCTGTCCGCTGAGCCACGATTTGTCGCGGCCACGGAGTTTCGCCCCGGCGTTTTGCCTCCTCGCGCCATTCCCAGGTGTGCGCGCGGACTTTTGCCTCCAGATCCCATGGCGGCAATCCGGCAAGGAGGCTCGCCGCCTCACCAGAGACCGTGCGGTATCCCCGGACCAGCCGGATGGCCAAGACCTTTTGGGACGCGTTCAACCGGCGGACTGGTGGTTGCCTCAGGGAACGCGCCCACACCGGTGCCCCAAAAAGGGCCATGGACCGCACGACCCCCGCGTAGAGCCTCCGGCAGGAGGCGTTTGGACCCCCTTGATTTGGCAGGAGCCGCTTGAGGGCAGCCCCGGCACGCTCCAGTCTGGGAGCCAAACGTCGGAAATGCTCCACGAAATTCCACCGGCTGTCGAGGACGAGTCCCAGGTACTTCATCGTCAACCCGACGCCGATGTGAACCCCTCCTACCGTTATTTGGGAACCCGGCGGTGGCGCGTTCCGAGGACCATGAAAACACATGGCCTCGGACTTGTGCAGGGCCACCTCGAGTCCCAATTGCCGGATCCACTCAACGACTGTCGCAACCCCGCGTGTCGCTAATTCAGCCGCCGCCTGGTGCGACTTCCCCTGCGCCAGGACCAGCGTGTCGTCAGCGTAGCAAATTACGCTGACGCCGCTAGGGAGGTCGGCGCGCAGCACCCAGTCGTACCCGATGTCCCACAGATGCGGGCCCAAGACCGATCCCTGTGGGACACCGCACGACATCTCTCGCCGGTTCCACTCTCCCTGGTGACTGGGGTAGATGACGGCCCTGTCCGTCAAATAGGCCTCGACCACGTGAATGAGGTAGGGCGGCATCCGGTGATAACGGAGTGCCTCCCTGATGCAACTCCAGGGCAGGGTGTTGAAGGCATTGGCGATGTCTAGAGACACCGCCAAGACGACCCCACCCCGGGCCACTGCATCCCCCGTCGTGAGGGCTCGCACGCGCATGAATTAAAGACCCCTAGATTGTAGCTATCGGGAAACACAGACTCCGGCAGGGAATTTCACTCAGCTGTATGCATAATAAAAGTATATTCAAACGTTTAGTGCGTATGGGTGGGATGTCCACCATGTACCGATGACGCATCGCCGTACGTCTGGTAGTCCGATGATGGAACGGGCTGGGTGGAATTAAATCATGCAATTCCATCGCACACTCCCCGAAATGTAACCGATAAAAAACCGACAAGCTGGCAACTCGGCGACGATGTTCAAGGCTCTGGAGCTTTGACTTGTGCCTCATCGCCGATGAGCCTCTTGGCCCGCTTTTCTAGTTTATTTTTTTACAATATTTTCAGAAATCAGAGAGCAGTGGTTTCCCAATGGTAACGGCTCCGAATTACTTGTCGTAGATCGTTTACTTTGTGTAAATTATTTCATCACCACTGCTCTATAAACGGTGAAGGAAAACATCGTTAGGAAACTGGCATGTAAAAGAATCAAAAATTCGAAGACATGCGACATACACCAACCCGCACTGGGTCCGCGTGGTGGATTAAGTCCCATTCCCTCTCATAGAGAGGAGGCCTGTGTCCCAGCAGTGGACAATTTTTAAGGCTGATGATGATGTTGATCCAGTGTTGATCAGAAATCATGTTTTTGGTGGATGATAAAACGGTTTAACAGAGTGTAGTAACTAATCTTAATTCAAATATCATGTATTCTACAATGTTTTGGAGTGGCGATCCACGAAGATGCAGCGGTGGAAGGCTTCCCGCAAGGTAAACCGATGAACTGGTGAGAGCAGAGAGAGTCCGCTGGATGCTAGAAGCACAGGTCCGACGACGCTTGGGTGAAGACTATGTCCAGCATTGGACTTCTTTCGGCTAGATCTTACTTAAAGCCTAATACAAGAACTCTGTGTGATTTCCATGGAATAAACATATCAAAAAGTGAGGTCAACGGATAGGTTTTAAAACTAAAATCCTTTGTTTACTTCCCTGATTTCAATACATAGATATCCCTTTGAGAATTGAACGCGGATTATCAGCAGCATAGTTTAAAGTGTCCAGCACAGCGTATGCAATACTACTGCAAGCAAAAACCATGATAATGTCGACGAGCAGAAATTATCGACCTATCAGTAAGTGGGACTCATGGAGCTTCCAAAGCGTATACTAGCAGGGATACCAACACTTTTAATGCAGTTCGCAAAGCTCTTATTTCGAGAACGTAAAGTTTAAAGTCCTGCAGCTTAAGTTGGCTTTGGTATAGGATCAGTGTAAGCCTGTTTAATCAACCGTCCGCTGGCCGATACAAAACAAAGCAAAAGTTGTGTATTGATGTAAAAATTTGATGCCACTGGTCTGCAGCGGCAGAGTTCATTGACATTAGATATTGGGGCCTTTGTTTTTGATTGAGATCACTTATCGGAAGCCTGTGCAGCGTGCGATTGGTTAATTACAAAACGGACGCTTCCATAGCGGAGCATGGAGTTTTCAAAATAACGTGCCAGGATGGACCGTCAAAGGGAATTTTGCCAGAATCAATTTGGACGGATTGGTTTGGTATGGTTATCTCGGGCAGTTAATGTCTGATCAAAAATATACTGCTGGAAACGAGTCTTGTGGGCTTGCATGCATGCATTTGGATATTATTGAATCCGTTTCGTTGACAAGCAAGTTCAATCCTTAATCTGTCTCCTTTGTTGTCTTGCACGCCACTCATTTTTAGCAATGTTACTACTTGAAGGAGAAAATTGGGCACTTTTGGAAACAGACAAAAAAGTATCAAAACTGCAACATTAAGCACTAAACATTCCAACATTCACAACAGAAGGTTTCAGTAACCTAATTAGGTCTGTACCACACAGTCCGGGTGTATTCACACCGGCTGACAGACTATTGAGCGCGTTGTGTTTATCGGCACACGTGTGCACTCGTACAATTGTCTTACAGCCATCCAGTGTGGGATGGCATGCTATTCATAGCGCGATTGTAATTCACAAAGTGAAACTGAGCCGGTTGCGTTGCTATACGGAAATGAAAGAAGGGTTACATCGTTTTATGTTGATGATGTTTTCGGTTGACGATTGTTTATGATTGCTTTGTTCGTCTTTTGTTTTTAATGCGATGTTGACGTTGCCGGTGGACGTTTAAACTGATGTTTGGAACTTGGTTTGTAAACTGTCTGTGACAGGATAATTGCCACACACTCGAGGGAGGAGGAGGAGGGAGGCTTTGTTTATAAATTTGACTGAGCGATCATTTTCTTGTGAACCTAGTCTGGGACTCAAGTTGGCCGCTGCAGATTCAATCTGGCGAAATGGGGCAGCCATAATTAATCCCTTGCGACAACAGCGTGAGTATATGTGACTCCCTCCGTCACAATCGCGCATCTTCTCTCTTGCCTGTTGTGCCCAAATACCTGCTCTCTCCAAGATTTAATAAGGCTAACGAAAGGGCCGTCACTGGACAGCCCTTTCGTTAGCCTAATAAAATTGTATAAGTGAATTCGGAAATTCAAATCGTTTTGACGCCATCAATCCAACAATCACATGCGAGATCAAAGTCGCGAAGTGGATTTCCGTGTATGGGATTGGTCAGTTGATGGAGGTTAAACTCTTTGTCTTGCCGAATCCACTTACGCTATTAGACTGCAGTCGCTACTCTGGTCGGGAAAAATATAAGTTTTCGACTATACAGGTATCGAATGGTGTAATAATACAGCATATGTTTTTTTAATCAGTTTGTTCGATTTCTGGTTTCATCCTTTCATTTTTCAAAAATCCAGTGATGCAGTATTTGCGTGCATCAAAATTGGCCTCGAGACTCCTATTTGTTTCTGGCTATTTATCATAATTTTGGATTTGGCCATCCTTGCCCACTTGAAAAACTCACTCTGTATAGAGAAATAGATGGAGAGCTTTATAAAGTCTAGCAGTCTAATAGTAGTGGTATAATATTTTGGTGTACAATAATAGTACATTATGGTACAAGTGTGTAACGTTGGTGATTACCGCTGAGGCGCCATTGAGACCCGAGCCGTCAGGTGAGGGTCTTAAGAGAGCCGAGGACGGTAATCATCAATACACACGTGTATCATACGACGTTTTTCAACACACTTGTGAAGAAAATAATACTAAAAAATCATTTCCAACAGTGAAAACGGGTTGTGAAAATTTTTTCGCAATGGCGGGCAAAATTAATCAGTTTTCCTATGCGCGCGCATCTAACAATGGCGACCGCTCATAGACTAAAAAGTTTTTTTTTTTTTTTTGGCTTTTCGCGGATAGCGTTTTAGCCACGTGGGGCCAAAATGGGGAATTTCAAGTTTTCTTTATAAAACAAAAATTATATTTGAGTGAAAGTTTTATTTATTAAACACGTACAAGTTGAAATTATCTATTCAAATACGAAGTTCCATGAAATGTGTTGCATTTGTACTATTGAGCACGATCTTTTTTGTATCAAAACTTTTTTAAGAACAAAGCAACTCAACCAATAAATAAAAAAAAACTCTTTATCTCACTTGTGAATAATAGTAATGAAAAAGTCACAGTTTGATAACAGGTGTCATTATGTGCCTAATTGCGGTGAAATTAGAGCCACTTTATGAGCAAGTGTGTTGAAAAGAATATTCTATTCTATTATAAGTCGACTTACCAGTGGTAAGAAGGTACGATACGTGTCTGACTAGACAGACAGCAGTCCCACCGCACTATTCCCAAACCACTGAAACTCATGAAAGCCAGAATCAACAGTGGCGATCACAAAAGAAAAACGGAGGCGTAGAAAGAAATCATAATTTTTACTTCCCTCCATATCAAGCAGGAGATAGAACAAACAAGGCCAATAGGCACAAAGAGTCGTTTACAACTGGGATAAGACCAGTTGTCTAGCAACACGAATAAAAATTATCATTAATATTAATAACTAGAAAGACAGCTCTTTCAAATCAGACTACCTTTGTAGTTACTCAAAAGCTATCTACTTATAAGACAAACACCACTGTTGTTTAGTTTGGCATTGTAAGCTAGCCGTTAGCTAGCCCGAGCAACATGAGTACTTGAGTACCCACATGGTTGTTCGTCCGAGAGTCAAGTTTCCATATAAAATAGGTGTACGTTTTTAGACGTGACTTTTAAATTATGCAAGTTTTATTCTGAGGCTCTCGCTTTAAAATGCCAATGAGTTTTTTATCTGGCTGTCAAAACAAACCGTAGATACCGGCAGGCTTATATAACGTATCTTGCAATAGCAAAATTATAACGATTTTTGCGCAATAATTGCTCTTCAATACAGTTTTAGAGTTTTTGCAGGTTTTTTTTATTAAGAAGTGCATTTTACAAGCGAGCTATTAGCAAACGATTGTGTAGGACCTATCACCTACCCTACCTACACTGTAGGTATTGCCGACTTTTATGACATAAAGCGTTTGATCGCGCGATGATTGCTGATTGCTGTTACTTATGTAATGCCTGCCGGTGCCTTTTTTAGATATTTGGCAGTCATAATTATAGCCTCTGAAAGTACGCCATGTTTAACAACTGTATTGAAAAATAACTTCACAATGCATGTCCACGAAAAGAGCGTTTTCCAAGCAGCCAAACTGTGCGAAAAGTGTAACTTTTTTTTACTAGTGCTTTTTACTTTTCTGTATTTTTTTTATTTTTAACTCCGTCGTCAGCCAGACGCATTGAGTTTTTATTATTTGAGAAAAGTTTTACAAATTAGTTAAGTACAGATTATCATTCACCTATGATAAACCTACGCTCGTGTTTTAATAACCCCAATTATATGACCATTGCATAAACTACTATTTCGCATCTATTTTAATGTTGTGCTACTAAAAGCAATAGTTTTTCTTTTAAACAACAATGCGAAAAAATATTTTCTTTTCCGAAGTCGGTGTCGAAGAACTGAAAAAATGGGTACAAAAGACACCGACTTCGGAAAAGAAAGTTATTTTTTGCTTTGTAGTTTTTTGTTCTGGAAGTCGGTTTGATTTTTTTATAGCACTCTTTTACTTTTTAATTTATTGGCGCTTATGGGCTCATTGACTTAATGTAGAAAAGTAGTATATGGATGTCTATGGATGCGCGCGCTGCGCAGTGATGTGCAATGAGAATCTAAATTGCCCGCCATACCACATATTTTTTCCGTTTCCACTTTTGTTTTATTTCAAATGTATGAGTAAAGATAAAATAATGAATCCAACGGCATATAATTAGACATTAAAACACTCGCGTATTATTATAATCACATTCGGCTTCGCCTCATGTGATAAACCTACGCTCGTGTTTTAATAACGCCTATTATATGACCATTGCATAAACTACTATTTCGAACCTATTTTAATGTTGTGCTACTAAAAGCAATAGTTTTTCTTTTAACGTTATTTCATTCACTTAAAGTTCAGTCTGCGGTTTCAATCCGCTTTATAAATTGGGTAAATTACTATCTGAACGTTTTAAATTCCAACTGTGTGGTATACGTGGTTTTAATTAAACTGAGCCAAATTATGTAAATTAAATTGGTTGAAATAACGGTTGCAATAAATTAAGCGGCTAAGATAAGTTAGAAGTGTCGACGGCTTAGAGCAGGGTATATTGTATAAAGGAATTTATATTCCTACTAGGTTTTGTCAGCGTCTTCGTCCACTTTTACGAAATTCAAAAATCTTTCCAGGAGTGTAAATTTATAATATTAGTAACATTAGGTCTTGCCCACGGTCAACCACGCTAATAGTGTATTTGTATTGTATCCAATGGGAATTTACTACAAACCGAGATAAAAAGTAATATTATTATGTCGTTATCCAGGCCTTGGTTTGTCCGGGTTCCAATTTGTATCCAAATCCGTTCTGCCTTTGAGTCGTGGTTGATTAACAAACATCCAAACGTGCCTAAAAACTTTCATATTTTTAGAGGTTTTTTTTTTTTAAACTTTGCCCCATACTAGGAATTTCTTCCTGTATCGTGGGTGCGTTTACAAACATATAAACTCACATACACAACACCCAGAGCCGGAACAACTATCTGTAGGTCATACAAGTATTTGTTCCATGCGGGAATCGAACCCGCGACACGCAGCGCAGCAGTCAATCGATCAACCACTGCGCCAACCGTGTGCCCAATTTTAGACACGATGTCCATTATTTCCACCAAGAAGCCGTAATAAATCACTTTACTAATTTCCGATAAACACAGCATAAGAGCCGGTCCACACTGCGCGTTGCGTCGAATGTAGTTGCGTCGTTTTAATTTATGTTCAAGTAAATTTTTCTTTCATTTCCAAAAACCCCACATTATTTATTTGATTTCATACTTTTAAACTAAATCATTTATCTAGTAGTAGACACGCTTCGATCAACAATCTATCGAACACGTAATTATGACTTGATATCTTGTGAAAATACCCTTATTCAAACAGTAAAACGCCCGTTACTTTTGAACGGCTGAACCGATTTTAATCAAACATAGCTATGAACACTCCCGATAATGACGCAAAAAAAATGAAAATCGGTTCATCCGTTTAGGAGCTATGATGCTAAAGACAGATACACAAACACACAGGTACACACGTCAAACTTATAACACCCGTCTTTTTTCGTCGGGGGTTTAAAACGACGCTGCGACGACGCAATGCAACGTTACGCACTAATGAGGCCTCAGTCTTAGAATGTAAAATGACGCAGTGACAGCGACAGCGCGCTACGTCGACGCAACGCTTACGCATCGCGCCTACCGTGTGGGCCGGCTCTAAGAAAAACAGTCTAACCATAATATAGAAGAAAAGTAAATAAACCGCAGGATATAGAGTATCTTTTCAAAGTATAATTTTCCCCTATTGTCGTACACATGATTGTGATGGCGTATGAAGCATTTCCCTGTAGCTAATGGACGAGCCCCATTACTGGACAGATAATCGTAGCTTTCTGCACCACACGTCATTTGTTTGTCACTATTTTGCTCTCCACCTTTATTCTTGTGGTTGCTCTGTGGTTTTGTTTTTTGAACGCTAATTATGTTATTGAAATAAATAATAATAAAACTTGTTGATGATGAATAATTTGTAGTGCTATGAAAGTTATTATAAGTGATCTTAATATGAGGCTTTATTTACGTGAGCATTAGTGCCATCCCTAGTTTTTAACGGCGGCGTAATAATACCTCAGGAAAATATTTTTTTTTTTAATAATTTTGTTAGCGACGCGCTCAATAGTTTAAAAAATTACTAATGTAGATACATCCCTAGTTATAAGTTAGCTATAGAGGCGGGTCACACTTTGAATCCCCCGCCACCGGCAGTCTGCTACTAAACGCCGATCTATGCGTAAGCTAATTTTATGTATTTTTTGTGCAACGGCCATCTTGCCTTTTTGTGAAAATTAATAAACGAATTTGCTAAATCATCCCGTGTTTCTGTTGCGTCACACCTGCCAGTTCCTGCAGCACCACCCCTAACAGATTTTTTCTCACTTGAAGTCTATTTTCCTGGGCTGTAATAATTCGTCATACAACCCTAACAAAACTTTAAGGGCTCTAGGGTAGTTAACAAAAAATATCTATTTAGTCCATCAGTTAGATAACATAAAAAACTTTTTTGCAAAAAAATACTACCGACTTCCAAATACAAAACAACAAAGTGAAAAATTACTTTATTTTTTGAAGTCGGTGTCTTTCGTAGGTACCAATTTTTTTTCGTTATGGACACCGACTTCAAAAAATAAAGTTATTTTTCACTTTGTAGTTTTAGTCGATAGTATTTTTTTGCAAAAAAGTTTTTTTTATTTTTCATTTTTAGTTGTACCTACCTAATAGGCAAGTTAGTAAGGTAGCTATAACGCCAGAATAGATTTCATGAAACTTGAACATAACCGGTGAAATGAGAGATCTGCGTATCCCTTAAGAGCGTACTGTCGTGTTGTTATGTTATGAAATGGTATACACAATAAACATACATGCGATTGCAGCAATCCCGAGAGATTTGCCGTTATTTATTGAAGAGTTCTGTTATATATCTCCGAAGTTCTTCATCAGACCTACACCAAATTAAAATGGGACCAATTTCGGAACATACTTTTTTAAACAAAAAAAGAATTTTCAAAATCGGTCCATAATTGACGGAGATATCGGTGAATATAAAAAAAAAAAAAAAATAACAAACGTAATGTCGAACATAGAACCTCCTCCTTTTTGGGAAGTCGGTTAAAAATATTGGACACGTGCTTTTCTTTTGCCACGTAAACAAAAATACGACGATACAGTGCGTTGCGGAAGACGCAGCGTTGGAAGGCCTCCCTCTAGGTGGAGCGATAACCTAGTCAAGGCTGCGGGTGTCCGGTGGATGCAAAACACACAGAACCGATCTGTGTGGTGACGCTTGGGGAGGCCTATGTCCAGCAGTGGGCGTCTTTCGGCTGAAATGATGATAATGATGACAGTGCGTTGAAATATTGTGTGACGTCACAGTGTGGTACACTTTATACTTACAAATTGACGTCACAAGCCTGGGGGCTTGCACTTTGATGAGCTATATTTTTGACAATTTTTATTTATTTGATCAGGAAACATCCCTAATTTAATTAAAATTACACGTTTATATATATTTATAATACTAGAGCCTGCCATACAAAATATTCCATTGAAAGAATGAAAAATCTGTTTGTAAAGGCCAGGGTTATAAGAAGTTTCAAAGACCTTTCAGGCCCTTGATTCAGTAAAAATACACTTGAACTAGCTGAAGTTTAATTAAAACCGGAAAAGTGCAGTATTTTAAAATACACAGGCTGTAAAAGGAGTGGGGAAGCCGGATATTTCTTAAAGTGGTGGTTGTGCATATGAGCTACTTTTGTATGAAGTCGCCATCATGGACGTTTCTGTGAAAAGATAGTGTATTATGTTTCGTTTAAGAGTTTTAGGCGTGGGTACTCGTATGAGAAGAGGTCTTTGCAGTTTAATGGGGCAGTGGGAGACTGGTATTATGTAAGTTAGTGTTAAATCGACACGCGAAAGCCGACTCAAGAAGGTTTGATAGTGTCAAACTTTCTTTATTAACCGACTTCTAACAGGTGAAGGTTCTCAATTTGACTGTATGTTATTGTAGGTATGTTTGTTACGCGAGTTTGATCATTATTTTTTAATTTGAAAGCTGGTGCTATTCATGTGATCCCAATCAAATTTGATCATGATCACAAAAAAATTAAACGGACTTTCAAAACAAAACACTACAAAGCGAAAAAAATCCTTTCGGAAGCCCGTGTCAAAAACGAAAAAAAAAAGATACCAAAGACACCGACTTCCGAAAAGAAAGTTATTTTTCGCTTTGTAGTGTTTTGGTTTTCGAAGTCGGTTTTTTTTTTTGTAAAAAGTATTTTTTGCATACCGCCTTTTGTTTTCCAGGCTTTTCATCATTATAGGTAATAGTTTTGCTTGCGATTATATTGTCCTAACTCTGTACAAAAATCTGGTACTTTTTCCAAAGTCGCATTTATTGCACCGCAAACTGTAAATTATTTCTTTAGCGCAGCAGGAACCAAATTCAGTCTGAATTTCATGGAGCACGTAATTAGAATCTACTGGCGGATAGTAGGTACAAATATGGCTATATTTTATAAAATGGTGGCAAGAAAAGTGTTAGATTTAGAGTTTTATAAAATATTACCTACTAGCTGGCGCTAATGCTGCTTCGTGAAAAGCAAAAAATATCCTATAGGAATACCTTATAACTGTCCTACCTACCTTATTTTACGGTTTTCGCAAGTATTCCTTTATCTGTGCTATAAGACATTGCTTCGTAAAAAAAATTAAGATTCTGAGTTTAAAGGAAGTACCCTGTAGGTTTTGATTCCCTTGCGAGTGTCGAAAATTTGCGGAAAAATGCGACATAAACGGCTGTATCGTTTGATTGCGTTGGCTTAGAAGTTTGATTAATTCACAGCTTTAAGGGATATTGGACCTGAGTATTTGATATACATTTCAGCTAGATACCTCCACGCGTTCCTGAGAAAAAGGGTCTTGTCAGACAGACAGACGGACGGACAGACGGACGGATAAGAAAGTGATTCTATAAGGTGATTATATATCTTTTTTTCTTTCGACGTACGTGACTACGTAACCCTAAAAAATGGTCAGACGATCAACAAGTTCAACAACTAAACAAAGTAATAGTAACAATGCTGTTACGGTTTGTTATAATTCAAAGGCAACTCAGCGCATGAAACCTCTTCGTATATCCATTGCCACATGTTACGCATGAGGTGAGGTCCAGCATCTGCCTTATGAGTAGACATGTTAGTCAGATTTGGTTTCACTACCACTGTCTTCTTGCTTCTGTCTTCTTCATGTCTAATTCTCAAGGTTGTTGGTGATCGGGGATCCTTCTCACAAGATTCACGCTTTTACTCAAAGATTTTGGAACATTCCGACTGTTAATATGAGGGGAACAAATAAGCCTGATAATATTTGCTTATTTATACCTCGTGTGAAGGCTGACTTTGCTAACTCGCTTTGCCACTGAAAATCACTAGTTGTGACTGCACGGCTTTGGACAGCTCAGCTCCTTCTTATGGGATATCTCATCCTAAAGTTCGTTCTAAACCAAATATTGAAACTAAACCGCCAATAGGAAACTCACTAACTACTTGCCATTTAGTAAGTGTCTTAATTACCTAGTGATAGTGCTAGGTATAACCACTACCAATTCAGTGATCAAACATGAACACTCTTATAACTCGAAATAGCGTCTCTTCACTAGAGAACATTCGACCTCACTATAGAAATAAAAATGGAAGCGACTCACCGAGTATTCAATTCCAAATTTGCGAGCTTATGACCCCACAAGCTGTTTTCACCAAAGCTGTTGTCATAACGTTCGGCTACCACCTGCGAACTGCTAGCCTGCCGTTCTTCTTAACCTCTCAGAAGGTGACACGTCAGCCTTCGCATACCGCAGCTAGCCTGCAGCAGAGGCTTCACTGCAACACAATCTGGTATATGAAACATGAAAAACAGTAGAAAAACTACGAGAGTACTTGTTCACACGGTTATCTTAACCATACACAGCTTTGATGGCAATAAACCGGTGCAGCGGTGTAGTAAACTAAACCGGCACGGCAAAATGGGTTACTATGGACAGCGAATGTGATTGCAGAGTGTGTAAAAAAACATGAACCACACATTAAAGTGTCCCAAGTGTCCAGGTACGTATATAGGCTTTAAAGAATCCAATGAATGCCATAGCGGCCACGGCATTTTAAGCCTCAATTAACTTGGCCTAGTCACGGGGTCTCATTGCTAAGAAAGAAAATTTGGTTCAAATAAATCTCACTAGATGGCGCGACATGTACACACAATTCAATAAAATTGTGTGTAAAATTAACATTTTCTGGAATTGATCATAAAAATTGTATGTTCTTGTTTAACCAACTCTCCTAAGTACAAAATTATGGAATATTGGCCTCTTAATTCATATTTCAGAGATAATTTGAACGAATCATTTAAAATTGATACCAATAGATGGCGCATTTTTAAATTTCTGAGGCATTCCACTCGATTGTTAAAATTTGGATTGTAACACATGTTGGTGCAAAAAATCTGTAAAAACGTGTAAAAAAATACTATAAAACGAACCTTCACTGTATTTAAAGAAAATATATTCACGAACCTAGTACACCCTTTTACTTGCAAGTCGCTAACACCATCTATCTATCACCGTGAAACAGAACCGAACGCGTTCGATGTACAAAAAATAACAAAATTAATCAGATCAAAAACGCTAGTTACGTCGGCACAGCATCTGTATGCTAGTATTATATTATCTGTGGCCTAGTAGAGTTTACTACGTTCCAGATAGTTTAGCTCTCTGACTCGAAAAGAAGAATACCATGCTTCTTTTGGTATTATTCCATTTGGTATTATCATAATTTTTCAAAATAACATGTTTGGTATGGCAATGCTACTACATCGCTCTAAAGTCCGAACAATAATAGCCAGCCTAGGGCTATTAACAGTGATAGTGGAAAAATAACTTTTTAGCAAAACTAAAATTTGACCAGCGATAACTAACATGAGATTATGGACCTGACATGGGCCATACCGTTAACAAAACCCTAATTTTGAATAATGAACTCACTTTTCCATAGTCATAACAAATTTAAAACGACTCACCAAATTGGCATGAAGATCAGTCTGTATGGATATTTCCACACGTCGACACGCTCCACCTTGACCTGTCCAGCTCCTTGGTTGTTGCTAGCCTTACTGCTTCGCTCCGGACTGTTTTTTTTTCATTATTCCAGTTTCCGAGGGTACTTTTTTTTTGTAAGAATGTAACCATTTTCACTAGCATTGTTTTTACGTGTGATGTCATTACCACGACCGAATCCCACTTCTGAGGTCGCTGACATGATCAAGGCTGGCCGATAGATGCAAACCATCGGGCAATCAGGATGTATTCCCTTAGGTTAAGACATCGTGTGTGGGCAGGTCGGTGGGTACAATCGTGCAAATGAAATTACAGAAAATATTCGATACACTGGGTTTATTTTAAATAGTCACAGTTACAATCTTGCTTACTAATATTACGGATTGACACTGATTCTACGACGTCTTAGCTCTGAGGCAGTCAGTAAAAAACAGCTATTTTCTTCTGTCCCCAGCACGCAAGCGGTTAGAAAAAAAGCGCCAATGCGTAGTTGTTCTTGCTCTGCCGCCAGATGGCATACTTGCGATTTGTTTTGACGTCCGGACTATTGACTAAACCCGACATATATATATATTTTTAACAATTATGGAACGATTTTAAAAAATCTTTTTTTATTTGAAAGTGTATGTTTCGAAATTGGTCCCATTTTAATTTGGTGAAGAACTTCGAAGATATACAGCAGAACTCTTCAATAAATAACGGCATATCACTCGGGATATTTTTCAGTTTTTGCTGCAATCGCATGTCTGTTTATTGTTTATACTATTTCATAGCACAACATCACGCCAGTACGCTCTTAACGGGTACGCAGATCTCGGATCTGAATTCACCGGTTATGTTCAAGATTCATGATATTCGGGTAATATATTCTGGCATTATAGTTACCTTACTAAAAAACTTGCCTATTAGGTAGGTAAAACTAAAAAGTGAAAAATAAAAAAACTTTTTTTGCAAAAAAATACCACCGGCTTCCAAATAAAAAACTACAAAGTGAAAAATAACTTTATTTTTGTAAGTCGGTGTCCATAACGCAAAAAAATTGTACCTACGAAAGACACCGACTTACAAAAATAAAGTTGTTTTTCACTCTGTAGTTTTTTATTTGGAAGTCGGTGTTATTTTTTGGCAAAAAAGTTTTTTTATTATATTAGGTATATATGTATTAAATTTATATAGATAGGTAGGCTATTTGTGAGGAGAGTTTGTGTATGTGTGTTGGTGTTAGGTCTAATTTGAGTTCCGAGTTCAAAATATTTTGAATTATGACAGATTATGACGGATAGAGTTCGGATGTAGTTCGTAAGCTTCCCTACAAGAAGTACTACGGCCTCTTCAGTACCGAAATTTCACGGGCCTTACGGGTCGCAATGAGTTGCTTAGAAACTGCGCTACGGATTTGAAACAATGGCGCTATTGTGACTGAATGTTCATCGTAAACATAGCAACTTTGCGTAGTCAAAAATCAGCTATCATTAAGAACACATATACCAACTATTTACCTATCAATTATAAGCATACTAGCTACTGCCAGTGGCTTCGCCCGTGTGATTATTATCTCAAGGAAACATACTCCCTGGATAAAAACATTTCCAAGTCCTAATGCAGGACTGTTCTGCCTTTCGCATTTTAATGCCAAAAATGTAAAACATAAATTAAAAACTCACATTCGATTTATTCAAAAACATTCTACAGATGGAGCTCAAGGCAAGATTCCGTACATTCTATGCAAGGCCTGCAAGCTCGTTTACAACGAGTGGTAGTTAGGCAGTTACGTTAATGACTGCGCCTGCTTTTCTAGCTAGGTTTAGAAAATTCTAGACTGCTTGAAATTGCGCTGGGTTTTCTGAAGCAACGTTTTCAATTACATGTGGCATATGGATCACTGGTTGAGAGTTCGGGAACGAATGAGCGTGAATGGAACGCTTTTAGTGGATTAATTTGTGATCGGTGTAGGATGTTTGTGGGTATGTGTGTGTAAGAAAATGTTATATAGGTAGGTATAGATAAGCGTGTGTTTGGTTAGGTATATAGGTACTGTTTTCAAACTGTTAGTGTATTGGTGGAGCATTTTTGGAAGCGTTTATTTACTACGTCCAATAATTGCCGCGGCTTCGCTTAAGCCTATTCCGTTAGAATTGTGCAATTTTTGAGTCAAAATGTTATAACACTCAGCAATATTTTTTATAATTAGATCAGTACTACCAGAGATTATCTTTTACAAAAGTAAATACAATCAAAATATTAATCTTATTTAATTATAATAATAGTTAAGTGACCGTTTTAGTTAAACACGACTATACTCCATTTGAAATAATATTATAATTTTTTACAACCCCTTTTTACAGTCCGCTCAACTGAATTTGAGTTCTATCCCGTAAAATTAAGGATAGCATAAAAAGCATAAACCTATTACCAAAACTAACTGTTTAATACAGCTGCCATTTGTCATATCACCAACGCAATAGAAGTAAAAATCGGTTAACGGGCTGTAAAATGGGATTACTTAAATGTCTAATGTTATCTCAAATGGAGTATATATAACTTTGCTATAAAATAAATAAACAACAAATTAAATTCAGGAAGAAAACAACTCAGTTTTCTAATTAGCTAACAATTCTTGACCAGCGAATACCTTTACTAAGTACAAATTAAAGCAAAGACGTAAACAAATGAAAAAAAAGAGATATCCATTTAGAGCTTTTCAGAATTCATTTCCCAAAAGATAATAAAGAAACTATTGGGTAATATTGGGTCACATTAGGGATTTACGTTGTTTTCCGAGGCGCAGACCGACTGTTTATTTAGCCAGTCCAGTCTGAATCCAGCTGCTTAGTATTCTGCCCATGGAGTTCAGTTTTAGTGAATCACAACGAAGTATTTGTTAATGCTGTGTTTTTGTTGAAAATACCGTTCAGTTGCTAGATATAACTTGTCATATCTTTTTACAGTTTTTCACACGTGGGCCCAATGTTTTCATTCACTGTTTTGAGAGCAGAGTTTTTTTGTCGCTTTTCTAGTGTTCATCAATAAGGTGGACACTAATCTTATTACAATCTAGTCTTATAAATAGACTAATAAGTAATTTAATTATAACCTAAACTATTACATTGTCTTTACTAAGAATGTGTCCAAAAGCACTTTTCTTATTGTCTCTATTAAGGCAAATACACTTCTTTCTTGTGTTTATTTGGTAGCACTTTTGTACGTTACACTATTCACTAACACTAAACACTAACTCGAACGGTTTAGATCTTTTTACACGGCTGCCGAAGGAGGGTAATGTGTTTATCAGTCTGTGTATGTATGTATGTATCGCGTTGGCCGATTTAGATGATTCTTACGTCAATCGATTCATCTTAACCCTGCGAGTGTCACTGGCTACATAAACATTGGAAAAGAAAAAAATGGTGGTTTTTGGGCGCCATTTGGTGAGGGAATTTTTTTTTTCTTCCAAACCAGTCGTGTGGGGTATCAAAATAAAGGGTTTTATGAGGTGATTGCAAAATTATATAACACTTATATGTTTACATGTACCTAATTAAAAAATAACTAAAAAGTTGTAAATAAAAAAAGTTAACTAAAAAATTCAAAAAACCCGACTGCTTAAAAAGCGAACTAAAAAGAGGTAAACAAGAAGAAAATTATGCTGTGCAGTCGGAGGATACATCTAGTTTTGGTCAGCCAGCTCGCGAATATGTATCCTCCGACTGCACAGCCTAATTTTCTTCTTGTTTACCTCTTTGGTTCGCTTTTTAAGCAGTCCGGATTTTTGAATTTTTAGTCTTTTCACTATGTTTGTGTGGTCGAGAAGCTGGATTGCCTCTACGTTCACATGCTGATGAAGTCTCTTTTCTTAAGCTTCAGCAAAACTCAACAATTAGGTCCCTATGGAGGTCATCATTTCGTATGTACCAAGGTGCATTTACAATTGCTCTTAGCACTTTGTTCTGGAATCGTTGTATAATTAATATATTGCTGTTTGGTGCAGCCACATAGCTGAATACCATAAGTCCAAACTGACATCAGGACTTGTTTGTATAGCAATCATTTGTTTTGAACAGACAGCTTGGAGTTTCTTCCAAGCAGCCATTACATTATTTTATATCGGAAGTCGAGTTCTTCTTTTTAACCGACTTCCCAAAAAGGAGGAGGTTCTATGTTCGACTGCATGTTTGTTTTTTTTTTTTTGTGTATTTTCACTGATTACTCCGTTAATTGTGGACCGATATTGAAAATTATTTTTTGTTTGAAAAAGTATGTTCCGAATTTGGTCCCATTTTAATTTGGTGAAGATCTGATAAAGAACTTCGGAGATATACAACAGAACTCTTCAATAAATGACGGCAAATCTCTCGGGATTGCTGTAATCGCATGTCTGTTTGTTGTTTATAACATTTCATAACATAACATCACGCCAGTTCGCTCTTAAGGGGTAAGCAGACCTCTCATTTCACCGGTTATGTTCAAGTTTCATGAAATCTATTCTGGCGAAATAGTTCCCTTACTAACTTGCCTATTAGGTACGTACAACTAATAAGTGAAAAAAAAAAACCTTTTTGCAAAAAAATACTACCGACTTCCAAATACAAAACTACAAAGTAAAAAATAACTTAATTTTCACGTGGTCAGACCATACAAATAGAAGGCGTTAACGATTGTAGAAAGAGGTTCGATACGAAACGTTTGTAACTTGGCTAGGGGGGCTGGGTTCGAACACACGACCTACGACACATAAGTCGGGGCCGTTACCACTGGGCCACCACTGCTCTCTTAAGCTCTGCCTTTTCAAGCATCTTCATGTCATTGGTAACTTTAGGTATAAATGTAAGGGTGCGAATTGGGAATTCTTTAGCTCGCTTGTTGCGTCTCACGCCAAAGACTTCACTCGTGATGGCCTTTCAGCTGAAGAAAGTGCTGAAATTATGTCAGACACCTTCACTTACTGTGCTGACATTGCCATTGGTCGTGGATCTTTGACCAATATACGTAGATGTGATTGGTGGTGTGACTACCTAACTGAACAGCGTAAAAATTATCGCCGAGCACGTAAACATCTTAACAAGCTTAAAAAACGTAAGGTTACCGGTGACCCTCTTTCCATTGCGTTAAATACGTTTAGAGTTGCCAGGTCCCGCTACAGAGCATCGGTGGAAAAATCAAAGGGTAATTTATTGCGTAAAGTAGTAGAAAAATTAGATAAAGAAGGTCCGTGGTCTCCTTTATATCATGAGTTTAAAGCCAATCGATCAGTCGACCTCGCGTTTGTTCAGAATATTAAAGTAAATAATAAACACACTACCGGTATTGAGGAACCAACTGAAGTTTTGCTGAATACTCTTATACCTGATGACGTACTAGCTAATGACAACGAATACCATCAACAGATCAGAGCGTGGGCAGCTGTACCACCTGAATCACCAGCGTCAGACCTTCCATCCACTGACGAATTTATTAACGTTGTCAAGAGGTTACCACTCAACAAGTCATCAGGTGAAGATAAAATATCTAATCGGATGATTATAGAAGCGTGTAAAACAGCCGGTGATGCGATTTTAACCGTTTACAACCGTTGTATTGCGGAGGGCGTATTTCCTCGTATTTGGCGACGCGGATTTATTCGAATAATCCCGAAAAGTGGCGACAAACCCCCGGACGACCCGAAGTCGTACCGGCCCATAACATTACTTCCATCTTTGGGAAAACTCCTGGAGCGCCTTATCGTTCCACGGTTGCTACCGGACGGACCAAAATTTCATAATAATCAATTCGGTTTCACTATTGGAAAATCTACCGTAGACGCGGCCCTTACTGTTAGGAAAATAGTTAATACATCTGAACATAAGTATGTAATTGGGATTTTTCTAGATATTTCTGGGGCTTTTGATAACGCATGGTGGCCAATGCTATTACTTAAAATGAAAAATCGAGGCTGCTATAGAAATATATACAATTTAGTTTACTCTTACTTTTTAAATGGTTCCGCGAAACTCAAACTCGGCCATCATTCCATGTCGAAGTCTCTCACCATGGGATGTCCTCAGGGTTCGGTTATTGGTCCACCTTTATGGAATTTAGGCTTTGATGATTTCCTCGCGATTCCGCTTCCAAGCGGCTGTTCATTAACCGGTTACGCGGACGACGGTCTTCTGCTCATTCAATCAAGTACTCGAGCTGGACTCGAGAACTTGGCTGACACTTGCCTACGATTAATATCTCAGTGGGGCGATCGTAACCGCCTGACCTTTGCTCCGCATAAAACTTATCAGCTCATTTTGAAAGGTAATCTTAAATCGTGTCCTACTATTAAATTTAATAACGTTCCGGTAAAAAGGAAGCAGTCCGTGTGCTATCTTGGTCTTGTGTTAGAAAGGAATTTTGCATTTATAGATCATATTAAAATCGTCGGTGAAAAAGCAAAAAAGAACTTCTATGCCTTAACGAGAATATCTAAATCTACGTGGGGTCTGTCTTTTTTGACTTTAAAGACTATTTATGGGGCTACTTACTTGGGTTGTATCTGCTATGGGGCGCCTGTTTGGGCTGATAGGGCCACAATAGGGGCGGTGCGACGTAAATTACTTCAGAGTCAGCGTTTGGCTTTGATATTCTTATGCAAAGCATACAGGACGGTTAGTACTGAGGCCTTACCGGTACTTGCTGGCGTACTTCCGGTCGACCTTGAAGTGCAGCGACGTGCTGCAATGTACTATTCCGCAAAAGAGACCATGGACGCGGACTTTTTAACGCGGAGTGACCGTGCCAAAATCTCTAGATTATTTAAACCACATATTGACGTCTGGGAGGAACTTTTATCCGAATGGCAATGTAGGTGGGATAATTCCATCAAGGGCCGACACCTCCACCAATTCTTTCCATCCGTTCGCGTGCGGCTGGCCAGGACGTGGCTGGAGGTGGATCACTGTGTTGCCCAATTTCTCACAGGGCATGGTAACTTTAAAAGTAAATTATTTTCCTTCAAGCTTGTTGCCTCGCCATTATGTCAGTGTTCTACATCTGACTGTGAATATGTACAATCTGCACATCATATCTTATGGGAGTGTATTCTTTGGCAGAATGAACGCAATACTACGTTGAATAATGTACAGGCTGTATCAGGAGCTGTCTACTATACGGACCTTGTGGAAACTAGAACAAATTTCCGTGCGTTCAAGCGCTTTTGCCATACCTATTATTGGAATCAAATATAACAGCTCACAATGTTAGGACCCATTAATATTAATGCTAATTTTTATCCGTGGTGCTAGGCAACTGGGCTTATCCCAGTTGTAAACGACCCTTTGTGCCTATTGGTCTTGTTTGTTCTGTCTCCTGCTTGATATGGAGGGAAGTGGAAATTTGTATTTTTCTTACTCCTCCATTTTCTTTTCTGATTAATTTCGTTGCGGGATCCAAGACAGTTAAATTCATTCTCCGGGACTTCGTCGAGCTTCATTGCCTCGGCGCTTTTCTGGTGGTCGCCACTGTTGATTCTGGCTTTCAGGAGTTGCAGTGGTTTGGGAATAGTGCGGTGGGATTGTCCCATAACTTACCACAGTGTCTCAAGACGAAAGTCTATTGCCAGTGTGTGTTGCCAGTGATGACTTATGGCTCTGAGACGTGGTCGCTTACAATGGGCCTCATCAGAAAGCTTACTGTCACCCAAAGGGCAATGGAGAGGGCTATGCTCGGAGTTACCTTGCTTGACCGAATTAGAAATGTAGAGATCCGCAAGAGAACCAGGGTTACCGACATAGCTCGAAGAATTGCCAAACTTAAGTGGCAGTGGGCAGGGCACATTGCTCGCAGAACGGCTGGCCGATGGGGCAGAAAGGTTCTGGAGTGGCGAACGCGAACCGGAAGACGTTGCGTTGGAAGGCCTCCCACCAGGTGAACCGACGGCCTGGTGAAGGTTGCAGGGATACGCTGGTTGCGAGACGCACGGGACCGGTCAAAGTGGCGACGCTTGGGGAAGGCTTATGTCCAGCAGTGGAAGTCTTTCGGCTGATATGATGTCATGGTGGTAAAGTGGTTAAAGTGGTTTTCTAGTAACTACCTTTTTTTTTTTTTTTTTTCCCTGCGAAGAAAATGCCTAACGCATACCGCGCCGTCCGGGGACACGACGCGGTTATGTGGGGCTTGCACCCACTAAAAACTCCGCCTGTGCACCTACTTTTGCCTTGATGGGTGGGCCGCGAGAACTGCTACGCATGACATTCGCGACCCATCCAGCGTGGCCCACTTCTGGGCTCCTTCTTCTTTGCCCGCCTCCGGGCTCCATTCTCCTTTGGCGATATCCGGGTGCACTGGGATATCACCACAACTCCAGGGGCCGTGCAGCATGAACGATAGAAACCCCGATCTATCATTCGCTGACCCCTGTTACGGCGGCATCGGGTCGCCTGCGCCGTCCTGCCCTTCCGCGACGAATCGGGTCAGCGAGAGAGTCTGCCTCCCTGGCCCGCTTCGCCGCTTCTTTCTGCGAGATAACATCCTCGCAGAAAGACGCAACCACCTCCCATGCCCTTTCACTGCCGACCATTGCCCTAACAATGGCTGGCAGTGACAGGTCTTGGCCAATTTCTGCCGTCATAACACGACGCTGCGCCTCCCAGGCAGGGCACTGCTCGAGAGTATGCAGGGCCGTGTCCTGGTTGCAACCGCACTGGTGACACATGGGGGTCGCCTCCCGTCTTGCCACTGTGTGCAGGTATTTGCCAAAGCAGCCATGCCCCGATAATACCTGCACTAAACGGAACGACAACGTCCCGTGTCGCCTCCGTATCCACTCCTCCAGGATTGTCTGGATAGCCCCAACAGTCCAGAGACCTGCGCTGGGAGTCTCCAGCCTCTCCGCCCATTGCCTCATGATGGCAGTCTGCGCCTCTCTGCGCCACCTCAACACCACTTCGGGCGACGGGCCGCTGCCATTCTCCGCCCGAATTTCCGCACTTCGTTGGTAAACTTCGGCGAGCACTCGCGCCTCCAGATCCCACGGGGGTGTTCCTGCTAATACGAATGCCGCTTCAGCTGAGATCGTGCGGTATCCGCGTATTACCCTGACGGCCATGACTCTTTGCGGTCTCCGCAGCTGAGCCTTGTTCTGGGCAGTCAGGGAGTTCGCCCACACTGGGGCGCCGTACAGCGCCATCGAGCGCACCACCCCCGTGTAAAGGCGTCGGCAACTCACACTCGGTCCACCCAGATTCGGCAGTAGCCGACTTAGGGCGGAAGCTGTTCCAATAAGCTTCGGGGCAAGTCCGCAAAAGTGCTCGCCGAAGTTCCACCTACGGTCCAGGACCAGGCCTAGGTATTTCATGTGCGTCCGCACCATAATTTGCTCACTACCTAAGGTAATGTGAGCGCCCGCCGGTGGCCGGCGGCGGGGCCCATAAAATACCAGGGCTTCCGTTTTCTCGAGTGCCACCCTAAGACCAAGCGCTTCGATGCGGCTAATGACCAGGGACGCACCCTCAATGGCCAAGTGTGCCGCCTCTTCAAAGTTGCCTCCCCGGGCTGTGATGAGAGTGTCATCAGCATAGCAAATGACGCCCAGCCCGGGAGAGAGATCACCACGAAGGGCCCAGTCGTACCCCACGTTCCACAGGGGTGGCCCGAGGAACGACCCCTGTGGAACACCACACGTAACAGGCCTTCGCATGATTTGACCATTGCGTCCCTGGTAACTCACACATCGCCCCCTCAGATAGTCTGCCACCAGCTGCCTCAAGTATAAGGGTACCCCATGGAAACGGAGCGCCTCCCCGATATAGCCGAATGGCAAGGTGTTAAATGCATTGGCGATGTCTAATGACACCGCCAACATTACCTCCCCTTGCGTTACCGCGTCTATCGCCTGAGTCTTGAGACGCAGAATGGCGTCTACGGTTGATCGCCCGCCTCTAAAACCAAATTGGGCGTCCAACAGGTTTGGGCCAACCGTTTCCAAATGCCGGACGATGCGGGTAGCGAGAATCTTCTCCAGCATCTTCCCCACCTCGTCCAGCAGCACTATTGGTCTGTATGCCGATGGGGACTCCGGCGGTCGTCCAGCCTTTTGCAGCAATACCAGCCGACCCTCTTTCCAAGGCTTAGGGAACCGTCTCGACGTCAGACAGGAATCGAACAGTTCCCTAAGGCTATTCTCCATCGCATCCAACGCTAGAGCCAACACCTTTGAAGGTACCCCGTCTGGTCCTGGGGCGGTGGTTTTTGAACGCGCCCGCAAAATCACCGCTTCCATCTCCGCATCTGTGACCACAGGAGTTTCCTCTTCGACGTCCTGGTCATCAGCTGCTGGCGTTATTGTGAGTGGTGTGTGTTCCGCCTGGCTCGGGAAAAGTGCTTCCACGACTTCAGCAAGGAACTGAGGCTGAAGGGATTCCGTTAATGGGGGGCCTTGGGCACGGAGTTTACTCCGCGCCGCACGGTACGGGCGTCCCCAAGGATCACGGTTTAGGCCGTCCAACATTTCTCGCCTCGCCTGCTCTTTTGCTCGGAAAATCGCCAACTGTAAAGCTTCTCGGGCGCTTCGGTAGGACTCGAACAGTTGGGACTCCACCTCCTCATTACGGCGGCGCAGTCTGCGCACTTGCGAGTAAGACCTCCGGGCAGTAATGCAAGCCTCGCGGAGGTCCGCCAATTCCTGGGACCACCAATAAACCTGCCTTTTTTGGGGTCGACTACGCGTTCGAGGCATGGAGGCGTCGCACACAGCCGTCATGGCATCTCGGAATCGCTCAGCCTCGGCGTCAACCCCGACGTCAGTGGAAGGCGGCGAAGACAGCCATGCCTGAACAATGGCTGCCTCCTCCAGCAGGTCTCTGTTAAGCCGTTTCACTGCCCAGCGTGGAAAGTGTCGAGCTTCAGAGCGTGGAGACACTCCCGACCCCTGCGAGGTGGAGACATCTATACGGATGTACAAGTGATCCGATAAGGTCTCCACACTCTCCAGGACTCGCCAGTCCTGGACACGTGTGGCAACAGCAGGAGTAACAAACGAAAGGTCTACTATCGACCCTCCCTGCCGTCGCACACACGTATTGGCCGAACCTCTGTTTAAAAGACAGAGGCCTGCAGCTACCGCCCACTCCTCAACTGCTTCTCCTCTGCCATCCGTTCTTGGGGAACCCCACGCGATAGATTTCGCATTGAAATCCCCCATGACCATTATATGGCCCGGCGTCATTCGCCGAACCGAGGCTCCCAAACGATCCAGGAAGTCCTCGAATTCGGCCAGGCTCCTGTTTGGGGAGAAATATATTCCAAACAGCATGACGTTCCCCCACGCGACCGCAACATATCCCTGACCCCTCTCTCTGAGGGAGAGTGGTGGGCAATGAGAGGCCGTAGAGCCGATAATGGCAACAGAACCATCCACGTCACCCACCCAATCAGGGCGAGGTGGGACGAAATACGGTTCCGCCACGACGGCTACATCGATGAACCACTCCGCTATGGTTTGAAGGAGCAAGTCCTGAGCAGCGGCAGAGTGGTTAAGGTTCGTCTGGAGGAGACAATAATTACGGACTTGGTTCATAATTGTTCCGTAATCATTACCTCCTCTTGCGACTGCTCCAGTCGCACCACACTAGAAGCGGCCGGGGTTGAAGCGGTCGCCTCTTTCCTTTTGGAAGGGGTTGGCGGCTTGCAACCCTTACTCCCAACGACGTGGTTGGCCGGTAGCTTTGCCACCTCACATATTGGGCAGTGAGGATCCGCAGAGCATGTCGAGGCTAAATGCCCCGGCTTACCGCAGCGGAAGCAGAGCCCACTGAGGTCCGTGCCAGAGGTACAATTATGGCGGGTGTGCCCTCTCTCCATGCATTTGTAACATCTCATGGGCCGAGCCTCCAGAATCCTCACTCTGGCAGAGCTCCAGCCAACGAGGAGCCGGCCGGCGTCAGCGAGTTGCTTTGCGACCTCGACAGGGCATTGGGCCCAAGCAGAGCCGACGCCTCCCGGGCCAAGACGTATCGGACCCACTCTAACCACTTCTACGGGACAGCCGGTCTTCAGAGTGATTGCCTCCTGCACATCTCGTCCAGTTATGGAATCGTCAAGGCCACTTATGCGCATTTCAGCGCACTTTGTGGGTCTAGAGACCTTGACATCTAAAGCAAAAATGCCCCGCAGCTTCTCCGCAATAAGGTCTGCTCCTTTGGCGCCCTCAGTTCCCGGAAACTCCAGCAGACGCGCCCTCGTCGCTGCCTGTCGGAACCTGATGTCGGTGATACCGAGTTCTGCCAAGTTCACACTTTCCTTAGCCCTCGATATCACCGCCGCGTAGGTTAGCCCCTTTTGTACTGCTTCAGGCTGCAGGGTCAAAACCACTGCAGCCGACTTAGGTGCACGAAGTCTCCGTGTACCCTTCTTGTTGGAGCCAGATTCAGCCTTAGTTACTGTAGCAGATGCCACCGTGCTTGATTCTGGAGGCCCCTTCCTTTTCTTCCCCCTTTTTCTTTTAGCAGCGGTCTGCCAACCGTCACCAACAGCCTTATTCCCGCCAGGCGGCGGGGCGGTCCGCTGACCTTCGGCCGCTTGGGACACCACTTGGGATGCTGTCCGTAGCGCTTCTCGAGAGGCCATAGAGGGTCTTTTAGACACCCTGCTGGTATTAGAAGCATTCCCGGCAGCATTTCTGGCGTCTGCCGCTAAGGGTGGACGGCTATTCTTTGCCGGCAGAAGGCGGTCGTCAATCCCAGCGAACCGGGCGTCCATCATTTTCCCAATTTGGGAAACAGCAGCTCGCAGTAAGTCGTCTGTCGAGCTCGAGGGGCTCTCCACGATCGAAGGGCGCACGACCGGTGGCTGCGTCTGTTCGAGCGGTTGCCTTCCGATGGAACGAACCTCTTCCCGCAGATTCTCAATTTCCTTGCGGAGGGCTCCAAGCTCTTTTCGCAACCGATCGTTTTCCAGGTGCAGCCTCCGAGTCTCTTCCGAGGAACTTCTGCTAGCAAGCTCCTCTATAGCAATTCTGACGCGTTGTGCTGCCTCTTTAATGGCCCGTTGGCACGTACCCTTCATTTTTTTGGATTTCCGTGTGGTGTCCAGAACCACCTGGATATCCTGAAGGGCCGCTTTCTCCAGGGCCTCCGCTGAGCCAGCAGAGCTCTCTCCAATTGCAGAGGAAGGAGCGGTCTGGGTGCTGAGTTGCACATCCATGCCTTCCTCTTCACTCGCTTCGGTGCACGTTTGGCACGTCGGGGGCACGCTCTGGCTATCCGACTCACTTTCTTCGGTGTGTGAGCCGTATGAGCCGTCTGGCACGCCAGGCCGAACAAACCGACCCCTCTTGTCACGTGGGGGACCTCCCCCTCGAGCAGTCGTCGCCTTAAAGGGTACTTTAGAAGGCGGCGACATCCCTCCACTCGTTGCTGCATCCCGTTGCCTTTTATGACCGTCACGCCTCCGGGAAATGGAGGGTCGGATAGCGGTCATCTGCGCTACTGGCAGCCTTTCCTCTGGTGCGCACTGCGCCACCATCTCCTCTATCGGCTCGGAGCCGGAGGGTCCTTGGTCATCGTTTGGAGTCATCATCGTTTTCCGTATTTCGCGCGTGTGGTTGTCGTTGGTGTCTGATGGGTCAGACGGAAGACAATTGTTGCCCACCCCAGAATACGGAGGGCAGCCCGCCGAAGCGGGGTGAGACTCCCCGACCGCTGAGCGGTCGGGACCCACCTGGGGACTTTTTTCGCAAATGTCTTGGTTCATAATTAAGATTTTTCCTTTGAAGGGTGAGGTCCCTATTCTCCTTCCTTCCCAAACTACGCCCACTCGTCCTACCCTCTGAAAGCAGAAGGGGGAGTAGGCGTTAGAAGCCACCAGGCCCATCCAAGAGGCGGACCAGCCGTCCCTTCTCTAGCCCGGTTCCCTTCACAGACCATCATGGTTGATGATCCGTGATTGGAACCATGACCTTTCCCCGTGTGTTGAAATTAGCCGCCCGCCCCAACTGTCCACCCAACGTGGGTGGGCTGTTGGAGCCGACGTTGCCCAGGGTGCGCCGCGTGGAGGCTTTCAACTTGCACCCCTTCTAGTACCTACCTACGTTAAGACGCCAAAGGAATGCGGTCACTTAAGTATAGGTACTACAACATGGTATCATTACAGATGGAACCCAGTCATATAATTACATGTATGTAAATATATATGTATGTGTATTTTAAGCAACATATTATTAGTATTTCTTTAGCAGGAGGAGTAACCCGTCTGGACAAAGTGGGAAACGATTATGTCAGGGATTCATTCTTTGAACGAACCCCTACATAATCGTACCTATTAGCGAGAAGATAGCAGGTAAAGAAAGCAGATTGCTTTGGTACGGCCACATCCTGAGACGTGGAGATGACAACCCTATCAAAAAGGCCCTAAATATTCCCGATCGACCGCGAGGAAGGGGACGACCGCCCGCCATCTGGTGGTCAAACATACAGAAAGAGGTTCTGAAGGAGAACCTAAGCACTAAGACAGCCTAGAACAGAGCTCTCTGGCGCAGACGTACAAAGAGACCCGACCCCAGCTGAACTGGGAAAAGGGTTGGACAAAGAAGAAGAATATTAGTAGTTTTTGTTTTACTGTTTTGCTTGTCACAATTTGAATAATGCACTAGCCATGTTATGTCTTCACCACCCTTGGTTGACTGGTAGAGAATGCCTAAGGCATTAAGTCCGCCATTGTATCTTGGTGAATGAAGTTTTAAATAAATATATGCCGCCGATACTACACATTTAAAACTGATTTGGAGAACAATGGAATTAACTATACTGATTAGCACTCCACTAATTTTGCTACTCCTACCTTCAGCGTCGATTTAAGATCTCTGTTTTTCCCGCAAACATCCAACTTGCACATTTTATAAAACCGTAAGAATATCATGGAATATTTACACACATACGTCAACCAAGGAATACTGGATACTTATGCACCGATGCAATGTTTTACATAGGCTTTGTGTGGTTTCTATCTGTATTTAGTCTGTAAATAAAATAGTGGTTGGCCACTGGCTTCGTTTCTACACAAATAGTGAACAAAAATAACGCGGTAAAAAAGCTCATCAATATGCACAGCGCAGTTTATGTGATTAGTTTGTACTTACAAATAGACAGGTTTGTTGATGATTTTAAATGTAACCAATCACGATTTTTAGATATACCACCATTTAGTTTTACCAATTTTTAACCCCCGACGGAAAAATAGGGGTATTATAAGTATAACGTGTGTACCTGTTTGTTTGTGTATTTGTGTGTCTGTCTATGGCATCATAGCTCCTAAACGGATGAACCGATTTTGATTTCGTTTTTAGGGTTCCGTACCTCAAAAGGATATAGGATGACTTTGTTGTCCGTCTGTCTGTCAAGATTCAAGACCCTTTATCTCGGGGACGCGTGGAGGTATCGAGTTGGATTTAATATCATATAATCAAGTTTGCAACTCCTTGCAGCTGTGAAAAAATCAAACTTCTAGATCAACGCAATCAAGAGATACAGCCGTTAATGACGCATATTTTACACTCGCAAGGAAATCCAAATCTACATGGTAACTCCCGTTGACCTAGAATCATGAAATTTGGAAAGAAGCAATGAGTTATAGCACAAATAAAGGAAATAATCCGGCAAACGTACATTTATTTCCACATCAAAAAAAAAAAACTTATTTGCAGTTAGTAAACTGACCGCGACTTATGTCGATGTATAGGGACAACAAGTTTTCCAACGGCAAAGCTAATTTTGTCCCTCAATTATGTTTACCTTTCGTTAGATTAATGTTCGGTACCCTCATAGTTTATGAACTTCAATAATGTTATTGAATTATTTTGATTAATGTAGCTGTTTGTACGGAACCCTTAGTGCGCAAGTTCAACTCGCACTTGGCCTGTTATTCGTTTGATAGGTGACTACATCGAGAGTGTTCTTAGCTATTTTTGATGAAAATCGGTTCAGCCGTTCTAAAGTTTTGTTACATAATTACGTGTTCAATAAATTGTCGATCGAAACGTGTCTACT
This sequence comes from Orthosia cruda, assembly GCA_964057195.1. Taxonomy (NCBI): domain Eukaryota; kingdom Metazoa; phylum Arthropoda; class Insecta; order Lepidoptera; family Noctuidae; genus Orthosia; species Orthosia cruda. Next base: position 11,367,132 of record OZ059855.1, on the reverse strand, counting down.
ACAAGATAAATTATGTAGCATGAAATAAAAATGTGTCGGGGTTTTTCTAAATTTAACTTGCTAGAGAATGTACCCCATTCTCTAGCAAGTTAAATTTAGTTTGTAACTGGAGGTAATTCAAAAAAGTTATGAAGCTAGCTATGTGATACGCGCAATTAAATTTTCTCGGTATTCCAATTTTCTTCCGGATTGACTTGTTCTTCGAGTCATTATTTGTAAACAAATGATACAAAGGTTTTTTTTTGTTTTTGACTTCTCGCAGTTCAATCAGAGTGGTTGGCTACTGCTAGAGACTAAACTAGAGGCAGGAAATAAAAGCTAAACCTAAGCGACCGCACTGAGGGCTACCCCCTGTGGGGTCGAACCTCGGCTCAGGGCGTCGCTGGGGGACAACTAGCTCTGGATCTTGATTAAGTGATTCTACCATTCGTTCGGAAAATACCGACGTGGAGAAGAACGGACAAGATGACAATGTGGTTCAAACTTAGTTTATATACGAGTCCTATTAATGAGTCACTGATTACTATGGTACCAGAAGATTATATCTGCTCCACTCCATTCCGCAAACTCTCCTAGTAGCTGAAATTCGTTGCATTACATATGCTTCCGTAAATAGAGTTACTTCAAGCTTATTTTTTTAATAAATAAGAAATGGAATAACTTAACATTAAACAAAACAAACAGAAAACCTCATTAAAAACAGATCTAACAAGTTATATATTCCTGCATTTTTTCTATTCTCATTGTTAAGCACATCAGCGACCACAATACGAGATTACCAGTCAAAGGTACCTTTACTTATAGTCTGGGAGCTAGTGCGACGCTGCAAGATCGACAGCTTATAAGACTTGTTTACGTGACTCTGAGAAATGAGTTTTTAAATGGATTCCCTCCGCGTATGCGACGGCGAGTTGCAGTTACCTCTGTGTTAACAACGTTATGATAGAGAAGCCAGATGTGTTCTTGTGTGATTGTGTGACGGTGATCGAGGGTGTTGTGGTTTCTTGAACGGATTATAAGGACATGCGAATAAAATAAAGATATTTACGTGGTAACAGAACTCATATACCCATAAAAGTCCAGTCAAGTTACCCCAAAAAATGGAGGTAGGTTATTCGCATAGAGCTGAAAATTGGTACGAAAGTTCCGAACACCATTAAGCAACCAAAAAGTTTTATTCAAGGTCAAAGTTCGCAAATATGAGATTTTTGCGTTTTTTTGCCGAACGGTAAGTTTTATTATAAAAATAAATCTGCCAAAAATTTTAGAATATGCAATTATTTATAAAAAAAAATCTTCAAAATTTTTCTTCTAAACATCACCGTTTCTGAGATATAATGGTTGAAAAAGTTGTATTCTTCATTATTGCACTTTGGTATGTCTAATTTGACTGGACTACGAGTATAAAGATAGTAATGAGTAGGTACCTAAGAGGATGACTTTAGCACAGGATTCGAGTTTTAGACATTTTATTTACAGGTTCATACACATGTAGTAGACTTCTGATTGTATCCTACAGATACGAGTATGATTGGTATACTTACGGTATGCGAGGTTTTTTAAAGCAAAATTAAAGCTATCAACTTAAACTTTCCTTTGTGTTTATGAAAGTCTCATCGACAAAACTGGCTGAAAATTAAATCTCTCAGTGTGGAGTAAATCTCGCGTAACGAGCTAATTAACCTAATTTAATAATTTGTAAAAGGTTGCGTATATGGTGGAACGTTTCAAATATTATCTTTGCGAAGAGGCATATAAACTGAACCCTTTTACGCCGGCGCTCGTCAAAAAGATAAAACTGTCGAATATCCTCGTCGCGTTAATCCCCGTCAAACGCCGAAAGATCATAAAGAGAATTTGCATAAAATTTAGTCCATTCGAAGAGAATTCGCGGCCGGCGCGGGATTTTTTATGCGCGCACATTAGGGGACATTACGCGATACGCCTCCCCCACCCACGCTCGCTGAAATAATATTTTTCAAGCTGTTGAGTTGCTTTTTATTTCGGGGTTCGCGGCAAATGAGTTTCTAAGCGTAAATAAATCTTTCACTGCCCTCTGCGGGTAAGCGGAAACTTCCATTATTATCTAAACATATAAAAGAAGAAAGTGACTGACTGACTGACTCACTCACTGACCATCAACGCACAGCCCAAACGGCTGAAGCTTCAACCATGAAACTTGGCACGTAGGTTCCTTTGGTAGTGTAGGTGAGCACTAAGAAAGGATTTTTGGAAATTCCACCCCGAAAGTCGTGAAATAGGGGATGAAAGTTTGTATGAAAATCCGTCAGTTTTAAAGCCAGGATCTTCATATTTTGGGTTTAGGCTGAAAATTAATAAATAATTTACAACAGTCTCAGCGATTTTGAAAATCCACCCCCATGAGGGTGAAAAGGAGGATGAAGTCATGGGAATAACGAAATCGTCAAGAGACTTGAAATTTTGCACATAGATACTTTATACTGTGCAGGCATCCACTAAGAAAGGATTTTTGTGAATTCTACCTCTAAGGGGGTGAAATAGGGGTGGAAAGTTTGTATGAAAATCCGTTTGTTTTAAAGTCAGAATCTTCATATTTTGGGTTTAGGCTGTAAATTAAAAAATAATTTACACCTGTCTCAGCGATTTTGAAAATCCACCCCCATGAGGGTGAAAAGGGGGATGAAGTCATGGGAATAATGAAATCGTCTACAGACTTGAAATTTTGCACATAGATACTTTATACTGTGCAGGCATCCATTAAGAAAGGATTTTTGTGAATTCCACCCCTAGGCGGGTTAAATAGGGGATGAAAGTTTGTATGAAAATCCGTCAGTTTTAAAGCCAGGATCTTCATATTTTGGGTTTAGGCTGAAGATTAAATAATAATTTACATGTGTCTCAGCGATTTTGAAGATTCCACCCCCATGAGGAAGAAAAGGGGGATGAAGTCATAGGAATAATAAAATCGTCTAGAGACTTGAAATTTTGAACACAGTTACTTTATACTGTCCAGGCATCCACTAAGAAAGGATTTTTGTGAATTCCATCCCTAATAGGGTTAAAATAGGGGATGAAAGTTTGTATGAAAGTCAGTCACTTTTAAGTTAGGATCTTCGAATTTTGGATTTGGGGTGAAGATGAAAATCTAACGCAACTTAAGGTTTTTTGGGAATTCCGTCCTTGGGGAGCGGATCATGGGGATGAAATGTTTTGTACAAAAGTCCTTCTTTTACAAAGGAAAAATTATTAAAAATACTTTCAAGTCTTTAAAGTCTGTTGGTAACTATAAAAGGGCTCAACGCATAAATATAGGAATTAAATAGAGACGGGATAGGAATAGACCTATTATCTAAGCTAACTTATCAATGTTAAACATTTACGTGTAACAATTGTATTAAAATAATTTGCAGTTTATTTCGTTTTAATTTCTTTTAAGCTATTGCATTAGGGGTCAGCAGTGTAGCAAAATAAAAATAGGTTTTCTGTAAAGAATGTAGTACCTAATAATTACTTCTGTAGGTAGGTAATTAATTTCTAACTACATAATAAATGAATCAGTGATAGGAAAAAAGTGTACCTAGATATAATCCGCGGCACCTAACGTGAGGTCTGGCTACCATACTATCAGTTAGATGCATTGCATTGCGGATGCATCCCTCTTAGATGCGATGATAATTGTGACTGCTTCAGTTAATCGGCAATGATTACGCCACAAGGACGTATTATAACGGAGTATGCAGTGAACCTACATAAATATTGACATGATTAGGAACATGCAAAAAATCGTAAGTAATAAATAATACTGTAATTTAGTTATGTATATTTATTTATTTCTTTATTTATTTCTTTAATTATTTATGTACACACAAAACACTTAACAGAGAAAATAAATAATACAGATAGAAGAGCACAAAGGTACTGCTTATTTTAATAGAAATTTCTTCCAGCAGACCTGTGACAGGAAAGTTGGATGATATACGAAGACACAGTGTGTTTAAAAAAAGAAGAAATAGACTAACAACTATATAACTTAACTAATTATATATAAATAACACATACCTTAACTAAATATATAGAAAACTAGCTTTTGCCCGCGGCTTCGCACGCGTGGACTACATGCTTCTCCTAACCATATTTTAACAAAAACCTTTTAAACTAACAAAACTAAGCTACAAAACCAATGAAGAAAAGAAACTGTCAAAAGCTCAAAATTCCGTTTTCGCATACAACTTTCAACGACGTCGGTCCTGTAGCGAGTGCCCGCTTCAGGGCTCTGCACTCATACTGGTGCCCCCCTCGCCCCTTGCACCTTTGTTGCACCTCTCACTCCACGTTGCAGCCGTGTGGATGGAACGTTTACCTAATCCCCGCCACGTGTCTTGACCCTTGGCTACCATACCGAAAGTATGACAATCAGGGCACGGCTCAAGTTACCTGCCTGTCTGTCTGTGATTATTGATTATTATTATATTATTTCTTTAATTATTGTTATCATGTAGTGTAGTGGTATGTACCTAATTCTGTTATATAAATAAAGAGGATGAGTGCGCCTTATTAGTAGGTATTTCAATAATTTCAGTTACTATCTAGCCTACCTGTAGTTTACCTACTGGAAATCAGTAGGCATGGTGCTTGTAGGCTATGCGTTGCATTGGTAGGTAGGTACCTTTCTTAGTGCTCACCTACACCATTAAAGGAACCTACGTGCCAAGTTTCATGATTGTAGCTTCAGCCGTTTGCGCTATGCGTTGATGGTCAGTGAGTCAGTCAGTCTCTTTCTTATTTTATTTAGCGATATGTTTAGATATGGATTATGGCTTGAGAGCATCTTCGCTCATCTGAGCCGCTGTGCCTTTAGCGTTTCCTATCCACACACTTCACAATAGCTCCATTTGGGAGCTCGGATGTGTTTGCACATATGACACCTCTCTTGTTCTCTCAGGAGCTCGTCGTATGACTGACTACATAGCCTACATTTATCTGAAAAAAACAAAAAAACCGTTAAGAATTTCCGTACTTACGATAATAATAATACCGAAAGAAAAACAAATAGGTTCTTATGACGTCCAAGCAGAGTTTCTTGCTGAATGTTGTCAATTTAGCATCTTGTACTTATGTAACTTGATCATTTAGGTAACTGCTTTATAAAATTAAAGGTATGTACCTAACTATAATAAGTTTATACCTAACTATCACATCTTTTTTAAAGAGAAACCTAAATCTTACCAGTTACTCTTAAACCATACTTCCCGCAAGACGGACAAAATTTGTTTTATTTTTTTAAATCAAATATGTGTCTTCAGGCTGCAACATCATTAATACATGATTATAAAAAAAATATGTAGTCGGTAGTTTGAATATCAATGTAATGTATCAAATATATTAATGGTATGTACATATATCATCACTGCAATCGTCTGTGTCGAGATGCTAAGTGACGCTATTTGGACGAATCTCTAGTCGATCGGAAACCTTCTGATGTCTGGAGATTTCTAAGGTCTGTCGGTATCGGCAAATCTCCCACTAATACCTGTAAAGAAGTCGACATGTCGGCTCTTAATAGGCACTTTTCTCTTCCACCTGTCTCTCTGGACCCTAGTGTCAAAACTTCCACTTTGATTGAACTCTCCGAATTGCCGTTACCGAATTGCCCACTGTTTAATTTAAATTCTGTCTCTGAAGACGACGTAAAAAAATCTCTTCTTGCTATTTCCTCCTCTGCTGTTGGCCATGATAATCTGTGTTCGAGAATGATAATACCTATTCTCCCGCAACTCCTACCCATTATCACTCACATTATTAACTATTCTTTATTCTCTGGCGTATTTCCTTCAGCCTGGAAACTGGCACACATAATACCACTGCTTAAAATAAACAATCCTTCTTCGTTATCCCACTTCAGACCTATATCCATACTTCCTTTCCTCTCGAAAGTTCTCGAGCACATCGTTCATGGTCAAATTTACGCAGTGTATTCGTCTTGATGAGATGTTCTCTGATTGGTGTGATCTTACTGCTGGTGTTCCTCAGGGTGGCGTTCTCTCTCCTCTTCTTTTCTCTATCTTCATAAACACTGTTACCAAGGTTATCACCTCCAACTTCCATCTTTACGCAGACGATTTGCAGCTTTACCGACACTTCTTGCTTGCAGACGTGGACTTGGCTATCGACGCCATGAATCGTGACCTGGAGAGTATAAGTAAATGGGCTAAGTCCTACGGACTACAAATCAACCCATCCAAGTCCCAGGCTATGATAATATGCAGTCGATACTATCGCATTGCGCTTGACATATCCACCATGACGCCTTTATCTCTTGACGGTTCGACCATCGCTTACACCGATACTGCTAAGAACCTTGGTGTCTTAATAGACGGTAATCTCTCTTGGCGAGCTCAAGTCAATGAGATAAGTCGTAAGGTGCACTTTTCCTTTCACTCGTTAAAATCCCTTCAAAACCTCTTGCCCTTTAAAACTAAAATCTATCTAGCTCAAACTTTAATTCAGCCAATCATCGATTACGCTGATGCCTGCTATCTGGATGCCACGGAGGAGCTCTTAAATAAGCTTGAGCGCTTGCAAAACCTGTGCATCCGTTTTGTTTTTGGTCTTAGGAAATACGACCATGTCTCAGTTCCGCAAGGATCTCAAGTGGCTCCCGATCCGCCTTCGCAGAAACACTCGAGTATTATGTCTCCTCTTTAATATCCTGTTTAATCCTTCGTACCCTGAATATCTGCGCGATCGCTTCTCCTTCACTCGCCCTGCCGATGTCCTGTGTAGATCCCACCTTAAGCATCACCTAAACTTCCCATCCCATAGTACTAATTTCTATTCCCACTCCTTCTCTGTTCATGCAGTACGACTATGGAACTCACTTCCACCTAAAATTCGTGATTCACAAAATGTATATCTATTTAAGAAACAGGTCAAAGATCATTACCTCTCCATTATATAGTAATTATTATATATTATTAAATATGTATTTTTATTTTCTATATATTTAGTTAAGGTATGTGTTATTTATATATAATTAGTTAAGTTATATAGTTGTTAGTCTATTTCTTCTTTTTTTAAACACACTGTGTCTTCGTATATCATCCAACTTTCCTGTCACAGGTCTGCTGGAAGAAATTTCTATTAAAATAAGCAGTACCTTTGTGCTCTTCTATCTGTATTATTTATTTTCTCTGTTAAGTGTTTTGTGTGTACATAAATAATTAAAGAAATAAATAAAGAAATAAATAAATATACATAACTAAATTACAGTATTATTTATTACTTACGATTTTTTGCATGTTCCTAATCATGTCAATATTTATGTAGGTTCACTGCATACTCCGTTATAATACGTCCTTGTGGCGTAATCATTGCCGATTAACTGAAGCAGTCACAATTATCATCGCATCTAAGAGGGATGCATCCGCAATGCAATGCATCTAACTGATAGTATGGTAGCCAGACCTCACGTTAGGTGCCGCGGATTATATCTAGGTACACTTATTTCCTATCACTGATTCATTTATTATGTAGTTAGAAATTAATTACCTACCTACAGAAGTAATTATTAGGTACTACATTCTTTACAGAATACCTATTTTTATTTTGCTACACTGCTGACGCCTAATGCAATAGCTTAAAAGAAATTAAAACGAAATAAACTGCAAATTATTTTAATACAATTGTTACACGTAAATGTTTAACATTGATAAGTTAGCTTAGATAATAGGTCTATTCCTATCCCGTCTCTATTTAATTCCTATATTTATGCGTTGAGCCCTTTTATAGTTACCAACAGACTTTAAAGACTTGAAAGTATTTTTAATAATTTTTCCTTTGTTTTGAAGGACTTTTGTACAAAACATTTCATCCCCCATGATCCGCTCCCCAAGGACGGAATTCCCAAAAAACCTTAAGTTGCGTTAGATTTTCATCTTCACCCCAAATCCAAAATTCGAAGATCCTAACTTAAAACTGACTGACTTTCATACGAACTTTCATCCCCTATTTTAACCCTATTAGGGATGGAATTCACAAAAATCCTTTCTTAGTGGATGCCTGGACAGTATAAAGTAACTGTATGAAAGTTCAAAATTTCAAGTTTCTAGACGATTTTATTATTCCTATGACATCATCCCCCTTTTCTTCCTCATGGGGGTGGAAACTTCAAAATCGCTGAGACACATGTAAATTATTATTTAATCTTCAGCCTAAACCCAAAATATGAAGATCCTGGCTTTAAAACTGACGGATTTTCATACAAACTTTCATCCCCTATTTAACCCGCCTAGGGGTGGAATTCACAAAAATCCTTTCTTAATGGATGCCTGCATAGTATAAAGTATCTATGTGCAAAATTTCAAGTCTGTAGACGATTTCATTATTCCCATGACTTCATCCCCCTTTTCACCCTCATGGGGGTGGATTTTCAAAATCGCTGAGACAGGTGTAAATTATTTTTTAATTTACAGCCTAAACCCAAAATATGAAGATTCTGACTTTAAAACAAACGGATTTTCATACAAACTTTCAACCCCTATTTCACCCCCTTAGAGGTAGAATTCACAAAAATCCTTTCTTAGTGGATGCCTGCACAGTATAAAGTATCTATGTGCAAAATTTCAAGTCTGTAGACGATTTCATTATTCTCATGACTTCATCCCCCTTTTCACCCTCATGGGGGTGGACTTTCAAAATCGCTGAGACAGGTGTAAATTATTTTTTAATTTACAGCCTAAACCCAAAATATGAAGATCCTGGCTTTAAAACTGACGGATTTTCATACAAACTTTCATCCCCTATTTAACCCGCCTAGGGGTGGAATTCACAAAAATCCTTTCTTAATGGATGCCTGCATAGTATAAAGTATCTATCTGCAAAATTTCAAGTCTGTAGACGATTTCATTATTCCCATGACTTCATCCCCCTTTTCACCCTCATGGGGGTGGACTTTCAAAATCGCTGAGACAGGTGTAAATTATTTTTTAATTTACAGCCTAAACCCAAAATATGAAGATTCTGACTTTAAAACAAACGGATTTTCATACAAACTTTCAACCCCTATTTCACCCCCTTAGAGGTAGAATTCACAAAAATCCTTTCTTAGTGGATGCCTGCACAGTATAAAGTATCTATGTGCAAAATTTCAAGTCTCTTGACGATTTCGTTATTCCCATGACTTCATCCTCCTTTTCACCCTCATGGGGGTGGATTTTCAAAATCGCTGAGACTGTTGTAAATTATTTATTAATTTTCAGCCTAAACCCAAAATATGAAGATCCTGGCTTTAAAACTGACGGATTTTCATACAAACTTTCATCCCCTATTTCACGACTTTCGGGGTGGAATTTCCAAAAATACTTTCTTAGTGCTCACCTACACTACCAAAGGAACCTACGTGCCAAGTTTCATGGTTGAAGCTTCAGCCGTTTGGGCTGTGCGTTGATGGTCAGTGAGTGAGTCAGTCAGTCAGTCACTTTCTTCTTTTATATGTTTAGATAAAAATACATATTTAATAATATATAATAATTACTATATAATGGAGAGGTAATGATCTTTGACCTGTTTCTTAAATAGATATACATTTTGTGAATCACGAATTTTAGGTGGAAGTGAGTTCCATAGTCGTACTGCATGAACAGAGAAGGAGTGGGAATAGAAATTAGTACTATGGGATGGGAAGTTTAGGTGATGCTTAAGGTGGGATCTACACAGGACATCGGCAGGGCGAGTGAAGGAGAAGCGATCGCGCAGATATTCAGGGTACGAAGGATTAAACAGGATATTAAAGAGGAGACATAATACTCGAGTGTTTCTGCGAAGGCGGATCGGGAGCCACTTGAGATCCTTGCGGAACTGAGACATGGTCGTATTTCCTAAGACCAAAAACAAAACGGATGCACAGGTTTTGCAAGCGCTCAAGCTTATTTAAGAGCTCCTCCGTGGCATCCAGATAGCAGGCATCAGCGTAATCGATGATTGGCTGAATTAAAGTTTGAGCTAGATAGATTTTAGTTTTAAAGGGCAAGAGGTTTTGAAGGGATTTTAACGAGTGAAAGGAAAAGTGCACCTTACGACTTATCTCATTGACTTGAGCTCGCCAAGAGAGATTACCGTCTATTAAGACACCAAGGTTCTTAGCAGTATCGGTGTAAGCGATGGTCGAACCGTCAAGAGATAAAGGCGTCATGGTGGATATGTCAAGCGCAATGCGATAGTATCGACTGCATATTATCATAGCCTGGGACTTGGATGGGTTGATTTGTAGTCCGTAGGACTTAGCCCATTTACTTATACTCTCCAGGTCACGATTCATGGCGTCGATAGCCAAGTCCACGTCTGCAAGCAAGAAGTGTCGGTAAAGCTGCAAATCGTCTGCGTAAAGATGGAAGTTGGAGGTGATAACCTTGGTAACAGTGTTTATGAAGATAGAGAAAAGAAGAGGAGAGAGAACGCCACCCTGAGGAACACCAGCAGTAAGATCACACCAATCAGAGAACATCTCATCAAGACGAATACACTGCGTAAATTTGACCATGAACGTTGTGCTCGAGAACTTTCGAGAGGAAAGGAAGTATGGATATAGGTCTGAAGTGGGATAACGAAGAAGGATTGTTTATTTTAAGCAGTGGTATTATGTGTGCCAGTTTCCAGGCTGAAGGAAATACGCCAGAGAATAAAGAATAGTTAATAATGTGAGTGATAATGGGTAGGAGTTGCGGGAGAATAGGTATTATCATTCTCGAACACAGATTATCATGGCCAACAGCAGAGGAGGAAATAGCAAGAAGAGATTTTTTTACGTCGTCTTCAGAGACAGAATTTAAATTAAACAGTGGGCAATTCGGTAACGGCAATTCGGAGAGTTCAATCAAAGTGGAAGTTTTGACACTAGGGTCCAGAGAGACAGGTGGAAGAGAAAAGTGCCTATTAAGAGCCGACATGTCGACTTCTTTACAGGTATTAGTGGGAGATTTGCCGATACCGACAGACCTTAGAAATCTCCAGACATCAGAAGGTTTCCGATCGACTAGAGATTCGTCCAAATAGCGTCACTTAGCATCTCGACACAGACGATTGCAGTGATGATATATGTACATACCATTAATATATTTGATACATTACATTGATATTCAAACTACCGACTACATATTTTTTTTATAATCATGTATTAATGATGTTGCAGCCTGAAGACACATATTTGATTTAAAAAAATAAAACAAATTTTGTCCGTCTTGCGGGAAGTATGGTTTAAGAGTAACTGGTAAGATTTAGGTTTCTCTTTAAAAAAGATGTGATAGTTAGGTATAAACTTATTATAGTTAGGTACATACCTTTAATTTTATAAAGCAGTTACCTAAATGATCAAGTTACATAAGTACAAGATGCTAAATTGACAACATTCAGCAAGAAACTCTGCTTGGACGTCATAAGAACCTATTTGTTTTTCTTTCGGTATTATTATTATCGTAAGTACGGAAATTCTTAACGGTTTTTTTGTTTTTTTCAGATAAATGTAGGCTATGTAGTCAGTCATACGACGAGCTCCTGAGAGAACAAGAGAGGTGTCATATGTGCAAACACATCCGAGCTCCCAAATGGAGCTATTGTGAAGTGTGTGGATAGGAAACGCTAAAGGCACAGCGGCTCAGATGAGCGAAGATGCTCTCAAGCCATAATCCATATCTAAACATATCGCTAAATAAAATAAGAAAGAGACTGACTGACTCACTGACCATCAACGCATAGCGCAAACGGCTGAAGCTACAATCATGAAACTTGGCACGTAGGTTCCTTTAATGGTGTAGGTGAGCACTAAGAAAGGTACCTACCTACCAATGCAACGCATAGCCTACAAGCACCATGCCTACTGATTTCCAGTAGGTAAACTACAGGTAGGCTAGATAGTAACTGAAATTATTGAAATACCTACTAATAAGGCGCACTCATCCTCTTTATTTATATAACAGAATTAGGTACATACCACTACACTACATGATAACAATAATTAAAGAAATAATATAATAATAATCAATAATCACAGACAGACAGGCAGGTAACTTGAGCCGTGCCCTGATTGTCATACTTTCGGTATGGTAGCCAAGGGTCAAGACACGTGGCGGGGATTAGGTAGACGTTCCATCCACACGGCTGCAACGTGGAGTGAGAGGTGCAACAAAGGTGCAAGGGGCGAGGGGGGCACCAGTATGAGTGCAGAGCCCTGAAGCGGGCACTCGCTACAGGACCGACGTCGTTGAAAGTTGTATGCGAAAACGGAATTTTGAGCTTTTGACAGTTTCTTTTCTTCATTGGTTTTGTAGCTTAGTTTTGTTAGTTTAAAAGGTTTTTGTTAAAATATGGTTAGGAGAAGCATGTAGTCCACGCGTGCGAAGCCGCGGGCAAAAGCTAGTTTATAATATTAGTAACATTAGGTCTTGCCCACGGTCAACCACGCTAATAGTGTATTTGTATTGTGTCCAATGGGAATTTACTACCTACCGAGATAAAAAGTAATATTATTATGTCGTTATCCAGGCCTTGGTTTGTCCGGGTTCCAATTTGTATCCAAATCCGTTCTGCCTTTGAGTCGTGATTGATTAACAAACATCCAAACGAGCCTAAAAACTTTCATATTTTTAGGGTTTTTTTTTTAAACTTTGCCCCACTCTAGGAATTTCTTCCTGTATCGTGGGTGCGTTTACAAACATATAAACTCACATACACAACACCCAGAGCCGGAACAACTATCTGTAGGTCATACAAATATTTGTTCCATGCGGGAATCGAACCCGCGACACGCAGCGCAGCAGTCAATCGCTCAACCACTGCGCCAACCGTGTGATTATTTCCGTTATTTCATTATTTCCACCAAGAAGCCGTAATAAATCACTTTACTAATTTCCGATAAACACAGCATAAGAGCCCGTCCACCCTGCGCGTTGCGTCGACCGACGTAGCGCTGTCGTTGCGTCGTTTTAATTTATGTTCAAGTAAACATTTCCAAAAACCCCACATTATTTATTTGATTTCATACTTTTAAACTAAATGATTTATCTAGTAGTAGACACGCTTCGATCAACAATCTATCGAACACGTAATTATGACTTGATATCTTGTGAAAATACCCTTATTCAAACAGTAAAACGCCCTTTCCTTTGAACGGCTGAACCGATTTTAATCAAACATAGCTATGAACACTCCCGATAATGACACAAAAAAAATGAAAATCGGTTCATCCGTTTAGGAGCTATGATGCTAAAGACAGATACACAAACACACAGGTACACACGTCAAACTTATAACACCCGTCTTTTTTCGTCGGGGTTTAAAAACGACGCTGCGACGACGCAATGCAACGTTACGCACTAATGAGGCTTCAGTCTTAGAATGTAAAATGACGCAGCGACAGCGACAGCGCGCTACGTCGACGCAACGCTTACGCGTCGCGCCTGCCGTGTGGGCCGGCTCTAAGAAAAACAGTCTAACCATAATTGCTGACCTCGCCGAGGCTCTTCAACCTGTACGTGAATGCGCTGATAGAGGAGCTCAGCAGCACCCGTGTCGGCTGCCATATTGATGGTGTTTGTGTAAACAATATTAGTTACGCAGACGATATGGTGCTGCTGAGCGCCTCGGTGTGTGGTCTGTCCAGGTTGCTGGGCATATGCGAGCGTTACGCGCTGAATCACGGATTGCTCTATAACGCAAAGAAGAGTGAATGCATGGTCTTTCGGGCCAGGGGTCGCAGCTGCCCGGATTCTGTTCCACCTATTAGACTGAACGGTGTCAAGTTAAAAAGAGTTCAACAGTTCAAATATCTCGGGCATATCGTTACCTCTGACCTGAACGACGATGCGGATATCGATAGGGAGCGGAGGGCGTTGTCTGTGAGGGCCAATATGATCGCCCGCAGGTTTGTTCGTTGCTCGGGGGCCGTCAAAGTAACTCTTTACAGAGCATTTTGTACGTCCCTGTACACGGCCAGTCTGTGGGTTTCATATACCCAGAAGCAGTACAACGCTCTCCGTGTTCAGTATAATAATGCGTTCAGGGTGCTGTTGGGGCTGCCCCGGCACTGCAGCGCGTCGGGGATGTTCGCCGACGCCCGTGTTGACTGTTTCTACACGACGATGCGAAAGCGGTGCGCATCTCTGGGGCGCAGGCTCCGGACCACCTCTAACACCATCCTGAGCGTATTTGCAAACAGGTTTGATTGTCAGTACATTAACCATTGTTATATGATTAATGTAATGACAAACAAACAAATGACTCAGAGGCAGGCGTATTATTAATGATTTTTTATTTCTATTTTATTATTTTAACCTGATTTTATGATTTAAATTTAATTTTAAGAAAATGTTTTAATTTTGTATATATTACTTAATGAATTATTATTTTATATATTTAGTGTGATTATTTTGTAAATCTTTTATCTTAATTTCAACTTATATGATCAATATGATTGAAATAAATGAAATTTGAATTTGAATTTTGAATAATATACAAGAAAAGTAACTACAACGCAAGATACTCTAACTTTTTCAGTATTATTTTCCCCTATTGTCGTACACATGCTTGTGATGGCGTATGAAGCATTTCCCTGTAGCTAATGGACGAGCCCCATTACCGGACAGATAATTGTAGCTTTCTGCACCACGTGTCATTTGTTTGTCACTATTTTGCTAATTACCTTTATTCTTAAGGTTGCTCTGTGGTTTTGTTTTTTGAACGCTAATTATGTTATTGAAATAAATAATAATAAAATCTTGTTGATGATGAATAATTTGTAGTGCTATGAAAGTTATTATAAGTGATGTTAATATGAGGCTTTATTTACGTGACCATTATTGCCATCCCTAGTTTTTAACGGCGGCGTAATAATACCACAGGAAAATATTTTTTTTTTAATGATTTTGTTAGCGACGCGCTCAATAGTTTAAAAAATTTGTAATGTAGATACATCCCTAGTTATAAAGTTAGCTATAGAGGCGGGTCACACTTTGAATCCCCCGCCACCGGCAGTCTGCCACTAAACGCCGATCTTTTTCTTTTTTTTTTTATTACTTGGCGTCTCGCAGTTCGGCCAAAGTAGCCGTCCACTGCTTAACCGGACTAACCTGTGGAGACTAAGCTATGTAGCCTCCGGCCAGGCTTAAAATTTCTAAACCTAAAGCGACAGCACTAAGGGCTACCCCAGTTGGGGTCGGACCTCGGCTCAGGGCGTCGCTTGGGGGATGGCAAAGGCCGGATCTGATAAAGTGATTCTACCATCCGTTCGGAAAAGCCTACGTGGAGAAGAACGGACAAGAACGCCGATCTATGCGTACGCTAATTTTATGTATTTTTTGTGCAACGGCCATCTTGCCTTTTTGTGAAAATTAATAAACGAGTTTGCTAAATCATCCCGTCTTTCTGTTGCGTCACACCTGCCAGTTCCTGCAGCACCACCCCTAACAGATTTTTTCCCACTTATTGTCTATTTTCCTGGGCTGTAATAATTCGTCATACAACCCTAACAAAACTTTAAGGGCTCTAGGGTAGTTAACAAAAAATATCTATTTAGTCCATCAGTTAGATAACATAAAAAACTTTTTTGCAAAAAAATACTACCGATTTCCAAATACAAAAAAAAAAAAAAAATTACTGTATTTTTTGAAGTCGGTGTCGTTCGTAGGTACCAATTTTTTTTCGTTATGGACACCGACTTCAAAAAATAAAGTTATTTTTCACTTTGTAGTTTTAGTCGATAGTATTTTTTTGCAAAAAAGTTTTTTTTATTTTTCACTTTTTAGTTGTACCTACCTAATAGGCAAGTTAGTAAGGTAGCTATAACGCCAGAATAGATTTCATGAAACTTGAACATAACCGGTGAAATGAGAGATCTGCGTATCCCTTAAGAGCGTACTGTCGTGTTGTTATGTTATGAAATGGTATACACAATAAACATACATGCGATTGCAGCAATCCCGAGAGATTTGCCGTTATTTATTGAAGAGTTCTGTTGTATATCTCCGAAGTTCTTCATCAGATCTACACCAAAAATGGGACCAATTTCGGAACATACTTTTTTAAACAAAAAAAGAATTTTCAAAGTCGGTCCATAATTGACGGAGATATCGGTGAATATAAACAAAAAAAAAAAAATAACAAACGTAATGTCGAACATAGAACCTCCTCCTTTTTGGGAAGTCGGTTAAAAATATTGGACACGTGCTTTTCTTTTGCCACGTAAACAAAAAATACGACGATACAGTGCGTTGCGGAAGACGCAGCGTTGGAAGGCCTCCCTCTAGGTGGAGCGATGACCTAGTCAAGGCTGCGGGTGTCCGGTGGATGCAAAACACACAGAACCGATCTGTGTGGTGACGCTTGGGGAGGCCTATGTCCAGCAGTGGGCGTCTTTCGGCTGAAATGATGATGATGATGACAGTGCGTTGAAATATTGTGTGACGTCACAGTGTGGTACACTTTATACTTACAAATTGACGTCACAAGCCTGGGGGCTTGCACTTTGATGAGCTATATTTTTGACAATTTTTATTTATTTGATCAGGAAACATCCCTAATTTAATTAAAATTACACGTTTATATATATTTATAATACTAGTGCCTACCAAACAAAATATTCCATTGAAAGAATGAAAAACCTGTTTGTAAAGGCCAGGGTTATAAGAAGTTTCAAAGTCCTTGCAGGCCCTTGAGTCAGTAAAAATACACTTAAACTAGCTGAAGTTTAATTAAAACCGGAAAAGTGCAGTATTTTAAAATACGCAGGCTGTAAAAGGAGTGGGGAAGCCGGATATTTCTTAAAGTGGTGGTTGTGCATATGAGCTACTTTTGTATGAAGTCGCCTTCATGGACGTATCTGTGAAAAGATAGTGTCTTATGTTTCTTTTAAGAGTTTTAGGCGTGGGTACTCGTATGAGAAGAGGGCTTTGCAGTGCAATGGGGTAGTGACAGACTGGTATTATGTATGTTAGTGCTAAACCGACACGCGAAAGCCGATTCAAGAAGCAAACCTTCTTGAGTCGGCTTTCGCGTGTCGTTTTATAGTTTTATAGTGCCAAACGACTTCTAACAGGTGAAGGTTCTCAATTTGACTGTATGTTATTGTAGGTATGTTTGTTACGCGAGTTTGATCATTCTTTTTTAGGGTTCCGTACCCAAAGGGTAAAAACGGGACCCTATTACTAAGACTCCGCGGTCCGTCTGTCTGTCTGTCTGTCACCAGGCTGTATCTCAAGAACCGTGATAGCTGGCGAGTTGTAATTTTCACAGATGATGTATTTCTGTTGCCGCTAATACTAGATAAAAAATACTAAAAACAGAATAAAATAAATATTTAAGGGGGGCTCCCATACAAAAAACGTGGTTTTTATGCCGTTTTTTGCTATAATGGTACGGAACCCTTCGTGTGCGAGTCTGACTCGCACTTGGCCCGTTTTTTATTTGAAAGCTGGTGCTTTTCATGTGGTCCCAATAAATTTGAACAAGATCACAAAAAAATTAAACTGATTTTTCGCTTTGTAGTGTTTCTGTTTTTGAATTCGGTTTTTTTTTTTTGTAAAAGTCTTTTTTGCATACCACCTTTTGTTTTCCAGGCTTTTCATCATTATAGGTAATAGTTTTGCTTGCGATTATATTGTCTTAACTCTGTACAAAAATGTGGTACTTTTTCCAAAGTCGCATTTATTGCACCGCAAACTGTAAATTATTTCTTTAGCGCAGCAGGAACCAAGTTCAGTCTGAATTTCATGGAGCACTTAATTAGAATCTACTAGCGGATAGTAGGTACAATTTACAAATATGGCTATGTTTTATAAAATGGTGGCAAGAAAAGTGTTAGATTTAGAGTTTTATAAAATATTACCTACTAGCTGGCGCTAATGCTGCTTCGTGAAAAGCAAAAAATATCCTACAGGAATACCTTATAACTGTCCTACCTACCTTATTTTACGGTTTTCGCAAGTATTCCTTTATCTGTGCTATAAGACATTGCTTCGTAAAAAAAATTAAGATTCTGAGTTTAAAGGAAGTACCCTGTAGGTTTTGATTCCCTTGCGAGTGTCGCAAATTTGCGGCAATTTGCGACATAAACGGCTGTATCGTTTGATTGCGTTGGCTTAGAAGTTTGATTAATTCACAGCTTTAAGGGATATTGGACTTGAGTAGTAGTAGTAGTAGTAGTAGGGACTCCCTTTTCCGCACTTAGACTCCCATTTGGTCCGTTGTGCGTGGGGGTACTGGCTAACATAGCCAGCCCAACTCCGCCCAAAAGCACAGAAGCTTCCTGGGAGCTTCACAGGCTTCACGGAGCGACCTCACTGTTCCGAGGGTTTCTTCGCGTTGAGAAGCCACGGCCTCGCATTCCAGGATTACGTGGGCGGCTGATTCTTCGGCGTTAAAACAGCCCCTGCAAAGTGGGCTGTCCGTGGCGCCTATGTTGAATAAATGTTTGTTAAGAAGGGTGTGGCCCGTTAGTGTCCCTATAATTATTTTGAGGTTATTTCTACTCAGGCTGAGGAGTTTCTTGGTGAGACGCGGGTTTACTATCGGTACAGCCATTTTTGACTGTCTACAGTCTGTAGCCCGTGACCATCTGTTATTGTGCAATTCTGTTGATCTTTGACGAATCCACGCACGAAATTGCGAGAAAGGCAAGGGGATAAGTGGGTACGGGCCTAGCACCAACATCTCGGAGCCCCTTTTCGCAAGTTCATCTGCGGCATCATTGCCTAGGGATCCACTGTGCCCCTTGATCCACTGGAGGGTGATTCGATTGGATTTTGATATACTCTCCAGGGCGAGGTGGCATTCAAAGATTAGTTTATTGTTGGTTAGTTTGTTTTCTAAAGCTTTGAGCACAGCCAGACTATCAGATAGGAATCTGATTCCGTAGTTCTGGATACCTAAACGCTTTACGGTTTTTGCGGCTTGTGTTAAGGCGACACATTCACATTGGAAAATTGAACTATGTGTGCCTAACGGTATGTGAAAGTTAATGTTGAGGTCAAGGGAGTGAACGCCAGCACCTGAGCCGCTATTAGTTTTTGAGCCATCTGTGTAGATTCGCACTTCATTAGCTCCTGACTGATCCCTTTCTTCCTCTATTGTTTGTATGTTATAGTTTTTGTTGAACATAGGTTGTTTTTGTATTCTATCACACGGAGCGGCGATGAGAGGTTGATAATCAATCGCCCAGTCCAGGATTTTAGCGTGTGGGCTTGTGTGGTTTTTACCCCATATGCCTAGATGCATTAGCCTGATAGCAGCTAGCGCCGCTTCCTGCTGTATGTACAGGTCCAGGGGAGTTATATGTAGGGCTATCTCCATGGCTGCTGTTGGGGTGGTTCTCATGCAGCCGGTGATAGCTGAGCAGGCCTGTCGCTGGAACCGTTGGAGTCGGGTGATGGTGGTCGAGAGTTCTGTCCTAGTCCACCAAACCAGAGCACCATAAGCCAACATTGGCCTGATTACCGCTGTGTATAGCCAGAGAGTAATCCTTGGAGACAGCCCCCATGTTTTTCCTAACATTTTTTTACACTGATAGAGTGCGATTGTGCATTTGTTGAGTTTGTAGTCAAGATGCTTATTCCAGAGCAATTTGCTATCAAGAATTACCCCCAAGTACTTGACCTCCTCTTTAAGTGTTAATTCTGTGTTGAAAAGTTTTGGAAGCCTATGCGGTCCAAGATTTCGTTTGTTAGTGAACATTATTAGTTCCGTCTTTACGGGGTTAACCGACAGTTCGTGTTTTGTGCACCAGCTCTCGATTATTTTGAAGGCCTTTCTCATGAGATCACATAAGATGCCCTCAAATTGCCCCGAGATTAGAATTGCTATGTCATCTGCGTATCCTACCGAGTAAAGACTGCTGGCGTTGAGCTCTGCAATGAGCTCATTTACGACTAAATTCCACAGAAGTGGTGACAGCACCCCACCTTGTGGGCAGCCCCTGCTCACGATTCCTCGTGTGGTAGTGTTCACAGTAAATTGAATAGCACGGTTTTTTAGCATGTTGTTAATCCATTCTACGAGCGTCGGCGCAACACCGTGCGTGTTGAGTGCCTGACCGATGCTGGTGAAGTTAGTTTTGTCGAATGCACCTTCGATATCAATGAAGGCACCTAGGGTTGGATTTTTGTTTTTGAGAGCATTGCCTACGCGTGAGACTACGCTGTGGAGCGCTGATTCAGTTGATTTGCCTGCACAGTAGGCATGTTGGTTCGGGTGCAGAGGTTTTTGAATCGAAATCTGATTTCTTATCTTCCTGTCCCCCAGCCTCTCCAGTGTCTTTAGAAAGAAAGAGGAGAGGCTTATGGGTCTAAAAGATTTGGGCTGGGTGTAGTCGCCCCTACCTGGTTTCGGAATAAATATTATTTTTACTTCGCGCCATTTCAAGGGGATATATCGGTGAGCCAGACAAGCCCGAAAGACCTTAACAAGGTAATCAGCTAGCAGAGCACCGCTCCATCTGAGCAGAGCTGGAAAGATACCGTCCATCCCCGCTGCTTTGAAAGGCAGGAAGGTGTTGATTGCCCATGTTAATTTATCTTTGTCGATAACTTCTAACGCCACCTCCCAGTCTAAGCTGCTCGTAGCCCTTTCCCTGTACGGTTCCCAGCTTTGCTGGGTGGCAATCTGGCAGCCCGGGAAGTGGGTAGTTAGGAGTAGTTCGCTAGTTTCTGCGTCGTTTGTTGTGTAAGTGTTATCTGGTTTTCTTAGGCATCCTATAGACAGGTCTGCCTCTTGAGCAAGACAAGTTTTGACCCTATTTGCCTGGTTGTTGTTTTCAATGTTAGTACAAAAACGCCTCCAACTTGTTTTACCTCGGAGGCGAATTAGTTTTTTATATGTTTTGCGGTTTGTTATGTAACGGTCCCAGTCTACTGGCGACCGTGTGTTCTTAGCTCTATTGAATAGCCTTCTCAGTTTGTGTCGGTGTCTCTCCAGTTCAGGACTCCACCAGGACTGCCTGATCCCTCTCCTGGGTAAGGTGAGGGGACACGACTGTTCATAGCTCGATAATAGGATGGAAGTGATTTTGTTTACGTGTTCGTCTAAATTGTTTATCGTTATTTCAGCCGGAAGAGAGGGTAACCTACCCAGTTCAGTACCTATAAGTCTGACGAACTTCGATTGGTCTGTGTTGCGAGGAACTCTTCTTGGCTGTGGTGTGGTTAAGTTGAAGTTAATTGTAAAACGAATCCATCTATGGTCTGAGCATGATATCTCATTGGACACATGCCAGTCCTGAATGGAGTTGGATACACCTAAAGTTGCTAAAGTTAGGTCTATTATTGTTTGCGATCTTGCGTTTATGAAGGTGGGTTCGGAACCCTTGTTAAGTAGTACAAGGTTATTGCTAAGAATAAAGTCAAGCATTTCCTCACCTCGGTTGTTGGTTTTGACATTACCCCAGAGCGTGTGATGCGCGTTGGAATCTGTGCCGATGATTAGTTCTAGTTTCTCCCTTTCACAGTACTCCACCAGCAAGGCGAGCTCTGGTAGAGGCACGTCCGCGTCGCCTGGCAGGTATGCCGAGGCTAGTACAATGTCTGGGCGTTCTTGTTCGGTTCTGAAAAGCCTGGTTGCTGTCAGGTCCCTTGAACAGAATTCGTTAATTAAAAGGTTAGGTACATGTTTTGGGACCAATATGCAGGTACGGCAGAGCAGTGGTGGCCCAGTGGTATCGGCCGCGACTTTCAAGTTGTAGGTCGTGGGTTCGAACCCACCCAGGCAGGCGCTTTACTTTGTGTAAATTATTTCATCACCACTGCTCTAAAAAACGGTGAAGGAAAACATCGTGAGGAAACCGGCATGTCCTAGAACCAAAAATTCGAAGACATGTGACATCCACCAACCCGCACTGGGCCCGCGTGGTGGATTATGGCCCATCCCCTCTAACAGCAGAGAGGAGGCCTGTGTCCCAGCAGTGGGAACATTAATAGGCTGATGGATGGATGGATGGATGGATGCAGGTACGCGGATTACTTACGGAGGTGTCTAGCAGCAACTTACCTCCGATGTTAGCAAGACCGCATATTTTGCCACTTCTAATCCACCGCTCTTGGATGAGGGCGATGGTCTTCTCTTGTTGGTTCTCCAGCACTCTGCGTAAAGTAGCCGACGCAGTTTGACTGTGCTGGAGGTTGGTCTGCAGGATCTTAGTCCTCCCGCAAAGGAGAGGAGCAGGGATCGCTGTCCTCGTCCCTACTTCTCCCCTCCGGCGGAAAGCAGTCCTCGTCCGAAGTTAGTCCGGGCGAGGGTGGATCCTGTGTTGATCCCTCAGTTGAATCGACCTCAAGCGCTGCCATGGAAGTCGCCAGCTCCACCGCCTCCCCAGCGGTCCCCGTCGCGGGAGGCGACGGGGAACGCCCAGGCAGCGGCGGATCAAGCTCCACTCCAGGCGCAGTCGAGGCCGTTGAGGTTGAAGGCGCAGCGGCATCCTCCTTGGTTCCACCTTCCTTCAGGAACCGGATGTATATACTACCCATAAGGTAGTATACTCGCCTCTGCTGGTCTTTAATGGTTTTAACCATGGACTCCGGCACACGAAAGTAGAGACAGGTGCACGGTGGCTCCTGACTGACCCTTGCGTGTGTTAGAGTCCAGGTGTTAATTTTTAGATTGGGGTTCTGCCTCGCCAACATCCCGAGAAGGTCTGATGTGTCCTCGCTGTTCTCGGGGACATACAGCATGCACAATGCCTTCTTGGGTATGTCGGCCTGGGGCCGAACGGTGAGTCTGGTCTCCGGTAACGGGGACGGTGTGTTATTTATGACCCCCTTGAGCCAGGCCAGTGTGAAGTCGTCCTCGCACCATGTTTTGAGGACGCCTTCGGCGTAGTGGGCCCGACCTCTAAAGTGGATCGCGGTATTTTGGGTTGGGGTGGCTGGTTCAGGAACTGCCTTCAGCAGAGCCCGGAGCTGGTCCTCAATAGTTTGTCGGATCCCCTCCGCTTGCTCCTGCGTCATGTCCAAGAAGGGCTCGGTCATGACGGCGACACACAGCTCGTTGTTCCTGAACGACGCGGCCGCTTCGGCGTAGCTCACCAGGGTTCCATCAACCATATGGGAGCGAGCGGGTTTGCTCTTCTTGCTTACCCCAGTTGGTGTGACGGAATCCTCGGGACGCGAACGCTTCTGCGCCCTAGCCGGTGGTTCGGTGTTTTTTTGCTGTTTTTTGCGCCCTCTAGGCCTCGTGCTGCGTTTGCGCTTAGCGCCGGTGGCAGCCTCGCCTATTGGTGTGTCAGCCGTAGCAGACATCACCCTGGGGGGCGTCTTTTTGCTTGTTGCTGTTTGCCATTTATTGGCGTTAGATGAGCCTGCCATATGGCCTTCGGCCAGCTTCGTCGGGTCCCTCTCGGAGACCGCAGCCGCTAACGCAACCCGTGTTTTGGGCGCATCAACTTTTGCAGTGCTCTTCGAGTCGCCGTGAGCGAGAACTGTCCTTGGCTTTTCGGTCAGGGTAGTGTTAGGGGGCGCATCCATAGACGCAGATGAGGTTGGGATCGTTTGGGACGCAGCCTGTTGTGGTGCATCCCTTGCGGTTGCCTTCCTCATCGCATCCTTGGACGCGTTTTTTGTTTTTTGTTGTGTTTTTTGGTCTCTTTATCCATGAGTATGGTATCAGATAATTCACCGTTGGAGCTCTCCACCCGCCACGGAGCCCTCAGTCGGGGACGCCGCTCGTTCAACAAGCGACGCCAGAGCTACTCCTTCGGTATAGGACCAGCTTAGTGAAAAGTAGACGAACCTGCACGCGACGGAAGATCACGGGACTGTATACGGCACGAGACTATGCCGCAACTCATCCCGAAACCCCACGCCACGCCGGCTGCCCCCCCCCCACTAAACCGATCCTCGCTTGACATCCCGCTTATGGGATGCCTCAGCCGATTGATCGTGGGTAGCTACCCCACGACCTCCCGTTTGAGAGGAAATCCGGGCCAAAGTGGTGTGTTGTGTGCAGCCTGGTGGATCCTGGTGGATCCTGGTGGTTGAGTGGAGACTCAACCACCAGGATCCCTTCATCCCCCCGTACGGGTCCCCGCGCACGGCAAAAACACGCAGGAGGTCATTGCTATCCATCATCTGATCTTGTTCGATGGTGGACACCCAGGGGCATGACCTCGCCACCCCTGTGATAAGTCGCCTGGTGATTTCTGTTGCGTCTATTTCATATGGAATTAGACCAATAACGGGGCGGCAACCACGAGAAGGTTCATCACCACACTTGCCTTGAGGATCTACACGACCGTAGCGCTCTCCCTCAAGACCACGCCACCTTGCCACCTCAGAAGGAGTAAGGCAAGGTAGGCCTGCGTCTACAAAGCCAAACCAAGCAAGCAAGCGAATGAACGAGCGAAGCAAGGCATGTTGCTGGATACAAAGCACGAGTTTGTGAAACGCATGACCCTCCCGAAACTTGGACTTTGGACTTGAGTATTTGATATACATTTCAGCTAGATACCTCCACGCGTTCCTGAGAAAAAGGGTCTTGTCAGACAGACAGACGGACGGACAGACGGACGGATAAGAAAGTGATTCTATAAGGGTTCCGTTTTTTCCTTTCGACGTACGTGACTACGTAACCCTAAAAAATGGTCAGACGATCAACAAGTTCAACAACTAAACAAAGTAATAGTAACAATGCTGTTACGGTTTGTTATAATTCAAAGGCAACTCAGCGCATGAAACCTCTTCGTAGACCCATTGCCACATGTTACGCATGAGGTGCGGTCCAGCATCTGCCTTATGAGTAGACATGTTTATCAGATTTGTTTACACTACCACTGTCTTCTTGCTTCTGTCTTCTTCATGTCTAATTCTCAAGGTAGTTGATGATCGGGGATCCTTCTCACAAGATTCGCGCTTTTTACTCAAAGATTTTGGAACATTCCGACTGTTAATATGAGTGGAACAAATAAGCCTGATAATATTTGCTTATTAATACCTCGTGTAAAGGCTGACTTTGCTAACTCGCTTTGCCACTGAAAATCACTAGTTGTGACTCCACGGCTTTGGACAGCTCAGCTCCTTCTTATGGGATATCTCATCCTAAAGTTCGTTCTAAACCAAATATTGAAACTAAACCACCAATAGGAAACTCACTAACTACTTGCCATTTAGTAAGTGTCTTAATTACCTAGTGATAGTGCTAGGTATAACCACTACCAATTCAGTGATCAAACATGAACACTCTTATAACTCGAAATAGCATCTCTTCACTAGAGAACATTCGACCTCACTATAGAAATAAAAATGGAAGCGACTCACCGAGTATTAAATTCCAAATTTGCGAGCTTATGACCCCACAAGCTGTTGTCACCACAGCTGTTGTCATAACGTTGGGCTACCACCTGCGAACTGCTAGCCTGCTGTTCTTCTTAACCTCTCAGAAGGTGACACGTCAGCCTTCGCATACCGCCGCTAGCCTCCAGCAGAGGCTTCACTGCGACACAATCTGGTATATGAAACATGAAAAACAGTAGAAAAACTACGAGAGTACACGGTTATCTTAACCATACACATCTTTGATGGCAATAAACCGTTGCAGCGATGTAGTAAACTAAACCGGCACGGCAAAATGGTTACTATGGACAGCGAATGTGAGTGCAGAGTGTGTAAAAAAACATGAACCACACATTAAAGTGTCCCAAGTGTAGGTAGGTATATAGGCTTTAAAGAATCCAATGAATGCCATAGCGGCCATGGCATTTTAAGCCTCAATTGACTTGGCCTAGTAGGGTTTACTACGTTCCAGATAGTTCAGCTCTCTGACTCGAAAAGAAGAATACCATGCTTCTTTTGGTATTATTCCATTTGGTATTATCATAATTTTTCAAAATAACATGTTTGGTATGGCAATGCGACTACATCGCTCTAAAGTCCGAACAATAATAGCCAGCCTAGGGCTATTAACAGTGATAGTACACAAGGGAGGGAGCAGAATCTGTGTCAATAATTATAGGCCTATATCAGTATTGCCGACACTTTCTAAGATTCTTGAGAGGATCTTAAACAATCGTCTCAGGACCTTTTTAGAAAAACATAAAGTTATAGCAGATAACCAGTAAGGCTTCCGAGCTGGTGTTTCAACTGAAGATGCTGTGCTGGGATTGACACAGGAGGTAGCTAGAAATCTAGACAAGAAGACTAAATGTTTAGCTATATTCCTGGACCTCTCTAAGGCATTCGACACAGTTTCTGTTCCCATCCTCATCTCAAAATTAGAACACTTAGGTATACGTGGCGTATCTCTTGAAATTTTTAAAGATTATCTCAATAACCGCACCCAGAGAGTTAAAATTGAAACCCATCTCAGTGATGAGAAGTATGTCACTTTCGGCGTTCCTCAAGGCAGCATACTGGGTCTCACCTTATTTCAAATTTACGTCAACGACCTTAGCAAAATGAACCTCCCAAATACTAAGATATATACATACGCTGATAAAACCGCGATCTTAGTTTCCGGACCTACTTGGGATATTATCAAAACTACGGCAGAGTCGGCAGTAGCAGAAATAATGTCATGGCTCAATTTTACACTTCTCACCTTAAACGTAAATAAAACTTGCTACATCCCATTTGCAATTAGGCGAAAGACCGCACCGACAAATAGTTTTTCAGTTACTGCCCACTCATGCTCTGACCGATCAGAACTATGGCGTTGTCCAACACTAACTAGAAGTGACAACATAAGGTACTTAGGCGTCCACATAGATGACGGACTTACATGGAAAAAACAACTTGGAGCTGTCACGACTAGATCTTTGCGCCTCATACATACATTTAAATCCCTTCGAAACTCTGCTAATACCGATGTATTATCATATATCATAGATCATGACTCTGTTCTTGTTAGTCTATCCTATAAGCGGGAGAAGATGAGGCAACCTAACATTATTTTTAAGACAGATTTTAATGCAACCCTAAAAAACCTAGAATGTATGGATTTCTCCTTCGTCTCTTCTTCAGCTGATGCTGATATAGCCGCAACTCTTTTTACTGATAGTTTGACTTCGATTCTCAGATCAAATACAACGTCTAGAATTATTCCGGCTCGTAAGAGAAGTATTAAACCGTGGATTACAACTGGCTTGGGGTGTATCCGACACCGAGATAAGCTTCATGCTAAGATTAAGAAAAATCCCAATAATGCAGTTCTCGAAGTTACTTACAAGCGCTACAGAAATTTCTGTAATGCTTTGTTGCGGAAGCTTAAATTAAATTATGAAAAATCTCTTTTACAAAATGCAAAAAGTAATAAGGAAACGTGGACAGCCATAAAATCAATCACGGGTACTGCCAAGCAGAAAATTCCTACTACTGATCTACTAATGCATTATAACGATCCCTCTGATGCCGTTGAAGCGGTGAATAACTTTTTTGCTGATGCCGGAAAGCTCCTTGCGGACAAAATTAAGTGCTCTAGTGGCCCCCAAATCACTCTGCCTTCAATCAACTTCACTATACCTCTCGTCGCAAACTCTATGGTACTCCTTCCACCGGACGAATCAGAAATTGAATCCCTTAATCATGAACCTTAAAAACGACTCTGCAACGGGCTGGGACTCTATTTCGAGCAGATTTCTGAAAATGTCCAAACACATTATAGTCCCGCCCTTTACCGCAATCGTTAGATTGTGCATGGAGCAAGGTGTTTTTCCAAGTGTTTTTAAACGGGCGCTCATTACACCGGTCTACAAGGGTGGGGCTCGAGACAGTGTAACAAATTACAGACCAATATTTGTGTTGCCAGCGCTCTCTAAAGTATTAGAAAAAGTACTAAATAACCAACTTATTCAACTTTTAGAGCGAAATAAAATATTATCTGACTCTCAGTTTGGTTTTAGGGTAGGAAAAAGCACAGATGGAGCCGTTGGCTCTTTGGTTGATTATGTCACATCTTGTCTAGACAATAAGCAGAAGTGTGTTGGAGTATTTATTGATCTGGCTAAGCCTTTTGAAACTGTCTCGATTTCTGCCCTTGTTGGCAAGCTGGAAAGGTGTGGAGTGAGAGGAATTGTACTCAAAATATACAAAGATTTCCTCACTGGTCGTTTACAAAAGGTTAGAGTTGGCAGTGCCATTAGCACAGACGTCGCAGTCACCTACGGAGTCCCTCAGGGCAGCATTCTCGGTCCCAGTCTCTTCCTAATTTATATAAACGATCTGTGTCAGATGACACTCAATAAAGGTAAAATATTTTCTTACGCCGATGACACAGCGCTTGTATTTCAGGGAGAGACTTGGAATGAAGTACAACATAACGCGGAGATAGGGCTCCATAAAGCCATCGGCGCTTTTCTGGTGGTCGCCACTGTTGATTCTCGCTTTCAGGAGTTGCAGTGGTTTGGGAATAGTGCGGTGGGATTGTCCCAATTAAAAAAAAAAACCTCAGGCATGTAGCAGGAAACGATCTCCTCCGTACGGTGTATCATGCATTGGCTCAGTCGGTAATTGGTTACTGTATAGGAGCTCGGGGAGGAGCATGCAAAACCCATCTCTTACGCCTTGAAAGAGCACAACGTTCCTTGCTGAAGACGATGACATTTAAGCCTTTCAGATTTCCCACAAATACTTTATATGAGCTATGCCGGGTGCTTACGGTGAGACAGCTATTTATTCTCCATCTTATAACTAAACAACACGTAAGTACCCCATATGATCATAGTAAATATCAAAATAAGCGGACAATACCAAATGTCATTGAGGCGGTCGGATGTCGTACGGCTTTTGCAAGGCGACAAAATGCCTATCTTTCTGTATATCTCTATAACAAGATTAATAGGCTCCTGAACTTTTATCCACTGTCTCTACGTGACTGCAAGTTAAGGGTGAAGAATTGGCTCTTCACTCTTGATTACGATAGTGTGGAGAAAATACTTAATGGTAATTAAGAATTAATCTCATTTATTTTATTTTTTGCTTATAAACCTTTTCATTCATATAAAACACACATACACACACTTACACATTCACACACAAACATACAAGCACCCACATACACATACTCACACAGCACGTCTAAGATTTAAGATTTAGTTTTAGTTCATTTAAATTTATAGTTATTGGTTAATTTCGTATAGTTACTTTAATTGAATTGTTTATGTTATTTAATTCGGAAAAATATGTTGTGATAATGGTAATGATTATGATTTAATATTTCTATAATAATTTTTGATTATTTAATAATATTTATTTTTTATTTTTATTTGTGTTATTTTAATAATTTTATTGGTATTTTAAAAATGTTTTTAATTTATTTATGTATGACTGAATAGCTACTTGATTAATTTTTAATTTAATATTTTCAATTTTTTTTAAGCATTTTTCCTTTATTTATCTTCTTTCTTATTTAGTACATTTTTAAATATTTAACAAAAAAAACTTAAAAACATTTAAAATATAAAAAATAGAGGCCAACCGGTATCGGGAACAGGGTCCAAGCTACCGGTGGTTAGGGCTCCAGAGACAGGAACCTCCTCACAATGCGACCCGTATCGAGGAGTACTGCCTTCTGTATCAGACCCTTGATCCAACCGCCCAATGACAGCCTCGACAGATGGTCGTCGAGGCTCTTGGCCATCAGGCCCGTGGCCGTAACGACAATCGGCACAATGATCGCCGAGTCCACATTCCACAAGTCGACAACCTCGTGTGCTAAGTCGAGATACTTGATTTGTTTCTCTTTCTCAGCTTTCACGAGGTTCTCGTCATGCGGGATGGTGACATCGATTATCATTGTGCGGCGCGCTAATCGGTCTATCACCACTATATCCGGCTTATTGGCAACAATAGTCCTATCAGTGATGATAGACCGATCCCAGTACAACGTGACATGGTCATTTTCGAGAACTGGGTCGGGCACATACTTGTAATACGGTATCTCCGATTCCACTAGATTGTACTTCAATGCAAGTTGCTGGTGAATAATCCTGGCCACTTGGTTATGCCTGTGTAAGTACTCGCCGTTAGCCAGACGAGAACAACCAGAGATAATATGTCTGATGGATTCACCCGGACGGTGGCATGCCCGACATATGTCAACCGTGCTGTCCCTCATTATATGTCTCCGGTAGTTATTCGTCAGGATAACTTCGTCCATAATTGCACAGACAAAGCCTTCAGTTTCCCCGAAAAGGTCGCCGAAACGTAGCCAGGATACGGATGCTGGGAAATCTACATCGGGCCCATGGAGAGCCCGATAGAAGCGCCCGTGTAGCTCCTTGCCTTGCCATACCTCTTTGCGTTCATCGGTCGATAGTATTACAGGCTTGCGCCAGTTCTCTTTAGCAATGGACAACGGGGTGAGACACTTGTCCACTGCGACCACATCCCGGTGCATACCCACTTCAGCTTTTAAAAAGTATTCTCTGAGGCTGCACACCTCGCGGTTGTGAAGAGTCTTGGCGTTTAAAAAGCCTCGACCCCCACATTTCCGCGGGATGTACAGTCTCATCACCGATGATCGTGGGTGATGCATCCGGTTTGCGGTCAGCAGTGTCCGGACCCTCCTATCGAGGGCGTCGAGCTCGGTCTGAGTCCATTTAAGTATGCCGAAAGAGTACATCAAAACCGGCATGACCCAACTGTTGAAGGCGCGCACCTTATTTCCGCCCGACAAAAGTTAAGCATTTTATTATTATGATTTCTTATAAAATTAAATTTTTTTATTAGGACAATATAAAATGGGGAGGGCGCTGGCTCCTGTCATACAGGTCCGCCTAGTTCGGGAGTCAAAGGCTTCATTAACTGCTGCAAAAAAATTATGTCAATAAAGATTATTTGTATTTGTATTGAAAATGGTATATTATGCACTATGCCAATCGGTTATAGGTTATTGCATCTCTGTATGGGGTGCTGCAACGAAAGGTTGTGTCTTGGGGGCAGAGAGAGCACAAAGAGCCGTACTAAAAGTAATGACAAGGAAGCCCTATAAATACCCAACAACACAGCTGTACGCAGACTGCAAGGTTCTTACAGTCCGTCAGCTCTTTGTGCTTCAATCTGTCCTTAGGAAACATAGCAGCCTTCCCCCGTCTAACCCAAACCTTCCCTCAGGCACCCAACACAGGACCACTTTCGCACAGCATCAGTATTACGTAATAAGCGCGTACATTTACAAAAACATTCATAAAAAACTGAATATCTTAGACCTCAACAAATACAACTTAAAATTAAAAGTGACAGAATGGCTACTTAAACAGGACTATGCCGCAACGGATTCTTTACTTACCTACATCACCTAATAAGTACACACCCATCTACATGCTTGCACGAATACTTCCATCCTCGCATCTAAACACTCTCGCACTTAAAACTCACTTACACACCAACACCACATCATCTACTTATCTACACCCACACCCTCGCATTCTCACATTCTCATACATAATTAAAAAACTAAAGTCAATTACCTCTTTTTCCCTTCTGAAGGTAAATCGACACAGTCCACACATACATAAATCAATTGAAACTTTATTGCGAAACGCTTAGTTTAGGACACAGAGTTTAATCTTTTGAGTACAGATTTCTTCAGCATCCAAATGTTTAATGTAAATGTTTTCTACCATAATTATATAAAAAAAATTGTAAAGTTAAAGTACCTACAATAATCTGTATTTTTAGGAAATAAAGATATTTACTATTAGTGGAAAAATAACTTTTCAGGAAAACTAAAATTTGACCAGCGATAACTAACATGAGATTATGGACCTGATATGGGCCATACCGTAAACAAAACCCGAATTTTGAATAATGAACTCACTTTTTTATAGTCATTACAAATTTAAAACGACTCACCAGATTGGCATAAAGATCAGTCTGTATGGATATTTCCACACGTCGACACGCTCCACCTTGACCTGTCCAGCTCCTTGGTTGTTGCTAGCCTCCTTACTGCTTCGCACCGGACTGGTTTTTTTCATTATTCCAGTTTCCGAGAGTATTTTTTTTTTTGCAAGAATGTAACCATTTACACTAGCATTGTTTTTACGTGTGATCCCATTAGCACGACCGAATCCCACTTCTGATGTCGCATCAAGGCTGGCCGATAGATGCAAACCATCGGACAGTCAGGATTTATTCCCTTAGGTTAAGACATCGTGTGTGGGCAGGTCGGTGGGCACAATCGTGCAAATGAAATCACAGAAATTATTCGATACACTGGGTTTAATTTAAATAGTCACAGTTACAATCTTGCTTACTAATATTGCGGATTGACACTGATTCTACGACGTCTTAGCTCTGAGGCAGTCAGTACTCAACAGCTATTTTCTTCTGTCCCCAGCACGCAAGCGGTTAGAAAAAGTGCGCCAATGCGTAGTTGTTCTTGCTCTGCCGCCAGATGGCGTACTTGCGATTTGTTTTGACGTCCGGACTAAACCCGACATATATATATTTATATTAGGTATATATGTATTAAATTTGTTTAGATAGGTAGGCTATTTGTGAGGAGAGTTTGTGTATGTGTGTTCGTGTTAGGTCTAATTTGATTTCCGAGTTCAAAATATTTTGAATTATGACAGATTATGACGGATATAGTTCGGATGTAGTGCGTAAGCTTCCCTACAAGAAGTACTACGGCTACTTCAGTACCGAAATTTCACGAGCCTTACGGGTCGCAATGAGTTGCTTAGAAACTGCGCTACGGATTTGAAACAATGGCGCTATTGTGACTGAATTCTGAATTGCGTAGTCAAAAATCAGCTATCATTAAGAACACATATACCAACTATTTACCTATCAATTATAAGCATACTAGCTACTGCCAGTGGCTTCGCCCGTGTGATTATTATCTCAAGGAAACATACTCCCTGGATAAAAACATTTCCATGTCCTAATGCAGGACTGTTCTGCCTTTCGCATTTTAATGCCAAAAATGTAAAACATAAATTAAAAACTCACATTCGATTTATTCAAAAACATTCTACAGATGGAGCTCAAGGCAAGATTCCGTACATTCTATGCAAGGCCTGCAAGCTCGTTTACAACGAGTGGTAGTTAGGCAGTTACGTTAATGACTGCGCCTGCTTTTCTAGCTAGGTTTAGAAAATTCTAGACTGCTTGAAATTGCGCTGGGTTTTCTGAAGCAACGTTTTCAATTAAATGTGGCATATGGATCACTGGTTGAGATTTCGGAAAGGAATGAGCGTGAATGGAACGCTTTTAGTGGATTCATTTGTGATCGGTGCAGGATGTTTGTGGGTATGTGTGTGTAAGAAAATGTTATATAGGTAGGTATAGATAAGCGTGTGTTTGGTTAGGTATATAGGTACTGTTTTCAAACTGTTTGTGTATTGGTGGAGAATTTTTGGAAGCGTTTATTTACTACGTCCAATTATTGCCGCGGCTTCGCTTAAGCCTATTCCGTTAGAATAGTGCAATTTTTGAGTCAAAATGTTATAACACTCAGCAATATTTTTTATCAGTATAAGATTTTTTATAATCAGATCAGTACTCCCAGAGATGATCTTTTACAAAAGTATATACAATCAAAATAATAATATTATTTAATTATAATTATAATAGTTAAGTTAAGTGCCCGTTTTAGCTAAACACGACTATACTCCATTTGAAATAAATAAATAAATTTTTACAACTCCATTTACAGTCCGCTCAACCGAATTTGAGTTCTATCCCGTAAAATTAAGGATAGCATAAAAAGCATAAACCTATTACCAAAACTAACTGTTTAATACAGCTGCCATTTGTCATATCACCAACGCAATAGAAGTCAAAATCGGTTGAACGGGCTGTAAAATGGGATTATTTAAATGTCTAAGGTTATCTCAAATGGAGTACCTATATATATATAATTTTGCTATAAACTAAATAAACAACAAATTAAATTCAGGAAGAAAACAACTCAGTTTTCTAATTAGCTAACGATTCTTGACCAGCGAATACCTTTACTAAGTACAAATTAAAGCAAAGACGTAAACAAATGAAAAAAAGAGATATCTAGTTAGAGCTTTTCAGAATTCATTTCCCAAAAGAAAATAAAGGAACTATTGGGTAATATTGGGTCACATTAGGGATTTACGTTGTTTTCCGAGGCGCAGACAAACTGTTTATGTACCCAGTCCAGTCTGAATCCAGCTGCTTAGTATTCTGCCCATGGAGTTCAGTTTTAGTGAATCACAACGAAGTATTTGTTAATGCTGTGTGTTTGTTGAAAATACCGTTCAGTTGCTAGATATAATTTGTCATATCTTTTTACAGTTTTTCACACGTGGTCCCAATATTTTCATTCACTGTTTTGAGAGCAGAGTATTTTTCTTTTTTCCTTTTCTAGAGTTCATCAATATTGTGGACCCCAATCTTATTACAATCTAGTCTTATAAATAGACTAATAAGTAATTAAATTATAACCTAAACTATTACATTGTCTTTACTAAGAATGTGTCCAATAGCACTTTTCTTATTGTCTCTATTAAGGCAAATACACTTCTTTCTTGTGTTTATTTGGTAGCACTTTTGTACGTTACACTATTCACTAACACTAAACACTAACTCGAACGGTTTTGTTCTTTTTAGTCTTCTCACCATGTTTGTGTGGTCGAGAAGCTGGATTGCCTCTACGTTCACATGCTGATGAAGTCTCTTTTCTTAAGCTTCAGCAAATTTCTTGATCACTTTATCGATGAACTCAACTTTTAGGTCCCTATCCCTATGGAGGTCATCATTTCGTATGTACCAAGGTGCATTTACAATTGCTCTTAGCACTTTGTTCTGGAATCGTTGTATAATTAATATATTGCTGTTTGGTGCAGCCCCATAGCTGAATACCATAAGCCCAAACTGGCATCAGGACTTGTTTGTATAGCAATCATTTGTTTTGAACAGACAGCATGGAGTTTCTTCCAAGCAGCCAATACATTATTTTATATCGGAAGTCGAGTTCTTCTTTTTAACCGACTTCCCAAAAAGGACGAGGTTCTATGTTCGACTTCATGTTTGTTTTTTTTTTTGTGTATGTTCACTGATTACTCCGTTAATTGTGGACCGATATTGAAAATTCTTTTTTTGTTTGAAAAAGTATGTTCCGAATTTGGTCCCATTTTAATTTGGTGAAGATCTGATAAAGAACTTCGGAGATATACAACAGAACTCTTCAATAAATAACGGCATCTCTCGGGATTGCTGTAATCGCATGTCTGTTTGTTGTTTATAACATTTCATAACATAACATCACGCCAGTTCGCTCTTAAGGGGTAAGCAGACCTCTCATTTCACCGGTTATGTTCAAGTTTCATAAAATCTATTCTGGCGAAATAGTTCCCTTACTAACTTGCCTATTAGGTACGTACAACTAAAAAGTGAAAAAAAAAACCTTTTTGCAAAAAAATACTACCGACTTCCAAATACAAAACTACAAAGTAAAAATGTATTTGGAAGTCGGTAGTATTTTTTTGCAAAAAGTTTTTTTATTTCTTTTTGACGTGAGCTTTCCAGTGTAACTTTGCGTCAAGGGTCATACCGAGATATTTGGCTGTATTCTCGTATGGGGCTTGTTTATTATTAATATAAACTGGAGAATACTGATGTTTTTTGTTGGTAAAATCTATGTGAACTGATTTGGATTCATTTAGTTTAATCCTCCATTTTTTGGTCCAGTTATAAACTTGATTATCAGCCATTTGAACCATTTCTACTACTTCTATTGAGAGGAGTAGTGATGAAATAATTTACACAAAGTAATGTGCCTACCTGCACCTGTAGCCAAGTTGACAATGTACAATCGATAACGCTAGTAGAAAACGAATCAATGTATAGAAAAGACACATCCAAACGTTAAGTCATCGACCACATAGCCACTAGACGCCTAATAACATGCGAGCGATGTCTGTCATCACATATGACTAAAAAGATCATATACAGGAAATACTGATCGCCACTCGACAATTTCGAATTAGTAGCGACCACTTCTGTGAGCCATAAACGAGTGTTTATGGCTCACAGAAGTGGTCGCTTCAGTCAATATTATTTTTATTAAATAAATTTTATAATGGCCTCTTGTACAATACGTTGCTATGGTAACAACAGCCAGACATCAAGTTTCCGAAAAAATAACATAACATTAAATTGATAAGTTAGAATAGAATAGAATAGAATATACTTTATTGTACACCATAAAAGTTATACATCCATTTTATAAGAAAAACTTAATTATACGGGTACAAAGGCGGTCTTATCGCTGACAGCGATATCTACCAGACAACCTTTGGGTGGACTGAAAGAACTTATAATGAGAAAGGGGGTAGTCTGTGGTGTACTGTACATTAAAACATAAATATATACAAAACTATATTGTTACAATAAATACTATCCATAAACTTAAATACACAAATACTTACATACATATATACTTAAATACATACATACACAATATTACATGTTAACAAATTCAGTATTTCAAGTTAATAATTACATAAACATAAATAGATTTATTTTCTAATATTATTTATCGGAGTTCATATTATACTGATCAAGTTTGTAGGTGAACACGCCCACCGCATGTTTGCGTCTCTTTCTCTTTAAAGTATTTTTTTCTATATCTCTTGTCCTCTATAATTTGGTAAACAAAACTAGTGAAGCACCATATCCTATGACCAAATCTGTTATCGATAGAACTAGAAACCTTACAAATACAGACATTAAATTGAATAGTTTATTAATTGTGAAACGATTTTTTGATTACGTTTTTTACTTATATTTAATATCACTATATTTAAGAACCAACAACCGAAAAAAAAGTATGTTTACCTTTAGAATTTAGTTTCTTTTTTTTTTAATTTTAGCATTTTATGTTATGACTAAAATGTTAAAACGCCGTGTAATTAATAATAAAAAAGGTAATATTAATTTTAAAAAAATACAAATACTATTTATAAAAATCGATACCTTCCTGGTTTTATTTAAACCTGTCCCACCCTTAATGATGCGTATGACCTTGGTAAGGGACCAATCAGAGCGCAGTACCCCGTGCCTCATACCTCAGCTAGTTGACAGAATTGTTTTGATGTATTAGAACGCTTGACGTTAGGCGTCTAGGGGCTATGTCGTCGATGCGTTAAGTCAAGTGGTCAGACCATGCAAATAGAAGGCGTTAACGATTGTAGAAAGAGGTTCGATACGAAACGTTTGTAACTTGGCTAGGGGGGCTGGGTTCGAACACACGACCTACGACACATAAGTCGGGGCCGTTACCACTGGGCCACCACTGCTCTCTTAAGCTCTGCCTTTTCAAGCATCTTATTACTATAAAACACTGTATGTACAATTGTCCACGTTTGTTTTGTAAACGCGCAAATAATTCGATTAATCTGCTTGTGGCTCCATAGCTTTTACTATACTTATACATAGAAATAATAGAAAATAAAAACTTATTTTTGACTCACACTGTGTTTTGAAGAATTTTACATCGTCAGACACTAAAAAAAACAACAAAGATTGTGATGATTGGGAGTTCGCCATTATTATTTTGCACACACGTTCGTTTGCCGTAACAATGCAATTTTTATTATAAGATAAAAATATTATACTAAAGCTCGTTATATCTCAACTTTTAGAAATAACATCTCCATATTCGCACTGAACAAGCTTATACAATATGCAGTAAAATAAACATTTCCACTCTCCTTCTTATAAGCAAAAGCGGTTTCCTACAGCATGTCGATAAGATACATTTAATATTCACCTCAAAGCGTTATCCAAACAACCAGAATATCACGTTGCAATTTCAAACCTCTTTCAATCGACAGAAAAACAACCGGAAGTATCGGTTGTCTGTGATCTATAAAGTAAAGGAAAAAACTTTTTACAATTTTTTTTTTTTTTTTTTTCACTTTTTAGTTGTGCTACATAATTTTTATATAGGCTAGGTACCAATAAAGCCCAAAGTGAAACCAGAATAGATTTACCCAATAACATGAAACTTAAACAAAACCGATCGAATAAGGGTATACCAAAGTGAACTGTTTACACCTGCGTACTCCTTTAGAGCGTACTAGTGTGATGTTATGTTATGAAATGGTGTAAATAATAAACATAAATGCGATTGCAGCTATCCCGAGTGATTTGCCGTCATTTATTGAAGAGTTCTGATGTGTATATCCGAAGTTATTTATCAGATCTTGATGAAAATTAAATGGGACCACATGACAAACACCAGCTTTCAAATAAAAAAAGAATCATCAAAATCGGTTCACCCAGTAACAAGTTCTGAGGTAAAACACATAAAAAAAAATACGGGCGTATTGAGAACCTCCTCCTTTTTTTGAAGTCGGTTAAAAATATACAAGTAAACTACTCAAATTCAA
This sequence comes from Orthosia cruda, assembly GCA_964057195.1. Lineage (NCBI taxonomy): Eukaryota > Metazoa > Arthropoda > Insecta > Lepidoptera > Noctuidae > Orthosia > Orthosia cruda. The sequence continues at coordinate 11,328,818 of OZ059855.1, read as the reverse complement.
CAAATTTTAATAGGAAATATATAGTGATTGAGATATTCTTATGTTTATGTCAATCCCAAAGTAAGGCATCTATCCATGGTCTGGATTGGACTTATACTACGAACGCACACAACGAAACTCCATGAGTTTATTGAGTCATAATTAAGGGCATTATAGGTACATAACTATAGAACTTGCTAACTTGGTACCACAAATAAAAAAAATATCTTTTTTACTAAATTTTACAAAATAAAATACAACCGACTTCGAAATAAAAATACTACAAAGTGAAAAATCCTCAATTTCGGCAGTCGGTGGCAAAAAACGAAGAAACGTTGCTGACAGAGAAATGTTATTACTCTGTTACCGATTTTATAAATGATAAATTGTAATATTTGCTTCACTTTACCTCATTTATTATGTAAATAATTTTAGACTTAGCTGATTCATGATCTCATTTTGAATTTAAGTACTAATTAATTTAAATTTAGTTTCTAAATTATCTGTAAGTTAACCACTATTTTTGTATGCCAACAGGCAGAATGTACTGGGAATATATCTGAAACTAACACCATTATTGTAATACCTGCATTCTATACAAATAAAGAAATTATTATTATTATTCCATTTATTCATTTTATATACATATTTTTACATTTTTAAATATTATTCTATAAAAAAATAAAATAAATAATTATTATTATTATTATTAAACGAAAAAACACATACAGAAACAAACAGTCGAACATAGAACCCTTACTTTTTGGGAAGTTGGTTAAAAATATAGACAGAACAGTGTACAGCTGTTCGTTCCTCCATAAGTTGTAGGAATCATTTGAAGGGAAGTAAGTTGTCTGGCGCACGGTGAGCGATGAGCTAGCGGTATGTCACTATACTGCCCCATGCACTACTTGCACCCTTCGGCCATCTTTCAATTTAATACGTTCTTAGTCTGCGCTGGACGCTGTAGTAAAGTATGGTTGGGAATTGTATTGATTCGAGCTTGTTTTTACAAGCTTTTATTTAGCTTGCAATGTATGTATGTGTGTTCGAGTCAAATCTTTCAACTGAATTTTAAAGCAGTTATCCTTCACCGATTAAGATGAAATGATTACTTTGGATGACAATGTATGGTTAGCTAAGTGACGTCATAGCTAAATCCAGTATGGCGTCGTCGGCCGAAGATGGCGGACTAGTTTTTTTTTGTGTCACGATATGGGTATTAAATAAAAGGGTTTGCTTAGAAGAACACGAAAGAAGCTTGTTTAAAAAAACCGGCCAAGTGCGAGTCGGACTCACGCACGAAGGGTTCCGTACCATTATCGCAAAAAACGTATGTATGGGAGCCCCCCTTGAATATTTATTTTATTCTGTTTTTAGTATTTGTTGTTATAGCGGCAACAGAAATACATCATCTGTGAAAATTTAAACTGTCTAGCTATCACGGTTCATGAGATACAGCCTGGTGACAGACAGACAGACAGACAGACGGACCGCGGAGTCTTAGTAATAGGGTACCCTTTGGGTACGGAACCCCAAAAAAGATTGTTTAATGAATATTTTTTTTAGAAGGTTTATACATATTACACGTACCTTGCTTTCGAGTAATTCTTATTAGTTGTAACACGAGGTTAAAGTGTCAGTTTGTCATTCAAAATTGTCAATATAACCTCATTTTAGCAACTAACTCTTAGTTAAGTTTTTCGTGCAATTGGGCCTTAGAAATAAATCGATATATAGTTGTCTTTGTCTATTCAATTTCCCCTTCGATATAGGGAATTCCTGTTTGAGATGTAATTTGTATTTATCACACATTTATGGGGGATAAATGTCATCGAAAAGCGATTGTCACGAACGGCCATAATACTCCTAAATGAACCTTTCATACCGGAAACCGTCTTGCGCGTTATGTACTTGTAGACCACCACAGGTTCATGGTCAGAATTTGACAATGTCAGTGTCCTTGTTTCTTAAGCAATACGCCGGTTTTTGATATTAAATTTATTAAAAAAATAAAATAAAGGAAAGATAATCATTACAATATTAAAGCACGTAATTTTCTTCCAAAAATTATTTACTATTACAATACGTCCAGAGTTACAAAACTGGGTGCCAGATTAAAGATGCTATAAACCTAGGCTACCTGCCTTTATTACCTGCATTTAAGTTCTTGTCCCCCACCACGTCTGTCTGTCTGTCTTTTCGCGATAAACTCAAAAACTACTGAACTGATTTTCATGCGGTTATCAACAAAAGACAGAGTGATTCAAGAGGAATGTTTAGGTGTATAATTTGTTAAGGTTTTGTGTAAATTGATTGAAGTTTGACGATAATTGTTGAAAATGTCCCAAATAGACAAGCCGCCTAGGAGCTTTCATCGAAGACGCTGCTAATCTCTTTGAGATTGAGATATAACAAAACAGTGTATGGTGGGATATTCCTCTTGTATAGGTCTATAAGATGATGCGACCTTAAGACAGAAAAAAACATGTACTTAGACATAATATGCTCTACTAACCGTGAGATCGAGGGCGGGTCGTAATTTATAAAGATATTGGGAGAAGAACTAATACAACGCGGGTGGAGCCGCGGGGGACAGCTAGTATATACTATCTATACTTAATATTATCTTTATATACATTCGTTACATACAAAAATACAAATCTTTCCTCTTTAATAAACATAAAAACTACAGGACCGATTTCAAAAATTTTCTCACCGTTAGGACGCTACACTATCTCCGGGTGACATAGGCTACTTTTCATCCCTGTCCGCTAGTCATTAATAAATTAACACGTAATTTCCTTCCTTTTACAAAACCTTAAGAGACAGTTACAATTCTTAGGTCCCAGGTTAAAGGCGCTTACTCCAGGGGCCATAAACCCAGGTTACTAGCCTGTTTTACAGCAGTAATAAAGTTTACTCCTCCGGTCTTGTTTGCTTGGCTAATAAATATCTGCTCTCCGCAGGGATGTTCGTTAATCTTATTTTATTTCTGACCTACCCAACATATGGAAATTTGAGATAAGCTACTTTACGTAATGAACGTTTTAATGGCTTTTATAGGTAATTTTATTATGATTTAGCGCTGGAAATTCTTTAATTTAGATGTTTTGTTTGATATTTCAAAGCAAGGTGTTTTATGGATTTGGTTTTTTATCGGTTACATTTCGGGGAGTGTGCGACGGAACTGCATAAGTTGATTCCATCTAACCCTTTCCATCATCGGACTACAAGACGACCGGCCATGCGCCATCGATTCATGGTGGACATCCCACCCATACGCAAAAAGCGTTTTGAGCTAATACTTTCATTGTGCGCATAGCTAAGGAGTGGAATTCCCGGAGTATTTGTTCCCTGATAGCTACAACCTTGGGGTATATAAATCAAGAGTGAATAGGTTACTTCTAGACAAGCGTGCTTCACCGTAGACCACATCATCGTTTACCATCAGTCGAGATAGTGGTCAAATCAAACGCGAGCCTAAAGATAAAAAAAAACAAAATTGATCAGGTGTCAAAAAATGCCGGCTGCGGTCCGGATCCCTACTTTGTGTGGATCTTAGTCAATACTCTGTGCCCTCAGTAATATAATGATGATTAACTCAGTTAAGCGATTCTCACTGACATCTTTCCAATTACACCAATAACAATAGATACTAAACATACAAGTATACTTAGGTACAAAGAGTCAAAGACAGCTCAACATAAGCAAAATTTCCAAATTTAAAAAACCCCCGACACATTTATCTTGCGAAAACATCACGATCTAAACAATAAAACGCGCATAACGTTTGAACGGCTGAACCGCTAAGAACACTCTCGATACAATCACCTTTCAAACAAAAAAAACTAAATCAAAATCGGTTCATCCGTTGAGGCTCTATGATGCCACTGACAGACACACAGATACACAGATACACAGCAACACACCTCAAACTTATAACACCCCTCTTTTTCCGTCGGGGGTTAAAAACGTCGCTTACAAACGAACCAGTGATGAGATCTAATAACAAAATACACGAAAAGATAAGTAAACAAATAAGCGAATAATGCGGCGTTTTGTCGGTTTTTCCCGAGCCGAGGGAAGAAACCGTTTAATAATGAGTCTGCCTATAAACGGGGCCGTTTCTTTTTATTTTGCCTCCTCGGCCTTTGTCTCGGGCTTTGCATTTAACATGACCCGTACCTTTACAATCTTTCGCATCTACAATCCTACTTTTTATATCTTTGTTTCGCCGCGAACCAGTTTTGGGCAGGAAATGGAATGTCCTCTTTATCTGATACAAAGTTGGCAACACTAAGCATTTACGGTTCAGATGCCAAGTGTCGTTTGACGATGGTTTTGGCTCTATTACATAATTTAAGAGAAATAGCACTTAGTAGGTTGGTTAAATATATTTTAAAATGTTATCTTTTATTTTTAGAAAGGTCATTTATGGGCAGATTTTGGTGTCTTATCTACGCGAATCTGTTGAATACATTTATTTAAACAAGCTTTTATATTTGTCCGTCAGTGAGATTAGCAAATAATATTGGACACGTATTATTTGCTTTACCAAATCAATAAAAAATCACACAGATATAGCGCATCAAAGTTCTGGAGCGGGGGTTTGTGACGTCACTATGTCAGTTACGTCATAATACTAACGTACTAACGGGATGATGTCACACTATATTTCAACGCATTATAACGACGTCACTTTGTTTAGGTACGTGACAAAAGAAAATACGTGTCCAATCTTTTTTATTAATCTACTTGACGGACAAAAAATAAATTTACAGTAAACATCCCTATTATTACATAATCCAAAGTCACGAGAAGCAAACGTGTTCGCAAAATTTCAACTCAATCGGACAATAGTTGTACTTAGAAATGAGTCAACATGCAAGATTTGATTACAGACACCGAGAAAGGTGATCGAAAACAAGCCTAGATAACAAAAAGATTTTTTTTAAACAAGCTTTTATATAAAAAAAATACATTGTCACAAGAAACAAAATTGTGTCCAAAATTTCAGCTCAAATAGGACACTGGGAAATGGGTCAAATTTAAGTTTCAAGATTAGATGACAGACACCGAGAAAGGTGAACGTAAACAAGCTAAGAAATATAAAAGATTTTTTTAAGACAAGCATTTATATTAAAAAATTGCATTGTCTTGAGCAAAAACATGAGTGCAAAAATTCAGCTCAATGGGACACTGGCAAGTGGGTCAAATTTAACTTACAATATTTGATTACAGACACCAAACAGGTAAAAGTAAATAAAAGCTTGTACTCGTACAGTACCTACAACTATTTTCTTAATGTCTCTCGGCAAACTTCGTGTTTCGTCAGTCGACGGTACTATAGCGATATGCATCTCTACTATAGCTATATGTTGCTGTACTATAGCGATATGCAGCTGTACTATAGCTATATGTAGCTGTACTATGGCGATATGTAGCTGTACTATCGCGATATGTAGCTGTACTACGGCGATATGTAGCTGTACTATAGAGATATCCAGCTGTACTATGGCGATATGTAGCTGTACTATAGCTATATGTAGCTATACTATAGCGATATGTAGCTGTACTACAGCGATATGTAGCTGTAATAAAGAGATATGTAGCTGTACACTAGCTATATGTACCTGTACTATAGCTGCATGTAGCTGTACTATAGCTACATGTAGCTGTACTCTAGCGATATGAAGCTGTACTATAGCGATATGCAGCAGTACTATAGCGATATGTAGCTGTACTATGGAGATATGTAGCAGTACTATAGCGATATGTAGCTATACACTAGCTATATGTAACTGTACTATAGCTACATGTAAATGTACTATAGCGATATGTAGCTATACACTAGCTATATGTATCTGTACTATAGCTACATGTTCTATAGCTATAGCTGTACTAAAGCTACATGTAGCTGTACTATAGCGATATGTAGCAGTACTACAGCGATATGTAGCTGTACTATAGATACATGTAGCTGTACTATAGCTACATGTAGATGTACTACAGCGATATGTACCTGTACTATAGCTACATGTAGCTGTACTATAGCTACATGTAGCTGTACTATAGCTACATGTAGATGTACTACAGCGATATGTACCTGTACTATAGCTACATGTAGCTGTACTATAGCTATATGTAGCTGTACTATGGCGATATGTTGCTGTACTATAGCGATATGCAGCTGTACTATAGCTATATGTAGCTGTACTATGGCGATATGTAGCTGTACTATCGCGATATGTAGCTGTACTACGGCGATATGTAGCTGTACTATAGAGATATCCAGCTGTACTATGGCGATATGTAGCTGTACTATAGCTATATGTAGCTATACTATAGCGATATGTAGCTGTACTACAGCGATATGTAGCTGTAATAAAGAGATATGTAGCTGTACACTAGCTATATGTACCTGTACTATAGCTGCATGTAGCTGTACTATAGCTACATGTAGCTGTACTCTAGCGATATGAAGCTGTACTATAGCGATATGCAGCAGTACTATAGCGATATGTAGCTGTACTATGGAGATATGTAGCAGTACTATAGCGATATGTAGCTATACACTAGCTATATGTAACTGTACTATAGCTACATGTAAATGTACTATAGCGATATGTAGCTATACACTAGCTATATGTATCTGTACTATAGCTACATGTTCTATAGCTATAGCTGTACTAAAGCTACATGTAGCTGTACTATAGCGATATGTAGCAGTACTACAGCGATATGTAGCTGTACTATAGATACATGTAGCTGTACTATAGCTACATGTAGATGTACTACAGCGATATGTACCTGTACTATAGCTACATGTAGCTGTACTATAGCTACATGTAGCTGTACTCTAGCGACATGTAGCTGTACTATAGCCACATGTAGCTGTACTCTAGCGATATGTAGCTATTCACTAGCTATATGTGTCTGTACTATAGCTACATGTAGCTGTACTATAGCGATATGTAGCAGTACTACAGCGATATGTAGCTGTACTATAGCTACATGTAGCTGTACTCTAGCGATATGTAGCTGTACTATAGCTACATGTTGCTGTACTCTAGCGATATTTAGCTGTACTATAGCGATATGTAGCTATACACTAGCTATATGTACCTGTACTATAGCTACATGTAAATGTACTATAGCGATATGTAGCTATTCACTGGCAATATGTATCTGTACTATAGCTACATGTAGCTGTACTATAGCGATATGTAGCAGTACTACAGCGATATGTAGCTGTACTATAGCTACATGTAGCTGTAATCAAGCTATATGTACCTGTACTATAGCTACATGTAGCTGTACTCTAGCGATATGTAGTTGTACTATAGCTACATGTAGCTGTACTCTAGCGATATGTAGCAGTACTACAGCGATATGTAGCTGTACTCTAGCGATATGTAGCTGTACACTAGCGATATGTAGCAGTACTACAGCGATATGTAGCTGTACTATAGATACATGTAGCTGTACTATAGCTACATGTAGATGTACTACAGCGATATGTACCTGTACTATAGCTACATGTAGCTGTACTATAGCTACATGTAGCTGTACTCTAGCGACATGTAGCTGTACTATAGCCACATGTAGCTGTACTCTAGCGATATGTAGCTATTCACTAGCTATATGTGTCTGTACTATAGCTACATGTAGCTGTACTATAGCGATATGTAGCAGTACTACAGCGATATGTAGCTGTACTATAGCTACATGTAGCTGTACTCTAGCGATATGTAGCTGTACTATAGCTACATGTTGCTGTACTCTAGCGATATTTAGCTGTACTATAGCGATATGTAGCTATACACTAGCTATATGTACCTGTACTATAGCTACATGTAAATGTACTATAGCGATATGAAGCTATTCACTGGCAATATGTATCTGTACTATAGCTACATGTAGCTGTACTATAGCGATATGTAGCAGTACTACAGCGATATGTAGCTGTACTATAGCTACATGTAGCTGTACTCAAGCTATATGTACCTGTACTATAGCTACATGTAGCTGTACTCTAGCGATATGTAGTTGTACTATAGCTACATGTAGCTGTACTCTAGCGATATGTAGCAGTACTACAGCGATATGTAGCTGTACTCTAGCGATATGTAGCTGTACACTAGCTATATGTATCTGTACTATAGCTACATGTAGCTGTACTATAGCTACATGTAGCTGTACTCTAGCGATATGTAGCTGTACTATGGCGATATGTAGCTGTACTATCGCGATATGTAGCTGTACTACGGCGATATGTAGCTGTACTATAGAGATATCCAGCTGTACTATAGCGATATGTAGCTGTACTATAGCTATATGTAGCTATACTATAGCGATATGTAGCTGTACTACAGCGATATGTAGCTGTAATAAAGAGATATGTAGCTGTACACTAGCTATATGTACCTGTACTATAGCTGCATGTAGCTGTACTATAGCTACATGTAGCTGTACTCTAGCGATATGAAGCTGTACTATAGCGATATGCAGCAGTACTATAGCGATATGTAGCTGTACTATGGAGATATGTAGCAGTACTATAGCGATATGTAGCTGTACTATAGATACATGTAGCTGTACTATAGCTACATGTAGATGTACTACAGCGATATGTACCTGTACTATAGCTACATGTAGCTGTACTATAGCTACATGTTCTATAGCTATAGCTGTACTAAAGCTACATGTAGCTGTACTATAGCGATATGTAGCAGTACTACAGCGATATGTAGCTGTACTATAGATACATGTAGCTGTACTATAGCTACATGTAGATGTACTACAGCGATATGTACCTGTACTATAGCTACATGTAGCTGTACTATAGCTACATGTAGCTGTACTCTAGCGACATGTAGCTGTACTATAGCCACATGTAGCTGTACTCTAGCGATATGTAGCTATTCACTAGCTATATGTGTCTGTACTATAGCTACATGTAGCTGTACTATAGCGATATGTAGCAGTACTACAGCGATATGTAAGTAAGTAAGTAAGTAAGTAAATCATTTATTTGCGTAAAACATGGTATACATTGATGTTAATATTATTACAGTAGCTCAACATGTTTCGCTAAGATATAACATAGCATGCAAAAATTTATATTTTAACAAAAGGAATCAACATCTCACATCCATAAAATCTTTTAAACTGTAAAAATTACATTCAATAAGCCACTTGTGTAATTCTATCTTAAACTTTCTCGAGTTCAATATTTATAATATGTACTATAGCTACATGTAGCTGTACTCTAGCGATATGTAGCTGTACTATAGCTACATGTTGCTGTACTCTAGCGATATTTAGCTGTACTATAGCGATATGTAGCTATACACTAGCTATATGTACCTGTACTATAGCTACATGTAAATGTACTATAGCGATATGTAGCTATTCACTGGCAATATGTATCTGTACTATAGCTACATGTAGCTGTACTATAGCGATATGTAGCAGTACTACAGCGATATGTAGCTGTACTATAGCTACATGTAGCTGTACTCAAGCTATATGTACCTGTACTATAGCTACATGTAGCTGTACTCTAGCGATATGTAGTTGTACTATAGTTACATGTAGCTGTACTCTAGCGATATGTAGCAGTACTACAGCGATATGTAGCTGTACTCTAGCGATATGTAGCTGTACACTAGCTATATGTATCTGTACTATAGCTACATGTAGCTGTACTATAGCTACATGTAGCTGTACTCTAGCGATATGTAGCTGTTCACTAGCTATATGTACCTGTACTACAGCTACATGTAGCTGCACTATAGTGATATATAGCTATACACTAGCTATATGTACCTGTACTACAGCTACATGTAGCTGCACTATAGCGATATGTAGCTATACACTAGCTATATGTATCTGTACTATAGCTACAGGTAGCTGTACTATAGCTACATGTAATTGTACTCTAGCGACATGTAGCTATACACTAGCTATTCTTACCTGTACTATAGCTATATATAGCTGTACTCTACATTGTACATTTTCACGGTGAGATGTTTACAGAATAGACCGGCTTATGTGGACGCACCCCGAAAAGGTAACTGAAACTAAACCATCAATGGAAAAAAAAAAAACACTGAATTATTTCATAACAAGATTCTTTATTTGATAAATAATTTATGATATTTTATTTTCACACACAGTTATAATCTTAACATAAAAAAACTTACAGTCATATCACATAACACAAAAACGTCATTCACGTTTGTCTCTTTCGCTTGCAAGTAATTATATTGCCATCTCGGTCACAAACCATATTCCTCTGCGCCCACGCTTTATCAAAGTCAATCCACCATATCGGTGGTAATCGTGATCGATTCGTCCTGTCAATCACTATGAATCTTCATGGGGTCTGTGAACTGAGCAGTCAGGATGTAGAACAATGCTGGTGCAGGCACCAAGGATAGGTACCACAGTTCCTTGAACCCTGTCAGAGAAATGATCCCATACGCATGTATCAGCCAATGACCCAGTAGTATGACCAAGTTTCTCGGGTTGGTTAGTGAAGACAACAGTAATGCTGGCGCAGACTGCTCTATCTTTATTGAGAAGTGAGACGCTGATGTCATCATTGATATTATTATAATTATGTATGGGAAGGAACAATCTGGAAAGAAGGAATGTCATCATTGATATTATTATGGTTATGTATGGGAAGGAAAAATCTGGAAAGAAATAAAACACACAAAATTAACTCAATATTAAACAAAAAATTGCACAGAAAATATAAGAGATTAGAGCTACATATTTAGTTAACATTAAATCTCATCAACTGACCATAGACTAATATATAATAGACAACTGACCATCTATACTTTTATGCGTTTGTCTTCATTCTGACATTATACATGCCAAAGTAAAGGGTGACATTAGACATGCCAAAGTCAAGGGTGACATTAGACATGCCAAAGTCAAGGGATCACAGCAATTTTAATTAGAGTGCAATGTAGTTTTTTTTTATTAATCCTCTGGAATGCTTAAGCGACCAATCTTGCATCTTTTCAAAAACCTCGATGTATTTTTCACGGGCTTATTGCAAACACCGTAAGATTGTAATACACCTAGCTAGATTATAAACTCTCAATATATTGTGAACAGATCACTTTCATTTCCACCTAATTCGATAGTATAAAATACAAATCATAGAAGAAAGAGTTTATAATATCGTGCAATTTATAAACTTTGTTTGCAATAATCCATGATTTTTTCTCTATAAAATAATGAATAAGCTATGTTAAATGCAACTAAAATACGGTAGAATCAATTATTAATACTTTTCAATTTAAATTTTTGATGTGGGCGATTAAGTGGCACTTTTGGAGTGCCACTTAATGGCCTAATTGAAATAAAGAATTTTGACTTGGTCTTTGAATACTTTACTTACAAATCAAGCCAGCAGCAACAGTATGTATGAGCACGAGTATGGGATAGAAGTACAGCGCACAGTATATTGCCTTCTTGCCAGGGTTAGCTGAGTCCCACGTCAAAAGCCACGGCCTCAGTGTTATAGTCATCAGCAAGCTAAACGCGTAGATTAAAAGGACTACTGTGTATCTGGAAACAAAAGAGGAATTTATTACTGATTACAAAATATTTCTAGCCATAAGCATTGCATCAAAAACTGAAATCTCAAAACATGTTCATTTTATTTATACCATTTACGGGACTTTGAATCGTCAAGGAGTCAGTCATAGACTTTCAGTCTACTGTACAAATGTAATATCTGCTAGGATTTAGTTGGTTTATAACCATTTTTATTTTTAAGTTTTTTCATTTTGGGGGGGTTGGGCGACCCCGGGGGTGTAGGTCTTAGTGGGGCGAGTTCCTTGGCCAGGGAACTCGCACCTATATAATGCTAATCTGCCAATTGCGCACGCCTAGGTGTGTGAAGCTAGGCTATCAGGCGCTAACCGACAAGTGCTTCATACACGTCCACGCTTTTGCTATTCTGCCACCGCGGTCTAGTGATGAACCCACATACTTCAATATTTGTGGGTCGTCCCTCCTGGGCAATGCTACAGTCCGTAACGAGCTTCACACATTCCATCTGCCTCGGGACTTGTAGTAGCCAAATATGAAGCGCGAGGGCGAGCCTTCGGCGCCCGATTGTCGTCAGCGGTGTGTCTGCGCACCAATGACGGCATATAACCGAACAAACTGGCTAGGGGAAGAAACCCCTGACATTAAATATAACACAACACCTGAAGCTCAACCTTTTAAATCACCAAGCCCTCCCACCAGTATTTTATGATTCAGTGCCCATATGTTATTCTAAAAGCGTGAAAAACCTAGGCGTCTATATGGATACTAACCTCTCTTGGGAGGTTCATGTTGCTGATGTAAGTAAGAGGGTCTTCTACTCTTTTCAGTCTCTTAAACGTCTCCAGAAATTCTTACCATTTCAAACTAAGGTCACTCTTGCTCAATCTCTTCTTCTACCGCTCATTGACTATGCGGATGTCTGTTTTCTAGATGCAACGGAGGTACTCCTAAATAAACTCGAGCGACTGCAGAACTTGTGCATCCGCTTTATTTTTGGCCTCCGTAAATACGATCACGTGTCGGAGTTTCGGGCTAGATTGAAGTGGCTGCCGATTCGGCGTCGTCGAGATACCCATATCCTGTCTCTTCTCTATAAAGTCCTACACAATCCTAATTCTCCTCAATACCTTCGTGAACGCTTTGAGTACTTTGTCCCGAGGGGTAAACCCTGTCGCACTTCCACTTCTCTTCTCCTTCGTACCCCACGTCACACTTCCAGCCGCTATGATGGCTCCTTCTCTGTCACTGCAGTGCGTCTCTGGAACTCTCTACCACATTCCCTACGCGACAGCCCTTCTCTGAATGTCTTCAAGAGGAAAATCAAGGATAATTTTCTTTCGGAATGACATAATATTAGTAGTATATAAGTATATATATATATATTGTACTTATGTATGTATGTATATTTATTGTGTATTATTCTAAAATTGTACACTGGACTACTTCTCTTCTTCCTTTTTTTAAACTCTCTCTATCACTCTAAGGTTTGCTGGTAGAAAACTCTTCTTAGAGTTAAGCTCGCCTTTGTACATCAACTTTATAACCACTCATGTTGTATATGTAATTGTTTTTTGTGTACAATAAAGAATTAAGAATTCACCACACCAACAATAGAAAAGTACCTAATTGGTCTAAGAGATGCTAACTTCGAAATTAAAATTGTAACCGCTGCCTTGCGGAGAGAAGTTGGATCATCAAAGGCTAGGGCGTTACCCCGAAATTGTAACCAGCTCAGAAGATGCTAACTTCGACACCACAAACGGCACCTACTGCCTTGTAGAGAAATGTTGGGTCATCAAAGGCTAGGGCGTCAACCCGAAATTGTGATGTGTAGTGCCTTGGGAAAGCGCATCACTATATCCCCACCCATCGTAATGAAATGAGTGAAAATAATGAGAAAGTTCTGCCATGCAATCCGGCTAGCCCCCGGCGCTCACAGGTATCCGGTCCTGTGAGTGAGTAATTGACTACCGAAGACTGTAAGAGGGTGGGTACCCAGGCCCCCTTACCAGTAAATACTACTTGTCTTAAAGAGAGAAGCAGCAATAAGAAGCTGGTCCAGCAAGCTTTCCATCCGGGTTTATTTAAGACTAGACCAAGAAGTTCATCACTTAGCGCGATAAGGGATGCTAGCAATGGAACACAAATTGAAAACACACAGCACATTGAGATGAAGAATATTATTACGGACAACAAATAAGTCAATCTTCCTACTTGGCAAAGAGCATCAGTCCTAAGAAATGCCAAAAGGAAGAAAGTTTCATCACCATCTCCTGAGAGAATAATTGTCACCAAATACATTCAGTGGACTCCCAGTTGATCAGGAAAAAGACATAATAATAGCACATACTGATACTATTAAAAACATTTTAAAGCCACCACCCATAATCATGTATGGCATTGAAGATCTAACCAAGCTAACTGAGATGCTAGAGAGTGTAGTAGACAAAGCAGACTTCACATACAAAATTATTAACCAAAATCAACTAAGGATAAACTGTGCCAATGTAGAGGTCTACAAAACTACAATAGATACTGTTAGAAAAAAAGGACTAATTGGACACACATTTAACAAGAAGGATAAGCGCCCCTATAGAATTGTGATAAGAAACCTACCACACCACACCAGTCAGTGTGATAAAAGAAGTAGAAGAAGATACAGGCAATACTGTGATTGGGGAGATAATAAATGTAAAGTATGGCCCAGAGAAAAACCAACAACTACATTCTTTGCTAACCTCCTACCCAGCCACAACAACAAGGCCATAAAAAGTATTAAATACATACACCATCAGTCAGTAACAATAGAAGACCCACGAAAACGAACCACAGTTATGCAATGTCAAAGATGCCAACAATATGGACACTCTAAAAATTACTGCATGAGACCCTTCCGATGCGTGAAGTGCGCTAATTCACACAAAACATCAGAATGTCCAAAGAAGGATCGCAACACCCCAGCTAAATGTGCCCTGTGTCAAGGCGCGCATCCAGCAAACTTCAAAGCGTGCGAAGTATGCAGAGAAATACTAGCAAGAAAGACAAACACACATATTACCGGCCGAGAAAACAAGAACCCAGGTGTAGATGACAAGGCCCAGTCACAAAAGAAAATTAACCATCCCTTCGAAATAAATTGACAAAACCCACGCCAGCGACCTACGCATCCGAACCACCGCCGAAATCTAACAACACGCAAAGGACATACGCTGAAGCAAAAAAAGCCGAGAAAACATCCAAAGATGAGAACTTTTCTACAACAAGCAAGGCACCAAGCATAGAAGAGATCCTTCTAAAACAAGCTGAAAAATTTGATCTAATCCTACAAAAAATTAGTATGTTAATCAATCCCATAACAACCCTAGTCACTAAGATGTCACAATGACTTCCCTCAAGATAGCAACGTGGAACCCAGCAGGATTATATCCAAATAAAGTAGAGGTAGAAGTCCTTCTACACACCCACAATATAGACATACTACTAGTCCCAGAATCACATACAACTGCAAACACCAGCGTTAAAATACAGAACTATAACATCTACTGCACTGATCACTCTATAGTAAAGTCTAGTATCAAACACTATGAACAACCACAATACAAAACTGAGCTTATACAAGCAGCAACAGTCGCTATAGAAGACCGAAAAGCAACATTTAATGTATCTGCTATTTACTGCCCTCCCAAACATAAGCTAAAGGAGGCCCAATATAACGAGTATTTTAACACCCTAGGCGTCCGCTTTATAGCCGGAGAGGACTGGAACGCCAAAAATGTCCACTGGGCCTCCAGACTTACCAATACAATAATAACCATATCAGGACAACCTCTACAACAGACCCAACCAACTGGTCCACAGACCCAAACAAACTCCCGGATGTCATAGACTTTTTATTGTAAAGGGAATATCCGGTCTTTTTCACCATGTAGAGACTGGCCGGGACGCAAACTCTAATCATGTTCCGGTAACTTTGACTATTGGCACCAGTCTTAAATACTGAAAGAAACCCCAAATTATACAACAAGCGCACAGATTGGTGTTCATTTCGCGAATGTGTCGAAGATGCAATTAACCTTAAAATACCATTGAAAACTGAGTTGGACATAGATGTTGCTGCGAGAAATTTCACTGCGGTAATCCAAGAAAATTGTTGGAAGTCAACTCCAGAAATCAGGAAACGATCGCATCAATTTAAAGTCTACTCAGAAACCATTCGGGTAAAAATTATGGAAAAAAGGAGACTACGGCGTGTATGGCATACAAGTAGGCATCCAAATGACAAAACGGCGCTAAACAAAGCTATTAAAGAACTAAAAACCCTTATAACTGAAGCAGATGGTGTCGCTTTGGATACCTACCTGGAAGGTCTAACAGCTACAAAAGCAACTGAGTATTCATTATGGAGAGCCTGTAAAAACTTGAATCGACCATTGTATCACAAACCACCGCTACGGAACCCAAATGGAAGCTGGATTAGAACTGAACAAGGCAAAGCTGACGCATTTGCGAACCATCTCATCAACGTATTCAAGCCTAATAACCCCAGACCAAACGCGGATGAAAGTGATATTGACATTGTCCTCGACCAAGATCTTCAACTGGATCTACCCTTGAAGCCAATAACACCCAAAGAGATATGTAGGAATATAAACCTCATGGATAACAACAAGGCCCAAGGTTATGATCTTATTGACAAAAAAGTCCTTCAAGAATTACCTCGCAAAGGAATTGTGTACCTAACCATACTTTTTAATGCCATTCAACGAGTAGGCTACTTCCGAGATATATGGAAGGTATCACAAGTAATAATGATCCATAAATCCGGTAAACCAATGCATGATGTCACCTCATACAGACCAATCAGTCTACTACCTATTGTGTCTAAGCTTTACGAAAAGTCTCTACTACATAGAATGTTACCAGTTCTCAATGAGAAAAACATAGTCCCAGATCACCAATTCGGATTTCGAAAAGAACATGCCACCATAGAACAAGTCCATAGAGTGTGCAGGACAGTTAGAAAAACATTTGAGAAAAAGGAGTACTGCTCGGCTGCCTTTCTTGATATACAACAGGCCTTCGACAGAGTCTGGCACAAAGGTCTGCTCTTCAAAATAAAATCTTTATTACCACATTCATTCTATGGAGTACTCAAATCTTACATCACTAACAGAAGATTTCAGGCAAGAGAAAATCAATCCACCTCGGGACTCCATGAAATCTCCGCAGGAGTACCACAAGGCTCGGTCCTCGGACCCGTACTGTACACTCTGTTTACTTCCGACCTACCACAAAGCTCCGAGATCACAATTGCTACTTTCGCGGATGACACTGCTTTACTTGCTTCGCACAAATGTCCAACACATGCATCCCGCATCTTGCAAACTAGTCTAATTGACACTGAGGAATGGCTAGCCAAATGGAGAATTGCCGCCAGCGTATCTAAATCAGTGCATATCACATATACACTATGCAAACATGATTGTGACCCGGTCACCCTAAACGGTAGCCAACTCCCACACCACGAGTCTGTGAAATACCTGGGCATGCATCTTGACCTAAGGGTCACATGGATAAAACATGTCGAAACAAAAAGAGAAGAAATGAACCTAAAATACAGAGGTCTTTTCTGGCTACTTGGAAGAAACTCAAAACTGGCGATAGATAACAAACTCCTAATATACAAGACCATACTGAAGCCAATCTGGACATATGGCATCCAACTTTGGGGATCAGCCAGCGCCTCCAACATAATGAAAGTGCAACGGGCACAAAATTATATATTAAAACAACAGAAATCACAACACACATCAGAAATCAAGAACAACAGAAATTCACAAAATCCTCAATATTCCTATGGTCAATGAGGAGATAAATGCACATGGCGACCATTACAAATCCTGACTGCTAAAACATCCGAACAAGCTCGCAGGACTTATTTTAAAGTTAAAATGAACTAACAAACGGTCCGTCTTACAGAGAGGCCTGAATTCCATTAGGCTAAGGGTATATCATATACTGATTATGGTACATAGAGGACTGAATCTTAGGCTCCCTAAGGGTATTATAGAGTTGTTGTTATTGAAGTTGAACCACGAAGAGAAAAGATCACTTTGTTCCTGATGGGTTTATTACATATTTAATGTGTTTACAAGTAAAACTGTTGACGCTTCCTTTCTCTAATGCTAGTCACCGCGTAGCAGTTATCACGCTCTTTCATTACTTGTAATGCATGTGCATTTATAGAAATATAAATTATAATGAAGCACGTATGGTGCATGGCATGGCATCAGCAAAATATGTACAGTTTAAGCCTGTACGGGTACATTATATGCTGATTATGGTACATAATAAAATAATGCACTATTTCTACTTACAGTGGGTACACAGCCTCCTGGGTGCAATGTAGTGACTCTTTATAATCTGGCTGAGGGTTGTGCAGCAGTGTGTACCAGTCAGACAGTGCCTTTGGAGAACAGACATGCAGCGCTATAGTCCCTGTAGGTGGCAACACTAACAGTGCGGCCAGTGTACCAGATGCCACCTCCACAAAAGCACAAATGTGCTGGACCAGGATGTTTTTTGTGCTGGAAACATTGAATTATGCTTTTTAGGACATTAGAGTAAATTTGAACACATTAAGACACTTATTGTTTTTGCATGTGCAAAATTTACTGTGTTTTAGTAATGTTATTATAACAATGTACTTTGTGTATTCACACGGAATGTCACATAACTGCATTCTGTAATTACATTAAATTTATCACACTGTTTTTACAGTATGAGAGTATTGATATAAAAATTAAAACTGCATAAAACAATGAAAATAACATAAAACATATGTTTGTATGTGCAACAACATACTACTAAATTGTTATTTGATAGCCTTACGACACTAAAATATGGCCTTAAAATGACTAATTGAATTTAAAATATTTACTGATAATTATTAACTGTATTAGATAAAGGGTTCATTATTGAAACCACCTGGTTTTTGCAGTTTTAAAACAATATTGATAGTCTCGCTAAAACTAAAAACAGTTTGACCACTCTTATGTTCTGTCTAACAGAGAATTTTTTTTTTGTAAGCTGCTGCTTACAAAAAAAAAATTGATATTAATTGCACCAGGTCATCTAATTAAATAATAAATAATCAATTGGGCCAATATACCTACCCTTTTGCAACAGCAACCATGTCAATAAAAAACCAGTGTAACACCATGGGCAATATCACCATGAACCCAAGGTATAGGCCGTCATACAGGGTGGGTTCATCAGTGCATGGCACACAGTAACTCGTCGTATTGGTTCGGAACCCTCGAGGACAGGCGCCGCACTCACTCCATAACCCATCATCCAACTCTGTACGCCCGCAGTACAAACCAGGACAAGTTCTCACAGCCGTCATTGTACCGCAGCAAGGGAACTATTTCACATTATCAAAAATCTTGAAAGTTTTTAAAGAAAAACTGGAAATACTGGCAAATATTGGGAAATAAACAACTTTTAGTTTGACGTTAGTTTATGTCATTGTCAGTCAATCTGTCAATCTCAATTTTTTTTTTTTTTTTAGTTTGTTCCTAACGGAACAGGCTAAGGTCTGAGACCATGCTGCCTAGTCATCAGTATTTGTATTCTTTAGTATGCATTAGAACGCGGATGCAACACATTCTAATGTTTCTTGGAGCATTTGGCAGCAAATTGCATCGAGTCAGCCTTCCCAGTAAGCTTTGCAGAGGTAGTCAATACTACAATAAAATACTCCGCTTCACTATCCCGAGATCGCTTCTGTTAACGTTTTTACATATTGTCAATTGCGTAGACAGTTGAGACACAAAACTACACCAATTTTATATCACAATATCCACTATAAATCAATTTGCAAATAATATTAACAGCCGCTGAACTGCACTCGAGAAAATCCCGCCAAAAACTCCCTGTCAATCTCAATTGAAAATTTCGAAGCTGGTGTTGGGTGTTAGTGATGGGCAACTCGATTTACTATTACTCGCCTAAGTTATGGGCGGCCTCAGAAGTTGGCTATCCGATGCGCAAGGCGCGGCGCGGTGCTGTTTTAGTATGAGATTTACTTCTACGCAGCCATTGTAGCCTAATTCAACCCTTCCAAGAATATTGGCTACAACTATATCTCCAGTTCACTCGAGTTGCACCGAGCGCGAGTTGACTCGAGTGGGAACTTTCGAACTCTGATTTAGACTGGCTTCTAATATATATTAGAAGCCAGTCTAAATCAGAGTTCTTTCATATGAAAGAAGGAAAACAGCAACTAGCAAGCAAATGAGCCAGAGCGCGATTTGTTCGTAGTATGCGCGCCTTGTGTACCCGCCCGCCACTTGCATCTCCCAAACAACACCGACGACGACGATACGAAATTGATTTTTTTAGGGAAAACAAACAGATAAAATTGTTTTGTACATATATATAATTAAAACAATTATTTATTACAACTAAGCTTTGTTTGGCTAACTCGAGTTGCGTAACTCAAGTTAAATTCAAGTTTTGTGAATTTCAGCTCTGGCTAATTCGAGTCATTGTTTTGCCGAGTTTTCACATCTCTATCTTTGATCTCTGCATGCGGATGCAAAACATTCTAATGTTTCTTGGAGCATTTGGCAGCAAATTGCATCGCGTCAGCCTTCCCAGTAAGCTTTGCAGAGGTAGTAAATACTACAATAAAATACTCCGCTCCACTATCCCAAGATCGCTTCTGTCAACGTTTTTACATATTGTCCAGTTGCGTAGACAGTTGTGACACAAAACTACACCAATTTTATATCACAATATCCACTATAAATCAATTTATAAATAATATTAACAGCCGCTGAACTGCACTCGAAAAAAGCCCGCCAAAAACCCCATATCATAATAATACTAATTGTGCTTGACAGATTATAAAGTATAGTGTGTAGCTCAGACGAATAAACCTGAGTCTGAGGTGTGTAGTCTATGATGTCGACAACAGATTATAAAATAGCAGTTTTCAGTTCGGAAACGCTCTTACTGCATGGACGATTAGATTTTAATGCCATACGTCATTTGCATTGCTCTGATTTCTAAAGCCATAGAGGTATACAGAATAGGTACCTTATTCGAATAAACCTTTATTATTTCAGAGCTTGCTTCTGTACCTACCTTTCTTACCATTAGATTAATACCTCTGCATGCTCTTCAACATCATGAACGATCCTTGTACTCCTGATTATTTAAAACAATATTTTAAAGTGTTGGGCAGTTCTCACGAACTTAACCTTCGAGCTTTCCAAAACTTACTTCTCCAAATTCCTTCTCACCGCACTGGGTTTATATCTAATTCTTACGCTGTCTCTACTATAATACTCTGGAACGTCCTTCCCCTTGACATAAAAAAGCTGGGAGTAAATTTTCATTTAAGCGTAGAATCCGGAACTATTACTTGTCCTCTCTTACATAGCTCGGTCTTCGTCTTAGTTATTGTGTTTAAATTTCTGTTTCGTTTAGAATATTATATGTATTATAATATTTATTAGTCTATTGTTTTAGAAATTATTTATGTATTTTATTAGTTAGATAGTTTATTAATATCCGACTTTAATTATTGTTCTTTTTTAGATTTTTATTTTGTACTCCTACCACCTGTTGTGTCCTTTTTAACCCAAAGGTTGACTGGTAGAGAATGCCTTGCTGCATTAAGTCCGCCTATGTATCACCATTGTACATGAAGTTTAAATAAATAAATAATAAATAAATTAATTAATAACTGACCATTTTCTGTTCCTTTGTGTATCTCAATACGGTACTAGTTACTACACATTTTTCATAACATTAGGTGCTTTATTTCTTCTATTGTACACGTAATAAAGTAAGAAAAACAAATAAACACAATAAATAAGTTTTAAATATTGTATTTAAAATGAATGAGTAACTTACATTTTAGAAGAAACATAATAATTTACGTAGGTAAATAAAAAAATAATAATATTACAGTTCCTTAAACTTCCCAGTCGCGTCTAAACCACCATTGCGCCAGAATCGCCAACGTCTTACAATAGCTCGTATCAGCACAAACGCTAAATAAAGCGCTATAGAAAATAATATTAACACAAAAGAGAAGACATCCAAAAGGTAGTAGTTGAAGGAGGACATGCCAACTACTGGAGAGCGTAGGTGACGGGCTTCGCCGTGGCGCAGGAGATACTCAGTCCACCACACTGCATTATCAGGCCCAGAAATGAGACGATCGACAACTGCACTCTTCAATATTGCCATGGATTTTTTGTATCTGTAAATAAAACATAATATTACGCTTGTTATCCCCGAAGATTTCAGCAGAGATACACCGATACATTTTACCAGTTATTTTAAAATGCCATGGGAGATAGACCATGCCTTTAAACGGGAACAATCCCAATAAAACTTGACCCGACAAGGGGATGCTCATGAAGGGATGGGTAAATGGATAAAATATATCGATAAATATCGTATCAATACTTTTCAAATGTATCGATACATATTTTCAAAATATATCGATATTCCGATATATCAATATTTTGCTCAAGAGATTTCATACATATTCCCAAAACATTCAAAATTCGTATAAAAGAATAGACATAAAGAACACAGTATTTTTTAATAATGCTCGAGCGATTGTGTTAACGATGCGTGAGGAGTATGCAAGGAGTATCTAGTAACATTAAACACGAAACCAAAGTTGCGTTAAATAAATATCGAAATTTATACGAATTCGATACTCTAAAATAAATATCGAGAATTGAGATATTGAAAAAGAAAAATTGCCGATATATATCGATTATTTTCTGAAAAAATATCGATATTTTGATATATAATTTTTTTTTGCCTAAGCCATACCTCATGCTTAACAGCAGCTGTTGTGAATATTTTACCAACAAGCAGTAATTCCCATAGAAATTCAGTTCTAAGGGTAAACACCATCTACTAAAGATCATCATCTTTTTTTTTTTATTCACTATAGGCTCGCGCTTGACCACTATCTCACCTAAACCTGATGGTAAGCGATGATGTGGTCGACGGTGAATCACGCTTACCTAGCAAAAACCTATTCACTCTTGACTTAAAGACCATCATCATCATCTCAGCCGAAAGACGTCCATCGCTGGACATAGGCCTCCCCAGGGGCGTAGCTACCGCCGTATCTGCCGTATCAATTATACGGGGCCCCCGGGCCACGGGGGCCCCCGACGTGCGTAAGCAAAAATTAATAAAAACTTACAAAATTTTTTTTTCGCCTGTCTGATCTGTCACTATTGTCCATAGAGACAGAAACTTTAGAAAAACTAAAGTCATCATCAGCTATAAATGATTTAATAAATCAGTTTGCCGACAAAAAGGCAAGGAGAGGTATATTTAATTTGAATTGTTTGTAAAAATTTGGAAATAGTGACAGATAGATAATTATGAATAATGAATATTTCTTTTAATTTTAAGCAAACTGCTTTTTCTTTTGTGAGAAATATTTACCTTTCATAAGGGCCCCCAAACAAATTTTTATACGGGGCCCCGTCAAGGCACGCTACGCCACTGGGCCTCCCCCAAGCGTCGCCATACTGATCGGTCCGGACCGTTTCGCATCCACCGGATTCCCACACCCACAGCCTTGGCCAGCATCGTTATTGCCTAATAAATCCTCATCGCGCATGAGCTTTGTACTGAGGTCCTCCATGGTCTCAGCTATGAACACTATATCGTCGGCAAACCGAAGGTGAGTGATGTACTCGAGGTTATCCTGAAGTCGGACATGGTGGTGTTTTTGTACAAACACTTCAACACCTTGATCTACCGGTAGACGATTTGCCACCGTTGGAGAGATTGCAGTTGGAGATACCGACGATGGTAGGATCGTATGCGCCAAACCGGAGCTTCCAGGGGAGATCGAGAGGTTCTAGGGCAGTTGTACACGTCAATCAGTAAACCTGTTGCTAATCTAGCAAACGACCCAAGATCTAGATTGACCCGGAACTGTACCGAAGACATCCCGGACGTCAGCCTGTACGAGATTAGGATGGATCTGAAACAACTTAAGAACAACAAGGCGCCGCCAGGTGATGACTGAATTGCGACCGAAAGGCGGGTGGAAAACCAGTACTTAAGGCCCTTCAGAAGCTGTTCGATTCCGTCATTCTCGAGGGCAAAACGCCACAGGCGTGTTGCCGAGTTGTGGTGGTACTCTTCTTCAATTAGAATAATACACTTACTGCTATATTAGGGTTCCGTACCCAAAAGGGTAAAAACGAGACCCTATTACTAAGACTCCACGGTCCGTCAGTCTGTCTGTCTGTCTGTCACCATGCTGTATCTCATGTACCGTGATAGCTAGATAGCTAGTTGAAATTTTCATTTTCACAGACGATGTATTTCTGTTGCCGCTATAACAATAAATACTAAAAACAGAATAAAATAAACATTTTAGTGGGGCTCCCATACAACAAACGTGATGGTTTTGCCGTTTTTCGCGATTATGGTAGGTATGGAACCCTTCGTGCGCGGGTCAGACTCGCACTTAGCCAGTTTTTGCGTTGCGTAAGTAGGGAATATACCTTTTTATTATTAAGTCTCCTAGTAATCCCTGTGATGCCAACATTCTTCTCGTGCAAATATTTTATTTTGCAATTGAGACGTGATAATACAAGCAAAAAGTTTTGAAACTGTAACCCGACTACGGTTTTTTTTAGCCTTTGTTACCCGGGCCATGATAACGAATCGATTGACACCTTATTCATCAATATCGAATGAATAGTTTAGGCGCTACGGAGGAACATACATAAATACAAACATGCATGACTGCTAAAATCATAACCCGTCCTTTTGGCTTCGCCGTAGTCGGGTAAAAAGGGTGACAATGCGCGGCTGAAGAATCATAGGCCCATCTCATTTCATAGCCATGTCTACAAGTTGTTTTCAAGAGTCATCACGAATCGTCTCGCGCGCAGCTTTAACGATTTCCAGCCTCCCGAACAAGCCGGATTCCGAAAAGGCTTTAGCACCGTAGACCACATACCTACACTGCGGCAAGATATACAGAAGACTGAAGAGTATAACCTGCCTCTCTGTTTAGCGTTTGTGGACTACGAGAAAGCCTTCGATTCGATCGAGACTTGGGTTGTACTGCAGTCTCTCCAACGGTGCCAAATCCACCAAAGATAGAATAATATTATTAATTACTTTACAACTCACTTTTCATTAGAAGCTACAGCATTAATCGTAGTCTTCACAGCTTCCTTATCCAAATAGTAAGGATCCAGAATCTCGCCAGCTCCGTATCTCGTAATCTCATTAATAAAAACTCTTCTAGACTTGACGAGTGGTAATCCAATTATTGGGACGGAGTAGAAGACTGCTTCTTCTAGGGACCGAGCACCACCATGCGTTATGAAGGCTTTGAGATTTGGATGAGCTGAAAGGTGGAAACATCATAGCCATTAATTTTAGAGCATGCTTAGATACCTACATGGTAGGTCTACTTCTCTTGATATCAGCTATATTTTGGTCTGTGATTTTCGAGACCCAATGACTCCCAAAGGCTTGCATTAAATTTAAAATTATAATTTGCGCTTCGGGATGTTATTGATACATTAAAAAAGTTGATTAAAAAAATCAAAAACCCGACTGCTGAAAAACCGAACCAAAAGACGTAAACAAGAAGAAAATCATGCTGTGCAGTCGGAGGATACATCTGGTTTTGGTCATTCAGCTCGCGAATATGTATCCTCCGACTGCACAGCATGATTTTCTTCTTGTTTACGTCTTTCTAGTTTCCTTTGTAAGCAGTCGGGTTTTTGATTTTTTGAATTAACTTTTTTATTTATAACTTTTTAGTTAAGTTTTTTTTTAAATTAGGTACATTCAAACATTTAACTAAGTGTTATATATTTTTGAAATCACCTCTTAAAACTCTTTATTTTGATAGGTAACCCACACGGAAAAAAAAATCGGGCCTCCACAATATGGCGCTCTAAAGCCGCCATTTTTCTATTTTTAAATTTTAATGTAGCCAGTGACACTCGCAGGGTTAAGGCGATGATCGCCCGGAGGACACGGTGGAGCATACGGTGGAGATCTGCCCCGCTTGGGCTGGGCACCGCCGTGTCCTCGTGGAGGCGATCGGCGGTGGCAACCTCTCGCGGCCCTGGTTCAAGCCATGTTGCGGAGCGAGATGGTATGGGAAGCTGTCTCCTCCTTCTGCGAAGCAGTAATGCTCGCGAAGGAGGAGGCGGAACGCGTGAGGGAGACGCAACGGAGACGCCCCTAGCCACCGCAGGAGACGCCCTGGGCGTCGGGAGTCGCAAGCCGATTCCCGGCCACCGTAGGCGCGGGCTTGCGGACGGCGAGTAATGGGTAGCTCACCGTCCGATAAGGACCAGGCCCGAGTCGACGGCGCGTTGTGTTCCACGCGCGCCTCAAAGAGATGTCAGCAGAACTGACGGGGCCACTAGGGCCGATGCCTGTCTGGGTCGCGACTGAAAACGAGTTACCGCGGCCCTGACTCAAGAAACTGAAGGAACACGGGTGGGTTTTAGTCAGTAAAAGTCTGACACGCCCTCCCGCTTCACCCAGAGCGGGAGAAGTCATTGGATGATTTCACACACAAAAAAAAAAAAAAAAAAAGTGTTATGGCGATTCGATTGACGTAATCATCAAAATCGGCCAACGCGTTTGGTCTCTGGAACGCCACATAGGAACAAACATACGAGTACATACATAGATTGATAAACACATTACCCTCCTTCGGCAGTCGGGTTAAAATTAAGATACCTACCTAATATTGGTACCTATTTAGCCACTAACTTTACTTACCCAAAATCTGTTGCTGAGGGAACCAAGACTGGGTAATGACATTATCAGGCTTATTTATCATCGACGTGTTACCGGTCTTCCACAGTACTGTGAATGGAAGTTCTCCGAAAGCGTCAGCTAACGTTTGTAGCATGGAAGTGGAAAGCTGCTCAGTCTCCTGAATTGCCCCTAAACTGAAGTACACGACACCCTTTGTGGAAGAGTCTAAGAGAGTTATCAATTCCTGCAAAATACAATAATTGGATAGTTTATTAAGGTACAGAATTCAGTAATCAATAATTATGTCTAGGTATTGCTTGATATCTTACCTGTGGCAAACTTAGACCTGTCATAATGTGCATACGATCGACGTAAACAACAGCTGGTACGCTCGGTCTGCTGCCTATCAAAGCAGGATTACTGGCCACGAACAGTAAATCAATATCATATTCCACTTCCAGAAGACTTCGTTTCAATCCCAGCAATCTCTTGGCAGCCAATTCACATAGTGGGAGATAATAATTGTAGTATTCGTTTCTTGTTTGGATGTGACGATAGATCTCCGAGATTTTTTCCCAGCGGACTAAATTCCTGTAGTTCAGAGAGTCGACATCAGGGTACAAAATCGGATGGATGGGATTTCCTTTTGATTCGTACTGATGAATTTTGCCACTGGTTGTCGTGATGGCTATGTGAGGCGCTTTATATTTTTCTGCAACCGCGTAAAACAGCGGTACGTCCGCTTCTGTGATAACCAGGTCAAAACTTATGGTCGGATTGATGAGAAGAGCCATCATTGGTTTCGACTTTAACTGCGCTATGGCTAGTTTTACTGTGAATTCATTCAAAGCCCTCTGCCTGGGATGGTAATCGTCAGTATTCGTCATCAACTTTGTAAACTCATCCCAGAACGGTCCCGAATCTTCACTGACATCGAGCTCCACAATTTTCTCTTTTACGGGAAATTGAAAGTGTCCTGGGTAGGGTGTCATGAGAACGACAGTATGTCCTCTGTGAGCTAGACGTGACAGATATCCTCTGTAAACTAAGTGGTCGGTATATGATAGTGAAGAGAAGAGGGCGAGGATCGATGCACTGTTCGCTGCATGGGAAAGATATGCTAATATAAACACAGCACAAAACAATTTTAGCCCCATATCTACGTGCCTGGTTTGCAGAGATACGCCACGTGAATATAACCGTTCACTAATAGATACTGTAGATTAATGAAATAAATGAAAGAAAATACAATGGCCATAATGAACTGAGCCAACGGCTGTGCAAATACTAATGCCGATGTGATGTGTAAGTTATAATTGTACGACATTGTTGTAGCGACCTGAAATATACACATTATTACATAGCTAAATAACTTACCTTACCTTATTTCATAAGTTGAACGACATAATAATTAATTCAGATGTATTCCTATGGGTAAAACTTCGGAATGTTTTCAGGGCATCCTGGGTACGATACCCAGGTCAAGCAGAATTAACGGGTTTTTCCTTTAGGAATTTTTCAATAGCAGCCCGAGGTCTACTTTGGTTTGGCACCTTAGGCAATTAGGCTCGCCATCTTAGAACGTACACATATACCTAATATGGCGTAATGTGGGTGTAGATTAATAAGCAAACGCTTTTCAGCGTGTCTGCCCCGCCCTTTCAGAAAATTCAATGTATAGATAACTAGCTTCTGCCAGCGGCTTTGCCCGCGTGATAAGTGTTTTTTTATCCAAAGGGAACATTATACCGGGATGAAAAGTAGCCTATGCGCTATTCCTGACTATAATCTATCTCTGTGACAAATTTCATCCAGATCCGTTCAGCCGTTCTGGCGTGATTGAGTAACAAACATACATACATCTATCCATCCTCACAAACTTTCGCATTTATAATATTAGTAGAATAGAATAGGATAGTAGGAAGTAGGATTAAGATTGATCCTATATTCATAATAAAATTGAGAGTGAGTTCTTGTTTTGCTTTTGTTTTAAAAAAAATACCTTGCCTCACACTAGGAATTTCTTCCTGTATCGAGGGTGCGTTTACAAACATATAAACTCACATACACAACACCCAGAGGCGGAACAACTATCTGTAGGTCAAAAAATATTTGTTACGTGCGGGAATCAAACCCGCGACACTCAGCGCAGAAGTCAATCACTCAACCAATGCGCCAACCGTGCGCCCTGATTGAGAGAGTCACGATGAAGGTTTTACAACTTCGAGCATCCTTTGCTCAGTTCTGGTTCTGGGGTGTGCTGTCAAATTGTGTAACCATAGCAACGAAAATCGACACAACGAATTTGTATTTGTCGCGTTTTGTCGTCGTATACAATAACATTTACTTTTTAAAGCTAATTTGGACTTTTAACATTGTATGGTTATATAATGAATATGATATTATAAAATTCAGAATGGACAACGACGTAGCTAACTATTCGGTGATAGGCCGCATTGGTGAGGGGGCTCATGGCTTGGTGTTTAAAGCAAAGCACAATCCTACAGGACGAGAAGTCGCATTAAAGAAGATCCTTATAAAAAACCTTGATGATGGTATACCAGTCAACGTGATGAGGGAGATAAAGGCGCTGCAGCTGCTGCGGTGTAAATATGTGAGTTTCTTACAAAAGTGTACATAAGTTTGTGCAGTTTAGAGCTTAGTGATTCGGTGGAGATAAAAATACATAGATATTATGAGTAGGTAAATCCTACCACGAATTTAATTTTCTTTACTACCTCCGTAATTATAATCCTTTTATAACGGCCAGGCCTATACCAGGATGAAAAAAAATCAGCTGTTCATTGATATTATGTTCGCATGCAGGGAGCAGCAAATTTTTTGTACATATCTGACTAAGTGGTTCCTGATGGAAAGTTTTCCATCTACTTAGATGAGTTTTTAAACCGCTGAAATATAGCCAATAAATTTAAAGACATCCTGTATAATGATGCCAACTTTTCATCTTCCATGACTAGACTTATCTTACCCAACAGATAATCAAACTGTACGACATGTTTCCTCGCGGTATGAGCCTGGTGCTTGTCCTAGAGTACATGTGCTCAGGACTTTGGGACATGCTGCATCACACACCGCAGGAACTGACCATGCCCAGGGTCAAGACTTATGCACAGATGCTGCTGAAAGGCACGCGGTACATGCATGCGCACTATGTGATGCATAGGGTGAGTTTACCATACCACAGATAAATGCCGTGCCGACGTAAATAGCGTTTTTTGTCTGATTAAACCAATTATTTTTCGTATTAATATATATTCATCATCTTTATCATCATCCTGGCCTTATCCCATGTTACCTGGGATCTTCGCAACTAATATCCATTACGAATGCGACATTGTTTGTTAATTTGTACAGTTTTCACTGACAACAAACATGATTTTTTACCTATCATATTTTTTTTCGTTTTAATCCTGGAAAAAATACACGTCCCTGTGAGTTGGACCACGGCAGCGAAGCTAGTAAAACTATAATAGTCAGTGTTTTCAAGTTCTGGTCCTGCCTTGACGTTGAGATTTGACTTTTTGAGTTACAATGTATGACTGTTCCTATGTAGTTTTATCTTTTTCATCAGGACCTGAAACCGGCGAACCTGCTTATTAATCACGAAGGCATATTGAAGATCGCCGACTTGGGTCTGGCGCGTCTTTACTGGCCTGATGGCGGCAGACCTTATTCACATCAAGTCGCCACACGGTAAGCAATCCACTTGATTATCCTATGTTCCGCAGGGATAGTATCCCTGCAGAATTTTTTTTTTTTTTTTTTTTTTTTTTTTTTTTTTTTTTTTAACTATTATAGGCTCGCGCTTGACCACTATCTCACCTGATAGTAAGCGACGATGTGGTCGATGGTGGAGCACGCTTGCCTAGAAGTAACCTATTCACTCTTGTCTTAAAGACCCCTAGATTGTAGCTATCGGGAAACACAGACTCCGGCAGGGAATTCCACTCCTTAGCTGTACGCATAATAAAAGTATTCCCAAAACGTTTAGTGCGTATTGGTGGGATGTCCACCATATATCGATGACGCATCGCCGTACGTCTGGTAGTCCGATGATGGAACGGGCTGGGTGGAATTAAATCATGCAATTCCATCGCACACTCCCCGAAATGTAACCGATAAAAAACCGACAAGCTGGCAACTCGGCGACGATGTTCAAGGCTCTGGAGCTTTGACTTAACCAGTGCCTCATCGCTGATGAGTCTCTTGGCCCGCTTATTTTGGACATAAGACAAAATTTAAAGAAGCGAACGTAGGCCGGATACACACTACACGTCCGTGTCCGTGATTTGAGTACTCGGTAGTTCTAAATATTCTGAATTATCACAGATTATGACGGAAGAGTTCGGATGTAGTGCGTAACCGCCCTACTTTGTATATCGGCCAAATTTTGATGTTAGATCCCAGCTGATGGATAACCCACACTTTTGTTGCCTGTTCAATCTGTACGTGTGCTACTGAAATAAAGGAATCAGATCAGCATCTGTACGGGTGATAGATATCATGGAGCCCATTACTTCAAGGCTATTGAAAGAACTTGAACTTGTTGATGGTTAGGTAGTATGTTTGCTCTTGTAATTTTTATTCCTATTTGAACTTCTGGTTATTTTCAGATGGTACAGAGCTCCTGAACTGCTGTATGGCGCTAGATTCTATACCGAGAAAGTGGACCTATGGTCCGTCGGATGTATTTTAGCGGAGTTGATTACAAAGCAACCACTTTTCGCCGTTAGTATTCCTCTATGATACCTTTGAATGTTTAAGTATTTTTTTATTTTTTCTTTTCTTTGGTAATTCTGTTTACCTTTTGATATGGTGTGATAATACTGGCTTGAATAATATTACATGTTCAATCCTCGCAGACAATGGTCCACATTTCGTCCTGCGCGGCTGCCCTTTCACCTGTGTATATAGAAGACCTAAAGACTGCGTCACCGGTATTGCCGTGGCAGAATTCTCGGCCAAACATAACATTTAGAGACTATTTACCCGACTGCCGAAGGAGGGTAATGTGTTTATCTGTCTATGTATATATGTATGTATGTTTGTTCCTATGTGTGTGGGGTTGCCTGGTATAGTGTGCCGCTTTCCATAACGTAAGGTTGGTGAAGGAGGCCACTATAGGAAAACTCAGTAGACAAATAGGGTACGTGTTCCTATGTGGCGTTCCAGAGACCAAACGCGTAGGCAGATTCTAATGATTCTTACGTCAATCGATTCATCTTAACCATACGAGTGTCACTAGCTACATTAAAATTGGAAAATATAAAAATGGCGGATTTTGGGCGCCTTAATGTGGAGTCCTATTTTTTTTTTCAGGCTCATCGTGTGGGGTATCAAATTAAAGGGTTTTAAGAAGTGATTTCAAAAATATATAACACTTATATGTTAAAATGTACCTAATTCGAAAAAATAATGTTAACTAAAAAGTTAAAAATAAATTAATTTATTATCATCTTTCTGCCCTTATCCCATGTTACTTGGGGAAGGCGCAACACGTTTTCTTCTTCTTCTTCTTAAATAAAAAAAGTTAATTAAAAAAATCAAAAAACGGAGGTCGATACTTGTGGTTTTGGTCAGCCAGGTCGCTAATATGTAACCTCCGACTGCACAGCATGATTTTCTTCTTGTTTACGTCTTTTCAGTTCGCTTTTTAAGCAGTCGGGTTTTTTGATTTTTTGTTTTGCAATCGACACGCTAAGAAGATACTTCTTGTATAGCTACATCTCGTTAGCAATGTAACTATGATTTTGGCACTTTCCTCTCATGGACCCTGATAAAAATCTATCTAATGTCTAACAAATGTAAGTTCTACCAAAACCTAGAGCCTCATTGTGCCAAAACTACCACTTACCCAGTACCTTCGTCGCTCCACAGGGAGAATCAGACATCGAGCAGCTAGCAATAGTGCTTCAACACCTGGGCACACCAAACGAAGAGACGTGGCCAGGTCATGCAGAGTTGCCAGACTTCCACAAGATCACGTTCCCCGAGTCAGCTCCCACACCCTGGCCGGAGCTCCTACCAGGAGTGGAGCCAGATGCCGTACATCTCGTCAAGTCGTTCATTATGTACGATACAAACAAAAGGATATCCGCTAAAGATGTAAGTACTATTTTAATATGCAAAAACCAGTGGAACCAAATTATTGTAGCAAGGGACAGTCAGCAACGAAAGTTGATTAACACTGTTACGGTTAACCTACTATAATTGCATATATTGGCTTTCACCATTGGAATTTGAAACTATTATAATTTTACATGTATTCAGCTTTTTTTAACTAGGTACCTACTTACAAAACATTTTTAACCTGAAATATTAAATGACTATCAAGACTGACTGTACTATCAATTTCACCGGTATTTGTTCAATTGATATCAGATCATGAGATGAAAGATAAACTCAAATAAAATTGCTTGATTTTCAGGCTTTGAAACATCCATGGTTCCACAACAGACCCCAGCCCGCCCCCTTAGAAGACATGCCAAAACCACAGATGAACAAGCTAAAATAAAATTATTGTACGAGAATATTTTTTTTTTTTTTTTTTTTTATATACTATATGCTAGCGTTTGACCACCATCTCGCCTGATGTTAAGCAATGATGTGGTCTACGGTGAAGCACGCTTGCCTAGAAGAAACCTATTCACTCTTGACTTAAAGATCCCTAGGTTGTAGCTATCAGGGAACAAAGACTCCGGAAGGGAATTCCACTCCTTAGCTGTGCGCACAATGAAAGTATTAGCAAAACGCTTTGTGCGTATGGGAGGGATGTCTACCATGTACCGATGGCGCATGGCCGTACGCCTTGTAGTCCGATGATGGAAAGGGTTAGGCGGAATCAAATTGTGCAGTTCCGTCGCACACTCCCCGAAATGTAACCGATAAAAGACCGACAGACTGGCGACTCGGCGTCGATGTTCGAGGCTCTGGAGCTAATAATAAATGAAACAAAGAATTTTAAAATGTATTTCTCATTTATTATTAAATTAAATTATAAATCAGTAATAATTACAATATCAAGTTGTACTTTAAATCTTATGTACATTTGAGCCAAACAGTGAATGCACAGAGATACCCTTAATATAACAGCTAAATAAAATATCCTAAAGAAGGCGACAGGTAGATAAAATGACCAATTATAATGATCTCATACTACTACATTACCACAAAACGTAAAAACTACCCATTAAATATGACAAAAAAAATGGTAAAATTGTCCACATTCACCTAATTTAAGAATTTTTATTGCAAGAATTGAAAATCTTAAATAATAAAAATACTTTATCTTCCTTCAATGTTTGTTAACTTTGTCTAGTTACAAGTATGACGCTCAAACACTCTAGAATCGGAAATGTTAATCTTTAAAACTACCTTACTTTTTGGAATCATTCGGAGAAACCTAGTTCCGTTAATAAATAAACTCTATTTTAAATAATAATCATAATAAAATGCAGATAAACATTTACATTTAGAGAGATCAAATGATATACCGTCCCATCCATTCAACATTAAAAAAAACCAAAGATTTACAAACTACCTTCACATTTTTGTCTTTATTACCGTAAATATGAGGGGAAACTTCAGCCTTACGGCGGTTACGCACTACACCTCCGTGTCCGTGACTCGAGTTCCGAGTTCAAAATGTTCTGAATTATGACGGATACATGAGTGCGTAAGTTTGCCTACAAGAAGTACTCGCTAATTCGAAACCGGATATTTCACGGACACGGATCGGATGTATCCGTAACCGACTTTACTGACTGTAAAACGTTATAAATATAATCTACCACAGCCATGTTACAACTAATAAAAAGTATAGTAACATTGGAGTTTCGATGTAGAACTTTTTAAGCTAATATAATAAACTTTTCGTCGTTAGAAGTTGATGGCTTTTAGCTGGAAAACTATTTAAACCATGAATAACATTTTGCGGTCAAAATTTGTTTTCAAAGTGCCAATATTGTTAACTTCAAGCTATGTATATGTCATGGACCAAGTGATAAATCAAGGTCAACGTAGAATGCCCGGGCTATATAAATCAAGTGAAGACAAATCGGGCAATGAAACGGATATCGCTTCTAGGATATCGTAGCCCATGCTGAGATAGGATCCTTTTTGGTCTCACACAGGATTTTTATTTTTATTATTGTTTTTAATTTTATGCTTATTTCTCGTGTCTACTGTGCGGGTCAAAAATAAATATTTTTCTTTCTTTTCTTAAAAGAAAGAAAAATATTTATTTAATCTTTATTATTTATCAAATTGTCTGGTCATTATGAATATTGCTACGTTACTGCGACAATTCTATAATTATGGTACAGAAGTATAGTTTTTATTTGTGTTATACCGGTCTGGAACACTACAAGAAATTCCTGGGTTCTACGTTCAAAGCACAGGAATATGAGCAGGGGGCAATTCCGCTACCTGCTTGGGGTCTTTACTGGGCACTTTGGAACCAACGACATGCTCATGAAGATGGGTCTAACCGCGACACCCATGTGCAGGTTGTGTGGGGAACATACCGAACGCATGGAGCACCTTCTTTGCACATGCGATACACTGGCTGGAAAGCGAATGAGTCTCTTAGGGGTAGGATATCCAAGATCAGAAGACTATAGGTTCATATCTCCTACTCTCGTTGTAAATCCCTTGAAGATGGTTTTCAACGAGATTGGGGAGGATAAGTTATAAAGGAGACCACAATAGATCCCAATGGGTCGAAGTGTCCGAGTTATTTCCCGGCCCAAGATAAGATAAGATGGTTTTATTTTAAATATTATTCGGTCAGCAAGAAATATCTGCGAAAAAGTTATAGATTATAGAATCGGTTAGCTTAAAATAATATTTGTAAGCGGTGCCGATATTTTCAACGAATTAGTCCAAGAGAGGAGGAGCTCGTAGCTAAATAATAACAGCAGCACGGGTCGAATTTCAAGGTTAAGCAACGCTTGACGAGGTCGGTCCGTGGATGGGTGACCATTTCAACATACCGAGTTTCCTCCGTGCCTCGGAAAGCACGTTAAGCTGCTGGTCCCTGCTGTCATTTGAAGACCTTTGACAGTCCTTACGGGTAGTCAGAAGCTGGAGATCTGACACCAGCCTTGCTAAGGGGTACGGTACCGTGTTACCCAGTTACTCAGCTGAATCCGATAAGACTGGAAGCCGACCCCAACGTAGTTGGGAAAAGGCTAGGCAGATAGATATATAGTCCAAGAGCGAGCGAAGCGAGTTCGGGAGCTTAGGACACCCCGACACGGATAGCTTAGGTTACTTTAGACCCTGCAGACAGAAATAGGAGCACCGCACAGCGGGGCTCCGTCATCTTTCGTTGCTTAAATAGTAATGTTACTTACCTACCATACTGATTCTATATTAAAATCATCATCAAAATTAAAATAATTTAATAAATCATCTTTTTATTACCCTGCTCAATAAGCGTTGGGCATTATTTACAAAGCCCGGTCACTTGGTCCACAACATACATATATTAAGATAATATAATAGCATAAGTGCTATAAGAGTCAAAACACACTAAATTGCAACTACCACAATATCGTGCAATTACTCTAGTAAATATCGAACAAAGATCTAACATTTACTAGCCGCTATCTTTTTAAGCAAAACATTAGGACCTCGTTCAGTGGAAGTGTACTGTGTGCTTTGGCCTTACTTTGAAAAGTCCAAACTGTCATGCTGACACTTCAGTTGGCGTATTCGTCAAAATATTTGCGATAAGGAGCGTCCACACTGGGAGCATTCTTTCGTAAGCATTTGTAAACGAGCAATCGTAGCCGAGCAACAAATGCTTCCCAGCGAGCCCAGCATTCACTTTCGAGAAAATCTATGAACGTTCGAGTCGAACATTCCCTTGCGAGCTTGGAGCATTCGAATACGATCTCGTTATATTTCATTCGATAATACGATTAATCAAGAAGGTCACAAACATTTAAGAACAATAAATTTTGCCTTGCTTTACAAGTGGCCAGTAATATTCCTACATACATTTCTCATTGATTTAATTATCTGAGTACTCGCTTTCGAGCGTTTTATTTGCGTGAACATTCGAATGCGAGCCGTTTCCGCGAAAATCGTTGTGACGTCCACACCGGCCGAAGTTCGGACTTGCGTGTAAGCAATCGAATATTCGACGTCGAATGCTCTCAGTGAGGACGTTCCTATATATAACCAATACAAAATATACCCTATCCTAATACACATAAAGTTTATTTTCTATCAGCGTTATAAAGCAAATGTTTGATCCAATATGCCAGTAGTGCCAGCCTGAGATATTAGCTAGAATTATTTATTATCTTACCACTACTTTGGTTCAATGTCGGTTCTCCATTTTACATCTGTACCATAACGCAATACAAACTCGTATTGTGTTGTATAATAAACGTAGTCATTTAGCTACTATAACTAGGAATTAGCTAACAGTATGGAGCCTTAGGACCCATACGAACAAAATAATATTAACAGTTGCAAAGCAACGTTTACTAACTCGCGTATACATTGGCGATGCAAGATTGCGCCTTCTGCCCTAAGAGTTAAGACACAAATTGGCAAAGATCACGCACATTTTCTAGATACTGATGTTAGTTTTCTTCACAACTACTAAAAATAGAGGAAAATGATCTGTAAACCTCAATTTTTGTAGTCAAGCCGTCTTTGACACTAACATCTTGTCACATTGTAACTTGTATGTACGAAATCTTTGCACTACCCACAACATCAAAAAACTTGAGATTGCTTAATATACTTTCTGCATAATTTGTACGTCACTCTTCTGAATAAGCCCAAAAACAGTATTGGCTATCGAAAACACTTACGATGCTCTTCATTGCTATTATTACTGAAAAGGCATCGAGCACTAAAATGTAACAGAAATTCGATAAAATATAATAAGAATAATACCCGACTGTGCGTTGTCCAATTTGAAAAGCTTTTTAACAAATTAAAGTCAAGAAAATAATTGTTTAATTTTAAACTGAAACTTTACTTTCCATAGACAAATGAACTTGTCGTTTTGTAATGTGCTAACCCTCAGTTTCCCACCTTAAAATTATCGCAGAATTAATGTGACAAATTGTCAAGCACGCGTTATCTGCTGTGATTGGTTGAATGAATTTTCGACAGCCGATCACAGAAGATACACGTGCTTGACAATTTGTCACATTAATTCTGCGATAATTTTAAGGTGGGAAACTGAGGGTGAGTGACATTAAATCTTAAGTTGATAAACAATTAATTTTCTTGACTGTACATTAGGACATTATACGATAGAGTAGAAACGACTTCTGGTTGTTGATCTTGGAGATTGAAAATAAGTTCATAAATCAATACAAAAAAAACCGGCCAAGTGCGAGTCAGACTCGCGCACGATGGGTTCCGTACCATTATCGCAAAAACGGCAAAAAAAAAACAAATTTGTTGTATGGCAGCCCCACTTAAATATTTATTTTATTCTGTTTTTAGTATTTGTTGTTATAGCGGTAACAGAAATACATCATCTGTGAAAATTTTTAATGTCTAGCTATCACGGTTCATGAGATACAGCCTGGTGACAGACAGACAGACGGACCGCGGAGTACTAATAGGGTCCCTATTTTACCCTTTGGGTACGGATTTCTAAAAAATATTATTTACAAAGCATCTTTTTCTGTTTGGAATCAAAAAACTCCGCAACGTGTCAGGTTTTAAATTTTTAGGTGACGCATTAAACACAGAAGGAGTTTTTAGTTCAGACAATAGAGAAGATTTCTATGCAGAGTTATTTTTTTAGTTAACTTTCTGTAAGAGACGCACAGTCGGGTCTTAAAAATAAAAACGCAATACATATTTACATCGGCGTACAATATTTATAATACTCTATAAGAGCAGTCTTACATCATAAGGTTTAACATCGTGCAAAATCATACATTGACTTGTCCGTCAAAGATTAACTAAAGAAGAATCAATGTCATTAAGACGTACATCTACTATAGTCCATTCGCGTTAAGAAAATAGTGAGTCATCGTTGTCAGCCGAGTCGCAACAAATTAGCAAGCTTGCTACCCGATATGATTCACTATTTTCTTAACGCGAATGGACTGTAACAAGTTTTGTTGCGGATGTTGCTATCTGCAAATCAGATTCGCAGGTCCCCTTGCACCACTATTCAAAAACATATTAATGTTTCTAGTATGTTTAAACGATTGATCGTAATGTGAAGATAAACCGGAATGTCTGTGTTGGTCTATCGCAGTACAGTAGTAAAACGGGGTGAATAGAAATGCAGGAGTGAATTGGAACAAAACTTTGAAGGGAATTTTCACGTTATTTTAAAATTGTTTGCAGCTTATTAGTATTTACTCCAACAATCAATCTGCCTAGCTTTTTCCCAACTATGTTGGGGTCGGCTTCCAGTCTAACCGGATTCAGCTGAGTACCAGTGTTTTACATGGAGCGACTGCCTATCTGACCTCCACAATCCAGTAACTGGATAACATGATATAATATACACAGCGGGTCTTTGTGTCTCTGAAGTTAGTTCTGTCAAGTTTTGCGCAAGAAACAGTTTAACTGCATAGAGTAAACGAGATAGGATGATGCGACAAACGTAAGCGAGTGAAAGAGACAGTTATACAATGATAACTTCACTTTCAATATTGACACAAAAATAGCTACTGCGCAGGCTCTTATAGCCAATTCAGGGACACAAAGATCCGTTGTGAGTATTATAATACCCCTTGGCAAGACTGGTGTCAGATCTCAAGCTTCTGACTACTCGTAACGACTGTCAAAGATCTTCAAATGACAGCCGGGACCAACGGATTAACGTGCTTGCCAAGGCACGGAGGAAACTCGGTATGTTGTAATGGTCACCCATCCACGGACCGACCTGGTCAAGCGTTGCTTAACCTTGAAGATCGACCCGTGCGGCTGTTATTATTTAGCCACGAGCTCCTCTAGGAAGTATTTACTCCCAACATATTAAATAAATATTTTAAAAGTTAAGCTTTGTTTGAAATTATAAAGTGGTATCAAAGTTAAAATCTTAATCAAAATTTTTTTTCCCATTCACTTTGCATTCGTATTTATCCCGTTTTATCCGGTAATCCCCCAATCTTTTTGGCCGGGCTCAACGTAGACGACTACAATGCGCATGTTTTAGTACTGCGCACCCATTGAGCCAACTTCAGACTGGCTAAAAAGATTGAGGATTGCTGTACACGAAATTGACACAACTCACTCATCTGGTGCAATTAGGCCTTAAACTTTGGTCTCTTGAACAGAACGCATTTATAGATCAAAGAATTTTTTAAATCAAATCTGTCCAAAATGTAGTTCAATATTGAAATTCTGGCTCCGAGCGGACGCACGGCCAGTACTGCCTTAACATTGGGGATTATATACGCCTTAAGGTAGATTATACTTGGAATGATTTTAGCTTAGCCCTACAACCTATAGCCAAAATCCGATACAAAACTTGCTGTAGAACATCGTGCTTATGGGAACATGACAAGCACATAAAGACAGACAAATCGGACAATTCGCAATATTGCTAAGATTCTCCTATGAAAGTGATAACAAGTACTTAGATTTATAAGTTTGAAACGATAGGTATAGCTTTAAACACGTTAGGACCTGTTTCACAACCGTAGATTAACAGATTTAATATATTTGTTGCTGATGACAAAACAGTCAAAAGTACAATAACGAATAATTTTGAGACGCATCGTAAAGTTAACGTCAGTGAACTTTAAAATCGCAAATTCATCAGCCCTATTAAATTTATGTAATTGTAATTATTCAACACGAGCACGAGAATGTTGTTTAAAAATAGGTACGAATACAGTCATCAGTTTAAAATAAATAATAATAATTTATGAAATAAATACTTCTTACAACTTAGTGATGAAAGTAATTTTTGGGGCTTTATTTTTGTAACATTCAAAACGGAATGATTCTCTTCCTTATATGAAAAACCAATTTTCACTTTGTTCACCTACATTATCGTTACGACACGTCCCTAATTTTCTTATGGTGGCTGTACACACTCGTCGAAAAACATGTGAGTTTCGTGCGATAGGGTCTCTAGAGAAATGTATGCACACACTCGCTCTTAAGGCTCAATTTCGAGTTGAGCAGCTCGGGCGACAAATTTACGGAAAAAAAATGCTTTGCTTATGCGTTCATTCGCGTTAAGAAAATAGTGAGTCATCGTTGTCAGCTGTCACCTCGACCAACCATGTCACAAGCTTTCTAATTTGTTGCGACCCTTTTGATACATTATAGTATGATAAACTGTCAATTTAACCTCGCGTTTAAGGGCGCGTACACATAGAACATCCGTTTTACAGGATCCTTTTTAACTGTATGGATCAGTATTTTTTACTGGATCCGGAATACTGTATTCTGTATGAACTCGCTCATACAACTACATACGCTAATAACATATACGTTTAAACGGACCTGTAAAACGGATGTTCTATGTGTACGCGCCCTAACTCTGACAGTGGTGTCTCATCCCATACAAAGAAACCGTGCCGACGTTCTATACTGATTATTTTTTGTACATCAATCGCGTTCCGTTCCGTATAGATGGTGATCTATCTATCGCCGTGATACGGAACCGAACGCGGACGATTTACAAAAAATAACCGGTATAATCAGATGAAAAACGCTAGTTACGTTCGGCACGGTTTCTTTGTATGGGATGAGGTATCTGTATGCTAGTATTATATTATCTGTGACTCTGAGTTAAGTTTTTCGTGCAAGGGGCCTGTCTGTGTATGTCACGACGAATGTGTACAGCCAGTAATACAGTTGAGAAACAGTATGGTGGTTTAGTTACGTATCCAGCCGGCGGAGTGGAGGTAGTGTCGCACGGCCATGTCCACGTCTGCGTCCGGCGCGGCGGGGCGGCGGAGCAGGACGCCCTTCATCGTCACGTACTGCGCCGGTGGCAGGCTGAGAGTGCTGCATAGCTGGAGAGGGAGAAACAAATGTGTTTATCTACTTCGGTTTCGTTATATTCGAATTATAAA
The DNA here is from genome assembly GCA_964057195.1 of Orthosia cruda. Lineage (NCBI taxonomy): Eukaryota > Metazoa > Arthropoda > Insecta > Lepidoptera > Noctuidae > Orthosia > Orthosia cruda. The sequence continues at coordinate 11,287,395 of OZ059855.1, read as the reverse complement.
ATTGACAGCGGTTGCATTATGATACCCATAACGACACCGGGTTGCATTATGCGAATCGTCATAAATTCTAAAACACAAGCAAAGACATTCTGAACATACAGCCAGGTACCTATAATATTACTTCGAAATCGAGACAATGTAAATGATGTTTTTAAAAATGGAACAAGTTTAGAACAAAAGTATCGTATACTATTTGGCTGTTGCGGCTACAAGATATTTGCCTTATACCTAATAAAGACTAAATAAAAAAGTAAAATAAAAAGTGGACGCGGGAAAAATTTCTAAGTGAAATTTTATTCCAAATTTTATTAAAAATGTTTTCAACATCAAGTGATATTGAAAATACACCACCAGATATAACAAATAGAGCAGTTGCGGCTACAAATAATTTACTACCAGAAAAATCAAGACATGTATATGAGAAATGAAATACTTAAACACACTTCCTGAAATACTTATTTGTCTATATCTGTGTTTTATTCCTTCCTTCGTAGATAAAATCTTGTATGCAACTGTACGTTATTGGTCTTTTAATACTCGTGCCCACCTATTTCGGTACGCGCTACGCTTGTACCGAAAAATGGCACTCGTATTAAAAGACCGTCCATAACGTAACAGTTGCATAAATAGCTATAAACAATTATCAACTTTAGGCCTTTCATCAATATCATGAGCCTTTACTTCTGCTGGGACACAGGCCACCTCTCTGTGAGAATAGAAAACATTTATTCGACACAGACACAACACAACGGCAACAATCAGTAACAGAGAAGAATAGTATACAAGAAAAATTTCAAAATTTAAAAAACTCCCGACACATTTTTATTTCATGCTACATAATTTATCTAGTACATCGATCCGCAATCTAATGAACACGTAATTATGACACGATATCTTGCAAAGACCCCCCGATTCAAACAGTAAAACGCCCATAACTTTTGAACGGCTGAACCGATTTTATTCAAACATAGCTAAGAACACTCTCGATTAAGTCACCTTTTAAACAAAAAAAACTAAATCAAAACAGATCACCCGTTTGGACGCTATGATGCCACAGACAGACACAAATATACACAGCAACACACGTCAAACTTATAACATCCCTCTTGCTTAAAATATTACATCGCTTTTATGAATTTATTACGATAAAATGGAGCAGTAAAAAATAAACAACTTTCCTTCATACTTTCAGTTCTACTTCACTAATTTAAGTTCCATATTGGTAAATCACTATTTCTTTTAGACATTTTCGTCTGCTTTACACACACATAAACAAAATATTAAACAACAACACAATCTCTCAATCAATCTTCCTTACTTACACAATATTATACATAGTCAATAAGACGTGTCCTATCACTGTTTTACAATAAAAAGCACGAAGCAAAATAGCGTAGGTATATTACGTGTGCCGCGCGGGATCTAAAATTAAGCGTGCAACCGACAACAATCGCTAGCATGCAACGACTGGCCTGCCTCGCCAGCCCGGCGCCCCGAGCTTATTGCTTTATTTACGTTATTGCGTTGCGCGCGATTCGTGCGATACTGCGTTATAACGAATTAAGCAAATAGCGCATAGCGCCATGTGTGCGCTATTTATAATAAGCACGCTGCTTTAAGTTGCTTTACGTTATATTAACCCACTGTCTCCTGCCATCACTGACTCCCTTTTCTTTCATATCACTCCTCACACAGTCCATCCATCTTGTCTTTGGCCTTCCTCTCCCTCTCCATCCATCTACATTTATATTCATAACTCTTTTAGTAACATGCGTTTCATCCCTCCTCATCACATGACCATACATATACATGACGGACAAACGGTTTCCTTTCAACTTTTCTGTCACTGCCGTTTTCAAACTTCCTGTAATGTACTCATTTCACACTTTATCCGTTCTCGTCACTCCGCACATCCATCTCAACATTCTCATCTCTGCTACACGCAATCTCTTTTCATCCCTCTTTTGCACAGCCCAACATTCTGATCCATACAGTACGACAGGTCTAATCACGGACTTGTAAATTGTCCCCTAGTAAAAAAGTAGTACTAGATAATGTTAAAGAATTGTGCCGGGCCTGCCCATACCGAAAGGGTTACCAATTCAGCATTTGCAGGGCGTTAGAAATCCAGCGCTAATTTTCAGTTGGCACCCCGGGCCAGGATTATAGGTTATCCACCACGCGGGCCTTAGCATGTTAAGATAAGATTCAGAATAACAATCAATCAATCAGCCTGCAGAGGGGACGGAGCTGGGACACGTGTTCTTTTCGGCTGCAATTTTGACCAATTATTTTGTGTCTTAAAACTTACATAATAGAGTAGTTTACTGAACATTTGTTTTTTGCCCGTCAGGTAGATTAAAAAAAAATTGGAGACGTATTTTTTCTTTTGACACGTAAACATAAAGTGACAACGACATAATGCGTTGAAATATCGTGAAACGTCACGCCGCTAGTACACTTTATACTGCCTTAGTGACGTCACAATCCCCCACTCCTGAACTTTGATGCACTTTATCTTTGTAATTTTTTATTGATTTGGTAAAGCCCTATTATAACAATCTTTAATTTCAAAACTAAAGAAAATTGTGCCACTTTTAGATATATATACGAGGGTCATTCAATAAATACTTAGCCTACAAAAAGTAAACGAAAATTTTGGAAAAGTGGCAATTTATTTTTCAACATAGTCTCCTTTTAGTTCGATACACTTACATCGATTAACAAGATTCTAAATTACGCTGTAGAAGTCTGTATACAGATATTGTGAGCCCTGCCTCTCAAACTAGGATAACCTGTATCTTAAGAGACAGTGTTCAGCTGTGAGGTTACTTAAAAATAGGGTTTATACAATTGCGGACTGTGCCAACATATTATTCTTGTTACAGTCAGATTTACTTTTATACATATTATTATTATAATCTACGAAAAAGGAAAAATAGCATTAATAACATTTAACTTATACTTATGTAATAGTGAATAGGCGAATGTGTGTAAGGATGTGTTTATGATGTAAGTGTGGTGAGTTTTTGTTTGAGAGTAGTAAGTGTGAGGTGTTATTATGTGAAGAAATAAAGTGCAATATTAGGCAATGTATATGAGTAGTGATTCAGTTTGTGCATAGTCCTGTTGAAGTAGCCATTCCATCACTTTAGCTTTTAATCTAAATTTATTGCAATCGAGTATATTTAGTTCTTTATGAATTTTCTTGTATATTAGTGTACTTAATGTGAAGTATTGGTGTCTGGCAAAGGCGGTCTTGTGTCGTGAACCTGGGGGATTATTGGTTCGTTTGTTGGGATCAGACGGTGGGACGCTGGAGTGTCTTCTGAGAACGGATTGCAACACGAAGAGCTGACGAACTGTCAGTACCTTACAATCTGAGTATAGTTGAGTTGTTGGATAGCGATAAGGTTTTCGTAGCATCACTTTCAGTATTGCTCTCTGGGCTCTCTCCACTCTAAGAAAATTTGTTTTAGCTGCACCGCCCCATACAGTGATGCAGTACCCAAGAACGGACTGACACAGAGCATAGAATACCATTTTTAGAGTATCAGGGTTTGCAGAAACTCTAAGTGATTTGAAGGTATTTGACATGATCGGTACGCGTGAGTGTCGGACACTGGCATGAGGATGTCAGTTGTGAGCAAGTGTGCGCTATAATCGAAAGGGTGTGGTCTGGTGCGGTGCTCTGACGGATAGCGAACGGAATATATGTTGTCTTGTTACAGTTGAGGGTAAGCAGGTTTAGGTTGAGCCATTTTATTATTTCACGTAGTGCCAATTCCGCGCTGCTTTTAACACTATCCCATGTTGACCCGTCAACTATAACCACGGTGTCATCGGCATACACAAATATCCTTGAGTTGGGAAGGGACATTCTGCATAAGTCATTCACATATATTTGAAACAAAATAGGACCCAAAATGCTACCCTGGGGCACTCCGTAGGACAGGGTTTCTTCATCACTGAAGTGATCATCGATTTTGATTCTTTGGGTACGGTTGTTAAGATAATCTTTGAAGATTTGCAGAGCTATACCTCTAACACCAAGCAGCTCTAATTTGGCAATAAGTATGGGAACAGAAACTGTGTCAAATGCCTTCGAAAGATCTAGGAATATTCCCAGACATTTGGTTCTCTTATCGAGATTCCTAGCAACCAACTGTGTCAAATCAAGCACTGCATCCTCAGTCGAGACACCGGAACGGAAACCATACTGATTATCCGATATGATCCTGTATCTATCCAAAAAGTTCTTAAGCCGATTGCCAAGAATCCTTTCCAGCACTTTGGAAAGCGCAGGCAAAACCGAAATGGGCCTATAGTTGTTGACACAGCTTCTGCTCCCACCCTTGTGTATTGGGTGCACAATTGCTTTTTTAAGTGCGTCCGGGAAAACACCCGCCCGGAGACAGCTATTAAAGATGTACGTTAAAGGTTTTACCAGTGTCCGACGGCTCATTTTTAGTACAATAGGCGATATGCTATCCCAACCCAACGCACAGTCGTTACGTAACTGCGAAACAAGAGACTCCACCTCAGATTCGTCTATATCTAGCAGCACGAGGGAGTTAGATGAAGATAGTCGTTTGTCATCACAGATATTCGGCACCTTACCGTTCATATTTGCGGGACACCGACCCTCTGATAGAATATTATCAGCTAAGTTTTTTCCTACGTTACTAAAAAAATTACTAACTTCATTTATGGAAGCTTTAGGATTGTCACATATTTTCAGTAGTTCAACAGGACTGGTTTTTATTTTAGCTGTGTTTGTAATAGTTTTAATAGTGCTCCAGAGGGCTTTGGGGTTATTTTTTGCTTTCTCAATTTCACTCTTTTCGTGGGCAATTTTTAGTTTTCTAAGCAGGTCATTGCAAAAATTGCGGTAGCGTTTATAAGTTACTTTAAGAATTAAATTATGTGGTTCTTTATTTGATCGTTTATGATTTTGTCTCGATTTTGGATACACTTCAATAGGCCTGGGGTTAAAATACCTATATCTATTCCCGGCGAGTGATTTTTTCAGATTAGGAAACAGAAAGAAGTCACAAGGGGCCAAATCTGGAGAATACGGTGGATGGGGCAGCAATTCGTAGCGTAATTCGACCAATTTGGCCATGGCAGCGGCAGACGTGTGAACGGTGCGTTGTCGTGGTGAAACAGCACTTTTTTCTTCGCCAGATGGGGTCGTTTTTTCTTTAATTCGGCGTCGAATCGGCCCAATAAATCGGCATAGTAAAGCCCTGTAATTGTTTTACCCTTCTCGAGGTAATCGATGTAGATCACACCTTGTGAATCCCAGAAAACGGTGGCCATAACTTTTCCGGGCGATTTTACAGTTTTCGCCTTCTTCGGAGCACGTTCCCCGGTCTGGATCCATTGTTTTGATTGCTTCTTGGTCTCTGGTGTGTACCAGTGGATCCAGGTTTCATCGACGGTCACAAAACGACGCAAAAACTCCGCTGGATTCCGCTTAAACAGCGCCAAACACGTCTCCGATGTGGTCTCACGGTTGCGCTTGTTTTCTGGTGTGAGTAAACGCGGCACCCATCGCGCCGACAGCTTTCTCATGCCGAGTTCCTCGTGAAGAATATGATGCACTGTTCCTTCTGAAATGCCTACAGTCTCAGCTAGCTCCCGAACCTTCAATCGGCGATCTGCCAATACGAAATCATGGATTTTTTTAATGTTTTCCTCCGTAGCAGCTGTTTTCGGTGCACCTGGACGTGGTTCATCAAAAACCGACGTACGGCCACGTGCAAACCAATTCTTGACGGTGGCCATCGATGGAGAAGAGTCACCGTACACAGCATCCAAGCGCTCTTTGATTTCGATGCGCGTTTTCCCTTCCAAAAATAGGAATCGAATCACCGAACGATATTGCTCTTTTTCCATTTTTGTAAAACCGATCGACACGTTCGCTTCCATAAGTTGTCAAATTAAAACAAATGAAGGGATTGGAATGAAAATTTGAAAAAAGAATTAAAAAAGAATGTGCTACACTGTGGTAAAACTCTTTTGAAACTACAGCGCCCTCTGGCGATGAGGCTAGGTACTTATTGAATGCACCTCGTACATACATTATGGTCAGTACTATTTCCCCGTTCTTTAACGAATAATTAAAATCAGCATCCGCTGATATCAATGATAAATAACATATCAGCAACAGCGGATGTTAAAAAAAATGTGCATCAGCAACAACTGTGATTCGAACCTACGACGTACGAATCGAAGTCGAGGCCGTAACCACTGGACCACCACTGCTTTCAATTTCAGAATTATTTAAGCCACACAATTTTGATGTGAACAGCAAGTCGATGTCTCCGGAAGCTCGACTACACTTATGTATGGAAGTGAAGATTGGGAATGGCCAAAAAGACATGAAAGTAGGAGTAATGCAGTAGAAATGCGCTCCTTGCGAAGTATGTGTAAATTATAGATTGAGGAATGTGGTATTAAGACAACGTTGTGGTTTAAAAGAAGATGTCTAGTGACTAAAATTGAAAAGAGTATGCTAAGATTGTTTGGCCATGTTGAGAGGATGAATGAAAGGCGGCTAACGAAAGGTATTTACAAGGCAGACGTGAATGGAAACGCCGGGAAGGGACACCCTAGAAAGACATACATAGACCTTATAGGTGATATTCTTCAGAAAGGCCAGGTGCGCAGTACTCATAACCGGCGTGTGTGTATGACTAGATGTATGAATGCGAGAGAAGCAAAAGAACTATGTAAGGATCGTAGCAGGTGGCTTTCTATAGTTTCAGCCTACCCCCATGGGAAAAAGGCGTGAGTTTATGTATGTACAATTTTGATGCCCGCTTATAAAGTTTAGAATTTAGTGCAAATGATTGCAAGTACACACGAGTGCCAATTCAAGTCTTGCATGAACATTATTACTTCGCGACGGTCGTAAAAAAAACTGAACGAACAACACATTGCTTCGTCTCGCGCAATTCCATATGAAATTACATAATTCTGTTTTGCGATGTTTTCCAGCTTAAACTGTAGGTATAAATATCGTCCTTATGCAAATATACATGACTTACTCAACAATAACAAATACCACTCATTGTTGACACTAAATAACAAAATTGAGGAAAGTCAGGAGCATACCTTTTAGTGAGTCAGTAGTCGTAATATGAACTTTAGAAATAGACAATGACTAAAATGCATGGTTTGGCCATGTTGAGAGGATGAATGAAAGGCGACTAACGAAAAATATTTACAAGTCAGACGTGAATGGAAACGCCGGGAGGGGACGCCCGAAATTAAAACTAAGTAGTACCTAGAACTCATTTTGTCAAATAAAATTACTTTTCAAAATCAATGACGAATAACGAACAACAATAATTATTCCCGCGTTAGGCTTAGCGATTTTTATTCGCCCATTCTGCGGCCTATGGAATTGTATGAAGCTGCACGCATTGCGGTAAAAAAATCACACGAGAATAATACTACAAAAATCCGCGCAAATAAAAATCGCAGTGCGTGCTAAGCCTTAAAGTGTTCATTTGTTTTTTTTTTCAATAACCAGCTTTCTATTTTCAAGCCAGTTCGAAATATAAATAAAACCTTTGATAATTAGTTACCTCCTTGGTTGCCATGTTTCAGAGCAAAAGATCGTTCTATTTTTAAATTACACGACAGATATGATTTTACTATGTAATTTATTTGGCCGCTACACACGACAGATATGGATTTTCATACAACTTTTGCCGGCCGCTGCTCGCATGTATTTGGCCTGTACTGCAATTTCGATTTATCTCGAAGAAGGTTGTCAAAATAATGCTCTTATTTCCAAGCATGTTTGAGAAATAGTACATTACTGCAGCGGCCAGCAAAAGAGGCATTGATGGACGAACGTGTAAATGTGGGCCGAGGCGAAGCCTCGGCTTCGCCACACATACGTAAGTCCATCAATGCCTAGTTGTGGCCAAGACTTGTATAGTGCTTTTCTCAAATAATGCGCGGAAATTATTTACAAGGAAGACGTGAATGAAAACGCCGGGAGGGAACGCCCTAGTAAAACATACATAGACCTTACTGGTGATGTTCTACAGACAGGCCAGGTGCGCAGTACTCATAACCGGCGTGTGTGTATGACTGGATGTATGAATGTGAGTGAAGCAAAAGAAGTATGTAAGGATCGTAGCAGATGGCGTTCTGCAGTTTCTGCCTAACCCCATGGAAAACTGGCGTGAGTTTATGTATGTATTTATGTAAATAGGCAATCAAATTTCATTGATTACTCTAATTAGCCAGCATCATCCCATAGCTGAGCAAAGGCCTCTCCCCATGAAGTCCGGCTTTTTCGATGTTATTCTAAAATTCGATATGGATTCAGATGGCGTATATAGACATCTGCAATAGCATATGTGAAATCAAAATCAATTTTTTTATTTCACATAGGCCTACATGGGCACTTATAAAACGTCGACAAAATGCGCACGGTTCGGGTTGGTCGTTTCCTATGGAGAAGAACCGGCAAGAAACTCCATGGTTACTCTTTTAAAAATGGTTTGGTTTTTCAATATTTCCATGTTACAGCATTAGTACTTAGACATGGGGGGACAACGTAGGCTCGAATTATGACAATAAGTCGTAAAAAACTAAAAAAAAAAAAAAAAGATTATATAAAAAAGTTAACAAATGTTAACTAGCATCTAGAAGGCCTACAATGTTCACACATTCACAAAACAATCGGTAAAAGAATCTATACAAAGGTAAAAAATAATAAAAATAAGTATAACAAGACTAAATTTAACATGTTGCACAAATTTTGTTATCAGTGCTGTAACTATTGACAACGATGGCCACTAAGCTGGCTTGTACCACAAACACCAAATACTGGGTTCTCTCGGAAAAACTAACTTAAGTAGATGCATAAAGAAATTACAAATACGTTTTTAAATACAAAATCAGAAACTGAATACATGGACAAATTACTTTCTGAAAATAACGTTATTCAAATGTCATCCTTTGCGGCTCTGGCAATCTTCAAAGCGATCACTTTATTTTTCAAAATATGGGTTAGTTAAGAGTACCTAGCTAGGAATATTGATTTTTCAAAAATCCAATGATATATTTTTAGTTTTCATCAAAATCCGGCTCGTACCTATTTTGAGTGCTTTTCGCTATTCCTCATATTTTAGGATTTGACCATCCACGCCCACTTGAAAAACTCACCCTGTATTATGTACAATTCTCGACTTAAATCTTCGTTTTATTGAACTACATAGTGACATTGAAATTGTATTTGATATTATATTGCGACTGATAAAATAAAGATTTGTATTTATTCAGAAAAATACTACCGACTTCCAAATACAAAACCTACAAAGTGAAAAATAATTTTATTTTTTGAAGTCGGTGTCTTTCGTAGATACGATTTTTTTAGCGTTATGAACATCGACTTCAAAAAATAAAGTTATTTTTCACTTTGTAGTTTTGTATTTGGAAGTCGGTAGTATTTTTTTGCAAAAATGTTTTTTATTTTTCACTTTTTAGTTGTACCTACCTAATAGGCAAGTTAGTAAGGTAACTATAACGCCAGAATAAATTTCATGAAACTTGAACATAACCGGTGAAATGAGAGATCTGCATACCCCTTAAGAGCGTACTGGCGTGATGTTATGTTATGAAATGGTATAAACAATAAACATACATGCGATTGCAGAAATCCCGAGAGATTTGCCGTTATTTATTGAAGAGTTCTGTTGTATATCACCGAAGTTCTTCATCAGATCTTCACCAAATTAAAATAGGACCAATTTCGGAACATACTTTTTGAAACAAAAAAAATAATTTTCAAAATCGGTCCACAATTGACGGAGATATCGGTGAACATACAAAAAAAAAACAACATAATGTCGAACATAGAACCTCATCCTTTTTGGGGTAAAAATGTATAGTTACCTGTATCTCGTTATTGGTCAGCAGATGCCTCGAGCATGCGCCGCTGCTGTTGCTGCATGAGCTCTTTTTGGAGCATCCACATGCGGTACTTCCGTCCCGTGTGCACCTTGGGCTGGTGGAACTTGAGCCGCTTTCGCCGTCTCTGTGCCACGTACACACACATCATAAACACGGTGCCATTTCGTAAGCTTTGAAAATGTGTATTATACAACTAATATTGAAATACAATTGGCGCTAAAAAGATTTAAGTCAATATTTTTATATTTAAAATGACATTTAAATGGGTTCATGAATATAAACAACCGGCCAAGTGCGAGTCGGACTCGCGCATGAAGGGTTTCGTACCATTATCGCAAAAAAGGAATAAAATCACGTTTGTTGTATGGGAGCCGCACTTAAATATTTATTTTATTCTGTTTTTAATATTTGTTGTTATAGCAGCAACAGAAATACATCATCTGTGAAAATTTCAACTGTCTAGCTATCACGGTTCATAAGATACAGCCTGGTGACAGACATACAGACGGACAGTGGAGACTTAGTAATAGGGTCCCGTTTTTGCCGTTTTTACCCAGTGCGTGTCTGATTTCGCACATTTACCGTACCAAAGTTAAAATATGTTTTATCAATATATTGGTATATGTTAGTAAAGTATACGTAATAATAAACATTATAACTAAATTTCAACTTCGTAGGACAATGAGAAGTTAAAAAATTCTTCAGAACAAATTTGTGTGACAGACGACGGACAGACAGATAGACCGACACGTGACAGCAATAGGGCTTGGTTTGGACCCTTTACTACTTCACTTTATTGTGTTTCGTTGATTTTAAACTGATAGGGATATTTAAATGTGGTTCTACAACATGTTGGAAGGCTCCAAAAGCAAAATATAAAATCGAAAAACCAGCCAAGAGGCCACGTTTCACAGGATAATAGCTCTTTGTAACTAAAAAAAACCGGCCAATTGCGAGTCGGACTCGCGCACGTAGTAGGGTTCCGTAACATTATCAAAACAAAAACGGCAAAAAATCACGTCTGTTGTATGGGAGCCCCACTTAAATATTTATTTTGTCCTGTTTTTAGTATTTGTTGACATAGCGGCAACAGATATATATCATCTGTGAAAATTTCAACTGTCTAGCTATCATGAGATACAGCCTGGTGACAGACAGACAGACGGACCGCGGAGTCTTAGTAATAGGGTCCCGTTTTTACCCTTTGTGTACGGAACCCTAAAAAGTAAAAGATAATAACAATAATATACTGACCTTTTTCTTGGCGGCTGCGAGCTGTTCTGCGTTAGATCTTTTGTCTGGTTGGTGTCCAGGCACCCACTGCTGCCCTGGCGAATACAATAGTTATACGAGATCAAACCCAAAACCACACAGTACAGCAACTACCGCACATTTATTTTAACATTAGTCTCTGACTCTGCGTACAACACTAACTCCATTTGAAAAAACATAAGAAATTTTTACAACCATTTTTACAGTCCGTTCAACCGATTTTGAGTTCTATCCCGTTAATATAAGGAAGGCATAAAAAGCATAAACCTGTTACCAAAACTAACTGTTTAATACAGCTGCCATTTGTCATATCACCAACGAAATAGAAGTCAAAATCGGTTGAACGGGTTGTAAAATGGGATTATTTACATATCTATTGTTATCTTAAATGGAGTATAGCTTCCTTATTGCGTAAAACACTCAGAATTACTACCCATGAAAATCATGTTTGAAAAATTTTGTACTACGGTTAATAAAAAAACAACAAAACTTATCCAGTGGAACAAAATTCAAAACCGTAGTCAATGAAAAATAATTGTCATCATGAAAGGTATTGTAATTCAGAGCGAATTACTGTCATCGATGCAATCAACAATTTTTATTTTTGTTCAACAATACTTTGACTAAACTATTGTTTATAGCAATGTGTGTATTGGTATTTGCACTTAAGCATACTTACAGACATAAATCTAACTAGACGACGCGATTGTATGTACTATGCGCCAAAGCTACATCTGATCACTTTAAACACAAAATCCCGTGCACAAGATGACCACAGCTGCGTCCGCCCTTATTTCGTCGACCATAGCCAAATGACTTGTTTGATTTTATTACCGTATTGTTTAAATTACAAAAACAAGGGGCAGACAGGTACTAGAGAAACAGTCACCCGATGCTGCGATGCTATTGGTTGATGAGTATGTCAGCGTTAATTTAGCGGGCGAGCCCTGCAAGCTAAAATAGTCCTTACGGTGATCAGATATAGCTTTGGCCGATTGTACCTCGCGTGCCAAAAAACGGAGTAAAGTTACGATCAATGACCGTAATCTGAGTTTTTCATTTAGCATTATCGGCACCGGAAATCCACCGAAATCTAGAAAAATGCCTTTTCATGCCATATTGAGCTGTAAAGAATGTATAGATAAAGTTGGCCGAGGCATTGGAAATGTTTTCTTTCATTGATAAGTAAAGATTTTAAATTGTTTGTGAAAAAGTGGTACGCTTGGTTTTCATACAGATGGAGGGACTTGCGTTATTTAGTTAGATTTATGTCTGTGGGCATACTCATCAACACAAAACTATTCCTTAGCCGCCTTTCAAACCTAAGTTCTTTTCTGTTTTATACGATAGAGAACCAGGTTTACATAGGCCAGTCTAGACACAAATACATAATCATCTATAGAAAACCGCACAGATTTTTAACCCACCAATTGACGACCTAACACGGCCAGACAGTCATACAATTATTGACAACACACACTGACTACAAGACATGCACAACAATACACTACAACAATGCTCTAAGCACAAGGCATAAGCATCAATGTGTATGCCATGCAGGACATTGGTATAGTCAACTACATGTACTGGTTAGCACTTGAAAAAGCAAAAACCAACTTTACCACTAAATTACAGGGTATAAAAAGTGTCATCATATTTTAAAAACTGCTTCTATTTATGTCAATAAGCAACTTTCTCCAAGGAAGCCATAAGAAATTCCCAACAAAAATTGGATTTTCCATACAAAGTTGTCGTCAGCTGACCAAAATTTGTATGGCTGATTTTTTTGGGGTCCGATAGGTATATCAAAACGTAACTTATATAATATATGTGTTAGATATCGTATCATATCGATATCTTTATCAAAATATACATATATTTTGATACAAAAATTGTATCGAATCAAAACCTCTACTTGCATGCGAGAACGAATAAATCAAAACTTAAAACCGTAACAATGCGAAAACGTACGAACTACGAACAAAACCGAAACTTCACAAACGATACGAACCATATAAGCTAGTCGCTACCTCTCTTTCTAAGTATCATATATTATTTTATTGGTATAAAAGAGATGCAGCAAATACGAGGTAACATTAGAAATCTTTGCAACCTCTTTTTACAAACTGTTAAGGATGGCATAAAACTGTTACCAAACCTAACTGTTTAATACAGCTGCCATTTGTCTATAACTGTAAAAGTGTCAGTTTGCGTTTGCTTTAGTTCGCGTTCGTTGTTAACTTATGCAAACTGTACTACTGATATCGATATCTGAAAACCGTTTTCGTTATCGATATGAAAACTGTATATCGGTTACATAACCATTTTCGCAAAAAGCTAAAAACGCCTATATCAATTTTTGAGAATTTACTTCCTTGGGGAAAATTGCTCATATATATGGACAAAAAGAAACCTATTCTTTACATCCTGTATAAAGGCAATGTCAAATTGTTGCATGGACGTGAGGTTGACTGTACATTATGAAAGTGTCTATGAAGAATTGCCAAAAATATGGGTTGATTATGAAATTATGTTGTACAGAGTGGAATAGAGTTGGTTTGACACAAAAGCGAAAAAAAAAATCCTGTACGATCAAATCTCCCTTGTGTCTTACTTAAGAATAAGTACCATGAGATCAGCAGTGTCTTTTGGATGACATCAACCAAATCAATCTGCCTAGCCTTATCCCAACTATGTTGGGGTCGGCTTCCAGTCTAACCGGATTCAGCTGAGTACCAGTGTTTTACATGGAGCGACTGCCTATCTGACCTCCACAACCCAGTAACCGGGTAACACGGTACCCCTTGGCTAGACTGGTGTCAGATCTCAAGCTTCTGACTACTCGTAACGACTGTCATAGATATTTAAATGACAGCCGGGACCAACGGCTTAACGTGCTTTCCGAGGCACGGAGGAAACTCGGTAACCCATCCACGGACAGCTCTCGATAAGCGTTGCTTAACCTTGAAGAGCGACCGGTGCGGCTGTTATTATTTAGCCACAAGCTCCTCTTCGAGTCTTTTGGATGAGATGATGATGAAAAATAATGACAATAAATATAATTTTCTGTCTAATTCTATTACCATTTACCATCACTTGCAATAAAAATCCTTCCTTGGGGTTTAAATGAAATGTAAGTTATAAAATTATTATCACATCAACAGCGCATATTGAGTTGTATGGATAATACATAACTCTCTTTTTGGGCTTTGCTGCAGTTGGACAAAATTTTATACCTACAGCGCATAGGTACAAAAGTTAAACTTTTTCTAACTCCATGTACCATATTAACGCCGCGTAGTTAAATAGTACTATGAGTATGTTTATGTGTGCATAGCTCAGTCAAATAACGATATGTCAACAACATCAGTATAAAGATATTTGCCGCCAAATATCTCTCTGCAACTCGACATTTTAGGGTACTATATCTCGGGATATATTTTATTTGTTACGACACATATAACCGTATTTAATAGTGCGCGTCAATTTTCAAATATACTGCTTCCATATAATAAAGGTTCATACCCCTTTGTTTTAAGTTTAACGACCCAATTTCAGGGTTATTTAAATAACACTTGTACCTACACCATTCCGCTTTTATTATTTCTACTAGCTTCTACCAGCGGCTTCGCCCGCTTGAAAATCGAAAATTATCCTGAATTAACATATTCTCGGGATAAAAATCCTATGTCCTATTCCTGACACCTAATCTATTTCTGTGCATAATTTCATTAAGATCCATTCAGCTATTCTGGCATGATTAAGTAACAAACATACACACATCCACACTTTCGCATATTATACTAGCTTCTGCCAGCGGCTTCGCCTGCGTGATGTCGAAAATTATCCTGAGGATGCATATTTCCAGATAAAAAGTATCTTATGTGCTATTCCTAACTATAATCTATCTCTGTGCCAAATTTCATCCAGATCCGTTCCGCCATTGTGGCGTGATTCAGTAACAAACATACAAACACACACAAACTTTCGGTTTTATAATATTTGTAGGATATAGTAACATTGGGAAGCCCGCTATACTATTTTCAACTACTGAAAGCCAGATCAACACTGGCGATCAGAGTCCCTGTAGGGTTAGCCAGAGATACTTATACTGCACCCACATAAAAAAAAACGTAAACTCACGCCTTTTTCCCATGGGGGAAGGCAGAAACTACAGACACCACCTGCTACGATCCTCACATACTTCTGTTGCTTCACTCACGTTCATACATCTAGTCATACACGCACGCCGGCTATGAGTACTGCGCACCTGGCTTTTCAGAAGAACATCACCAATAAGGTCTATGTATGTCTTTCTGCCAGCCCTTTCTTAAACTGGCCAAACCATCTTAGCATACTCTTTAAAAATGTTGTCACTATATCTTTTAAACCACAACGTTCCACAAGCGGAAGTCATTATTGATTAATCAAAAAACATATTTCAGCTTATTTGAGTGAGCTATAGAATGCGCTAGACTAGGGAAGCTGCAGGCAGCAGACAGCAGGCAGTAGGCAGTACCAGGAGACGTGTTCTCACGTCGTGGCTGGCGTGGTTGGCGTGGCTGGCGTGGCGGCGCACGGCGGCGTGCTGGTCGTGGTGCGCGCACTCCTCGGCGCGCGTGACGCCGGCCAGGCGGTAGCGGTGCAGCTCGGCCAGGCGCACGCGCAGCTCGCGCTCGCGCCACAGCCCGGCCACGGCGCCCGCCTGCTCGCCGCGCCCGTAGAACTGCGCTGTCCAGCGGACGCGGTCCGTGAACTCTCTGTGGGTGGTCAAGTTTTTTTTTAAGTATTACTCTATACTGTCTTTAATTTCGTGGACAAAACTGACAGCTGCTAATGACATTTTTTTTTTGATTTTGCAAGCGCGGAGCATAGTGTTGTAGGTAAGGCTCAATCATAAGTGATTCATCGAATCAATGTCACATGACTTCTCAATTTAATTTTACTAATTGGTGTAAATAAATGTTTTATGAATATAAACGTAATACTTTTAAATAACAGTATTCATACACATAGTACATAAACTTTTATTGTGTTAAATATGAAATCAACAATAAAATAAATGCAATCGATAAAATAAAGTCTGACATAAATGAGTAGAAACTAAATAAGGGCCATTAAAACAAACTTAAATTTTCAAATAAATCAGCTACCTCCATTATAATTCGACTCCGACTTGGGTTTGTTTGCACTTTTTGGCCAAAATACACGTGAGAGACAATTCTTTGTGTGAATGCGGTCTAGCGGAAGGTACTCTAGAGCACTTATTTTTTTCCTGTCCTCGTTTAACTATTCCCCTTTACGACTTGCTCCCTGATAACATTTCCCGCCCAATTAACATCCCGTTTCTATTGACTTTAGTCCATACCCCCGCAGTAAAAATTCTTTATAGATTTATTAATATTAACAAAATCCAACTGTAGCTAGTATTTCTATTTATGTATTATATACTTGAAGTTTTAACATTTATTTTGTGCTGTCCTATATGTTTTAACCAAAATTGTTTTGTCCCTTTTTAGCATGGTGAACAATAGAGGTCATCGCTACAAACACTGATCAATAGTTATATGACAGTATGCATAATTTTAAACCGACTATTTTCATCTACCTTGACATTGGCAAAATCATCGAATGTTCATCAATGGAGCTATAAACATAAAAAATTGAATTGAAGGGCCATTAGTTTTATAACAAATGTAATTTTATTTGGTGTGAAATATTGCATTTTCGATCTAATACGATTTTCGATAAACTTTCGATCACTCAGGATAGTCAGGGTATGACACTTTTTTTTATAATGATAAAGTGACAACCCCCCAAATGTAAATTTAATCTACAAAACAAAAAATTACATTATAGTAGTATGGAACATTTTGCCAACTGATTGCGAACCCAGGTAGGCCGCTACTACTAACTCAATTTGGAAAAATTGTGTTTTGTAGATTCATCTGATAGTGTAAGTGCAGTGCCCTTTTGCAGAATATGAAACACTTGCTGGAGTGTCCCAAATTTCCATACACCTGCACTTTGGAAAACCTTATGCTCACCACTGGCGCCAAAATCAGTGTTAAACTGGGCCCAAGATATTTAATGAGTTTTCTATCAACTCGAGTAGAAGAAGATTATTATTATTCTAAATAATCAATCTGCCTAGCCTTTTCCCAATTATGTTTGGGTCGGCTTCAAGTCTAATCGGATTCAGCTTAGTACCAGTATTTTACATGAAGTGACTGCCTATCTGACCTCCACAACCCAGTACCTGAGTAACACGGTACCCCTTGGCTTGACTGGTATCAGATCTCAAGCTTCTGACTACTCGTAACGACTGTCAAAGATCTTCAAATGACAGCCGGGACCAACGGCTTAACGTACTTTCCGAGGCACGGAGGAAACTCGGTATGTTGAAATGGTCACCCATCCACGGACCGACCTCGTCAAGCGTTGCTTAACCTTGAAGATCAATAGCCGTGCGGCTGATATTATTTAGCCACTTTCAATAGTAAAACAAAAACGTTGACTCTCTGTCTGTTTCTCCTCTTACTTCTCCTAAATCACGCAACTGATTTTGATGCTACTGATAAATTCCAGATGAAATAACCCAATAACACTACCCAAACCGGGTATCAAACCCGGGACCTCAGCAGTAGCGCTTGCATCCACTAGACCATCGAATATCAAAGTAATACTTAATAGAATAGCAATACCACTTACTTTTTCTCTTTGGCAAGTTTCCCGAGAGTTTTCTGTTTATTTCTCTGGTTGTTGAAGAACACGGACACAAGTTGGTAGTCTCTCACTAAGCGCTTTCGTCTCGTTCTCTCTCTAAGTCGTCTTGTGTAAATGTCCACTTGTGATAACTTTAATGCTGGAAAATTTAAAATTTTGTTAAAGACTTATTTATTGCCTTAACATTTTGTGGTGCATATTCGCTATTTATAAAAATTGTTGAACTCTATTTGTCATTTGGCTGTTTTGTGCCGAATACATTTATTTTATTGTATTTTCCTTAAAAAAAATTACATCAGTCTTATACGTAAACAATGCCCCACTAAACTTTTGCATCCCAAGCAAAAAGCCGCAATTCCGCACTCGTGAAAAAAAGTTGGCCTACATTGCTGTCAGAGAAAAGAATTTTGCACAACTGTTTCTCAACTTCATATCCAAATGATACATATATGCGAAAACTTTTAGTTTGGGCCTGAGACTGGTTTCTGAATTCAGTATTTGGGGGGGTTAAGAACCCTATATTGATGCCAGTTTAACACATTATCAGGTTTATGAAGTTACAAAAACTCAACATCAAATTCTTAATTCTGAAATCGGGGATAAGTTACCATGATTTAAGTAAGTTTGAATTTAGTGAGTATTTATTTATTCAAATCTTCATGCACAAAGGTACAATCATGCCTTAGGCATTCTCTACCATTCAACCAAGGGTGGTGAAGAGATAACATGGCAGGTGCATTATTTAAATAGTGACAAGCAAAAAAGAAAACTAAATACTAATAATAATTTGTTTAAAATACACATACATATATCACAGCTACAGACTACTTTACTTACCAACATCCAACTCATCATCTTCAGGATTCAGAGATAGAGTTGATATTAACTGTTCTGCTTCATGGTCATGTTCCTGGAAAGAGTACAGGAAATATATTTTTTTTTTTATGTTGAACTTTAATGTTAAACTTTTATGAGACAATTAACCCTAAAAAGAAAATCATATTTTTATGTATGCATGCACAAATTTTGTTGTCTTATTTGGATACACGCTGACCCCTGCGGCTTCACACTCATCATCTGGCAACCTACCTATCCCTCCAACCTACCCTACCTACTTAACTACCTACCTACGAATTTGTTAAACTATTTATTTGAATAAGAATTAATACTACAATATGAATGTAACCAACTTTTGTTTCTACCAGTGATCTAATTAAATTTAGAACATAAAAGCTGCTATTGTGACAACTATGATAGTAAGATATATTCTCTAGCAGAATTTTATTGGTAATAATAAGTACTTTAATCATGTACACGCGCATGCGCACACCATAGAATAATTAGTAGAGGCAATATTTTTGCTTATAGCCTTGACACTCAAAAATAATGTAGCTTTCTACTGGTGAAAGAATTTATAAAATCCCCTACAACCTCACAAACTTTAACTCTTTATAATATTAGTACAGATTAAGGACAGAGTACAAATTCCTTGTTATTATTTTGGTGCAGCAATGGGTATAGCAAGTACTCTTTTTAGTTACTAACTCCACGATGACGGAATCTTCCGTGTCAGTATGCACTTAATCCTCATTTTAATGGTCTTGTACAAAACTAATATTGTATTAAAGAACAATTTCATCACAGCTTGCTAAATAAGTATTTAGATTAAGGATGGAGTACAAATTCCTTGTTATTATTTTGGTGCAGCAATGGGTATAGCAAGTACTCTTTTAAGTTACTAACTCCACGATGACGGAATCTTCCGTGTCAGTATGCACTTAATCCTCATTTTAATGGTCTTGTACAAAACTAATAACTACTACTAACTTTCATCACAGCTTGCTAAATAAGCATTTGCATCATTTTTCTCCTCATAATAGATTTCCTTTTTAATTGTACTAAAGTTTTAAAAGTCATTCCAAAGATAATTACGCATAATTTTGACTCTAATGGTCACTAGTATCTTAAAATTGGTAAGTCACGTTGAGGTTGTTGTCTTGCTTCTAACACAAGTTGAGGTAACAAGGATGCCCAGGGTCACCACTTAGGAGTGTCTTAAACGCAGTATGTGTGTTTTGCCATATTTAGGAAGATAGAACAATCTATATCTATACTAATATTATAAAGCGGAAAGATTTGTATGTTTGTACTTTTGTATGTAACAAATAAACTTAAAAACTGCTGGACCAATTTCAAAAATTCTTTCACTGTTAAGCTACACTATCCTGGGGTGACATAGGGTACTTTTTATCCCAGTATTCCCACGGGAACGGAAACTATGTTGGTGACACCGCTAGGCGTCTGCTAGTATTTCATAAATTCTTTCTTCAATTTTACGCAGACTATCTTTTTAGGGTTAAGGAAACTGTTAAAAGGGTTTTTTTACTAAGGCATAAGTGAGCATACGGTAGAGTGAGGATGTGTTGAAAAACACCAATCATAAATCTGATAAGACAGAGGATTTTAATCATAGCGATTAGTTCGTTCCTCCTCATCACTCGGAAATGTAGCCTTAGGAATCATCATAATCTCTGCAAATCAAATTTGGTACTAATAGAAAATTGGCCATACCCTTTCAAAATCATCCCTGTTTGGCATATATCCAAGTTGAGCGGCTTCATCTGAGGTAACTGCAAGGTGTGGTAGACGGGATACAGCACTGGGCCCCAAGGGTCCTTCATCTTTGTCTGCAGAATTTAATGTAGGGCGGCTTGAACTTTCTAAGTTGCCCCATGTTGCCCGACCAATACTACCTTCCAAGTACCTTGTGATATACTCATCTTTGGCCTCTAAAAACATAAATATTTTTTTATAGTAATTAGTTTCAACAGCAATTTTTTCGGTTGGTTTCAACAAGTTAGTTTGTGATGTCAACATACCTTCAGGTGTTCGTGTTTCTATGTGTTTGGCTATATCTTCCCAATTTCCAAATCCAAATTGTTCTATTGCATCTAGTAATCTAACTTCTTCATTTGCAGACCAACTACTTCGTCCTAAAAATATCCCAAACGCTCCAGAGTCCTGTAATACAATAAAAAATATTCTTGTACAGAAAAAAAAAAATTGGAACGAATTTACGCATAATACTTTTATGTCCGTAAAACTTACCATGTACTGATATGAGTGATCATTTTTGTGTGATCCAATTTCTGCGCCAAGAGAAAAACACTGAAATACAAACATTATTGTAAAAACTATGACCTGACAATTTGAAATTTTGCGCCAAAACTATAAACAAAAATGGCAGCGAAGCTACTTTACCTGCAAACAAATATCAAAGTCGATACATTCCGCGCATTTGACGCGTACACCATTTATTTCTTCTTGGCAATAAGTACAATTATACTTTGCGAATAAATCTGAAAATGACATGATAATAAATACAATAAAACAAATAACAAAAGTAGAACGTTGGCAGGGCTAGCTTGCTACTCACTCACCAGCCATTTTTTTTGACAACTGCTTCTCCAGTCCATGGACAATTAAATATTTTTATATTTTATTAAATGATTTGGCTACTAGGCTTTTAAGTCAATTTTTATAGGTCTTTGGGCGTTTCCGCCTGCAAAGCCAATGCGTTACCGATACGATTTCTTCAAATAATCGACTTTAATTACGAAGCAATTTATTTAACAATAAGTTTTATTTTTGCTCAATATTTTGTATTATTTTATAAACATACCCAGGCGTTTAAATTACTATGTTGTGTATTAAAAAGAACCGTTACACTTTTTATAACGTTTTCTATATAAATGAATATTCTATATCTTCTTCTCTACTTTTTTCATTATTTATTCTTACTTACATATTATAGTGTTATTAAGATCTTCAGTTTCTTCCATATTCCTGTGCACTCATAAGCAAAAATATTTTTCTTTCTTTGTTTTTTATGATATTCAAATAAAAATATTTATTTTATACTGCTATATTTACAAATACATAGTTCGATTAATTTGTAAATTTTAATTCACCGGCATATCGGTGCTAAAGAGCACGTCGCTTCATTATTGTTAGCGTCCATGAAGTTATGCATTTTATTGTCTATGGTTGGCGGTTGAATTATATACTTCATACATTGAGCTAGGAAAAATATGGAGGCGCCCTATTATTCTATACATGCATTAGCTTATACAAATATGAGTGAAATACGATACAGAATGTGAAACATCATTTTGTCTCATTTCTTCTAATGTAGTAATCGTATTTGACAAAAGAGACAACAGTATTTCAGCGTGCACCACCGTCGACCACATCATCGCTTACTATCAGGTGAGATAGTGGTCAAGCGCGAACCTATATAAGACAAAAAAAAAAGTTGTTCCTCAATAAGGCAACATTTTGTTATGACGTAGTGACAGCTGTCAGTACGTGCCATATTCGCCATATTAATTGCCGAAATTTGTGGTTGTGTTCGTGGTAGTCCTGCTGTCAAATGGTTGTTTACTTTTTGTATTATTAATGTGTGTGTGTTCCGTGATTAACACAACCATAGCATCGGCAGCCATTTTAAGTGCCATTTTAAGGTTTAGGTAGGCACGTTTTTTTGTAGGTATTTCGAGTCCATACTATTTAATAGGTCTATGACTTCATAGGCGTGCTTATGTCAAATTAATACATTCTCAGCTCCAATCGCGCTCGTTTCAATGATTCCATATATTGCCAATAAAATTTAAAAAAAAACCGGCCAAGTGCATGTCGGACATCGCACATTTTGAGGTTCCGTACCAAATGTAGTAACCGTACCATAACTTGTCAGTTGAGCTTTATTATTTGATCTATAAGCTCGAATGACAAGCTAATGCGTAATTTCGTTGTACGTGGTGAGTGCGTGTAATTGTACGGCAAGACATAGTTTGAACCTTAGATGAAGATAGGTTCTTGAACCGACATCATTTTGTTGTTTGCAACGTTCCATCTTGACTTTTTATTTGTTCTGAGGCCCTATAAGGTAACAAAAAAGTATTATATAAATATTTGAAAGTTAAGAGCGTCAAAAGTGTCATCAACACAAATTTTAACGCATCTTTGGGCGGAAATAAATACCTTAAAAAAATCAATCTGCCTAGCCTTTTCCCAATTCAGCTGAGTACCAGTGTTTTACGTGGAGCGACTGCCTGTCTAACCTCCACAACCCAATAACTGGCTGGGTTGGGGTGGGAAATAAATACCATATGAAGAAGGAAAATTGCAAAACGGCCTCCATACTCCTGTATAAAGTAATTCTAAAATGCAAATAATTTTATTTTGAAAATATACATTTAGTCGTTTTTTCATGATATCTAGACTCCCAAAGGACTGTTTAAAAAATGAGCGCGCGAATTTATCATCCATTTCGATACAAAGAACAATGGCGAAATCTTAGCTGACTTAAATTTGAGCGTCTGAAAGTGAGTTATATACGAAAGACATTCTATTAATTGTCTTAGTTTTTTAAATTATAATTGGGCTGGTTCAAAACGGATAAAAAAAACATAATAAATAAAAAGTTATTTGATTTTTTAGTTAATTTCTTTAGCTTAGTGTTGCCATTATATATTTGGCTCAGTTTTCCTTTGACTGACGTCGAGTTAGGGGTTGATATTTTTTGTAACAGAATGGTTACATTATTATTAGCAGATGCGTAACGTTTCAATACACGACGACGCGCAGTTTTTGAGAAAAAAATATTGAAAATTAATAATTTTTGCAATATTTATGTCAATTTCTACAAAAAGTACTCTGTGATACCACAGATTATATAGAATTCCGGCCATCGAACATTTTGTTTTACCTACGGTTAAGTTGTCATGCGTTCGGTAACATTTTATTTTGAATAAATTTAGTATTTAATTTTTGTTTTGATCCTTATTCAATATTTAATAATAAATATTCTACAAATATATGTTATTGTAAGTTTTTTTAATGTTGTGGTACAAATTAACAAGTTATGTTTTTTTGCCTGATAAAAAACAACTGGCTCCCAGGGTATCAAGAACCTAGCTGACAGACAGGAGCGAGCGCAGTATAGCGCAAGCGACGACATTTTTGACAGAAAACGAGAGACAATAAAAAATGAGAGCGCAGCGAGGAGCCAGAACTAAAAACATATAATCATTCTTCCTTCCTCTCCCCCCAATCCCTTCCCCCCCTCTATTCGACGTCAGTCAAAGTCTCACCATATATTTTTCTGCTAAGTGACAAATCGAACTATATTAAGTAATAAGTTGGTATCAGAGCGTAATGTTTGGCCCGAAGTGAAGAAAGACTGCAGAGAATGGACGCAAAGTTGTTTGCCATGCCAGCGTGCGAAAATCACTCGCCATGTCTCCGCACCCCTGGGCAACTTCAAACTACCACGATCGCGGTTTATGCACATCCATAAAGATATGATTGGTCCACTGCCCATCTCTCACGGATTCCGGTATTGCCTCACCTCTGTAGATCGCTTCACGCGATGTCCTGAGGCAATACCAATCAAGGATATCACAGCCGAAACAGTGGCCAACGCCCTTCTATATGGATGGATTGCACGCTTCGGCTGCCCTACAAAAATAATGACGGATCGTGGCAGACAATTTGAGTCAGCCCCCTTCAAACACCTGTCGGACATAGCTGGATTCAAGCACCGGCAGACAACCGCTTACCACCCTGCCTGTAATGGTATGGTTGAGCGGTTCCATAGACAGCTGAAAACGGCTATTACATGCTACGGGAATCAAAATTGGATAGAATCACTACAGCTATTTCTGTTGGGCATCGGAAGTGCACACAAGGATGATATACAGGCAACTCCAGCAGAGTTAGTGTATGGAGAAGCATTACGTCTGCTAGGTGATTTTATCGAACCAGAAGCGGTCAACAACACAGACGTGACCGACTATATATCTAGGTTACGCATGTTCGCTAGAAACATGCAGCCATCATCAGCATCGCGTCATTCCAATAGTCGGGCCATATTTGTGTTTAAGGACCTACACACCGCATCGCATGTATTCCTAAGGGATAACGCTTAATCTATAATTCCCATCGGCCACCGGGGTGGCCAATTGAGGGTGGCCGATGGGAATAACCATTATACAGGACCACATGTAGTACTAGAGAGAGGTGACAAAGTTATTATGTGTGTTTTTCATTTTGTGTTTTTATTTTTACTTTGTTTTTTTTTTTAAATTTAGATTAAATTATATATTAATATTTTAAATAATTTAGTGTTTCTGACCATATGGTGTAAGCTGCGTATACCTGTAATAGGCATGCATACCAGCACCTTTATTTTTCTTTGTTTACTACAAACTGTTTTGTATGTAATGCTGTTGGTGTACCTTATAATAAATAAATAAATAAATAAATAAAGTATTCAAACTCCTTTTTAACGGTAAATCCGTCTAGGTATCGGTAGACCGACTAAAACCGGCCTACATACTTCAGGACTCACAAACGACAATAGCACACAACACACACACCCATAACGAACCGGGACAAAAACAGACTTCACAGGATACAACAGTCGCAAACCCGACGCCGGCAAACGAATACGACAACATCAAAAGAACACGGTCAGGCCGTAGGGTGCGTTACCCTGACTACTATCGCCCCAGACGGTCTCAAGGGGAGGGGGTGGTGTAGCGTCATTTGTTTTATATAAATTGTTTACAAACCAACGGACAAACCGATTTGCTTATTTGTATGTAAATATGCCATTACCTCTCGTTGAAAAAAGCAGTTTTTGACTGAGTCACTTCTGTCATCCGGAAAGAGAATAGAGTAATATTCTGTACTGATATCTGAATTTTATTGCTTTACTGGAGTAAATGAGTTAACAATACAGGTTAAGTGTAGATGTTTCTTGCAGGTAGGTAAGAATATTGAAGTGTAGTAGAAATAAATGAGATCCGGCTACCCCAAAAATCACCGACGACTGGACCTGGCAACGTACAACACGCGCACACTTCGGACCGACGAGAAGGTCACCGAACTTGAGGAGGAATTGAGCAGGTTGCGATGGAGTATTATAGGGTTATCTGAAGTCCGAAGAGAGGGGGAGGACTCGATAATCCTCAAATCCGGTAACCTGCTCTATTTCCGAGAGGGTGACCGGCAGTCCCAGGGTGGTGTCGGGTTTATCGTCCACAAGTCCCTTGTGAACAACGTGGTGAAGATCGAGAGTGTGTCGACCAGGGTGGCGTACCTTATACTCAGAATATCCTCAAGATATTCGCTGAAGGTCATACAGGTCTACGCCCCAACCTCGGCACACCCCGACGATGGGGTAGAGACCATGTATGAGGATATCTCCAGAGCCATGCATGGTTTCAAAACTCACTTCACCGTTGTCATGGGGGACTTCAACGCGAAACTGGGCAAACGAGACGAGGATGAGCTGCAAGTGGGGCAATTTGGAGTTGGACAACGGAACCACCGGGGTCACCTACTGGCCAGTTTTATGGAGAAGGAGGGCCTCTATATGATGAACTCCTTCTTCAAAAAGCGTGAACACAGGAGGTGGACCTGGCAGAGCCCCGATGGTGCAACAAGAAATGAGATCGACTTCATCATGTCAACCAAGAAGCAAATTAAAACGCGTTCAATGATGTCTCTGTGATCAATTCGGTAAAAACCGGGAGCGATCACCGCATGGTAAGAGGCACATTGAACATTAATATTAAGCTTGAAAGGTCTCGACTGATGAAGTCCACGCTCCGGCCAGCACAGATCCAGGTCCAAAACCCCGAGAGCTTTCAGCTCGAAATCCAGAATCGTTTCGAGTGCCTAGGGAGCTCCGTGGATGAATATAGCAACGGGTTCGTGGAAGCTGTCCATACGGTCGGGTCTAAGTTTTTCAAGACCCGTCGTATAGATAGAAACAAAAAGCTCTCTGATCATACCCTCAAGCTTATGAAGGAGAGGCGTGAGATGATCCTGCAGTCTTCAGATGAGGCGTGCAAATACCGGCAGCTCAATAGACAGATCTCTAAATCCTTGAAAAGAGACCTCCGCCGCTTCAATACCGAGCGTATTAAAGACGCGATCGAGCGAAATAAAGGCTCCAAGGTATTTTCAAGGGATCTGGCTATTGGGCAGAGCCAACTCACGAAACTGAAGACCGACGATGGCAGGATCGTATCCGCCAAACCGGAGCTTCTCAGGGAGATCGAGACATTCTATGGGCAGTTGTACACATCGATCAGCAAGCCCGTTGCGAGTCTAGCAAACGACCCAAGAGCTAGATTGACCCGACACTATACCGAAGATATCCCGGACGTCAGCCTGTACGAGATTAGGATGGCTCTGAAACAGCTCAAAAACAACAAGGCGCCGGGTGATGACGGAATTACGGCCGAACTCCTGAAGGCGGGTGGAAAACCGGTCCTTAAGGCCCTTCAGAAGCTGTTTGATTCCGTCATACTCGAGGGCAAAACGCCACAGGCATGGTGCGGGGGTGTGGTGGTACTCTTCTTCAAGAAGGGCGACAATGCCCGGTTGAAGAACTATAGGCCCATCTCACTTCTTAGCCATGTCTACAAGTTGTTTTCAAGAGTCATCACGAATCGTCTCGCGCGCAGGTTAGACGATTTCCAGCCCCCCGAACAAGCCGGATTCCGAAAAGGCTTTAGCACCGTAGACCACATACATACGCTGCGGCAGGTTATACAGAAGACCGAAGAGTATAACCTGCCTCTCTGTTTAGCGTTTGTGGACTACGAGAAAGCCTTCGATTCGATAGAGACTTGGGCTGTACTGCAGTCTCTCCAACGGTGCCAGATCGACTACCGGTACATTGAGGTGTTGAAGTGTTTGTACAAAAACGCCACCATGTCAGTCCGTCTTCAGGATCAGACCTCGAAACCAATCCTTCTCCAGCGCGGCGTGAGACAGGGAGACGTCATTTCGCCGAAACTGTTCACTGCTGCGCTGGAGGATGTCTTCAAGGTTCTGGACTGGAGGGGGCTGGGCATCAACGTTAATGGCGAGTACATTACTCACCTTCGGTTTGCCGACGACATAGTGGTCATGGCTGAGACCATGGAGAGCCTCAGTAAAATGCTCGATGACCTCAGTAGAGCTTCCGAAAGAGTGGGTCTTAAAATGAACATGGACAAAACCAAGATCATGGTGAATGCCCATGTAACACCCACTCCTATCAAGGTCGGAGACTCTACTCTCGAAGTTGTAGACGATTATGTCTACCTGGGAGAAACGGTCCAGTTGGGTAGGTCCATTTTCGAGAAAGAGGTCAACCGTCGAATCCGACTCGGCTGGGTGGCGTTCGGGAAGTTGCGTGGTATCTTCTCGTCCAATTTACCGCAGTGTCTCAAGACAAAAGTCTATGACCAGTGTGTGTTGCCAGTGATCACCTATGGGACCGAGACGTGGTCGCTCACAATGGGCCTTATCAGAAAGCTCAAAGTCACCCAAAGGGCAATGGAGAGGGCTATGCTCGGAATTTCCTTGCGTGATCACGTCAGAAATGATGATATCCGCAGGAGAACCAAAGTTACCGACATAGCCCGAAGAATTGCCAAACTTAAGTGGCAGTGGGCAGGGCACATTGCTCGCAGAACGGATGGCCGATGGGGCCGAAAAGTTCTGGAATGGCGACCGCGAACCGGAAGACGATACGTTGGAAGGCCTCCCACTAGGTGGACTGATGACCTGGTTAAGGTTGCGGGAAGGCGCTGGATGCTAGACGCACGGGATCGGTCAATGTGGCGACGCCTGGGGGAGGCCTATGTCCAGCAGTGGACGTCTTTCGTCTGAAATGATGATGATGAGAAATAAATGAATTACTTTCAATTAATGATTGGCAAAAAAACTAGTATCCAAGTCTACTCTAAAAAGAATATAGCTTGGTTGTTGAAGACGACCTTTTGATATCCGTCAAAGGCGGTTAGTTTAGATAAATATACTCTTTCCAAAGAGTATATTATACATTTCATGCTGAAATAACTAGAGGGAAATGCCAATGCGAAACTCTCCTTTTACTTCCAAGAAATTAAATAATGTTACCTATTAAACACATTATATTAAAAGTTACCAAGACATAACCTGCAAAAGTTTGACTAAATATCTATTATTCTCGACATTCTCGAACAAAAATTCTTGCACAAACTAATTTAGAACATCATCCTGAGTTAAACCAGATATATTTCATTTAATGACGAAGGAATTTAATCTCAGCTAAAACAATGTACACCGGGGCACCTGCCATTGTTCTTTGCAAAAGTGCTAATTCGTACGCGAATAGCTTCTTACTGCCCATCATAGCATCTATCTCTTTCGTACGTGTTGTCGGATGAGATAGCATGCATTTTAACCTCGCGCACAAAATAGTTCATGCCGTCGACTAGGGGAACCTTAAAATAATTTTGTTTTTGAACCGAAAACTTATCAAATCTATGTTTTAACCACTATCATGTGCGGTTTTTCTGATAGAAAAAAATATCTAGGATACATACATAAACTCACGCTTTTTCCCAAGGGGGTAGACAGAAACTACAGAATTATCTAGGATGGCCTTACAAAAACAAAAAAAAAATGCACCATTATTTTCTACATATTTATTTTAAATCCAGATTTTTTATGGTATTTTATTTTTGTACATTGAATCAACTTAATTTTTTTTTATAGCAAATCATACACCCTAATGTTAATTGATATATTTTAAAACAACAATAAATAGCTTTAAAATAAAACCAACGATTTTTTTCCATGATTTGGATTTGCCTCCTAATGGAATCTTTAGGCATTGCATTGAATTTGACACTTGATTGACGTTCACAACAATAAATCAAACCAGAGCAATTTTGTCAAAATCAATATTATCTGTGGGTTGCAATTTGTTTTTTTTTTAAATATAACTACTTGGTGCTGTAAAAAAATATTTAAAGAACAATGGCGAAATCTTAGATATTTACACTGACCTCTATTATACAAGTACGCTGGACTAAACATACTTTATGAAATGACAGTTGATTTTTGTGCTGATTTAAAGCGCCCCGCTCGAGGTTCTCAGGAACTAAAATTGACACATTTAGAGATAGGTTAATAATGATATTGGTGTTGGTATAATATTGGTGATGAATGTTATATGAATGCCTAATCATCAGTAATAATATGTTAAATTCAAAAGCAATACTAAATTCTGGAATCATCATCATGATCATCCACAGCCCGAATTCGCCCACTGCTGAGCACAGGCCTCTCTCTTGTACCAATCACCACGTTCCTGGGATGAGCATGTACCAATCACCATGAGCCTGGAATTAATTCTGGAATAATATCATGATAATTATAATTTTATTAAAAAAAAATTTGAAGTCAAACAATTTAATATCTGCATCTGAAACAGAGTTGAAAACTGATATAAAGTCTTCACCTCGCTGTAATGCGATGTCACTCTTATTTGCACCTTAACACTACAGAGACAGGATCTCAGCGATGAGAGCGAGAATTACGTCCGTTGTAAATTATAATCCATCTCATTAATTATTATTATTGTAAAAATGATTGATGATTCCCTTCATGAATCCGATGGATGCAACCGAGTGAATCCGAACGATTGTAAGTATTAACTAACTAGTGTACTTGAGCAAGGAGATACTTGCTCAAATATACTAGTTTTAAGGATAAGTTGTTAGCCTATCCCCATATTTAAATCTCACTGATCTGACAGTAATGCGCTAGAACTTTACTAGCACGCTATCCACTAGTTTATAGCTTGCAATCTGACTGAAAATATTTTTCAGTTAATCTCTAAAGCAATTGTTCTATTACTTAAAAATGAATCATAATAAAAATAACTGGGATTTTTTTTTCTCTTACGTATTAAATTATTCTCACGATCGTTAAAGCCCATAAAAGTATTTTTTTACCGAAGGCTGTGTCCCATCTCTAATATTAGTTCCATGGACTCTCACGTTAAGTCACGTTGCTATCAGCGCCAAAATGGAGAAAATCAATTGTCTTCATTTTGTCATCAATAATATGAAGTCCAGCGTACTTGTATGATAGCGGTCAGTGGATATTTATAACTTTTTTTTTTCTAATATTAGTTCCATGGACTCTCACGTTAAGTCACGTTGCTATCAGCGCCAAAATGGAGAAAATCAATTGTCTTCATTTAGTCATCAATAATATGAAGTCCAGCGTACTTGTATGATAGAGGTCAGTGAATATTTATAACTTAAATTTGAGCGTCTGAAAGTGAGTTTTAAACGAAAGGAATTCCATAATTTGTATACGTTATTTTAAAGTATAACATTAACTGGTCCACCACGGATAAAAACAAAACATTATAAATGAAAGTTAATGGAAACATACTATTAAAACCCAACGCAACGCCTTCTGTCGCATTGAAGTACTAATCAACCAAAAAAAAATATTTAGTATCAGAAACAAATAGTTAACACGCCATGTGATCACACGCATTCCCACGCGGTAACGCCCAGTCGGTCTGGATCAGCGTGTTGCCGGGAGAGGGAGCACACACGCCACCCGACGCTTCGCACACAGTGTGTTTTTAGTTAACACCCGACGCCACGCGTCAGTCAGTCGAGAGCATGCCGGCAAAATGAGATGTTTTGTATGTTTTTATTTAAAATGTCGGATGAACAATTTCAAGTTTCACCAGCACGGCCATTTTTAGGGTACAAACTCGGTGAGGGTAATTGTTATTTTTATGCTATAATAGTTTTTTTTTACTTATTTGAGTCAAATTTTAGCAACCTTTTTTTTTACCAATGCAATATGTGGAATAATTTTAGTTCGCACATTTTCATTTAACGGTTGCGACCAAGGTGGCTGGCGGCAACAGTGCTGACGCAAGTTGCGTCCCATATTAAGCACTTGCCGTTTTTCCAAGGTAATATATATATATTATAATATATATAACTTAAAAAACTTCGTTCCATCCGGGTGTCCCTTGACACCTCTCAAGTTTTTTTTTTCTGGTAAAGTGCCAGATGCAGTTTTGGGTGTTTTTTTAATCATTCACAGGCAACATTTAAGAATACCTTTATTGGGTGTCGGATAATAAGTATGTTTTAGTTAGTTCTTTCGTAGTAGTCATAGAGTAAAGTAATGGTAGTAGAAGATAAACAAATATTATTTACGTCTGCCCAATTTCTTAACTTTCTTCTATATTTTTTAACCGACTTTCCAATAAGGAGGAGGTTCTATTGTTTGTAGGTGGGTATTTTAATACTTATTTTCCTAATGAAGGTTTGTTCACCGATTGGACCGATTTTGAAAATTCTAATTTTCTCTGCAAGAAGTCGGTGTTGCCAACGTGTTCGTAGTCGCAGCGGAAAAATGTCTTATTTCTTAATTTCAGTTTAGGAGATATTTTTGTGTCTCTCACATAAGGTGCACCTCAGCAACATCTGAGGTCTGCACTCGAACCTTGTCGTAGTCCATCACCATCTTGATACTGAGAAACCAGCACTTTTGTTCCTTACGGAGACGACACTTTAAGAGGAGATGCATGTTATCAATCATTATTTCTCATTTTTATGGTTTTGTTGGAAAGAGATTAGAAAAATTTTGGAATCAATATACGTAGAAATTTAATGTATTTTTATTAGTTGATTTTTCTTTTTAACTAACGAGTAGATGGCTCCTAAAAACTGCACGAAAAACGGCTAGCGCGGCGTTTTTCTTGAGGCAGCGCCTAAATAAAGAAAACAAAATTTATTTTACTTTACTATTATTTCAACTATTATTTTAACTACTATTTTAAGTATTATTTATACATTATGGAAAAAAAGTGTGAATTTTAATGAAGCTTGTTAGGTATAAAGCTATGTAGGTACCACTTCTGTAGTCAGTCAGCAGTTTAGTCTATATAAGTGAAAAGTTGTTGCAGAACGTTGAACGAAACGCGTAAGCGCCATGAAAATCAAGGCGTTTCCGTCTTTTTGATCGTGAGAAAATTACACCTTAGAAGCAATCTAGCGCTGCGTGTTTATACTGTGTTGTTAGACGACTAATTATTATTTCAGCGCTGCAGCGAACATTAGTTTAAACTCCAAAATGGAGCATGTCCTTTGCTTATGATAGCTTCTCCTCTAGTACGTAGTACATATTATCTCAATGTGTAAAAAAGTTAATTGTTTGTTTACGCTAGGGCTTGACAAAGCGGTGACGTCATGAGTATCGATAAAACCTTAATCGTTTTTTAGTGACATCATGACATGAATAAAAACTTATTTAGTCAAGTTTTGTTAAAATAGATTTAAGTTAGGATTGAGAAGATGTGACTGTACTTTAAGTTGCGTGTTTATTATAACTATTAGCCTTCAAAATGATTCGGAAAATTTTGATGCTTTGATTAGGTTTAGAATTGTCATTATATTGTTTGCATTTATTAGTTTTACAGTGTCTAGAATACATCAGTGCTCTGGAAATCAGCTAATTTTTCTGTTGTGTAAATAATAATCTGTATATATAAAAGAAAATGAAATTGGTTTTGGCAATGACGTGGTATTTGATCATACTACTAGTTTGTCGCAACTATGTTACGTCGTTACGTATGTGTCTGGGTAAGTACTAAAAAAGATTATATAAAGTGTTAAATATGAGGACTGTGTACATAGTTTATTATCAAACCCAACAACGCCAACCATGTCGTCAATTTTAAATACCTGACACTGCGGCATTTTGTAGTTAGTATTTCAAATACTTTTGGCTTCAAAATACATTTAGCGATCTTATTAATAGGTGCGTTGTGCAGAAAATAGCGGTCGATAGCTTTCGTAAGCAAAACGGCGACCGCGTACGTCAAATTGTCAAGTACCTTGTCAATTGTCATTTTGATACAAAACGGTTATTTTCACGAAACTTCTGTGAACTAGATAAGTTTATTAGTACGAATGTCACGATGGATGATCGACTTTTCTTTTGTAATTTATATTTCAAATACATGACTTACGAATATTTTGTATTTTAAATACATGCGAGATAGTATTTTGTGATTTGTGTATTTTGCCCAGCTCTGATTACAGTTCAATATATCCAAGAAACCTCTAATCGTGTTTCTTATTGTGTTCACCAAGTATCGATATCGATACTGAACATGGACTTTTTAACAACTTTTTTTTTTACATGGACTGTTCCTTCACACATAGATTTTATTTTTTTGTTTACGCTTTTCATCTGACTCTGTATCTTGTACATACTATATCTATGGACAAAGCAGCTTATGTTTGGAGTTAACATTTATGTCACTGTGATTGGAGATATTCAATAACTTTTCTTGTAAACAAAAGGAATTGAATAATTAAATAATATACTTTGTCGTTTCTTTGTTTTCAGGTAGGATAGTGTTATTTCCCCCCCGGTAGGTTACCGCATTGTCGAGGCGGGGGGGCTTAGTAACCGTGGCTTGGTCACTCACGGCGAAGCGAAATGGAACCCGAGGAGGGGCCGCTCGTCAGGGTTTTTGCCGATTAAGCCAACGACGTAGCGGCCAACTATAAGTATGGCTACTATTTAGTAGCGGCACCGCACCGCTTGGTAACAGGCGATATCGCAACTGAGGCGGGCCGCGATATCTTATGTAGATTCCTAAGTCCCATACGATGTCACGGCTGAGGGTTGGAGGCCGCGGCCCTACCTTCCGCGGACGCTGTGGGGCCGCATCCCCTGCGTCCGGAGTGTCGGTATTGCGTTGGCCGCTGTCCCTATCCCCTGCGGCCGGAGTGTCGGTATTGCGTTGGCCGCTGTCCCTATCCCCTGCGGCCGAAAAATGGTAGGTGGCGGGGCCATTGACCTTGACCCGTCACAGGGGGACCAAGGGGGCATACACGGGGTCGTCTGGCGCCCATGTTCTGATTTGGTCTCTGGGGTGGTCACGGTGTACAGTGTGTTCTGGTGCGCTGGTGATGGGGGGTACTCTCCCGAGGAGGGTCCGGTGACGGACAGCCGCGCGGCCGCGGCGTGTTCGCGGTGAGTGCTGGCGGCACAGGAGGACACCGTGGAGTTTTAGTGGGTTAGAGTCCCACATAACTTCACTATCTCCCCGTGGTAGTGCAGTATGCATGAGAATACCTCAACGAAAAAAAAAAAAAAGATATAAGTTTAATGTGTAATATATAGTAGATACAGTGTGTTTGTAAGTACTAAAATAATAACTTTGTTTTCAGAGCAACGCAATCGTTTATTTGAACTTCAATTCCTAATAAGTTTGGAGATATTGTCTTATATATTTTTAAACAACTGTTATTATTAAAACTTCTTTGACATAAAACATCTCATACGAATATGGTTTCGTAAATTTCCCTTTACATTAAAACTACGCTGATACACATTACTTAAGAAACATTTCTCACTGGTGTGTGTGTACAGGAATATGTTTTGTTGAATTACCCTTACCTTTAATACTCTTGATTCACTTTACATTTGAAAAGTTTCCACCGGGGTGTATACGAATATGTCTTTTTAAACTACTCTTATGATAAAAACTATGCTGACAGACTTCACATTTGAAAGGTTTCTCACCGGTGTGCTTACGAATATGTTGCGTTAAACTGTTCTTTTGAGTAAAACCAAGCAGACATATTTCACATTTGTAAGGTTTCTCACCGGTGTGTATACGAATATGTCTTTTTAAACTACTGTTTTCAATAAAACTACTCTGACAGACTTCACATTTGAAAGGTTTCTCACCGATGTGCATACGCATATTATGGTAATGTAAACTACCCTTATTATTAAAACTTAAATGACACAATCCACATTTAAATGGCTTTAGGCCGGTGTGCTGCGGTATAACTGCTGTAACATGCGTGTCTGATTCTTCGTTTTGCTTTTCTGTTCGTCTTGCATCTTCTAGTTTTGATCTTTGAATGTGTAGATTTTGTATGTTTTCCACGGGCGCCTCTGTAATCATAAAAAAATGTAATTAAATGGTATTTTTTTTAATATTCTTTTCAGCAAACAAAATACGCAAATTAAAAAAAAACATATTTGTTTATTACTTAATTAGCAGAATATTCCTAGTGTGGGGCAAAGTTTAAAAAAAAAAAAAAATTAAACAGAAACAGAAATAAATCGAAAATATTATTTGTAAGCGGTGCCGCTCATTTAGTATAAATATTCTTACGAGGGTGAATCAATAAGTTCTTGGCTTCAATATAAAAAATGCAAAAATTTCAACAAAAATATTTTACTTTTCTACATAATCTCCTTTCCTTCTAATGCAATGCATTTAGAATAACGCGTTTCTAATTTTTTTATGCCCGCCTTCCACTGCGAGCGGAACGGGCTCCTTACGGAGTCCGTTCTCGCAATGGCGAACTGCATACGAGTGCTTCGACTAAACAAGAGTGAGCGGAGCGGACTAAACGAATTCAAAGAGTCACGGAAATTTTCGCAGAGTCAAGGGGATTGAGCGAGTTAAAATGGGTAGTCTTAACGGACTCGCACGCTCCGCGTAGTCCGCTGGCAGTGGAAGGCAAAAGCTGAAACTGTTTCTTAGTGGAAGTGCACAACTATTTTAATCCGGTCCGCTCAGTTCGTTGACTCCGTTTCCGCTCATTACCCTTTTTTAGTGGCAGGCGGGCATTATGCCTTGTGAAAAAAATTATTCTTCTTGAATTTTGGTTTTAACTCCATAATCGTCATTAGTGACCCCGAACATGAAAACAACACCCATTTGGGACTGGGGACTTCATCACCCCAGCCGCATCCAAAAACCGACCTTAGTAAGTGTAAGCTTTACCTGGTGCCTTCACAACCCCGGCCGGCTAGGGGAAAACACTGACTCATCCAAAAACCGACCTTGGCAAGTATTGCTTCACATCAATACCACAGGCCGTCGCGAATTCGGGTTGTGGTCGGTCGCATCTGTTGGCGCTCAGAACACGTTCTGCATGGCTTTTCTGCTCGGCCAGAACTCGTTATGGTCGAATATTGTGAAAGCCACAACACGAATTGGCGTTGTGGCCTGTTGCACTTTACCAGAACGCATTGTGAACGGTTTACAAGGGGCCACAACAAGAAATACGCGTTGTGTGTGGCCGATTGTGAGTAAGAAGTCACACGCGTTGTGAGCAATTTTTTTGGTCAATGAGCGTTTTCGATCTTTGAGCCTAACATATATATAAGAACGAGTAATTAGTCCAGAAGCGAGCGAAGCGAGCTCGGTAACATTATACTCAGGTACAGTATACAACATATTCGCGAGCTGGCTGACGAAAACTATAAATATCCTCCGACGGCACAGCATGATTTTCTTCTTGTTTACATCTTTGCAGTCGGGTTTTTTGATTTATATAAACTTTTTTTTATTTACAAGTTTTTAGTTATACTTTTTTTTGGAATGACTTTTAAAAATATAGGTGTTAAATATGTTTGTAATCACCTCTGAATACCCTTCATTTTGATACCCCACTTTCACCCCAGATTTCGAAGAAAGAAAAATTGCAAGCCCTACAATATGGCGCCTAAAATCCGCCATGTTGCTTTTTTTTGAACGGCACTAATCACATAGAAAATAAAACTACGGCACTAATCTAAGAACACTTGGGCGGCCAAGACCTATCTAACGATGTCTTAATTATTAAAATTAAAAGTATTTTGAAAGATACGAGGTAATAAAGAATATTACATACATACATATAAGATACGCGCGAAAAACATATAACCTTTTCCTCGCATTCGGGTAAAAAGACGTCTTTTCTGTTAGTTGTTTTTGGTAAGGGCGTGTTGTCAAACCAGTCGGACTGTTCGCTTACTTAATGATTAACTAATACTTAAGTTTCGAGTCACTAGCTCTACCTTTATTCCCCATTACTTCTTGTTTTTCTTCCTTTTTCGTAGCAAACACTATTAAAGGCACAGCATCTTCTGAATCGAATGGTGTGTTGGTATGTATTCTATATCTGAATACCTATATTCTAGATTTTCCAGTTCTTGTTCTGTAAATAAACAGAAACAGTCAAGAATGCATCGTTCTTTCTCAAGATAGTTGGAAGTCTTAGGGTTTTTGGTTCCCAATAAATAAAATAAAGACCGGATGGAAAATGAAACTGAATTTCGTAACACTAAGCAGCTTTAATCAGAATTTTTGCAAATACTACATTGTCTTAGGATAATAGCGAACAATGATGTTGAATACATTCGAATCCCGCATCATTTTTGCGGGTTATGTAATGCAAATCCCGCGGATCGCCACGGGATTGATGCAAGGCTGCGGGATTGGATTCCCTAATACAAACGTTTATGGCAGACGCGTTGATTCATTAACAGTTACCTACGTTCAAGCCATGTTCTGCCCAACCTGAGTTGACTAGGCATGAATTGACTCTTCAACCAGCCGATCAGTAATATCATCAGTATTATATAAACCCTAGGTTTTAACTCAGTTCGAGCTTGGGTTCATGTAGGTGTATAAGAATTTAAAGCATTAATAGCTAATTAGTTAATAATTCCTGAAACATCCAGCTATAACAGACGCACTATAGGCACAAGTGCACTATAGGGGTTTATTTTTTTCCAATTTATAATGTAAATGAAACCCATTTACAAATTTCATAAACTATCTTTCATTTGATTTGTCAGATGAAATTAATTAAAATGATAGGTTGAGGAATGAGACAACGTTGTGGTCTAAAAGAACATGTAGTGACTAAAATTGAAAAGAGTATGTTAAGATGGTTTGGACATGTTGAGAGGACGAATGAAAGGCGACTAACCAAATGTATTTACAAGGCAGACATGAATGGAAACGCCGGGAGGGGACGCCCTAGAAAGACATACATAGACCTTATAGGTCATGTTCTGCAAAAAGGCCAGCTGCGCAGTACTCATAACCGGCGTATGTGTATGACTAGATGAATGAATGTGAGTGAAGCAAAAGAAGTATGTAAGGATCGTAACAGGTGGCGTTCTTTAGTTTCTGCCTACCCCCATGGGAAAAAGGCGTGAGTTTATGTATGTATGTATGTATTTGTCCCCCAAAAGTAGCCCATATTCATAATTTATTTATACATGTTTGGAGAGTTCTTATGAGTATCAAATCCCAACTAAATCAAATCAACTACATTTTAAATTGGTATGACAGAAAGATAGAGATACACAAGTGATCCTATTTGAATTCCGTTTTTCATTAGGACATACAGAACCTTAAAAACCGACCAAGTGCGAGTCGGACTCGAGCTCGAAGGGTTCCGTACCAATATCGCAAAAAACGGCAAAAACCTAGGGATCATTTAAGCGCGCAAGCCCCATCACGGCGGGTAATGTGTTTAACAGTCTATGGATGTATGTATGTATGTTTGTTCCTATGTGGCGTTCTAGAGACCAAACGCGTTGGCCGTTTTTGATGATTCGTACGTCAATCGATTCGTCTTAACCCTGCGAGTGTTGGCTTAAAAATATAAAAAAAATAGTTCATTAAAAAATTCAAAAAACCCGACTGCTTAAAAAGCGAACTAAAAAGACGTAAACAAAAATAAAATCATGCTGTGCAGTCGAAGGATACATCTAGTTTTGGTCAGCCAGCTCGCGAATATGTATCCTCCGACTGCACAGCATGATTTTCTTCTTATTTACCTCTTTTTAGTTCGCTTCTTAAGCAGTCGGGATTTTGAATTTTTTGCGCGCTTCAATGATCCCTAGGTCTGTGCCGGTAGATTTTACTTTGCCGCAACATGCCTAAGGTGAGGAGCCAGACTAAGAGAGATATAATCGCAGGGCAGCTTGGCGAGCTGGTGGGCAATGGCGACCCCACGGACATGATCTCCAGGGAGAAGTCTTGTCCCTCATCTCCGGCTTGCCTTTATTGGTCGGTCGGAGTGAATACTGACGGGGAACAGAGCTCCCACCACTCTTTTGCCTTAATTGGATGGCTTGAGTAGAGATTCGCAAATGAAAACGTGCTCGGAGGAAGAAAGTTAAACCAGTAAGATGCTGGTAGGGATCTTGACCGTACTTCCGGGATTGTCTTGATAGCCGTGGTATACCTCTCCACTCCTCAAGCACCGCCGGATATGTTGCCCCCTTGGCGCTTCGTCTTACTAAAGTGCAAGCGACCCTTTATGGGGGCCCATTAATTGAGTGTGCAAGTCATTCCCTGCCATTTTGTAACCATGTAGATCAACAGTGGTCAGGCAGGGGCCAATAGTCCTTCTATAGTTTCAGGTAATCGATCCGCGAAACCTCCCAAACCCCAAAGCCCCAATGTGTTTTGTCTTGTCTCCATATTATGCAATAGTCCTGTACCAGCCGGGGATTGTCCTTGGGTGCTCACTAGTGCATACAGGGATAATTGCCGGTTGGTGTCACATTTCCTCAACCTAACCAACCTGCAGAGGCCTTTTTAGACATGTAGGATACATGTCTAAAAAGGCCTCTGCAGGTTGGTTTCGGTCCCTGGTACGCCTTTCAAAGGTCCCAAGAAGTTCAAAGAAATAATAAATAGGGCTTTTTGTTATTGAGTCTTGTCTTACATTTGACTTTAAGACCCTTATTTAAAAAGCTTTTAAATCTTTCATTAGATTAAATAACTACGGATTAGCAATTTCTTTTTGTGGTTTATTTGTATTTAAGCAACACTTGATTTTTATTAATGTCATCGAAACAAATCACTCTTGTAATATCGGATGGTAAAATAAGAAGTAGGAATGAAGCCCATTACAATTTACAATCATGATTATTTTGTTTATGTTAGTCTTGGTAATCAAAATTACTCAATTCAATGCTTTTGCAACATGTTGCAAAACCTAAAATACTTAATAGGTACCTATGCTTAAATTAAATTTTAATGTGGTCTGTTTGCGAAAGTGGGACGCTTTTGCCCTTGCTAGGGATAGCGGGACAGACAGCCCGAAAGCGGGACTTATGGTCACGTTAGGTATACATAGATATAGGACAAATATAATATTTTTTTTTTGTTCTTAAAAACATACCATCACTTTGAATTTCCTCCTTTGGCTCAATAATTTCACCTAGTCTCTCACAAACATCTGGTGCTTCTTCTTTGATATTATCGCTTTCTGTTTGACATCCATCATCTATAATTATGTGCAACATAGGTGTTTGAATAAACTTTTTTATAAACTTGTCTTGTTTCATTAAATGATCTGGCTGTAAAAAGATAACCATTGTATTATATTAGATTGGCGAACATGCATTACATATGAATACTGTGACCACACATACTTCGCAAGCAATGCATTTCTTAGAATATATATAAATTCTTAATGCTTTCATGTCTTTTACATACAAAAAGTGCTCAACCTTCCGAACAAGGAAGCGCAAATCAGTTTCAACAAAAGGTGAAAGGCACACATCCCTGTTCATATGCTAGTATTAAATTATCTGTGCCAATAATTATCCTCGTCACGTAAGTTGGCAAGAGTCGTTAGGCGCGGGGAACGTTTAGCATTGCTCCGAACGCGCGGTTGGTAGGTCAGTTGACACAAGAATCGACTGACTAACCGCATCACGTCCATGTTCCATTTGCTTGTGGTTGGTCAGTATGGGGTAAGTTCAGAATATGCGCAAACTTACCTCCACTATGCTAAACCCTTGGCATGTTACATGCTGGGGAGAGAGCAGTGGTGGCGCAGTGCTAACGGCAGCCACTTACAAGTTGTAGGTTGTGGGTTCGAACCCTGGCAGGCACTATACTTTGTGTAAATTATTTCATCACTGCTGCTCTCAAAACAGTGAAGAAAAACATTGTGAGGAAACTGGCATGACTTAGAATCAAAAATTCGAAGACATGTGACATTCACTAACATGCACTAGCCCCGTGTGGTGGATTATATATTGGCCCATTCGCTCGAACAGAGTGGAGCACGCAGAACGGACCTAATGCAATCATTACTTACCATCAGGTGAGATAGTGGTCAAGAGCAAGCCCATAGATAATAAAAAATAATAATGTGAGTAAGTGTGAAAAGGGTCTATTATAAAAATCTATCCTATATACATGCTAGGGACTATACCCATTAATGCTTCGGAAAGTAAGTACACTATTGGTCCTTTCACCTATTTATAGATCTTTGACCTGTAACAGCTACTGTAACAGTATGCTTCATGCAGTTGCAGCTGAATACCAGTATTTGACATGAAGCAACTGCCTATATGGCCATTCACAATCCAATACCTGGGTATTGCAATAGTTATTGGCAAAACTTGTAATCAAACTTCTGAAATCAGAAGTAAAGAAAATATAATGTCTGTGGAAGAATACCTCACCTCATAATCCTCATTTAACATCTGAGCGAACAGCTCCTCAGCTTCCAGACATTTTCTCTGCAATTGCCAGCATTGCTTTAGTTTAGTGCAGCATATAAAACAAGCAAGCATGGGTCTACTGTCGTCAGTGACAAACTGCAACAAAAGTTGTCCTACACTAATTTGTTTTAAGAATAGATTAATATTATATTGAACAAGCGAAGTCTAAAGGTGAAAAAACATGAGCATGTGATGCAGAGGATAAGGAAAATGTAGTGAGAAAAGTTTTGAGTATGAATGTGAATGGGATAAGAGTAAAGATCAAAGAAACGATAGATAGACTTTTTAAGACGTTATGTCCTACCGGATTATCAGTCAACTTACCGGACTATTAGTTAGCTTCTCATAAAGTTCATGCAAGTTTTTATTAACAACTACATACATTCGAATATTATCCGCTAAACAAACCCTACACATTGGCAGTTTTTCCATTTTTCTACTCAAAAGTTATCGCTCAAGTTATTTATTTCAACTTCAAGAACAGTGTTTTTTATTTATTTACGATTTGTTTTTTTTGTCACTGTGACATTGACATTTTGACAATGAGCAAAAGTAGTCTTTTAGTCTGTGGTTTAGTGTAATAACTTTGACTTTGAGCATGAGCAATAATTTTTTTTTTTTCTTTTTTTTCGCCCTTCGGGCAGGCTATAGTCTTTCAACCATACTGCCTAGTCTTTCGTAGGTATTTTTTCTTTCGTAATATGTTTAGAAATCATGTCTTTCGTTTTTCTAATCCATGTTGTAGTCATTATAAGTTTGTCTTTGATTATTAGTTAAAATCTTGTTTTTACACAATTCCGTTTTTTTTTTCCAATTCCAACTCCAGGGTAAACGTCATTTCCATTATATGTCAATGTCAATCAATTCCAGGGTAAGTGTCATTTCCATTTCATGTCATCTTATTTATGTTTATTTTCTTCTGGTTTTTTTTTTATCACACATCTTATACTAGTTTTAAATATACAAACTTTATAAATAATAATAAAACGGTAATATTTATATATACATAGGTGCATAGGAACAAGAAATAGAACCATTTAAATCTCATTTACAGTCTCCAATATGTATCTATACAAATATAAATAAGTTGAAGCGTTCTTAAGCAACTCCTGTATGCACAGCGGGACCCTATCAGGTGTTTTATAAATTTTTAGAAGCTCATCCGACAACACAAGGCGCTGAATGTTGAAAGATGAACACTCAAAGAAGATATGATGTAGTGATTGAACTTTATCTGATTGACAGTAATTGCAATACGATATGCTGACCATTTTAAGACGATGAAGATGATAATTTAATCTACAATGACCAAAGCGCATACGACAAATAATTGAATAAAACTTTCTACTTACAAATAAATTATTTTTGCAAAACCAAGGAACAGAGTTGATTTGAACATTAAGACTGTTAAACCAAGAACCTTTATTTTCAATATGTGTGCAGTGGTATGAATATTTCCCCCATGCCTCACACATGCGCCGTCTTAAGAGACTAACTGCATCTGTGTATGGTATGGGAACACTCATATCAGTGCTAGGTATTAATTCTTCCAACTCAACAATTTTTTTGGCAAGAAAATCTGCTTTTTCATTTCCTCTAACACCAATATGTGAAGGTACCCAAACAAAACAAATTTCAATATTTGACTGGGCTAATTCAACCCAGAGTTGTTTTATCAAATGAATAATGTAATTAGTGTTGGCATGTAGTTTATTATTTGCCAAATTT
Organism: Orthosia cruda; assembly: GCA_964057195.1. Lineage (NCBI taxonomy): Eukaryota > Metazoa > Arthropoda > Insecta > Lepidoptera > Noctuidae > Orthosia > Orthosia cruda. Next base: position 11,243,505 of record OZ059855.1, on the reverse strand, counting down.
TTTAGAACACTCATACTGTCACTTACTACAACCCATTTGCTATGTTCAGAATTGCTATTTTTAATATGTTTTAAAGCACTCAGAATTGCAACAGCTTCAGCTGTAAAAATACTAGCATTTCTGTCAATTCTCCTACCAATACCTATGTTTGAAGACGGCTCATAGATGGCAAAAGAAACAGCTCTATCATTCTTGGAACCATCAGTATACACAAATTTATGATCTGACCACTCTGACAACATTACATATACTTCCTCTTTTGAAGGCAAATCCTTTTTCTTATTTATAATAACACTAATAGCTGGAAATTTACTGCTGAAAGTTCCCTCATAGCAAGGCAAGTTAAGCTTAGATCGGTAAATGTTAATATTTTCAATAAAGTTTTTGAATTTTCTAAGTTGCTGTAGTATATAAAAAGATTTTGTAGCAGTTTGCACAGCTAAATGCAACATATTGACTAAAAGACTATTACCCAAAACACTATAAAGCTTCAAAAAGAACCTTTCTAACAAGTAATCAAAACGAATGGCCAATGGTGGAACATTACATTCAATCTGCATTGCATTTACAGGAGTGCTTCTGAACGCCCCAGTTATAACGCGCAAACACTTGTTTTGCAAAATATTTAAACTATTTACATGTTTAGAGTCTGCAGCAAAGCAATAGAAACCATATTCAAAGTGACTACGAACTAAAGATTTGTACAATAATAACAAAATTTTAGGGTCTGCACCCCAATATGTACCACTCAAGGATCTCAAAATATTATAAGCTTTATTTGCTTTGCTAATAATATGTTTCATATAATTATTCCAGGACAAATTATGTGAAAAAATAACACCCAAAAATTTGACATCTAAAGAACTGGGTAATGCACAATTATTGTACAGCACAGCAGGCATATTATGATTATGTTTACCAAATAAAACAACTTTGGACTTCAATAGGTTGACACTAAGATCAAGGTAAGAGAAATATTTACATAGATACATTAATGCAACATTCACTATTTCAACTACTTGTGATACATTTTTTCCAGATGCATAAACCACTAAATCATCTGCAAACTGTAAGTTTTTAACCTGAGACCCTAAAATTAAATTTAATCTTCGTATATACAATATAAATATTAAAGGTGATAAAATGCCCCCTTGACAAACTCCTTTAGACGATAGCCTAGGACCATAAAGGTGTCTGTTAAATTTTACAAAGACTTTCCTATTGCTAAGAAATTGTTTTAACCAATTTATTATTTTTCCAGGGATTCCTATCTGTGATAACTCACTACATAAAATATCTATATTCACACTATTAAATGCACCTGCAATATCAAAAAACACTCCAACCAAATTTTCATTTGACGATAACGACTTGTGAATATCAAGCTGTAATTGACAAACACTTTCCCTAGCAGAACGATTCCTACGAAAACCAAATTGGTTTGATGGTAAGATATTATTTTTTTCAATATAAAACTCTAAACGCTGTTTTAAAAGTTGTTCAAATAATTTTCCAACACAAGAAGTAAGAGCTATAGGGCGGTAAGAATCAGGACACATTTTTGGCTTATCTGGTTTTAAAACAGGTACAAGGCAATCCACCTTCCAGTTAAGAGGTATAATATCATTTTGCCATAATAAGTTCAAAAGTTGTAAAAATATTTTTAAACTACTAATGCTAAGTTTTTTAAAAAGTATGTATGGCATTCCATCAAGACCATAAGTAGTATCTCTTCTGGAAGATATGGCTGATATTAATTCCTGCAATGAAAAAGGACTAAGAAGAAAATTATTGCTGGGATTAGTACTGGTTGTGAATGAAGATTTTGAGTCTTGTGATGCGAAATCTGGTGTGTATTTTTTAAGAAAATCTAAAACCCATCCATCATCTTCGAGAGCATTAAAATTGAATGTTTTATTATACTTCCGCATAAATTTCCATATGACAGATAATGGCGTAGTCCTATTGAATGTTTCACAAAGAGCAAACCAACTTTTTTGTCTTTCCAATTTTAGAACAAGTTTTTTAACCGCTCGAAGCCTTTTGAATTGTAGATAGCTTTCTTCTGATGGATTATTTTTAAAATATATGTATGCATTTTTAAAATTTAATACGGCTTCTGTGCATTTTTGATTCCACCAAGGAAGATAAGGTCTTTTAAAATTATTTACAAGACATGAATGATTCACAAAATTTGTCCTACCAGTCAAATGCTTATTATTTTCAATAGAATTTACAGCTGCTGTATGTAAAATGCTACAAAATTTAAGATATGTACCAGAAAGACTTATATTATCGACTTTAAAATCAACCAACAATTCATCAACAAGACTACTATATCTTTGCCAATCCACCAATTTATAATTTGGATAAACGGGCAAATGTTCAGCATTAGAACAATTGCTGTATGTATTACTTTTGTTAATATTACTAATCACTACTTTAATGATTATAGGAATGTGATAACTACTACCAAGAGGACAATCATGTACGTTCCATTCACAATTGAGAGCTAAAGACGAAGAGACCAGCGTCAAATCCAGCGCATTAGGACGCCAAGTTAAAGAGCCAACTGTTGTTGCATGACCATTATTGAGCAGAACCAAATCATTATCATCTATTACTTCCAAAATGTTTCGACCTCGTACAGAATCCGAGCCACAACCCCAAGACGAGTGGTGAGCGTTAAAATCACCAGCAAATATAAATGGCCCAGGAATAGATTTTATTAATAAATCAAGGTTTTCTTTTCTGAATGCTGGATTACAATTCAAAGGACTATAAAAACTGACTATGCTTATCTCCTTGTTATTTACTTTTATTTGAATACAGATGTTTTGCAATGAGTTATCAAAGAAGGTATCAATTTTAGAGTAGGTAATGGTATTGTGAATAATTATTGCAACTCCGTTATGTTTGTTACCAGTATCATTTCTCTCAATATTATAATTTTTTATTTTAAAATTTTGGTGAGGTTTAAGCCATGTTTCACTGATAATTGCTATATGTATATTGTGACTATAAAGAAAATCGATAAATAAATGTTTATTACTATTTAAACTTTGAGCATTCCACTGTACAATATTTAATTCTGAAAAATCCATCAACTGGTTGAAGAAAATTTATTACTGAACGTTGTTTTCAAGGCTTCTTTAATAGAAAGTGAATTAATAGGTTCATCTTTATTGCTTATTATTTTTGTGAGTGTTTCGACTAAAGTATTTATAAATTTATCTGATTTCATGAGATTACTAATCTGAGTGTCCAGATTGCGTGATGTTAAAGCTGGAAAAGAGTTTACATTAAAAAGATCTGAATATGTAGCATTTTTAGTTTTAATTTTATTTTCTTCTACCTTTTGCTTTTTTATTGGACATGCTGAAGAGATTGCAATATGATTGCCGTTACAATTTGCACACTTAGCATCCTTCGGGGCAACAACACACATTTTGAAATTGTGATGTTCAGTACATATTGAACAAACTTCAGTATTTCGACAAAATTTAGCTATATGCCCATAACGCAGACATTTAAGGCATTGTTTCACTGGTGGGATATATTTGTTCACCTCATGACGCCATGAGTCCAAATAAATATAAGTTGGCAAAATAGTGGATGCAAATGTCACAGCAACAGTCTGGGTAGGGGCAAAAGATATTCTACCTTCATCACCTCTGACCCTGCGCATGAAACGCCTCACCTGTATTACATTCTTTGAACTGCCGATTAATGAAAATATCTCTTTATTAGACATATCTACTGGGACTGAAGTAAGGACTCCAGTAACCTCTGTGTCACCAGCAGGGATAGATGCTTTTAGAGAAAGTTGATCAAATAATTTTTTGTTTTTTAGAAACATATTGGCGTTATTTGGTAAATCAAATGTGACACCGACCTTATATTTGTTTATTGTGCGCAAGTGCATCACACCAGACACTCCATGTTCTCGTATGCCCTTGGAAAGGGCCATACGATCTTTGTCGTTGAAAAACTTATTCTCGTCCATATGACTAAGAAAAACTATTAACTCTGCCTGCTTCGTATCTTCACTGTACTGACGCGTATACCCCTTTACCTTATATATGGCATATTTATTGTCCTTAGGTTCCTTATCAGTGGCATCTTTAAATTTAATAATCGAGTATGCTGTCGACACCGTGGACTCCGCCGTGTCAGAGTCCGAAGATTCCTGCGAATGCTGCTTCAGATCCGGAGGAATTTCCAGCTCATCCTTCCTCCGCCTCTTTTTCCCCATTTTTATGTCACATAAATATATATATACACCAAATAAGACCTAATAGTACGAATATTTACAGAATTAAATTACAATAAACACGAGAAGTTGAATTTCAAAGTAATAAATTAAAAAACGCGCCTTTCCACTTCAACCGTTTCCCGCCTTTTCGCATGAGCAATAACCACATAGTAATCATGGTCCATAGACTACTATTATATATGTCATGGTCCGTCTCGCTCTGAACTAAGTAGTCTGTGGTCTTTTCCTTTTCTGTAGAAAAAAATAAAAGTCAAATCTGATTCTGAATCGAACCCAGAAGAACAATGTATTTCGTTGTTATTTGATTATTTTTTGCGAGAATTTCACTATTAATCTTTTAATATTAGGAATCTCGAGCTTACTAAACACCAGAACAAACTGTAAAATTTTGTCAGACTTCGGAATTCAGGTATAAAACATAAGTTGCGTACTGTGATGTGATTAGAACTAAGTGTGCAATCCGCCTTGGACCATGAAATCCAGCAAAAGAAGGCTTCAGGCCCTCACAGAAGGATCCGATGGACTGCCAAATTACTTAAAAATGGAAGATTCTGAAACATCAATCCCACCCGTATTTAGGTCTCGGTTGCACGAGTTGTTTTCTCAAATAGAAAAAGAATTTGACCTTCTATACACTGAAAATTTAAACCGTAAGTACAAATCAAGAATAGTAATTAGTTTTGGTTGATTCATGTTTCTATAAAAACATATATATTGTTTAGTGCACTTGAATTTACAAACAGTTCATCTTATTAAGCGCAACAACCATTATAAAAAAAAAAAAAACAATCAAATAAGTTATGATTGGTACTTTTTGAAAAAAAACAGATAAACCAGACATTTATTATTGTTGTCTTTATGTATACAAGACACATTCAGACTTTTCTACTGATGTCTGTTTATTTTGAACCAGACCCTTGTTAACCCTGCACTTTGGAAATTATTTGACTTTAAACAAACAAGGCATAACCATTACAATCATTTTGAACCCTTGGTTTGTTAGACTTATTATTTCAGTCTTAACAATATTATCAAGAAGTAAAATTGTTTATTTAATGTTTTTAAAAACTCAATGTTTATTGTGGTAAAATTATTAATTGATAAAAAGCTAAACTAAGAGAAATACATTACATTTTAGCTTCGAAATAATAATTATAGACCGACTGCTTAACTGAGACCATTCTGAAATAGCTGCGTGGTATGGAAGTATTTATTTATTTATTAAAACTTCATGCAAAATAAAAGTATATAGGCTGACTTAGTGTCAGTCTATAGTTCACTAATAGGTGTCAACATCTCTCTTGCTACCTTAGGAACGTTCTCAGTTAAGCGTTTGGGCTCTTGTTCCAAATAATATTGAAAAAAAAAACTGCCGATTGCTACAACTAGGTATCTATATTGCAAAAGTATTCCTGTAATATTGTGTAATAAAATATTATAGCCTGATTTATGTGTTAATTTTTTGTTTACAGTTCAAGAGAAAATAGATATCCTAAGCGAAAAATTGGAACGAGAAAGTTACGTGGGTGATAAACAAAATTTGGACTACATCGAATTTGATGTTGCTGGAAAAAACTCTAAAGTGAAATGTTAGTAGCCTAACTCAAATGTCTTTAGAATTAAATATAAATCTCTATAAAAAATAGGTGACCATTTTTATAGAGATTTTCAATGTCAATACCATCTGCACTATATTAAGTGTTGCTGATTAATGACTGATACACTGCACAGACACTACAAAAGTTATTAATTTCCAATAATAAATCAAAATAAAGACAAAGAAAACAAAAAATACCCCTAACACTTTCCTGCAGGGCAAGCACAACCTCTGTGATAGGCTTGAGTCACTCTAGTTACACTTATCACTATTTTTGCTCCCAAACTGTGATAAAAATATGCTGATGGCACGATGCAATTCGATTTATACCACACAGATAAGCAATTTTTAATAAGCGAAATTGCAAGTATGGATGCAATTGAACCAATACCGACTTGAATGTTTCTTAAAATACGTGCGCGATATCGCCTATAGACGGAATTTAAATTGCGTGGCGCTATCAGGGAAGGGCCTTACCCTTAGGACCTATTTTATTTAACATTAACATATTTTAACAACCTGAGGAGGAGGCTATATAACAGCCGCACGGGTCGATCTTCAAGATTAAGCAACGCTTGACGAGGTCGGTCCGTGGATGGGGGACCATTTAAACATACCGAGTTTCCTCTGTGACTCGGAAAGCACGATAAGCCGTTGGACCCGGCTGTCATTTGAAGATCTTTGACAGTTGTTACGAGTAGTCAGAAGTTTGAGATCTGACACCAGTCTAGCCAAGAGGTACCGTGTTACCCAGTTACTGGGTTGTGGAGGTCAGATAGGCAGTTGCTCCATGTCAAAACACTGCTACTCAGCTGAATCCAGTTAGACTGGAAGCCGACCCCAACATAGTTGGGCAAAGGCTAGGCAGACTTACTATATTTTAACAACCCATGACTGCTAGCAATATAAAATAATTACATTATAAAACATTCACAGTAACACAAAGCAACTCCCAGAAAGTGAAGGCAAGTCACAAACTGAGGGTTCAGACCAGCAAGATAGTGTCAAGCTTCAAGGCCCCGACTTATAACTGCCAGTTAGTGAGGGAGTTCACTGGACACAAGGATGGCATCTGGGATGTGTCGTCAGCTCGCCCTGGACAAGCACTTATTGGCACGGCATCCGCAGGTATTTAATTACTTTGTAGTATTTTGTTTAAAATAAGGTTTTTCCTTAACTTTGTGGTAAGTTATAGCTTTCCAGAATTTATTCATTATTAGCGACACTGTCGGGTGGTGTAATAAACACGACGTGTGTTTTATTTCCAAAATCAATAGGATCGATTACTGGCTAAGAATATAGATTTTTCAAAAATCCAATGATGTAGTTAAATTTTTCTTCAAATTCGGCCCCGTGACTCCTTTTAGTCTTTCGCCATTCCCATAGTCTCGGATTTGGTCATCCAAGTCCACTTGAAAACTCACGCTGTATACTGATCAATTTCTAATACTGGGGCCCAGCATCTATAATAGATAATGATGACTTTATTATCAATACTGTCACTTGGTTGTCAGTCATATTTTAACTAAGTTTACAGTAGAGTGAAAAATTTAATAGGTAAATTTTCTAAGCAACCTAATTCAATACTTGACTTTGGTTTGTTTGATTGCCTAAAGTGTAATACATTGTTTAATCGACAAGAAGTAGGATTCTAAGGTAATGTAAGGGAAGGTAGGACTTTGAGCCACAAGCCAGCTCTCGGTCTAGAATGCCAAATGACATTGAAAAGGTGTTTGACATGCTTTGTTTGTTGTGTTTTGTTTCTTTGCTTTTCTAATTGAAAACTTAGCTATCAAATGGACAGAGCGTATTTTTCTGTAACAACGTGGTTTCAAGTGGTACCGTATGGTGACGGACGTAAATAATTTCACCATCCCATATCTTCCCGTGGGTGTCGTAAGAGGCGACTAAGGGACACACCAGAGAATGGGCAGCAGCGTTCTCTGTGGACTTTACCAACAAACTGCGATCGCCAAACCGCCTGCCAAGCGTGGCGATTATGGCAAACCCCCCCAAACCAAAATGAATAGCACACAAAATAAAAGGCCCCGAGTGCCCGGCAGCCCGTCTACCCTCGGCTACGGTAGCGGTCGAGGCGATGGCGTGGCAAGGGGTGCAAAGAATCCCCGGAGTGGACCCGGCTACCCCAATAAACACCGACGACTGGACCTGGGAACTTATAACACGCGAACACTCCGGACTGACGAAAAGATAGCCGAACTCGAGGAAGAGTTGAGCAGGTTACGATGGAGCATTATAGGGCTATCTGAAGTCCGAAGAGAGGGAGAGGACTCGATAATCCTCAAATCCGGTAACCTGCTCTATTTCCGAGAGGGTGACCGGCAGTCCCAGGGTGGTGTCGGCTTTATCGTCCACAAGTCCCTTGTGAACAACGTGGTGAAGATCGAGAGTGTGTCGACCAGGGTGGCGTACCTTATACTCAGTATATCCGCAAGATATTCGCTGAAGGTCATACAGGTCTACGCCCTGACCTCGGCACACCCCGACGACGAGGTAGAGACCATGTATGAGGATATCTCTAGAGCCATGCATGGTTCCAAAACTTACTTCACCGTTGTCATGGGGGACTTCGACGCGAAACTGGGCAAACGAGACGAGGATGAGCTGCAAGTAGGGCAATTTGGAGTTGGACGTCGGAACCACCGGGGTCACCTACTGGCCAGTTTTATGGAGAAGGAGGGCTTCTACATGATGAACTCCTTCTTCAGAAAGCGTGAGCACAGGAAGTGGACCTGGCAAAGCCCCGATGGTGCAACTAAAAACGAGATCGACTTCATCATGTCAACCAAGAAGCAAATGTTCAATGATGTCTCTGTGATCAACTCGTTAAAAACCGGGAGCGATCACGGCATGGTAAGAGGCACATTGAACATTAATGTCAAGCCTGAAAGGTCTCGACTGATGAAGTCCACGCTCCGTTCAGGACAGATCCTGGTCCAAAACCCCGAGACCTTTCAACTCGAACTCCAGAACCGTTTCGAGTGCCTAGGGAGCTCCGTGGACGAATACAGTGATGGGTTCGTGGAAGCTGTCCTCCCGAACAAGCCGGATTCCGTAAAGGCTTCAGCACCGTAGACCACATACATACGCTGCGGCAGGTTATACAGAAGACCGAAGAGTACAACCTGCCTCTCTGTTTAGCGTTTGTGGACTACGAGAATGCCTTCGATTCGATCGAGGCTTGGGCTGTGCTGCAGTCTCTCCAACGGTGCCAAATTGACTACCGGTACATCGAGGTGTTGAAGTGTTTATACAAAAACGCCACCATGTCAGTTCGACTTCAGGATCAGACCTCGGAACCCGTATATTTGCAGCGAGGTGTGAGGCAGGGAGACGTCATATCTCCGAAGCTGTTTACCGCTGCACTGGAGGACGTCTTCAAGGTTCTGGACTGGAGCGGGCTAGGCATTAACGTCAATGGCGAGTACATCACTCACCTTCGGTTTGCCGATGATATAGTGGTTATGGCTGAGACCGTGGAGGACCTCAGTACAATGCTCGATGACCTCAGTAGAGCTTCCGAAAGAGTGGGTCTAAGGATGAACATGGACAAAACCAAGGTGATGCTGAATGTTCAAGTTACACCCACTCCTATCAAGGTCGGAGACTACACTCGAAGTTGTGGGCGACTATGTCTACCTGGGACAAACGATTCAGTTGGGTAGGGCCAACTTCGAGAAAGAGGTCAATCGTCGAATCCGACTCGGATGGGCAGCGTTTGGGAAGTTGCGCGGTATCTTCTCGTCCAACTTACCACAGTGTCTCAAGACGAAAGTCCAGTGTGTTGCCAGTGATGACAGATGGCTCTGAGACGTGGTCGCTTACAATGGGACTCATCAGACAGCTTACAGTCACTCAAAGGGCAATGGAGAGGGCTATGCTCGGAGTTTCCTTGCGTGATTGAATTAGAAATGTAGAGATCCGCAAGAGAACCAGGGTTACCGACATAGCCCGAAGAATTGCCAAACTTAAGTGGCAGTGGGCAGGGCACATTGCTCGCAGAACAGATGCCCAATGGGGCAAAAAGGTTCTGGAGTGGCGACCGCGAACCGGAAGACGTTGCGTTGGAAGGCCTCCCACCAGGTGGACCGATGACCTGGTGAAGGTTGCGGGGATCCTCTGGTTGCGAGACGCATGGGACCGGTCAAATTGGCGACGCTTGGGCGAGGCCTATGTCCAGCAGTGGACGTCTTTCGGCTGATATGATGATGATGATGATGACGTGGTTACAAAACAGGTGTTCCCAGTCGAGCGCGTTAGGTTGGGCTAACAAATTCGCCTCATATAAAAGCTGTTTTACCTGTTGGAAACTTCCTCCATTGCATTTGCGTGTGCACATACACAATTTTTGTGTGTGAAAAATATTACCGCAGATGACTCACTAACCTTTTTGAGTACAATGCGCAAAAGTCTAGGGGCGTAAAATTATATAAAGGTCTATACAAATTGATGTTTTCAAATTAATATGTTATTCCCACTTAAAAAATACGCATAATTTGTGACACATGCGATAATGTGTGACACGAGTGGTTTTATTTGGAATGCAACGGGGACAGCAGAAGTCAGACTTCTGACTCCTTGATAAGATAATTTACAAAGGTAGTTTACTGAAAATTAGTTTTTGTCCGTCAGGTATTATATTAATAAAAAAATATTGGACACGTATTTTTTCTTTTGACACGTAAACATAAAATGATGACCATATAATTCGTTGAAATATCGAGAAACGTCACGCTGCTATTAGCACACTCTATACTGCCTTAGTGACGTCACAAGACCCCACTCCTGAACTTTGATGCACTAAAACGTTGTAATTTTTTATTGATTTGATAAAGCAAAAAATACGTGTCCTATATTATTTGATAATCTCACTGACGGACTAAATAGAATTATTATTTTTCTACCCAGTAAACGTTCCTATTTTAGAATGACTATTGGAAAAGTCATAAAAATCTTAAAGCTGTAGCTCAAATAGAACTGTATGTGTAGGTGTAAAAAATAATTTTCAGAAAATTATGTATATTTATAATATTACGAGTATATGTTTGAAAGCTAAATTGCGAATGCACATTAGACACATTAAAGTTGTAAGGTAGTATTTTGACCCTACTCACCAACCAACTCAGGGGTAGGTGATCAGGGTGAGACAGTTGCAGGGATGATTTCGCATGAGGGTCGACAGAAGTAAAAGTCTCATAGTTTGGTCAACTAATTTAATTTATAACATAGCATTCAGTCAGTCTTTGTAGTTTCTTGATGTTTTCAAAATGATACATATAAAACTTACTTGCAGATAGGATATATTTTATCATTAAATCTTAGTACCAGATGTGTGATATCTCAATCAGCACCGTCCATCTGTGTAGTTGGTATCCAGCTTCTTGCCGGTCAAAATATCATGGGCATTCGGAGCCTGTTGTTGAAAACTGTTGCTGTCGCTCTTACATGTAGTTGACCATTATTTTATTTATCTACTATATAAAAATAAGTCGGGTTTTCCTTCCTGACGCTATAACTCCAGAACGCACGAACCGATTTCCACGGTTTTGCATTCGTTGGAAAAGTCTCGGGCTCCGTAGGGTAGGTAGGGTAGGTAGGGTAGGTAGGGTAGGTAGGGTAGGTAGGGTAGGTAGGGTAGGTAGGGTAGGTAGGGTAGGTAGGGTAGGTAGGGTAGGTAGGGTAGGTAGGGTAGGTAGGGTAGGTAGGGTAGGTAGGGTAGGTAGGGTAGGTAGGGTAGGTAGGGTAGGTAGGGTAGGTAGGGTAGGTAGGGTAGGTAGGGTGTAGGGTAGGGTAGGTAGGGTAGGTAGGGTAGGTAGGGTAGGTAGGTAGGGTAGGTAGGGTAGGTAGGGTAGGTAGGGTAGGTAGGGTAGGTAGGGTAGGTAGGGTAGGTAGGGTAGGTAGGGTAGGTAGGGTAGGTAGGGTAGGTAGGGTAGGGTAGGTAGGTAGGTAGGGTAGGTAGGGTAGGTAGGGTAGGTAGGGTAGGTAGGGTAGGTAGGGTAGGTAGGGTAGGTAGGGTAGGTAGGGTAGGTAGGGTAGGTAGGGTAGGTAGGGGTAGGTAGGGTAGGGGTAGGTAGGGTAGGTAGGGTAGGTAGGGTAGGTAGGGTAGGTAGGGTAGGTAGGGTAGGTAGGGTAGGTAGGGTAGGTAGGGTAGGTAGGGTAGGTAGGGTAGGTAGGGTAGGTAGGGTAGGTAGGGTAGGTAGGGTAGGTAGGGTAGGTAGGGTAGGTAGGGTAGGTAGGGTAGGTAGGGTAGGTAGGGTAGGTAGGGTAGGTAGGGTAGGTAGGGTAGGTAGGGTAGGTAGGGTAGGTAGGGTAGGTAGGGTAGGTAGGGTAGGTAGGGTAGGTAGGGTAGGTAGGGTAGGTAGGGTAGGTAGGGTAGGTAGGGTAGGTAGGGTAGGTAGGGTAGGTAGGGTAGGTAGGGTAGGTAGGGTAGGTAGGGTAGGTAGGGTAGGTAGGGTAGGTAGGGTAGGTAGGGCAGGTAGGGTAGGTAGGGTAGGTAGGGTAGGTAGGGTAGGTAGGGTAGGTAGGGTAGGTAGGGTAGGTAGGGTAGGTAGGGTAGGTAGGGTAGGTAGGGTAGGTAGGGTAGGTAGGGTAGGTAGGGTAGGTAGGGTAGGTAGGGTAGGTAGGGTAGGTAGGGTAGGTAGGGTAGGTAGGGTAGGTAGGGTAGGTAGGGTAGGTAGGGTAGGTAGGGTAGGTAGGGTAGGTAGGGTAGGTAGGGTAGGTAGGGTAGGTAGGGTAGGTAGGGTAGGTAGGGTAGGTAGGGTAGGTAGGGTAGGTAGGGTAGGTAGGGTAGGTAGGGTAGGTAGGGTAGGTAGGGTAGGTAGGGTAGGTAGGGTAGGTAGGGTAGGTAGGGTAGGTAGGGTAGGTAGGGTAGGTAGGGTAGGTAGGGTAGGTAGGGTAGGTAGGGTAGGTAGGGTAGGTAGGGTAGGTAGGGTAGGTAGGGTAGGTAGGGTAGGTAGGGTAGGTAGGGTAGGTAGGGTAGGTAGGGTAGGTAGGGTAGGTAGGGTAGGTAGGGTAGGTAGGGTAGGTAGGGTAGGTAGGGTAGGTAGGGTAGGTAGGGTAGGTAGGGTAGGTAGGGTAGGTAGGGTAGGTAGGGTAGGTAGGGTAGGTAGGGTAGGTAGGGTAGGTAGGGTAGGTAGGGTAGGTAGGGTAGGTAGGGTAGGTAGGGTAGGTAGGGTAGGTAGGGTAGGTAGGGTAGGTAGGGTAGGTAGGGTAGGTAGGGTAGGTAGGGTAGGTAGGGTAGGTAGGGTAGGTAGGGTAGGTAGGGTAGGTAGGGCAGGTAGGGCAGGTAGGGCAGGTAGGGCAGGTAGGGTAGGTAGGGTAGGTAGGGTAGGTAGGGTAGGTAGGGTAGGTAGGGTAGGTAGGGTAGGTAGGGTAGGTAGGGTAGGTAGGGTAGGTAGGGTAGGTAGGGTAGGTAGGGTAGGTAGGGTAGGTAGGGTAGAATAGAATAGAATTGAATAGAATATACTTTATTGTACACCATAAAAGTTATACATCTATTTTATAAGAAAAATTTAATTGTACGGGTACGGGTAGGTAGAGTTGGGTAGATAGTGTTAGGTAGGGTAGATGAAAGTTTGGTGTTTTTATGGCAAAACAAAGTTTGCCGGGTCAGCTAGTATTTTATATATAGTCGTTACAAAGTTAGTTCTCTATTTAAAAATTGTTTGCAGATCACACTGCATGCGTATGGAGCGTGGAATGGGGTAAGTGTCTCCTGCAATACACGGGGCACTCGGGCTCCGTGAACTCCATCCGGTTCCACCCCAGCAGGGATATCGCCCTCACTAGCAGTGGGGACAATACTGCTCATGTGTGGCAAGCTGCGGTCAACTGGGATCTACCGGTTAGTATATTGTACTCCATTTGATAATAATCGGACACTGGGTAATTAATTGTGTAGCTGTTTCGACATACGATGTCAAGTTGCAGGGTCACATAACTCTTAAAAAGTGATTTGAAATTAATGATTTGCAAAATGTTGGTTTACCTTCGAGGAATACATCAGTTATGTTATGTTGAATTTATAGAGTATTAGTACCTGGGTGACCGAGCTTTGCTCAGATGAAAATAGAGAAAAGGACGTTTTCTAAAAATTAAGCCTGGCTAGATCGATTTATCGCCCAACGATTTTCATGAAATTTAGTATGCAGGGGACTAAATCTCATGAAAGGTATTAGATAAGATAGGAATAAAAAAATGTCGTATTGAGGGTGTATAAGTTATAACGCAAAAATCTTACGAGATCTTACATTTTCTCCCTAATACACACTCACAGCTACCGCAAGCCGCATTAAGAACTACGTTCCAAAATCGAAAATTTACGAGCAGAGATTTGATGATTACCAATAAAAATCCAGTAGCGAGAGTCCAACGTCACAGTGACGTCATAGATAGCCCTACTGGTGCACAGTTAAGTTGACCATGTTGTTACAATTTCTCACTTTTTTGAATTTCAAACGTTCAGCGTGGCCAATCCTCTGAGGAAGAATTAGAAGGGGGAGGTGAAGAAAGTCTCGGCGAAGGTGGAGACAGACCGGAAGTGCTGCGTACCCCGCTGACTGAGCTGCTCGGCCATCAGGGCGTCGTGGTGGCCGCTGATTGGCTCACAGGTGGCGACCACGTCATCACCGCTTCTTGGGACCGAACCGCCAACTTGTATGACGTGGAAACTGGAGAGTGTTTGCAAGTTCTTACAGGTATGAATATGAAATTCTGTTATGCGACTCAACTTCTTCCTCTACTAAAAGTAGAGGAAACTCAAACAGTCTCATAACAAAATGAGGTCCAATTTTCTTCTGTAAACCTTCGAGCCAGTTATTTTTTTTTTATTGTATCGCCCGATCAATTAAAGTACTTATTAAGAAAACTGACTTAGATCCCCTTCTAAGTTTTTACTGCTTTTAATTCTAAGGCCGGATTTCTCACCTCTAAATTATCGCAGAATTAATGTGACTGTTAAAGTAAAGTTTAATTTGTACTAAGGGCTGTTTTTAACCTTATTCTAAGCTTGTTAGAAAAGGGTCTATATTAAATTTGTACTAAGGACTGCTTTTAACCTTATTCTAAGCTTGTTAGAAAAAGGCTCGTAACTTAAATTTGTACTAAGGACTACTTGTAACCTTAATCTAAGATTGTTAGAAAAAGACTCGTCTTAAATTTGTACTGAGGACTACTTTTAACCTTAATCTAAGATTGTTAGAAAAAGACTCGTCTTAAATTTGTACTGAGGACTGCTTTTAACCTTATTCTAAGCTTGTTAGAAAAAGATTCTAAAGCTAACTGGTTCTTAGATCTTGGACTAAAGTTAGTTATAGATTTAAATGATCCCATACAGTAATTCCCAATCCTTTTGTCCGGGCCGAACAAAGGCTTTCCGATGCGCAGCCATTGTAGCCAACTTCAGAGCGGCCAAGAAGATTGGGGAATACTGTACTAATGCTTCTCAAAGGATTAAAAGTTTTGAGTGTATTACAGTCAATCAATCTGCCTAGCCTTTTCCCAACTATATTGGGGTCGGCTTCCAGTCTTACCGGATTCAGCTGTGTACCAGAGTTTTACATAGAGCGACTGCCTATCTGACCTCCACAACCCAGTAACTGGGTAACACGGTACCCCTTGGCAAGACTGGTGTCAGATCTCAAGCTTCTGACTTCCCGTAACGACTGTCAAAGATCTTCAAATGACAGCCGGGACCAACGGCTTAACGTGCTTTCCGAGGCACGGAGGAAACTCGTTATGTTGAAATGGTCACCCATCCACGGACCGACCTCGTCAAGCGTTGCTTAACCTTGATGATCGACCAGTGTGGCTGTTATTATTTAGCCACGAGTGCATTAGTATCTTATAATATTATTTTGTGTCAGGTCACGACCATGAGCTAACGCATGCGTCCGCCCACCACGCGTCTCGACTCGTCGTGACAGCGTCGCGAGACACCACCTTCCGACTGTGGGACTTCCGCGAACCTATACACTCCGTCTCCGTATTTCAAGGACACACTGAGTAAGTTAATCATAAACAAACATTGTTATCAATCAAACAACTAATATCAGAAGAAATATTGGTATCGGGATATTTTAATCCATACGATATCTGAATACTATAGTCTCCGCTAGATAACGTAAAAACAAAAGTCATTGATCCCACTTGTACCAAAAAGTATGATTACGTAACTTGAAAACATTACTTTTTGTTTATTGAGATATTTTGATAATTTTGGTCTCAAATGAAAGATAGGCGTAGAACTATTTATCCGTTTAAATCATGTAAATCGTTCCACGCCTTTAGGAGACTCATTACTGAAAATAATTGTCAAAATAAAATGTAAAGTTAAGAACGCTCCTTACCGCGATACGTTTGTTTGATCGTGTTAGCGACACTGCAATATAGGAATACATTGGTGGACAGGAAGGCAAGGCTTTTATTCTGGGAGGGGCACAAAGGGCGGACAGGCATAAAAATCAACAATAACTGTTAGAAATAAAATTGAAGTATCATACTTCAATTTTATTTCTACATGATCAAGTATGTATAGGAAGGTTTATGAAAGTGTCTAAAAAATAGAAAAAAATAATGTTTAATAAAGACAGTTTTCTTTTATGTTTCCTGCTAAAGATGTCCAGCATTTCATTCGACAAAACGTTGCGACAAAACAAGACGTTGCGACAAAAATGGACGCTCTATTTTTGTCGCAATGTCTTGTTTGGAATGCATTAAAGCCAATCCATTCATACGCTTTTCTGTCATCCTGTTGCGAAGATATTATGACTTTAATCGGCGTAAGGTGGAGAAAGATCGCTCGGCAGTGCTAGTAGTCACTGGAAACGCAATTCCAGAAATAAACAAGAGTTTTACTCATGTACTTTCTGTTATTTTATTCATATATTTTAACAATTCTGATAATTTGATTTGTTTCTAAGTATGTAGGTACTGTGATGAAATCTCCACAGTACACAATAATACCGTCTGGGGAGGAGGGGGCAGGTGCCCCCGGCCCCCCCCCCCTTAAATCCGCCCTTGTTAGAAGGGTGTTAACGATTTTTATTTTTTTGTTATCTGGCAGAGACTTTACCGATGATAATAATTTCCCGGTCATCTCATAAAAGTATTCTCTTCTGCATGCTCTGGTAGCGTCCTTTAACTTTCTATGTGCTGACCCCCTTTTGTCATGATTGGCCTGAATGAAGAAAAATATATAATTTCTTGTCCAGGAGTGTCACATCAGCGGTGTTCACGCGAGAAGATAAAGTTGTGTCCGGATCTGATGACCGTTCCGTCAAGGTAAAAGATCATGCACATTATTATACCTATAACAAACTATATATTTTTGTTGGAAAGGGTTTTCCTCAAATTATTAATGTGGCAGTGGGTCCGCTAATTTGGATGAATTTCTACACAAACTCCCAAGGATAAACCTGGCCTCAAACCTCTTTCATAAATTAAATCCATACTATCACACTGATAATATAAAGGCGAAAGTTTGTAAGTGTGTGTTTGTTACTTTTTTATTCACGCGCTAACGGCTCGACGAATCTGGAAAAAAAATTGCATAGAGATAGAATATAGTCTGGAATAGCACATAGGATACTTTTAATCCTGGCATAATGTTCTCTCGGGATAATTTTTGACAATAAAATCTTAAGCCGCTGACAGAAGCTAGTAAAATGAATAAATGCGAAAGTAACTGTGTCTGTTACCCTTTCACATCTTAACCTCTGAACCAAATATGATGAATTTTGATTTAGAGATAAAATGGGCCTTGGAGAAGAAGGACATAGGATACTTATTACCCTAGGAATACTTTACCTTGGGCTGCCAACGGCTTCTCCGCTG
Organism: Orthosia cruda; assembly: GCA_964057195.1. Lineage (NCBI taxonomy): Eukaryota > Metazoa > Arthropoda > Insecta > Lepidoptera > Noctuidae > Orthosia > Orthosia cruda. The sequence goes on along the minus strand of OZ059855.1, from coordinate 11,225,779 downwards.
TAACCGCTGACTAGTTTTCTATGAAGTTCATTACTTCTTATATGCTGTAAGAGAACCCAATTATGAGTTTAGCTCGGCTTTGTACATAAGCTGTCCTACTGTATTTTTATATGTATGTTTTGTGTACAATAAAGATTATCAAAAAGTTCTTAGAAACGCATATTTATAAAAACCTCTTGGGGATAGTTCGAAGTGTCACTTGATTTCATCAGTTCGTTCTCAAGCAATAAATTGTTTAAACTATTGTTAGGTGTGTTGTTTCTTCACGATAACGCTCCTGCTTATCGATCGGAAGTTGCGCTCGACGCAATCTGCTGTGCTGGCTTCAATCTCCTGACCCTAGTTATTTTCAATTATTCCCAAAACTAAAAGAGCATATTTCACGACGATGCCGCGGTTAGGGCTACCGAAGCGGAGTTTTTGGAGAGTCAAGAAAAACTTTTTTGCACAAGGAATATTAAAGTTAGAAACGCGTTATTATAAATGCATTAGAAGGAGATTATGTAGAAAAATATAATACTTTTGTTTAATTTCTTTGCAGTATATATTGATTCCAAGAACTTTTTGATTCACCCTCGTATGTATAGGATGGCCAAAAAACGTGGGTTAATCAAAAAAACGAAACAGGGCGGGCGGTAGTTGGGCTTATTAGGAGTAAAGAAAAAATGTACCTTGTGACCTATATATACTGCAAATACATAAAAAGTGCTGTCTGCAATATCGCTTTCAAAATAAAACTAAATAAATTCCTATTGAATAAATGTCTATATGCTGTAGAGGAACTGTAATTTTATTTTATTGAATTGTAATTTTATTGAGATGGTCAAGGGTTGTTAAATTTTATTGGATTTTGTTCGTTCTGATTTATTGTACTAACCATAAATTTTTTTTTTTTTTCAATCTATGCTAATTTGTCTTTAATTAATTGTTTTAAATTTTAATGGGTTGGCCATTTTGTTTATTGTTTAATTTACCTACATGTTGCAATGTACTAATGCAAAAATGTAAATTTATTGTTTTATAATTTTTGATGTAATTTTTTTTTTTTTTTTTTTTATTCTTTATAGGCTCGCGTTTAATTAATGAAATTCAATTAATGTAATCTATTTTAGCATATATACTGTGATTGTGTGTAAATTCGGATACAAGTTACTTGTTTTACGAATAAATAACTTATGAAAAAATAGCCCCAAATATCGCCCAGCTTCGTTTCATCCACTATTTTTGGTCCACCTTGTATGAATATTGTAACATATCTATTTTATGAATAATCCTTGATCAACACTAGGTATGGGACGTCCGTAACATGCGGTCAGCACTGGCCACGATCAGGTCAGACTCGTCGGTGAACCGCGTGGGGGTGAGCGGCAACGGTCTGATCGCCATCCCGCACGACAACCGCCAGGTGCGCCTGTTCGACCTGCAGGGGCAGAGGCTTGCCCGCCTGCCGCGCTCCAGCCGACAGGTGATATATTTGAATTCAGAATCTTAGATAGTAGAGAACATTACGCAAAGCTGATCCAACAGATAACCCCACCTAAATATAGAGTAAACACAAGTTATATACAAACAGAAAGATATATACTGTGCCCCTATGTTTTAGGTTTTTTCATTTATAATTGTTAAATTCCTACACGGCCTCTGTTGACTAACGCCCGGGTGTCACCATCGTGTGGATCGCCCGGAGGACACGGTGGAGCATACGGTTGGAGGTCTGCCCCGCTTGGGCGGAGCAACGCCGTGTCCTCGTGGAGGCGATAGCCGGTGGCGACCTCTCGCGTCCGGCCCTGGTTCAGGCCATGGTACGGAACGAGAGTGCATGGGAAGCTGTCACCTCCTTCTGCGAAGCAATAATGCTCGCGAAGGAGGAGGTGGAACGCGTGAGGGAGACGCAACGGAGACGCCCTCACGTCCCTAGCCACCGCAGGAGATGTCCCGGGCGTCGAGAGTAGCAAGACGATTCCCGGACGATTCCGAAGACATGCGCGTCTCAAAGTGTTGTCAGCAAAACTGACGGGGTACGCTAGGCCCGATTCCTGTCTGGGTCGCGGATGAATTTGAAAGTGAGTTATCGCAGCCGTGACACAAGCAACTGAAGGCACACGGGTGGGTTTTAGTCAGTATGACTATCATTGGATGATATCCCAGTAAAAAAAAAAGGCCTCTGTTGACTGCGCAATTTTGAGCATCTTTTTAGGGTTCTAGTGCTTCTAAAGATAAAAAAGGAAAACAGGGGCACAGTATATAATCTTTCTTTTTCAGTTTATGGCATATTATCTTATAAATTGTTCCAATATTGGAGAAGGAAATAGGCGAGAGCCAAACCTCGAAATATGACTTTTTACTTAGGATATTCAGTCGGATGTCTGCGACCGCATTTTCTCTTAAGGACCTTACTCGCCAGTGGCGCCTACTTGTGAGCACAAAAACGGTAGCTCTCAATGGAATAAGAGCAATAGTGATGATATTATCTAAGCCAGATGCAGTTAATAATTTAAGCAATTCGGCTCTGAGCTTACAATAGACATACTTTTTTATTTAATCTAATAAAAATACCTACCTTACTCGCCAATGGCGCCAAATGGTGGGCACAAAAATGGTAGCTCTCAATGGAATAAGAGCAATAGTGACGATGTTATCTAAGCCAGATGCAGTTAATAATTTAAGCAATTCGGCTCTAAGCTTCCAATAGACATACTTTTTTATTTAATCTAATAAAAATACCTTTATTTTATGACCAGGGCCATCGTCGCATGGTTACTTCAGTAGCCTGGGCCGACGACATATCGTCCAGCATAAACTTCTTCAGCTGTGGCTTCGACCGACGCATCCTAGGCTGGTCTATCCAGCCCTCCAAGGAGAACTAAGTACTAAGACTTTACAGGTATATGTCCGTTCATTTACAAGTTCATTGTCCTTTACTATCACTCGGTTTCTGACAGGAAATTGTCGACGCATCACAAAAAAAAGCAAGTCTCGGGTTGGGTTTTTGTCAATTTATAATCACAGCATCTAACGCGCGTTTGACAATTTTCGTTCTAGAAACTGGGCCTATATCAAATTGTTATTAAATTATAAAAAAATCTACATTCCTCACACGGTTTTGGTCTTTAAATGAATTTAAAGACCAAAACCGTGTGAGGAATGTAGATTTTTTTGTGAGGTGAACCTAGATATAAAGAACAAAATTGTGGGTAGAAGCCAATGTTCGGAGCGTCACCCACGATCAAAATTATTAATTTTTGGTGATTTATTTGTTAGATAAATAAGTGAAAATTATATTAATAATGATATCAGAAAATCTTGTGGTATTGCTGACTGTTTAGTGTATTATAAGAAAAAATATATAATTTGAGTTAAAAAAAAACAGTGTATTGTGCATCCAGCAATTGTTTAATTTGCTTATAAAGAATGGAAGTCCATAATTTAAACTTAAAAAAAAAAACATTTGTATTAAGTACAGTTAAGGGTCAAAAGTGCAGTCACACTCTACCAAAACGGCAGCGGAAATTTTCTTTAGGCAGTAGAATTTAATTTTTTCGCGGTTAGTAGGTATAATCTGTACTTTAATTTATATTAAAAATATTAAATCAGTTGTGGATAATTTAACTTCTTCTACAAAAACTAACCATTTGAGTTTGGGGAGAGTAAGACTGCACTTTTGATCCTTAAGTGTACAAGCTATTGATTGATTCTGATTAAACATTATATTGGATAAAACAGGAAAGTTGCCACGATTGTAATTACTCTGGTTTCGCGAATGAATTGCATGTATATAGAAAGAAAGAAAGAATATTTATTTGTGACCCGCACAGGAGACACGAGAAATATGCATAAACAATGCAAATGCATGAACAATAATAAAAAATTAAAATAAAAACCCCGTGCGAGACCAAAAAGGCTCCTATCTCAGCATGTGCAGCGATATCCAAAAAAGAAAATAACGCCGCGCTGATATTCTGATAGAACCCACTGTTATATCGAATGTATATCGAATAATTCTCCAACTACCACTAAGATGACCGTGTCTCATGTCTCTATACGATTGTATGGGAAGGCAAAATTTTGATCAAAGTTTTTGCGGGATAGATGTCCTGTTTCTCGGCGGGATATCTATCCCAAACGTAATTCACATGGATAAGGCAACTGTCAATGGCGAGTAAATCACTCACCTTCGGTTTGCCGACGATATAGTGGTCACGGCTGAGACCTTGGTGGACCTCAGTACAATGCTCGATGACCTCAGTAGAGCTTCCGAAAGAGTCAGTCTAAAAATTAATATGGACAAAACCAAAGTGATATTCAATGCCATGTTGCACCCACTCCTATCAAAGTCGGAGACCACACTCGAAGTTGTGGACGATTAGCAGTGTTGGAAGGCCTCCCTCTAGGTGGAACGACGACCTGGTCAAGCCTGTGGGAGCCCTGTGGATTCGAAACGCACACGACCGATAAGTGTGGCGACGGTTTGGGGGAGGCCTATATCCAGCAGTGAACGTCTTTCGGCTGAAATGATAATGATGAGGCAATTATCCCCTATGTGGGATAGATGTCCCAAAATATAGAGATCCGCAAAAATCGCGACTACTCTGGCAATATTAGAGGTAATGTTTTTACTTAAAAAAAACTAAATAACCGGCTAGTTTTACAAATAAAGTATTTTGCTTTGAGAGGTATAGAGTGGTTTCAAAAAGTGTGGCAACTATCCGGCTTTTACCCTACATATAAAACTGTAATTAAAGGTAAATGTATGTTTGCTTGCACATTTAAAATGTTTCCTGTTCACTATCGTGAAACTGTGGTTTATGGTAATTTACTGTGTTCACTTCCTTAACTGTGTAGTAAGTTGATTGAGTGTTGTTGCAATCGGCGTTTTTTAATTAGGCTGTAATTTTTACTACAGATATGGCACATATCTAGACAAGTTCTGTTTTAGGTGAGGTGACGAATTAAGAGCTAATTTCACCAATGAAACTACTCGCAATTAGTTCAACTAAACTCAGTTTATGCAAATACAGCGTTCTGATTGGTGGTTTGAGGAATGAGGTAATAAGACAATGTTGTGTTTTAAAAGAAGATGCAGTGACTAAAGTTGAAAAGAGTATGTTAAGATGGTTTGGCCATGTTGAGAGGATGAATAAAAGGCGACTAACGAAATGTATGTACAAGGCAGACGTGAATGGAAACGCCGGGAGGGGACACCCTAGAAAGACATACAATAGACCTTATAGGTGATGTTCTTCAAAAAGGCCAGGTGCGCAGTACTCATAACCGGCGTGTGTGTATGACTAGATGTAAGTGTATGAATGTATGTGAAAAGCAGTATGTAAGGAACATAGCAGGTGGCGTTCTGTAGTTTCTGCCTACCCACATGGGCAAAAGGCGTGAGTTTATGTATGTATGTGTATGATTGGTAGTTTCTCAACGGTCTCAACCAATCAGAACGCTTTATTTGCATAAACTGAGTTTCGTTGAACTAATCACGATTAGTTTCATCGGTGAAATCGGCCCTTAAAATAACAAAAGTCGAATAAAGAATAGATAATAAAAAAAATAAAGAGTAATTCAAAATAGGCAGATGGCCAGCATTTTTTAAACGTCAATTCAACAAAGACAGTCCCTTAAAACAGCCGCTCGTCACATAATACTTAGCATCATGCCAATATTCCCTAAAAGGTTAAGCAGAGGTTTACCTATAGTGCAACCACATTTATATTAAAGTTCCAGGTAATAAGGGAAGTGCCTATTGCCGTCAACCGGACAGCAGCGCCGGGCTCATTCTACAAATTTAAAAAAATCAAAGGGATTGTCAATCCAAGGGTATTATGCAATTACGTCTTAATTATTTTCTAAAACCTCTAACAAAATGATCAGTTATCTCCAGGGGCTTTATTATTCTGACGTATCAAAACTACAATGTTTGCCCTGTGAGAGAAAGACGGAACTATACAGGACGAAGAGTACTATCCCTTTTTGTCAGTGGAATCATGAGTGCGTACGGCCCCATGCCTACATCAAAGCGTTAAGGTGTCTACACACCAAAGGCGGCGGCATACTATAAAGCACAAGTTCACTGTTAACAATTCGTTTTAATGGTGAAAGTTGAACCTGAACCGAACTACGTTAAAAATAAAAAAAATGGTAGGTTTGTTGGTAGGAGCTCGTGGCTAAATAATAACAGCCGCACGGGTCGATCTTCAAGGTTAAGCAACGCTTGACGAGGTCAGTCCGTGGATGGGTGACCATTTCAACATATCGAGTTTCCTCCGTGCCTCGGAAAGCACGTTAAGCCGTTGGTCCCGGCTGTCATTTGAAGATCTTTGACAGTCGTTACGAGTAGTCAGAAGCTTGAGATCTGACACCAGTCTAGCCAAGGGGTACCGTGTTACCCACTTACTGGTTTGTGGAGATCAGATAGGCAGTCGATCGCAGCTGAATCCATTTAGACTGGAAGCCGACCCCAACATAATTGGGAAAAAGGCTAGGCAGATGATGGTAGGTTTGTTGGTATCAGTTGGCTGGTCTGATTTTGGTTTCAAAAGTTATATTGATGGTAAAATCAAAAGCTGAATGCCTGTCTCTCGGAAGGAGAACCTCATTTTGAAACAAGCTCAAAACCAATGAGACCGCCCGGTGGGTGAAGCCGGCTTTAGTTTGTAGACACCTTTAAACATAAAAAAAGCACAAATATATTAGTGTTAAGTGAGCAAGGTATCGTTACTGCTATAATTGTTGGTAGTTTATAATTCTATAATAATTTTATTACGGTATCCAGGTGTTAATAATGGCAACACTGGTATGCCTGAAAGAGACGACGCTCTACAAAGCCAAAGTTTTTCTAAATCTTGTGCTATTTTAAGTGCCTTTTCACACGCTCGGGTTGCCGGTGCCGGGTAACCGGCGGAGAAGTGTATAGACATTTGTATGGTTGCTTTGACAAGTACCGGCGTAAAAGGCTATACTTTAGCCACCCGGCACCGGCTACCAGACAACCGGAGCGAGTGAAAAGGGGCTAAGAGGGTGTGTTGTCGGTCTCCTGTAACCTTAATAACGGGCAATACTGCATAATTTTGTTTATTATTTTTAATGTAGCAACAAGTGGCAGTGTCTAGGCTTGATTAAATGCAATTTATTTGTTTGTTTGTCAGGGAACTTAGCAAGGGACTTAGGTGAAAGGTACAGTCGACAAAGTTGTTAGTTGATCACTGTGACCCTGATTCCCATTATTAAAAAGTGGTCAACCGCATACATTGCTGACTGTACAAAAATTTTAATGGTGGAGTTGTTAATAAACATATTATAAGTTTTTTGTAAAACTGAACTTTGCTGTGGAAGTGGAATATATTACACGGTAAAAATAAATTTGAATTTCGTACGTTCGCCTCGTGCGCCAATAGGAGAGTCGTACGTCAGATTGACATTCACAGCTCAAAGTGTCAGTGTATAGTAGTCCCAGCGGATCTTTGTGTCTCTGAAGTTTGCGCAAGAAACAGTTTGTAATCGAGTATACTGCATACAGTAAGCGAGATAGGACGATGCGACAAACGCAAGCGAGTGAAAGAGACAGTTATACATCACTATCTTCACCTTCAACATTGACACAAAAATAGCTACTGCGCAGGGTCTTGCAGCCAATTCAGAGACACAAATATCCGTTATGGGTATTATAGTTTCCATTTATTGCTTATTCGCGTAAAATACAAAGTTTCTAGCTTCATACTGGTAAAAACCTGAATTTAAATTCGGAAGTGATAATGAATTTAAAATGTAATGCGACATATCTTTAGGTATACTGTGCTAACGTCATAGAGACCAATTCACAAACTGAACCAAAGATGAGCTAAAAATATTATCATTATCATTCTGGTTAGCTTCTAATCTTACAATAATAAATGGTAACACCAGCCCAATATCCCACAGCATGAGATAAATATGTCATAGGATAATTTCAATTAGCGTCACTTTATAATAAATCTCGACAGTTTACAAACGGTCGAAAAATTTTGAGCTGCCAGATTATTGAGACTACTGTAAAGAGTAATTAAAATGTTAACAACCAGTACGCCACAAAAATTTACATTGAGAAATATCCTACCTGGAACTATGCAAAAATACAGCACGGTTAAAATAACTGTGCACCTCGCCGGAATGTTACCCCACTCTCGGCTACCCGCGTGGCGTCCTGCTTTCGCCTCGTGCACCAGTAACACAGTATAAATATGGACCAGTACGGAAACTACCTACAAACGCTCGAAACGGCACACTAGGCCAGGTTCACATTGGCTCGGACCGACAATTTAACCGTTGGCCGACTAGCGGGTTATGGTGTTCTGACTAAAAGCTGCCGGTCCGAAGTATGTTAACACCTTTGTCGTTAACCTCTGCCAGGCTTGCCACAAAGCAGTTGTGAGTGGGCTTCTATGTACAATGGACGACGACGACACTTGAGAACTCCTGTCTTCTACAAGAGAAAACAAAACTTCTATATTAATATATTAATTTTGCCCTCCATGTTTATAAACGTGACCTCTCTGCGTGCACGCCGGCCAAACTTTTGGCGAGAGCGGGTGGGTGATTGGCGGGCGGAAGCCTTCGCCTAGTTTTATTGGGTTGCCCTAATGTGAACACCGCTATTGAAATACATATGCCAATTTGCTTCCGACAGCTTTGTTGTTCTGGTAAAACTGTCGGTCCGACCTAATGTGAACCCGCCCTTAGACCCCTTAGCTCGTGCCGTTTCGAGCGTTTGTAGGTAGTTTCCGTATTGGTCCATATTTATACTGTGCCAATAACAAGAGTACAGGCACAGCACAGCGTCAGGAGCACAGTAAATTTAACTTAAATATCAGTATATTATCCGCTTTGTAATAATAAGTAGTTAAAATAGTGTCATGCTTATTATTTAGCGCAAAATGTAACATGACAATACTTGTATATAAATTAAAATAACTGGGATTGATATCATTGTAAAGTGTCATTCACACTATCCATGAAAATGTCTTATTTCAAATCGAGAATGGCCGGAATTGTAAATAAAAATTGTAATATTTAATTTATTTTTTCCATATCAACTAAGTTTTTTTTTGTTATAAGTAAGTACCTATGTATATTATTATGTAATAACTGTGGTTGTGCCAAAATCCTCTATTGGACTATGGAGGTAGGCCATGATAACATGAAAATCACAGAGCATGGAGAGGCATCGGCGAACGCCTTTTAGAGGTGGTACTGGCAACTCTGTCTGTATAACACAGTAAAAGCGAGTTTTTGGCGGGATTTTTTCGGGTGAAGTTCAGCGGCTGTTAATATTATTTGCAGATTGATTCCTAGTGGATATTGTGATATATAATTGGTGTAGTTTTGTGTCTCAATTGTCTACGCAAATGGACAATATGTGGAAATCATTAACAGAAGTGATCTCGGGATAGTGGAGCGGAGAATTTTATTGTAGTATTGACTACCTCCGCAAAGCATACTGGGAAGCCTGACTCGATACAATTTGCTGCCAAATACTCCAAAAACCATTAGAATATGTTACATCCGCATTCTAATGCATACTAAAGAACATTAAAACTCCCAAAGACGTGGCTAAAAGGTCCTAGCAAGCAACCAGGCCATAAAAATTACATTAAAAATAAAAAACACGGTCATAAGAACTGCGCACTTCGCCGAATGTTACTCCCACAGATATAAATCTAACTAGATGACGCGACTGTATGTACTTGGCGTGCCAAAAAATGTAGTAAAATTACGACTAATGATCGTTATTTCAATTGAACTTTTCATTTAGCATTATCGGCATCGGAAATCCACCGAAATCTAGAAAAAATCCTTTTTTGTCATATTGACCTGTAGAGACTGTATAGAAAAACTTGGCCGAGGCTTTGGTAATGTTTTCTTTCATTAATAAGTAAAGGAGATTACCCCACAGATTACCTCCCAATAGATTCCGCATAGAAGACAACTTACGCGCACCACACATCAGCCTATTTAGGCTGATATAACTCAGTGCACGGAATGATCTCTTTAGTCTCGACCAGACATTAGAGCTGTAGGGACGCAAGCGATTTCTAGTTTTAATTCTGTTTAAAAAATAGTTATCAACGTTTTGTTTTAAAAAAAATGACGAATTGTGCAGTAAAATGGTGTGGAAAATCAACCAGCCCTTCAAGTTCAAAAAAAGATGGGTTAATATTCCACCAGTAGGCAAAGGAATAAATATTGACCAATCTAAAAAAGGTCAAGTTATAATGGTTATCAAATCAAAATTGCACACTTTACAGTAGCGCTCGTTGATGTCTTTTGTGAAAGTCCCTTTCACTCATAAGGAATTATTATATTGCTATCTTTTTCCCACAGAAGTAAAATGTTGAGACAAATACGTTTTTTGCTTATCGAAAAGTATCGATGATCGATGTTTAATTAGATATATAGGAGAATAAAATAATTTTGTTAAAATGGATTATTTAAAAATTAACAAATTAATTTATTTTTACTTTGAACTAATTGTGCTCTACTCATAATGAGAGCTCAGAGTGGCCCTGTTTACATAGGATTACAATTAAATTAAATCACGTTTGGCCAAAATTAAAATCTTTTCTCGATCGATGTTTTTCTTTATCATTATTAAAGTAATTATAAAATCACCGGCTAAGAAATTTTACATAAAATATCATTCTGTTTGAAAAATATCGATATTTTTATCAACATTTAATGCGCATGTCGCGTCACTACGACAGGTACCGTGATCTTGAATAGCCAATCACGTCGTACTTGTCACTCCCCGCGCTACCCGTGCCTTCCGCCAAATTTGGTGACCTCGGAATCAAACAAAACAGCAGGCATGCGGTATCTATTGGGAGGTAATCTGTGAGATTACCCAAACACAGGCCCCTTATGAAGTATCGTGTCTGCGATTTCAATGTTATCCAAAAATAGGATTTATATTTTGTGATTTTTCCATCCGTGTCCTTAGGTTCCTTCACTTGGACATTTGTATGAACCTTATTGCATTGTAATAAGAGTTAATTACAAGATCAGAAACAACACACAAACAAAGGTTGTGTTGTCTACAATATACAACCAAATTCATCAAGATACAACTATTTTTACAAAGGGGGCCCAAGATCCCTTACAAAATGGGCATTCTCCTTTGTTTTTAAATTGTGTTTGAAAAAGTGGCACGCTTGGTTTTCATACGGATGAAGGGACTTGCGTTATCTAGTTAGATTTATGGCCGTGGCCCACTCTTGCCTACTAGCGAATCAGAGTGACCTGGGGGCCGATCTAGCCGACAATCCAGCGAAGCCTGTCACCGTTTAGGACACAAATGACGTATAGAAACTGTTGATTTTAAATGGTAGACATGACGGATGTGAGTGATTTTTTCTTACTCCTCCATTATTCTTTTCTGATTAATTTCGTTGCGGGATCCAAGACAGTTAAATTCATTCGCCGGGACTTCGTCGAGCTTCATTGCCTCGGCGCTTTTCTGGTGGTTGCCACTGTTGATTCTGGCTTTCAGGAGTTGCAGTAGTTTAGGAATAGTGTGGTGGGATTGCCCAAAAAAAAAAACGACGGATGTCGTGCCAACGAGTGATACCTAAACTGTCGTCCTTAGATGCTGCTGTTGCAGCGATCCGTACTCTGTGATGGAAATAGTTGAATAACCGGTACATTTTTATTGTTGATCTAACCAATAAAATAATATTTTGTAGCTTACTTCTAGTCGAATAGTGCACTTCGTTCATCGCTATTGTATTTATCTTGGTTGAATGTTTCGTGTCTAATAATAATATTATTATTATTTCACTTATTCATAATCTTTACATATTTTTACATTTTCAAATATAATTCTAAAAAAAAATCGTCTGAAAATATAAAAATATGTAAAGATATTATTATTTATTATGATGTATGTCTTTATTCATGTTCAATGTATATGTATAAATCAAGATGCATAATATGAGTATTATTAGTAATTGTGTAATAATTACGAAGTTATCAGTTGTTAAATATCTTCTATAAATGATCTGAATATTTTTGTTATGCCAAATATGGTATGAATTAAATTATATATAATGAGTAGTTAATGTTTTTTTTTTTATCTTTACAACCATTTCCTACCGACTAAAGGCTAGCGTCCACAGTTCCGCACCGCTCGTCGTACGGATTGCATTGTAATAATGTTTTGGGGGCACGGGGGATAAGTGCGAACCATAGTATCGACGCGTTGGGGTCCCGCGGGACAACTGATAAACATATAAGCAGGCGCAGAAAGTTTGCCGAATACTACCCCCGCGCGGCGCCCCACGATTGCCTCGTTTATTCGCCGTAATGCTCGGTTCTCTTCCCTCACCCAATGTAATGCTCGAATCTGTAACATTACAGGTTGCGCACTGTAATGCTAGGTTCTATTCCCTCAACCAATGTAATGCTCGAATCTGTAACATTACATGTTGCGCACTGTAATGCTCGGTTCTCTTCCCTCAGCCAATGTAATGCTCGAATCTGTAACACAGGTTGCGCACTGTAATGCTCGGTTCTCCTCCCTCACCAATGTAATGCATTACAGGCGAATGCTCCAAATGAGGGAGCACCTTAAGGTTGCTCTAGTCGACGGCAGGAACTATTTTGTGCGCGGAGTTCAAATGCTTGCTCTCTCATCCGGCAACACGTGCGAAAGAGATTGATACTGTGATGAGCAGTAAGAAGCTAGTTCGCGTACGAATACACACTTTTGCAAATTTGTAGCGAAATGGACGATGATTTAGGACGAAAACGACCGCGTGAAATTTTATAAACAGACCTTTGTGAGTAAGGATATCAAGAAATAAAACAGATAAAGATGGACATAATTGCCTCTGAGCATTCAAAGCGTGACTTTCGCGGTTTCTGGAAGAGCGCTAACAAATTGAGCATTCGGCCAGGCCAGCCTGTTAGTGTGAGTGATGTGAAGGATATTGCAAACCTTTTTAGAAATCGGTTTGTTTTAAAGTCATAGCTAGGGAGTTCTTGTGAGATGCTGGATGCCGAGCCCCGTTGTGGCAAGGTGGGCACACGTTTCAGTGCCAAATATGTGGCCAGGGTCATCAGGTCTACGTCTAAGGGTAAGTTTTTTTATTTTTATTGAATAGTTACCGTACCCACCGTTACCGTTCACATAAAAAGTAAACGCTTTAGACCCAGTTTAAATTTTAATTGCCTTAGTAAGTATTTACCTAACAAGCCTAAGAATTTACCCTTGCCACAGGACTAGGACCCCTGCCACCACGTCTTACTCAATCACGCCAGAACGGCTGATCTGAATGAAATTTGGCACAGATATAGATTATAGTGTGCAATAGCACATAGGCTATTTTTTTAGCGGTATAGTGTTTCCTTGGGATGCTAAAACAATTTTCACGCGGGCGAAGCCGCTGGCAGAAGCCAATTCATATTATTAAATTACTTGTAAGTAATCAAAAAACATTTTTTTGTATGTTTAAGATTACAACCTACAAAAAGTGTATATTAATTTATCTATTAAGATAGCTAAGTTTTTTTTCTAAATCATTTATTCGCTTGTGATAAAAAATATATTTACAGAGTCGTCATCAAGAATATCAAACATAACAAAATTATTGAGATAATTAAATAGTCAACAGATATTTACAATAACCGCAGGATACGGTGAGCTTATTCCTTATCATCGTAATGGCTGTCGTCATCATCACCATCATCTCTATCATCATCAGCGTAGGCGTATTCCTTGCCGTGAGCACTGCTACCCTTCTTACCGTAGTCACCTTCGTCATGGTAGTGACTCTCATGGCTTTGCTCAGCAGAGTGACCGGAATCAGCATCATCGACATGACCCTTAGCGTTGAAGCCAGCCTTTCCAAAACCACCCTTATCGAAAGCTGAGTCGTGCTGACTACCTTCGTTGTGTTCACCCTTTTCGGAGCCGTGGTGTCCCTTCTGGTATCCGTGCTTGTTGAAGTGTCCGCTGTTGTCGGCAACATCGTAGAAGTCATGGTCCTTCTTGAACTCGTCCTTGTTGAACACTTTGTGGTAGCCGGTGATCTCCTCTCCTTTGCTGTGGTGTTTCTTGTGTCCGTGGTCACCTCCCTTATAGCTCTCGCCGGATTCGTGGTGCTTGCCGTGAACGGCGGCCTCGTCGTGGTGTCCTTTCTCGCCACCTTCAGCTTCCTTGTGGTATCCTTCGTTATGCTCCTTGCCGTAATGTCCAGCTTCACCCTTAGCGTGATGTCCTTTAGAGTGGAAGCCCTTGCTGCCCTTCTCACCGTGAGCGGAGTGGTGCTTCTCGCCGTAGTCACTACCTTCGCCCTTGGCGAATTCGTGCCCATCGTCGTGTCCTACCAATTCTCCTCCATCGATGTATTCGTCAGATTCTTCGCTGTCGTCATCGTCATCTTCTTCAGCGTCTTCAACAATGATGGGTTTGGCAGCCACGTAGGGTAGGGGGAGGGGTGCGAGATCGTAGGCATCCAAGGCGCCAAGTTTGGGCTGTAAGAGAGGTAGAGGCGCGGCGAAGGCGTTGTGTTGTCCATGGTACGGCGCAGGAGCCCCAAGCTGGATGTAGTTCGCTGGGCCGTTGTTGTCGCTCCGGTAGATGTAGCTGGTGGCCGCCGGAGGCACGAAGCCCACCTGCACCGCCGCCACAGCGGTCGCAGCCAGCAGAACGTATAAGGCTGTTCCTGCCATGTTGAGATGTGTATCGTACTGCTACTCGTACTGTTATAATTTGATAAGCCCGTTGCCCAATATTTATATCTAAACTAAAGACAAAGGTCCGTGAGTATGTTCGTTACCTTTCTTGTAGCCATGTAACAAATTGCTTATCAGACGAGGTTAAAAGGTGACAAAGAGGCTGTTAACGAAAAAAAATTGCTATTATGCAATTTGTGAGCAAGCCGACCGCACTGGTAATAGGCGTGAAATGCTTTTTTTTTTACTAGAGGAATCTACGCGAACCGCTTCACTCGGTAAAATGTAGCATTGACCTACAATATTATGTCACTAATATTTAATTTAGATTTGACAATGAATGAAACTTGTCGTGGATTTTTTGTCTACAATTTAGTCTGCACTTTACTGGTAAGGTTTTTTCTGCTACAAAGGTTACTGAATGGGCAATTCACTTGAACATTTCAATGGTAAAAGACAATATAGAAAATAACACAAAAAGACAATTAAACCCCGTAAACGTAGGAAAATACAGTAGATTAACTAAAACCATTTGGTATTAATTTTATTATATATAAGTACCTAGTAATAATTTCATCAAAGTAATGATAACCCATCAAAAACATAAATGTGAAAAAGGGAGCCAAGTTCAATACTAAGAATATGCGCGGTTCTTGACTACGCTCAAAGAATTGGGATCTAAATGGGTGCCGACTTCTGTATCCTGAAATTTATTTACAAGAACATAAAACATTCTAAAATAAATTTTAAAACACAATTTCTTGCTTTTTCTGCTACAACAATATTTGCTATTTTAAAATATAACTTCTTAAATTTGAAAAACCGAATTATTTACAGTAGATAACTTAAGATAAATTTTAGTTAAAGATTTGACTTGGCTAGTTTTCACATTCAAATTACCTTTTATTTGGCTAATAAACTTATTTTCTTTAAGTTCCTCGCAATTTACGTTTTATGGTAAAAACTATATGACCAACCATTAAGCCAAATATAAGGTAATTTGATTGTGAAAACCAGCCAAGTCAAATCTTAAGCTACAATTTATCCTATGTCCTATCCCCCGTCACGCTATCACTGACTCCCTTTTCTTTCATATCGCTCCTCACACAGTCCATCCATCTTTTCTTTGGCCGTCCTCTCCCTCTACATCCATCCATATTTATATTCATAACTCTTTTAGTAACATGCATTTCATCCCTCCTCATCACATGACCATACCAGGACAAACGGTTTTTTCAGGACAACGGTTCCTTTCAACTTTTCTGTCACTGGCGCCACTTTCAAACTTCCTCTAATATACTCATTTCTCACTTTATCCATTCTCGTCAGTCCCCACATCCATCTCAACATTCTCATCTCTGCTACATTCAATCTTTTTTCATCCATCTTTTTCACAGCCCAACATTCTGATCCATACAGCACGACAGGTCTAATCACGGACTTGTAAATTTTCCCCTTTAACTTAAGGGGCATCCGTGGGTCGCAAGTTGTTCCAGTGACCTGTCGCTATTTCATCCATCCCGAGTTGATCCGGTGCGTTACGTGAGTCTCGGTCTAAATCGCCATCCCCTTGGACAAGCGACCCTAGGTACCGGAAGTCGGAGCACATCGGTATGGGTGTTCCAGCGAGAGCTATAAGCACGGAACTGGAGAGACCGCCAAAATCGCAGAACTAGTATTCTGTTTTAGCTCTGCTTAATTGCCACCACATCTCCAATCTGCTCTGGACCTCTAGGCCACTTTCGGCAACCAGCACAATGTCATCGGAAAGCAGCATACACCAGGGTTCCTCTTACTTTATGTCCGACGTCAGCGTGTCCATTATCATTAGGATTAGGAAGAGGTAAGGACTAAGGAGCCGACCCTTGATGCAAGCCTACTACCACACTGTAGCTGCCAGTAGTGCACACACTAGATCGGACTTGGGTACTACATCGACTGTACATCCCTCGGATCAACTGTACATACTTCCCAGGCACCCCTTTCTTTTTAAGGGCCCACCACAAAACCTCAAGAGGCACCCGGCGAATGCCTTTCCGAGGTCAATGGACACCATGTGCAAGTTTTTATGTGCACTTTTGTATTTCTCGCGCAAGTGGCGGATTGCGAAAATGGCATCCGTTGTACCCCGACCAGGTATAAAACCGAATTGGTTCTGCGATATTTCGCTCTCTTCTTTCAGCCGCCTTTCAATAACTTTCTCCCAAACTTTCATAATATATGACATTAGCTTTATTCCTTTATAGTTGTTGCACTCCAGCACATCACCTTTCTTTTTAAAGATGTGATAGTATTTTATGAGAGTCAAACACTGATTCATTCTCGTGACAACTCCTTCAATTCTGATTTAAATTGGATTAAGTGATACAATGATGATCCTAGTCTGCACCAACATTTTGTACTACAGCTAAACTTTTTGTGGAGAAGCCGCTTGTTGCAAATTAAGATCAACAGCATTACTGATGGTTAACCCCTTTAAAATTATTAAACTACTCAAATTTTATCGAATACGTTAGACCAGTTTTTGGGCACGTAAATATTGCTCGTTTCATAGTATAGCATAGTATAGTATAGTATATTTGTATATAGCTATACTATAGTAGGATATTTCAATGCAATGGAATGGAATGCAAAATATCTACCACCTCTCTGCTTAGGCAATCGTTGATAAAATTCACGGCCGTGCACTTTAACGCCGTGGCGAGTAGTGTTCAACACAACCTTTACGAACACTGTGGTATAGTTTTGCCGCACTGTTGCGTCGTGTACTAGGAAGCAACTTAACTTGTGTGTGTTTGATTTATACGGTAGAATGGCGCTAAGAGTACTTGTGATTTATACAAAACTAGCTGACCCCCGCGGCTTCGCTCCCGTCAACTGGCTATCTACCTACCTATCACCTACTTATCTACCCTACCTACATACCCACATAACTAACCACCTACCTTACCTACCTACCGATCGACCTACCTACCCTACCCTATCCTACATACCTACCTACCCTACATCCCTACCCTATCCTACATACCCTACCTACCCTACCCTACCTACCAATTTGTTAAACAATAAGAATTAATACTACAATACAAATGTAACCAACATTTGTTTCTACCGGCGGTGATCTAATTAAAATTTAGAACATAAAAGCTGCTATTGTGACCCCGAGCAAAGCGCCGCACTGGCCGTTTTTCGTGCAGTTTTTTGGAGCTATCTACTCGTTATTTAAAATGATATATCAACTAATAAACATACATTAAATTTCTACATATTATTGATTCCAAAATTCTAGTTTTTTTTTTTTTTAATGAAGTATATGTTTCACTAATCTCCTTCCAACAAAACCAAAAAAAATAGAAATCATGATTGACATCATGCATCTCCTAGTAAAGTGTAATGGATAGACAATTTGATAACGAACATTTTGTAAGGTTTTTTTTTAAAAAGACCAATTTTTGATTTTATAAAGATTTTATTCTGAAATCTGGGCGTATTAACTACTGTAATTCATGCGCCACCAGTGCCGCTAGGCCAATAGGAATGCTCATATCTCATGCTGATTTTTTGGTCAGGGTACGGCCTTAAGTATGATAGTGAGATATATTCTCTTGCAGACTTTTTATAATGAGTAATTTAATAATTAGTACATATTTATTACTTAACTTCAATAGTTCTTAGCGCACGCCAAATAATGAATTTTATAGGCAAAAAAATTTGCTACTTTGGGTTACATTACTGCATTTTTCATGAGGATCTCTTTTTTTTTTTTGAAAATAATTTATAGCCTATGTTACTCGGTAATAATGTGGCTTTCCATAGGCGAAAGAATTTTTTAAATCGGTTTAGTAGTTTCGGAGCCTATTCGGTACAAAGAAACAAACAAACAAACAAAAAATCTTGCCTCTATATAATACTAGAGGACGCCTCGCGGTTTCACCCGCGTAGTTCCCGTTCCCGTGGGAATACAGGGATAAAAAGTAGCCTATATCATCCGGGGATAGAGAAGCTTCCCAACGGTGAAAGAATTTTTGAAATCGGTCCAGTAGTTTTGGAGCCTATTCGGTACAAACAAACAAAAAAATATTTCCTCTTTATAATATTGGTATAGATTGGTATGGTATAGACATCACGCCAGTATTCCCCGAAGGGTAAGGAAGATCTGGACACACACATTCTTTTTCAGTTAAGTTTAAATATCTGTATGTACTAGCGAAGCATGTAGGTTATTTTTTTTGTAATCTGACGGATTAAAAAATTAAATAAAAAAATTAAAACCCCTGACACAAAACCTCTAAAAAGCAAAAAAATAACTCTCGTACTCGCGTCGGGGAACCGCCAACATGTACAGCAGTTTATTTAATTTACATAGCGGTTCCCCGACGCAAGTACGAGTGTTATTTTTTGCTTAGAGGTTTTGTGTCCCCCGACAAACCAATTTTTAAATTTAATTTTTATATCATGCTTTTAAGCAGACCCGCTTCAATCGACAATCTATCGAAACACGTAATTATGACACGATATCTAGCTAGAAAACCCAGGTTCAAAGAGTAAAATGCGGATAATTTTTGGATGGCTGAACCGATTTTAATCTAACTTAGCTAAGAACACTCAAAATCAAAATCGGTTCATCCGTTTAGGAGCTATGATGCCACAGGCAAACACACAGATACACAGCAACACACGTCAAACTTATAACACTCTTTTTCCGTTGGGGGTTAAAAAGATTATGCCTATTCTTTTTTTTATTTACATCCTAGCGACCCGAACTACTCAAACCTTCCTCATTTGTCGCTGTTTCTATACTTAAGTGAAACAGGGACAGCGCAGACAGGCAGCGACTTTATTTTATACTATTTAGAGATTATGTAGTACTTGTGGTGGACGTTGGTAACCAGGGTGTTACAAAACGTGTTTTGCCGCAAGGGTCGATCTTCAAGGTTAAGCAACGCTTGTCGAGGTGGATCCGTGGATGGGTGACCATCTTTACATAGCTAGTTTCCTTCGTGCCTCGGCAAACACGTTAAGCCGTTGATCCCGGCTGTCATTTGAAGATCTTCGACAGTTGTTACGGGTGACTATCCGTTCCGACTCGTTCTGACTAGAAGCATGAGGTCTGACCACAACCACGGGCACCCAACGCAAAGAAAGAAAAAATTGGTTCAAATAAATTGCACTAGATGGCGTGATACGCTTTGATTTGTTATTGAGTTTTGTGAAATATTAAGATTTTCTAGAGACGATCATAAAATATGTATGTTTTATTAAATTAACTCTCCTAAGCACAAAATTAGGGAATATTAAGCTCTTAATTCACATACCATAGATTATTTGAATGGATATTTTTTTTTTTTAATAATCTATAGGCTAGCGTTTGACCACCATCTCGCCTGATGTTAAGCGATGATGTGGTCTACGGTGAAGCACGCTTGCCTAGAAGAAACCTATTCACTCTTGACTTAAAGACCCCTAGGTTGTAGCTATCAGGGAACAAAGACTCCGTAAGGGAATTCCACTCCTTAGCTGTGCGCACAATGAAAGTATTAGCAAAACGCTTTGTGCGTATGGGAGGGATGTCTACCATGTACCGATGGCGCATGGCCATGTACGCCTTGTTGTCCGATGATGGAAAGGGCTAGGCGGAATCAAATTGTGCAGTTCCATCGCAAACTCCCCGAAATGTAACCGATAAAAATCCGACAGACTGGCGACTCGGCGTCGATGTTCGCTAGCTTTGATGCGACCAGTGCATCGTTGCCAATAAGCCTTTTGGCCCGTCTGTCAATCGACTCAAGTGCATTAAGCTGGTATTTGGCAGATCCATCCCAGAGGTGAGAGCAGTACTCCATGCATGACCGAACTTGTGCTTTATACAAGTTGAGCAGCTGTTCAGGCGTGAAGTACCGTCTCACCTTTGCAAGAATCCCCAACTTTTTTGCAGCTAACTGAGCTTTCGCCTCAATGTATGGACCGAAGTTGAGGGTAGACGTCATCGTAACACCAAGAAGTTCGAGGTGGTCCGTTAACGGCACGGTTACACCACGGAAAGAAGGAGACGGCTAGCGCTTCCCCGTGGCTCTCGATGGCCTCACTCCAGATGTGAATGGCATACGCTAGATGATCCCCAGTGGACCGATTTCGATGAAAGCCGTATTGGCGGTCACTGAGGATGTCGTTCGCTTCTAGGTATGCCAGGTGCTTACCGTTGAGCACACATTCCATACTCTTACAGAGGATGGACGTTATAGATATGGGTCTGTAGTTGACCGGGTCAGCTCGACTTCTTGGGCACGGGTTGAACGTTGGCTTGCTTCCAAGCCTTCGGCACTTTTCCAGTCTCTATCGAAAGGCGATATAGGCGTGACAAGATCGGAGACAATTCAGGTGCACAGGTTTTAAAGACAATTGCTAGTATCCCGTCGGGGCCACTCGCTTTGTTCACATCAAGGCTACGCAGCACCCTACGGACGTCCTTTTGATGGATGCGAATGTCCGACATACTCGTCACACATCCATCAGGAGATGGAGGAGGCTGCGCGCCATCAGAATTCAGATGCATTTAAAATTGATACAAATAGATGGCGCAGTTTTATATTTCTAAGGCATCCACTCGATTTTTAAAACTTGTTATGTAACACATTTTGGTGCATTGAAACTGAAAAAACGTGAAAAAATACTATAAAACAAATCGTCGCTATATTTAAAAAGAAGTATTCTCGAACCTAGTAAACTCTTTTACTTGCAAGTCGCTGCTGACACCATCCTCTATATCCGTGAAACGGAACCGAACGCGATCGATGTTCTTAGAAAAATAATCAGTTTAATCAGACGAAAAACGCTAGTTCCGTCGGCACGGTTTCTTTGTATGGGATGAGGCATGTGTATGCTAGTATTATATTAGGTCATTCATTACATATGAAATTAGCGTTTTGTAAGGGAGGAACATAAAGTCGTTTCTTTTAAATATAATATATTTATTTAATCAAAGTATGTACCATTGCTATCTATGCTCTTTTGCCATCTCATTGATCCCTTTACTAAAAAAACCATTCGGACGGGAATCAATAAAATCTTTGAAGGCGCTTTGGACTACCCCATCGGAGTTGATTTTTTTCCCTTGCAAGAAGTTGTCCAAATTTCGAAAAAAATGGTAATCTGTTGGAGTCCGGGGAGTACGGTGGATGTCTTAGACATTCCAATTGAAGCTCCTCTAATTAGGTAGCCGTCTGTTGTGCAGTGTGTGGTCTAGCGTTGTCCTGAAGCAGCAGTGGCCTAGAGTGATTGACCAGCCTCGGCTATTTAGCAGCTAGCTTTTCCATCATGGTTTGCAGTTGCTGACAATAGACATCCGCCGTAATCGTCTGGCCAGATTTAAGAAAGCTTTAGTGAACGACACCGGCACTAGTCCACCAAACGCTCACAAGTTTTTTTTTTTGAGTCAATTTTCTTTTGGGGCAGGATTTGGCTGGTTCGCCAGGGTTCAGCCATTGCGATGAGCGTTGCCGAATATTGTTCAGGATCCACTTTTCATCACAGGTAATGATTCGATTTAAAATCTCTTCATTATTGTGCCGGTTGAGTAATGTAACGCAGCAGTCGACGCGCGTTTGCCGGTTTGCTGCACTCAATTCATGAGGTACCCACCTTTCAAGCTTTTTCACCTTCCCAATTTGCTTCAAGTGGATTAAAACATTTTTATCACTAACACCGCAACCTGCAGCTAACTCAGACGGGGTTTTGCTATGGATCCGCTTCCACAATAGCCTTCGATTCTTCATTATCAACTTTGGTTTCCGGTCGTCCACGGGGTTTGTTCTGCAGGTCGAAGTTTCCCGAACGAAAACTTTGGAACCAAAAACGCACTGTGTTTTCTTTTGCGACACCGTCACCATACACATTATTAGTTGCTGCAGCACTGGTGCCACGATGGAACTCGTACTCGTAAATAACGCGATATATCAAGTTTTTCATTTTGTTAACTGACTGGCGCAAAGAAAAAACCGAAAGAGGAAAAAACTAATGAATTACGGTTTTTCAAACATGAGTAAATATCTCTATAAATTTAAAATCTGAATTCCAAACCAAAGAGGAGATATTTGAGATCAAAGTGGTCAGTATGACATACCGCCAATTTTATAGGTAATAATATTATATGCCCGAACATACTACGGGAAAAGGCTAGGCAGAATATTTATTTCTATCAAAGATCGTAAGATTCTTATTTTCCAATGAAAATTTGTTATTTCTAGGAATCCAATTAAGTTCCTACTTACCGATGAGCACTTATTGCGCGTTGGGATAAGAAGCAGTCTCGCTTATGACAATTTCAAATTAGATAACTACTCATTAGAGCAATGAGTTTGTAAATAATAACACGTGTAATTTGTACTATATGTATTTTATTATAATTTATTTTTGTTTAAATGCTTTCTGCATGCAGCACCTTCTTTCTTAATTTCACGAATTTACAAACGGACAAAGACATTTGACACAATTCGCAATAAATTCATATTAAAAAAACCCCTAGATTAAGTATAAATTATTACTACGACATATTAAATATGTACAAATTAATAAAAAGATAAAACAATTTTTAAATTAAGTATAAAAACTACTCCGTTTATTTAATTTAAGAAATATGTACGTACTACCTACTTATTTATATTTACTAAACATAATATAAAATTTAAACACGTGGCTCTTAAATTAAAGGTAAAAAAAAACCCGACTGCTTTAAAAGCGAACTGAAAAGATGTAAACAAGAATAAAATCATGCTGTGCAGTCGGAGGATACATACCTGCGAGCTGGCTGACCAAAACCCCACAAGTGTCACAAAGAACAAAGATTATAAACTACTAAAGTACATTGTATAACTTAACAACTATAATGTTGTTTTTAACAACAGTAAAGGAAAGCATGTCTGGTCACGTCAAAGTAAATATGATTAATTTATTTTAAACTAGTCCATGTTACCGATAGTTATGTTGTTGTTACAGAGACTTGAACCTCATCTTTGTATGAGAAAAAAAAAATGTAAGGCTCTTGGCATAATTCAAAACAAAAATCAAAATCCTATGGAGCCATCCATAAATTACGTCACACATTAAAGAGGGGTGGGGGTCAACAAAGTGTGACATCTTGTGAAAACAAATTGTGTCACCTATGCTGTGTATTGTGTTACCTTTAAAACTTAATATTCGTAGCCTATGTTTTTTATTATAAAAGCCAGCTAGTCGTCCCAGAGTTCTTTTTTTGATGAACAATGACGATGTTTTACTTCTGAAATGTTTGATTTAACTGTTGTTAATTTTATTGCAAATGTGCTGGTTAGGACGATGGGCAAAAATGTATGTGCTCCGTCCCCACCCCGGAAAAGCTGCCAATATGTTCCGAAAGTATCCACTATCTAATTTAAATCCTTTTTAACATAAACACATGGGATTACAGCAATAAAAATCAATTTGTAATTATTAATTAAACTATATTTTCATTTTTGACTTGTAAATTATTTTAACAATATGATTATATTACAGTACAAAATATTCTTATTTAGTAATTATACATTATGGTTATATTACAGTTAAAAACATGATTAATTAGTAATTATACAAAATATATACAACTTTCATATTCTTACAGTGCTCATATTAGATTTGATTTTTTATTATTATTTTTTTGAATTTTTATTAAATCATTGCTGTTTTTAGATTATTTAATTGTTATTGTTGAATAAGTATTATTGAATTGTTATTATAGAATTGTATTGTTGAAACTTAACTTATTATGATTTTTGTTTGTGTATTTGTTTGACATGTAATTTGATTAATTTGGTCGATATTGATGTAATAATTTAAATTTTGTGTTGTTTTAATGTTTGTTTGTGCGAGTCTTAAATTTTTTGTGTGTGGTTTGTCTATTGTAAATGTAATTACGTTAGCATTGACTCCTTGCACGTGTTGGGTCACACTGTTAGTGCAAGGAGTAATTGAAATAAATAAATAAATAATAAATTAGGCAAATAAAAATAGTGCATTATAAGTTGCTCGTTTATTGTAATATTGTTTAGCAGCTGCGCTGGCAGATAAGCGTCTGTATGACGACCTATTCCCATGTACCATATAATTGATATGAATTGAACACAACTTCTTAAAGTAGGCACAGTAATAGTGCATTAAACACATATTAGTTAGAATTAGATACATAGTTTACATACAAGTTATATATGTTATATTAAAGATTTATTTTACCTTTGTCAGTGCATTTTTAACGGACATCCCAAAATGGAGTAGATTTCTCAATTCGACCGTATATATATTATTTTTTTATGTGTTCGCGGATAACTTCGTCGTTTATCAACAGATTTCGATGATTCTTTTTTTGTTGGAAAGGAGGTATCCCAAGGGTGGTAGCATGACAAGGAAACCAGGATCTGATGATGGCATCTCAGAGAAATCGAGCGAACTCATCAAATATTATAGGCATATATATAGCGATTTTATTTTTATCAACAATGCAATCATTTACACTCGGAAAGTGGTGAAATGGAACTGATGGAGAAAACCACAAATGGTCACTTGAACTCCTTTATGCTAAGTATGTCACGGATATAAGATATATCGAATATCTAACCGACTATGATGAAGCAAATACTTATAAATAAATGGTACTGATGAAAATGGTAACATCGAACTGATCTGATGATGAAGCCGGAAGGTAGGCACTGGAACTATCAATCAGTCCAGTAAACAAGCAGAAGTCGTAGTTGTAAAGTATAAACTAATACTTAACACAGAGAGACATAGAACACTTGATCGTAGTACACTGCGGCGAACCAACTGTCTGCTGATAAGATAAGGTCGCAAGCGCAGGAGCACGGGTTGGGGGGCGGAATATTTTGTAACCGCTTATCTTTACGTACATGGCGCCGCCCCTTTGGACTAATGAATAGATAAATGAGTAGGTATTATACAATTACTCGTCAATAATACGTAAAAGAAATATTTGTAAAAAAACATTAGATACTATGAGAACTCCATGCATTTGGGAAACGTCCCCATAGTAACAGATTATTATCTTGCCAAGATATATATATATATATATTACATTTCATTCTGGTTGATGGGTGGGGGCGATTCCGCCCATGGTCCTTTTACGAATTTCTAAGTTTTTTGCTCAATATTTGATTTCATAGGGAAGGTTCATACGAATGAGACTACCTGTGACAAGGACAGAGAGGGGCTGAACAAAAATCATGAAATTCGTGTAACGTAATTTAAAGATGACCTCCTAAACTATTTGTTCATATTAGGTTAAGAATTAGATTCATATAGAATTATAATAGTTATTACTAATATTAATACAACGAAAGTTATACTTAATATATACTTATCTATGTAGATTTAATCTACAGAGTTTTAAATAACGGCACATATGGTAAAAAGTATAAGTATGTATAACAAGTAAAATTTCAAAATTTAAAAAACCCCAGACACATTTATCTTTCGAAAACATCACGATCTAAACAGTAAAACTCGCATAACTTTTGAACCGCTGTACCGATTTTATTCAAACATAGCTAAGAACACTCTCGATACAATCACCTTTCAAACAAAAATTAAAAAAAAACAAAATCGGTACATCCGTTCCGAAAGAGTGGGCCTTAGGATGAACATGGACAAAACCAAGGTGATGTTGAATGCCCATGTCACACCCACTCCTATCAGGGTCGGAGACTCTACACTCGAAGTTGTGGATGACTATGTCTACCTGGGACAAACGATCCAGTTGGGTAGGGCCAACTTCGAGAAAGAGGTCAACCGTCGAATCCGATTCGGCTGGGCAGCGTTCGGGAAGTTGCGCGGTATCTTCACGTCCAACTTACCACAGTGTCTCAAGACGAAAGTCTATGACCAGTGTGTGTTGCCAGTTATAACCTATGGCTCTGAGACGTGGTCGCTCACAATGGGCCTCATCAGAAAGCTTACAGTCACCCAAAGGGCAATGGAGAGGGCTATGCTCGGAGTTTCCTTACGTGATCGAATCAGAAATGTAGAGATCCGCAAGAGAACCAGGGTTACCGACATAGCCCGAAGAATTGCCAAACTTAAGTGGCAGTGGGCAGGGCACATTGCTCGCAGAACGGATGGCCGATGGGGCAGAAAGGTTCTGGAGTGGCGACCGCGAACCGGAAGACGTTGCGTTGGAAGGCCTCCCACCAGGTGGACCGATGACCTGGTGAAGGTTGCAGGGACCCGCTGGATGCGGGACGCACGGGACCGGTCAATGTGGCGACGCTTGGGGGAGGCCTATGTCCAGCAGTGGACGTCTTGCGGCTGATATGATGATGATGGTGATGACATCCGTTGAGGCGCTATGATGCCACAGACAGACACACAGATACACAGACACACAGATACACAGTAACACACCTCAAACTTATAACACCTCTCTTTTTCCGTCGGGGGTTAAAAATAAACTCTGTCAATATTAATAAAAGTTGCAGATTTGCATCAAAAATGGCGCTGGTCACATAAAGAGATCGTTCGTTAGTCGTTACAAACTCTAGGTACCCGTAAATCCAGTCGTAAAAGTATTATCAATATTTTAATTCTTAAATATGTTCAGCAATATTGACCATTCTAATACCTAATTAAATTACCTATTTGGGTCATTTGGAAACA
Organism: Orthosia cruda; assembly: GCA_964057195.1. Lineage (NCBI taxonomy): Eukaryota > Metazoa > Arthropoda > Insecta > Lepidoptera > Noctuidae > Orthosia > Orthosia cruda. The sequence goes on along the minus strand of OZ059855.1, from coordinate 11,198,395 downwards.
GATCAGACTGAGTATAAATTAGGTTTGACTAGATTTAGGTAAAGTGAGGGATGCTAATATTTTACACCTTTGATAGTAATTTCTGAGAATGCCACGCGCTATAGAAATGTCACGTAATCAATCTTTTACATTTTGGAATTTTGACCATAGCCATCGCTGATAGAATGATTCTGCCGGTGTATTCTGCAAACATCTGACCGTGAAAACATCTCACCATGAAAACATCTCACCGGGAAAACGAAGGTGGAGTGAGTTAGAAGTAAACTATCATTTCACCTTATAATGAATTGACAGCTCACTTCAAGCTCACTTCACTTTAGTTTTCACGGTGAGCGATTTACAGAATACCTCTACTGGCCTCTTGGTGTAACAATTTGATGTCCCTGACTTTAAAAAGATATTAATTTAAATGCTTAGGACTACGTTACATTGATACTAAGTTAGTTTGATGGTAATTTACAACACTGGCATACACACAACTGAATATTTGACGTTAAGAACATGTCAAACCGAACTTTTTGAATAAGCCTTACAAGTTTGTGAAATAAATATTTGTCATTTAGAATCTCCATTACATGTGCATGGTTTCTATCAAGATGTTTTGTTTACTTTGTCAATTTATGAGTTTACATTATGAACGGCCAAAGTTCAGGTCAAATTTGTGCAAAGTAGCAGATTTTTGGAGGCTTATACAGATTTTTTTCTCAAACTTTATATTTTTTGCTTTCTAAGAAATCTAGATATACTGCCCAAGATACCGATTAGTTAAAAAAAATCAAAGATATATGTTTTATACCAGCATAGTCACGTACGAGGTACGAGCGTATGTATGAAAAGTATGACGGGTTGACCGCTCTTAAGTCATGGATGGTGAATGGGATCGTCTGCTGAAAAGAACATGATTCATATCCCGTGACCCCATCACGGGCCTCCACATTGGCACTGTGTTTGAGATGTATCAAAGATAGCCCATTTCGCCAGATTGTTTCTGCAGCGACCGACCTGGGGGGTTACCATAAGCTCTTAGTGTAATGTTATTTTGAGTGTGTGTAAGGGACTGATGTATATTACTTGTATACTTGTACATCTGTCCTTTACGCACACTCAAAATAACCTTACTTTAAGAGCTTATGGTCACGCAAGTTCGTGTATAGGTGGCAAATGTTATCACACTCAAACTGAAAATTCCGCAATCTTATAAGGGTTTTATAAGACTGTCCTGTCGTTAATTGGCACATCAGTATGCTGCAGGACGTTTTCCTCGTCATCATCCGTCGCTAGATGTCTCTCAACAAACCCTGATATGCAGTTCAGCCAGCCATGCTTGTGCATCATCTTTATGACACGTTTGCGAAACACCACCAGTAGCATGAATATCAATAACCCTTGCAGTGTGTTCAAAACATCCAGAATAGACCTGTAAACATCGAGAGCAGTTTTAGTTTTTGGTTTTAGGTGTAGGTAGTTTAACGATAAAATTATGGATTACTTAAACATTAAAAAAAGAACAAATTATTGCTGATGTTATAAAAATATAAAGTTATCTTTTTTTTGTTTTATAACCATCGAAATGATTCGAATAATAAACATACACTTCGCAGTGTGTGTTGTAACGACTTAGTTTTGCTATCGAGCGCTAGGTGACCTTACTGTAGCATGGGTATTGGTCATAAATACTTACCCTCAGTTTCCCACCTAAAAATTATCGCAGAATTAATGTGACAAATTGTCAAGCACGCGTTAGCTGCTGTGATTGGCTGTCGAAAATGCATTCATTCAATCACAGCAGCTAACGCGTGCTAAAAGGGTAAAAATTAGTTAGTATGTAAAATCAAATTCCTTGGGGATAAGATTGATACTCAAAATTTACATAAAACATTTTGAAAACTCTCTCCTAGATAGGGTTAGGGGTGTTAAAGCTTTTTTTGAGGAATCTCATTGCGCAATCTGATTAACATAAACGATAAATAAAAAAGTGAAGAAAAGAGTGAATAGCATATTTAGGTTGTTCAAAACTTGACCCTCAACGGGGAAAAAAGGGGTTGATAAGTTTTTAGGGTAGGATAATACTTTGTGGCGGTAAACTAAAATGTATTATTCTTTAAGTCAAATAAAGAATCGTCCCAAACCAATAAAACCTGTATATCTACGTTACCCAGTTTTTTATTGTTTTAATAATAGCTTATTTTTGGTCGCCTTCACTAACTGCATATAAGAAAATCATTTATAGGATAAACGAAATCACGCGAACGAAGTCGCGGGCGGAGTGCTAGTACTGATATAATTATAAATCTTGTTTGATTTGAAAGAAACTTTAAAAGTTACCAGTTCCTGAATTCCGACATTAGACCTCCAGTTTTGGAACTCAAATCCGGATTTGAGAACCTTGCGACATTACATGCCCTAATTGGTACCTACGTCATGACTGTCATGAGTTCATAACTTTTGCAAAGCAATGTATTAAAATTTTAAAACTTCCAATAGCTTAGCAATTTTGATATTTTTGGGTACTCTGCGATACATTATCTGGTCTTTTTTCAATTTTCGTAGTATACGTAGTAATATATAATGCGTTTTGCAATTTTCCATCTTCTTATGGTATTTATTGCCGCCCAAAGATGCGTTAAAATTAGTGTTGAAATATGAAACTTTCGACGCTCATAACTTTCAAATATATTTTTTTTGAACTTTTTTTGTTTCCATAAAGGGCTAGATAATGATGAGACAAATTGATATCATTTTTATTTTGAACTTACATCGTCAAACAGTGGAGTAATCGCTAGACTACGTTTTTATGGAAGAATTTTCGACTAGTGTAACCAAATGAATGCAAGTGTCAGTATTACAAAGGTACAAACCAAATAATATGTTTCCCTACTAATGTTCCGATAATTTCGAAAACCCATGGTATTAACATCAGAATGATAAGTCGCACCGTCATCACGAACCTGAAATGAATAAATAACACATTAATTATGAATAAAAATGCTGATTATGCAATTTATAAAATGATGTATCATGAGAGTGATTGCGGATTGATGATCAAATTCTACTTGCATCATCAGCAGAACAGTTGCAAGACAGGGTGACTGTTATGAATAAAATCATTTAAGATGTAAAGGATAAATATAAACATGAACTAGACGAAAGTTTTCGAAAGAGAAGAGGATGTATTGGTGTGTGACGTAAAAATAAATTAAAAAAGAGTGTTGGGCAAGTTTATACATAGATATATAGGGGAAGTATATCTACAGGAGATTGAAGCATAGCACCCGTAGGGTATTGCGCAACCTCGACGTGAACAAGGCTAGCGGCCCTGACGGAATACCAGCGATAGTTCTCAAAACCTGTGCGCCTGAACTGTCTCCGATCTTGACACGCCTATTCCGCCTTTCGTACGAGATTGGAAAAGTGCCGAATGCTTGGAAGCTAGCTAACGTACAACCCGTGCCCAAGAAGGGTAGTCGAGCTGACCCGGCCAACTACAGACCCATCTCTGTAACGTCCATACTCTGTAAGAGTATGGAGCGTGTACTTAACACGAAGCTCCTGGCATACCTAGAAACTAACGAGATCCTTAGTGACCGCCAATACGGTTTCCGCCGAAATCGGTCTACTGGGGATCTTCTAGCGTATGCCATTCACATATGGAGTGAGGCCATCGAGAGCCACGGGGAAGCACTTGCTGTTTCCCTCGACATCTCGAAGGCTTTTGATAGGGTTTGGCATGAAAGCCTTATTGGTAAGCTTCCTTCGTTCGGTCTGCCCGGTGGTCTATGTGACTGGATTGCGGACTTCCTGAGAGATCGGTCCATTCGAGTGGTTATCGATGGCTGCTCATCGGACCAATTGGATATTAATGCCGGGGTCCCTCAGGGGTCGGTACTCTCAGCAACATTATTCTTGCTGCACATTAATGATCTGCTAAAACCCGGCACCTTTGGGTATGCAGACGACAGCACTGTTGCTGAGAGATACTTGTCCAACGCACGGGCTACCGGGCCGCAGATCCGATCTCTCCGTGAGGCCATGGTGGAGCGTTTGAACCTGTCCTTACAGGCAGTCTCCGAATGGGGCGATGCCAATCTGGTCAGGTTTAACGCTGCTAAAACCCAGGCGTGTCTTTTTTCCGCAAAAAAGAGCCAATTTCAACCGGCTCCAACTTTCCGAGATGTGACCGTGCCAATAACGGACCATCTTGAGCTTCTTGGCGTTACGTTGACATCGACTCTCAATTTTGGCCCATACATTGAGGCAAAAGCTCAGCTGGCAGCCAAAAAGCTGGGGATCCTTGCGAAGGTGAGAAGGTACTTCACGCCGAAGCAGCTCCTCAATTTGTATCAAGCGCAAGTTCAATCATGCATGGAGTACTGTTCTCATCTCTGGGATGGATCTGCCAAATACCAGCTTGATGCACTAGAGTCGATCGAAAAGCGGGCCAAGAGGCTCATCGGCGACGAGGCGCTGGTCAAGTCAAAGCTCCAGAGTCTTGAACATCGTCGCCGAGTTGCCAGCCTGTCAGTTTTTTATCGGTTACATTTCGGGGAGTGTGCGATGGAATTGCACGATCTAATTCCACCGAGCCCGTTTCACCATCGGACTACCAGACGTACGGCGATGCGCCATCGATACATGGTGGACATTCCACCCATACGCACAAAACGTTTTGAGAACACTTTTATTATGCGTACAGCTAAGGAGTGGAATTCCCTGCCGGAGTCTGTGTTTCCCGACAGCTACAATCTGGGGGTCTTTAAGTCAAGAGTGAATAGGTTATTTCTAGGCAAGCGTGTTTCACCGTCGACCACATCATCGCTTACCATCAGGTGAGATAGTGGTCAAGTGCGAGCCTATAGGATATAAAAAAAAAAAAAAAAAAAAGAAGCAGATGTGTTAAATGCAGGCAATTGGTGCTATTGTGACCATCCCGTCGATGCTCAAAGAGGCTTGACTCGGTTCTCAACATGGGCAAAAGGCGTGAGTTGTATGAGTGTGTATAAAACCATGTAAAATATTTACTTGAACTTCAGAGCCCGTACGTGACTTGATGAAAATGACAAACGCCAAATCACCAAGGACGTGTATATAAATATACATATATTGGCAGCCAGCAGCAAGGACATTATGCTGTACATGTAGTACCATTGTTGACGATTATCTGGAAATGTAAATATTTAAAATTTTATACATTTGTACGTTTAAGTGAGGTTCAAACTTTAGTCCTCTTTCATAATAATGTGTATATGGTGGTGGGTACACTTCGTCAGAGCTGCAGCCAAATAGCTTAACTTTTTTGATAGCTCAAAGCACGCGCGATGTAAATATCCATCTGCTGGATTGCGTGACACGCAATGGATACTGTTGAATTGTCAAAATGAAGTATCCTAACCTAACCCAACAGTCTCTTCCCCTACGAAATCTTGACAAACAAGCACAGACAGCAAGTGTCCAGTCAACTGCTAAACCCATACAAGTAACCAACATTGGTTCGTATGCGGAAGCTGCAAAACAAAAATCATAGCCTTTGAATCTAGAGGATAAGATTAATCAGATCTTAAAATGTATTACCTCATTTGTCAAGAGATTAGAGAAACTAGAATCCAGCACTAAGACAGCTGTTTTGAATAATCAAAAATGAATAACACTCTTAAAATAATGGCGTGGAACTCTAATGGGCTCTTTAAACATCAAAATGATTTGCAGGCGGTCCTAGAGACAGAAAATATAGACGTGCATTTGGTGTCCGAAACGCACTTCACTAAAAGCGGCTACACACGACCCTAAAATCACTGGCGATATCGAGACAGTGAAATCGGGGCTGAATCGGCGATAAAATTGTCTCTACTCTACACACGTCCTTGCCTGTCAGTACGTAACCGACCGTGCTACAGACTGCTCGTTTTTCCGAAATGCCGCCGACGCTCTCAAAACAGCAGAAAATAGGAATTGTCTTGGCACTTACTACGGTGCCACCTAACCAGAGACGAAAAAGGAGGATCTGGGTTAAAAACTGGTTAATGAAACGCCATGAATTAAGCCACATGAACGTCATGAGACATTTAGAAGCAGATGATTTCAGAAACTTTTTAAGAATGGATATTGAGTGTTTTGAAGAGCTCCTCAATATGGTGACACCATTTATACAGAAACAGGATACCGTAATGCGAGAATCCATAAGTCCGAGAGAACGACTTACAGTTACTTTACGTTTCCTAGCAACTGGACAAAGCTATGAAGATTTGAAATTCAGTGCCATAATATCGCCTCAACTTATGTCCACAATGATTCCAGAGACATGTTGTGCTATCTATAATTGTTTGAAACACTTTATTAAGGTAAGTAGACTGAATTCTTATAGAATAATTAAAACATCCATTTAAAAGTTTTATTTTATTTATTTATACATACAAGGTATTTACTACTATTTATTTTATTTTTTATTAAAGATCAAAAAGTCCTTCATGTCTGAGCCAGTTCCTCTTTGAACTGTTGTGTCACTTGTACAGTTTGGAAATTCAGTGGTAAGATCTATGTCGGTCGACGATGAATGTGTCGCGTTGGTTGGATTTACGTATTCAGAAGAAGGTTGTTCAAATGTATATTGTGGGATAGACTGTAGAAATGGTTGTACAGTGGAGTTATACTCTGGAGATGCTTGAGGGAATTGTGACATCATATGATGTTGGGGTGGTTGAGGAGAAGGTTGTACCGTATGCTGTGGAGGTGTTTGAGGGGATTGTGGTATAATAAATTGTGTAGATGATTGAGGGGACGGGTGTATCGCATATTGTGGAGATGGTTGAGGAGACGGTTGTGCCAGATATTGTTGACATGGCTGCGAATTGATGAATTTGTCACCGAAGAGCCAGAGGAATAATGATAGTAGCGATGTGGAATGCGAGGATGTAATACTGTGTGTTGTGGAGATAAAGTGATACTAGATTCGTCTGTCAATTTGCCAAGTTTTCTGTAAAATAGGGCATAATTGAGAATTTTTTGGGCAATCACTTGTTGATGGGTACTCGGGTTTTTTAATTGAACGCCTATTGACTTTCCTATTATCTCCCAATCATCGTCTTGTCGAGTCATCAGTGTCTGAGCAGCATCCAGCAGTTTTTCTTGTTTACTTTGTATGGACATTTTCTGCTTCTTGGGCTGTGAACTTTTTGCAGAGTCCGCGGGCCCCTCTTTATCACATATTTCTGTATTTATAATTTGTGTCGATGATGTCGATGCTGATATATCTGGTGACGTAACGTTCCCTTTACTTTCTGTTTCAGATGCCTGCAACGCAAAGTGAATGGAAAGATAATGCTAAAATGTTTGAAGACAAGTGGCAATTCGATCACTGTGTTGGTGCAATAGATGGGAAACATATATCCATAGAAAAGCCACCGAGGAGTGGCACGTTATTCTATAACTATAAAGGCTTTTTTAGTACAGTTCTGTTCGCCGTAGTAAATGCAAATTATGAGTTTATGTATATACATACTGGCATTAACGGAAGCGTCTCTGATGGCGGTGTCATAACTCATACATCACTGTATAATAAATTAATGACAGATAAGTTACATCTACCACCATCGTGTACGTTACAGGGCACAAATATTTCAGTGCCCTACACGTTTTTGGGAGACTCAGCATTCGGCATTAATAGACACATTATGAAGCCATACCCATTTAAGAACATAACTCACGAGAAAAGGATTTTCAACTACAGATTATCACGAGCAAGGAGAGTAGTTGAAAACGCGTTTGGAATTTTAGCAGCACGTTTTAGGATATTTCGTCAAAGAATAAGTGTGCACATTGATAATGTCGACAAAATTGTGCTCGCTTGTTGTGCCTTACATAATTATTTAAGAACAAAGTCAAAAAATTATATCACAAAAACATGTGTCGATGCTGAAAATATCAATGATTCTACTTTTCGTTATGGTGACTGGCGGGAAGAAACCACAGGACTTGTATCTCTAGCGCAAATCAGTGAAAAAGAGCGCAATAATGAAGGCAACAACGTGCGAAATAAATTTACAACTTATTTCAATGGACACGGCAGAGTTTCTTTTCAGGAGGATATGTTGAGAGTAGTTCCTACATAAATTTAGTGTGTATCTGACAAATAAAACATCAGTTTATAAATTGCATATATTTTTTTCTTACCTCATCCAAAGTATCCGTTCCAGGTCGGCATGGCTCCGTCGTCCCCTCTAGGAATTGGAAGAGGGGGTAATACCATAACGCTGGTACATAGATGTCATTGGACCCCGATCCTGTTTGCTTGGAAGCATTCACCTGAAACACGTGAATTGAGATGTACCAAAAAGCGTGAGCTTAAAGTAGGTAGCTCTATTTAAGAGCGTATAACCCTCTTTTGGCGGGAAAATGAGAAAAAGACAAATATCTCGTGATTGAGAAGGAATTTTAGCAAAGTGCTATTCATCGACTGGGTAGGTGTATTTACAATTTTTTAATACATTTTACAAAGTTTTATATTATTTAATGAAGGAACAAACTAAAAAAAATGAAAAATTCCTTTTTTTTCGTTCACGAGATATTTGTCTTTTTCTCATTTTCCCGCCAAAAGAGGGTTATAGGCTCATAATATTCTACATGATCTTACCTTCTTCAGCTCTCTTCCATACGTAGTACGCATATTCTCAAGTTTTTTCTTGAAGTCAGCCAGCGATGTATCTCTGCCGATCTCTTCATTAAAAATTTGCACTAGCATTTTGAATGCCTCCTGTCTCATGTCGCGGTTGAAATAGTCTTTTTGTTTTTTGTCCCACAAATATCGATACCGGAAATTTCAATTGTCGTAAAGGACAAAACACGAGTTTTCAGTAGAGCCAAAAAACAAAAAAAAAATTGTTTTTGTCTAATATCTTTTTCAAACAAAGTACTATATTCATGGTGTCAAAAGAAACCCTAACTATTTTTTCGTGTTCTATGCATATAAGTTAACTAAATAAACCAAACTTAATTATTGACGAAAATGAGAGTCCTTTACAGCCCAAAAAAAAATAACTGAAGTACTTTACAGCCACGAAAAATTGATTATGATAAAGTCAGATGTGTCGTAAAGGATTAATCTTGATCATTAATGGGTAATACAAGTCAATTAAATCAGAGACTAAGGGGGTAAAAGGAACAAAACACCTAAAGTTCTAAATAGAAATACCTACAATAGGTAGTAAAACTAAGTTAAATAAAAGGTTTCTTACTATTTTTTATTTATTATTCAAAATATTTAGTAAAGAAAAGTAACAAAAATGTTATTCTAATAGGAACTAAAAATTTAATTTCCAAATAAAAAGCTTATTTCGTAGAACTCGTTCATTAATAAAACTGAAAAGTCTCAAATAAAGCAAATTATTATAAAAATAAAACACCAAACTGCTAAAAAAATAATTAAATGTAAATTAACTTCAGTCTTTTAAAATTATTAGTAATTAAACGTAAACAGTAAAGTGAAGAGAGATCAAGGTTTTACGTTTTACAGGCTAATAAACTAATCTAATAACTAGTTTTTTAACAATTATTAATGAAACTCAAACATCAGAATAGTCTTAAACATAATAATAAAGTTAAAATAACCAAAATAATAACAAATTTTGCCCACCAGAGGTTAAAACTCAAATAATTGACATTCTAAAGTATTAATTAAATGACAAGTAACTTCAGTCTTTTAAAATTATTAGTAATAAAACTTAGGCCCAGTTTTTTTATCCGTAGTTAACTCAACCAATGGTTTCGGCACAATTTTTCTTCATTTGTTAGCCTCACAAATGTTCAAATAAGTTGGAGAGTTAATTATTTGATCATTTGTAAGACTAACAATTGAGGAATAAACGCGTTTTACCGAAATTTGAAATCATTGGTTAGCATATTTAACCATTGGTTAAGTTATTAAAAAAGTAGGCAACAAACAATAAAATCTTAGAGATCAATTGTGTTGATATCGTCTTCCTCGTCAGTTTCAGGAAGACTGTCTTTAACAGTTCCTAAAGACGGTAGATCTATATACTCTTTATGAAATCGCTTTGGTATAGTTCCGTTAGTACATAAACGCTTTAAATCGTTATACTTGGCGACAGGTATAGGATTAGGTTTGTCATAAAGCCTTGGTAAACCAGTACTAGAAGTATCATCTTCTACTTTGTTGGCACCTGTTAGATCTTGGTTTTGTTTTTTTGTTTTTTTTCCTTTGCCTTTTCCTTTGGATCCTCTTCCTTTATATTCATCATGTAATGTTACTACTTGAGCGTCTTCGTTTTTTTTCATTGAATATTTAACTTCCATACTTTTAGCGTTTTTTTTCTTGAAAGTGACAATGCGCATTGCTTTCAGCTGTACTTGCCTTTGAGAAATATTGGTAAATTTTTCAGACACCAAGCTGTCCCAGTTGAGAAAATCGGAGTACTCCAAAACATTAATTATATATGGTTCAGGACGTTTTCTTGCAGATTCCATGTACGTCGGCCATTGACTCGGACTCCAAACAATAATTCGTCTAACCTCGCGTTCAATGACTGCATGCATTGAATCGACGGGCATATAAGTATGCCCAGGTAATAAGTAATTTATTTGGACCACTTCAACGTTTTTTGAATTCTGTAAAAAGTAGTGCAGGGCTGTGAGAACTATCTTATTTTTGTTCTGTCCAGGGCAAGAGTCGCAATAAAGTAAAACATTTTTTACAGGACGTTTATCAATTTCTAGTAGGAATTTATAAATACAAGTAGCAATTTCATTGCCACCCCTTTTTCCATCGCTTTCTCCCCATATATAACAGTGTCCTTTGTTGGTTTGGCTTTCATAGAATGTACAGTTATAAACGGCGTATTTTCTAGAGTAATATAACAACATACTCTCTCCATGAGGAGTATTCAGCACTTTTTGCAGGTCGAAGCTAATGGTGAGCGTATCGTTGGAAGTTAATTTCTGATGGATTTTAAATCTTTGGTAGCTAGCCTTTTTTTCTTCGAGATGAACAGCCATGTCCTTGATTTCTTTTTCTGATAATAATTCAGTATTTTCAGCTTTTACACACGTGACACATTTGTCTTTTTTGGGAGTATGGAATCGAATATTGTAATCATCATTAAATATTTTGGTAAAAACTTTTTCACTTAGGTGTAATTTAGAATTATTTTGGCAGTGTTTGAGATAAATCCTAAATAAATTTGTAGCACTTTTAAATTCCTGAGGTAAATATAGACATGAACTCTTTTTACGACAATAATGCGAAGGAACGGCTGGAAGGCTTTCGATAAAAGCTTTTGCCAATGCTTTATCTTCATCACTATATTTCCCTGCATGACATGTTCTCTTTTCTACGCTTGCCATATTTTCGTGTGCATTTTTTACTGTATATAAAATAAACTTTTGGGTAATATCTAACGTGTTAATCAAAAACTTTTGACAAACTGGTCTAGATCCTTCACCTTCGTTTATAACGTAATCAAATGATTGGCCTCTTCTGCTTTCTACACATTTAGTTTTTTTTCTTTTGATTGGAATCGGTTGTGCACATCTTACTATCCAGTCTTTTCTACGCTGAACATCTAGAGTCCAGAAATAATTAAATAGGTTCATTCTTCTATCCTCTGATACTTCGTAACATTTTCTAGCACATACATCAGGTAAGCATGGGTTTCTTTTCATTGACTTCTCTTCTATTATATTTCCTGATCTTGTTTCATATGACTGACCAGAATTTTTTTGTTGTTTCCTAAGCTTACTTTTGTTTTCCTTTTTGGTTTTGATTTTTATTAAGTTTTCTTTAATTGTCTTTTCAGTCTTATTAATTGTTTTTTGTTTCTTTTTCGTACACTTTTTCTTTTTATTCTCACTATTAATTGAACTCTCGGACTCATTCATGCTCCAAAGATCGGAACTACCTGCTGAAAAGTCTTCATTATCGGAAAGATAATCAACGTAGGATTTTAATATCTTATTAGGTATTTTCTTACTAAGTTTAGGGTGTTCAGAATTCATATCATGATCATTGGTGTCAGTAATTGGATCAAAAAAAGATGTATCAAACATATTGATAAGCGAAGGAGAACCCTTATTCTCTTCTATATCCTCAGATTCGTGCTCAAAGACCACTGTTTTCAAAGAAGTGTACACCTGAGGTTGTTGAAATGATGTAGATTGGTCATCGTTGTCTGTTACTATTTCAGTACAAGTAATGTCACGGGAATGATGTGCCAGTAGCTCATTTATAACGTCAGAAGGAGTAGTGTGAGTGATCTTCTTTATTTCAGGTTCAGGCGCAAAAACAACATCACCCGGAGGCATTTCCTGGATAACGTCAGCGGTAAGTTCCTCGTCAATAGGAGTAGTCTGAGTGATCTTCTTTATTTCAGGTTCAGGCGCCAATACAACATCACCCGGAGGCATGTCCTGGATAACATCAGCGGTAAGTTCCTCGTCAATGGGAGTAGTCTGAGTGATCTTCTTTATTTCAGGTTCAGGCGCCAATACAACATCACCCGGAGGCATGTCCTGGATAACATCAGCGGTAAGTTCCTCGTCAATGGGAGTAGTCTGAGTGATCTTCTTTATTTTAGGTTCAGGCGCAAATACAACATCACTCGGAGGCATGTCCTGGATAACGTCAGCAGTAAGTTCCTCGTCAATGGGAGTAGTCTGAGTGATCTTCTTTATTGCAGCTTCAGGCGCAAGTACAACATCACCCGGAAGCATGTCCTGGATACCGTCAGCGGTAAATACCTCGACTATATGAGTAGCCTGAGTGTTAAATTGTTGTGATTTTCGGTTTTGACATATTGCAAGCGGTGGTGGTAATAATATTACACTATTATTAGTGGGAATTACAGAATTTTCACCAAACTTAGCGGATCTTAATAATCTTGTCAGCTGCTTTTTGGAAAGTTTTTCATTTTGTTTAATATTTACTTTGCTTTGATGTCGAATTATATTAGAAAATGTGTTCGCTTTTTCACAATAACTTTCTTCATCTGTATCATCTATTATTTCACTACTATTAGCAGAAGATTCAAGAGAGTTCCCACTGGGACGCTGTGTTTTCCTGAAAAAACAAACTCAGTAAGCCTGCAGAAATCGCATAAGTATCTGGGTAAAAAGCAGCTTGTGTTAAACCAGACGTCCAGTCAGATGTCTACATACCAAGTTTAATTAGTACGAATAACACTTACACACATATACACACTTTCGCTTTCATCATCATCACCAGACTTTCAATGTTCCCAACTGCTGAGACACAGGCCTCTCTGTGAGAGGGAATGAGCTGTTACGTATTCCACCACGCGGGAGTCGCTTTTATATTAGTGTGATATTAATTATAATTCATTTAACTTACGTGACATAATTATTATAGATTTCAAAATATTTGTCTTCAACCATTGTTTCTTCAGGAATTGAACGTTCATTTTCAATACCTGAACTGCTTTGGTCAGCATCACAATAATGTTCAGCGTCGACTCTAAAATAGTATACCAATAGATCATATCAAATAAAAATAAATCATATCAAATCAATAGGTAGTAAAGCGAAGTTTTATGTATAAGTCTATTGGGACAAATCGGCGCTTGATGTTTGTATGTATTTAAGTCCGACGATAACTCGCGAACCCTTTAACCGATTTGGATGTAATAAGTTTGTAACTTCGAAGATGAGCCAAATCGGTTTCAGGGTTCCGAAGATATGAGGATCGCAAGTTACGAGGTCCGACAACGCGATTCGCGCGCTAACCACTAGTAGTTTATTATGTGTACCTACCAAACGGACGTCGTAAAGGATATCATAGCAAACAAAATCTTGTTAAGATGTCCTTTACGACCAATACTTTAACCACAAAATCTTGTTATGATGTCCTTTACAACCAATACTATAACCCCCTTACTTATAAACGACTAGAAGCTTACTCATAAACTTTTGTCTATTGTTTTTACCGTGACATGAAATTAAAAAGTTGAAAGACAGAATCAAACGTTAGCGTTAGATACATAACTTAATCACCTTTTAATCGTCATAATAATTTCCCATGCCTAACAAAATCTAGATAAAAAGTTTCTCAAGCTACGGCTTGATACAATAATTTATTATTGAATTAAAGCAGCTAGGCAACGTGAAAAAATTCAGAGAATAAGATCATAATTCCAGATTTAATTTTATTCCAGCCCACAGACATGTTTTTTAAATAATTATAAATCATTAGGTATCATAATCTCAGATCTCGTAAACATCCTAGGATTTTTGAAATGTTATTCTCAATATATAACTTAATAAGAATAATAATACGGCCGAAAACATCTTAAATCATCGAACAATATCGAACCTACCTACGTTCACTTTAGTTAAATTACATTATCTACCTACTAACATTTAATTATTATTAAATCACTTACCGTAACATTTTGCTTTGGTACCGCGATATTGAGTCTACTTTCCTTTTTCTGGATTCTAAAGAATTCCATAGCTTCTTTGGTTGTTTTTCCGTCATTGTTTTCCAATGTTTTACAAAAAACAAACACGTCCGTTCACTAACGATATCGCATCCGTACAAAATGGCGTAGCGAAATGGATCGTATGAGTCGCGGTCCTCCCGCACCCGTTACTTACACCCCCGTTGCCCTAGCATCGTGCCTCCGCGCAACTTGTCGTAACCCGTCGCACACTTCTTTGCGCCGTCGGCATTAAGAACGAGACAAAAACTATAATAATTGTGTTTTTGTTAAATTTAGGGTCGTAAAGGACAATAAAAAAGTAAGCGTCCTTTACGCCCTAATTACGTAAGTTAAAGCAAAGCATAGATTTGGTCGTAAGGGTTTCGATTACCAAATAACAGGTTTACGACCTTTTGATTGGCAATAATCGTTAATGTTTATAATGTCGTATACAAAGTTCAATGCAAAAATGAGGATTACGACCTCACAAATAATTAAAACATGACTTTACGCTCCCTCATGAAAATTAGTTTTACGATAAATCCCAAATAGTAAAAAAAATCGCGCTAGAGCTGTTGGAAAGCCAGGTCGTAAGGGGCTTTTTTTTAAAGATATAATTTTTTTAAATCTACCAATCGATAGAGCTCGCAACGCTGATTCCAAATATGTATATAACTCATTTTCGGCAAAATGTCCTTTACGACAATTGAAATTTCCGGTATCGATATGGTAAATCTTTAAATAAATCAATGACTTTTGTCCACGCTTCTCGCTCATTTTCCTTCGCCATATTTTCGAAATAAAAAATAGTAGCCGTAAGCACGTCGTATCGCCCGTGGCGACAATAGTAACCGCAAGCACGTCGTATCGCCGCAGCGCTCGAGCGCAGACTGCGCAAAAATCAGTACTGATTTCGCTGACAACGCTCCCTGAGCCGATAATCGTCCCTGAATCGTGAGCTCGCCCGTAGCGATTTAGGGATGAAAAAAATCGGGTACGATTTGCCTACACACCAGGCGATTTATGATATGATCTAGGGTCCTCCCCACCACTGTCCCGATATTGCCAGTGATTTTAGGGTCGTGTGTAGCCGCTTTAAGCAATCTTTTGTCAAATTTAGAGGATCCATGGTATATTATTCGCTCCACCCTGACAACTCTGCCAGAGGAGGTAGCGTAGTTATAATCAAAGACAATATTAGTCACTGTATGCAGTTTAAATATGAAGAACAAGACATTCAAGCCATGGCAGTATCTGTTAAAACCAAATATTGTCACGTGTCTATTGCAGCCGTATACTGTCCTCCACAGCATATGATAAGAAAAGAGCGATATTTACATCTCTTTGAACTATTAGGTCAGAGATTTATCCTAGGCGGCGATTTTAATGCTAAGCATACGCATTGGGGATCAAGACTTACTACAACCAAGGGAAGGCAGCTCTTCAGTGCTGTTAAAGATACACACTCCGAAGTTTTGAGCACAGGTAAACCAACGTACTGGCCCAGTGACCACCAGAAAATACCGGATCTTATAGATTTTTTCATATGCAAAAATATGTCCACCAATTACATCAGTTTGGAGGAAGGTTTTCATATGAACTCTGACCACTCTTCGATTGTACTAATGCTTATTCAAAAAATCCTACTCAAAGAAAGCCACTTAACCCTGGTTAATAAGTTCACAGATTGGGAAAGTTTTGCCCTTGATCTAGATACTATTATCGACCTTAAAACTCCAAAAAAAAAGCAAGATCAGCTTGACTCAGAAGGAAACAAATATATTGTTAATATCCAACAATGTGCGCGGAACAACACACCGCAATATAAACGTGCTGCTAACTGAGAAATGCAAACAAAGAAAGCTGTGGCAGCAAACAAGGTGTCCACGAGATAAAACATTACTAAATAACCTGACCATACGATTAAAGAGGAAAATTGTACAATTTGAGGATGAATCCCTGAATACCATATTCCTGCAGCTAACCAATGAAAAATCAACGGACTACTCCCTTTGCAAAGCGACAAGAAATCTAAAAAGGCCAATTATACAAATACCGCCCATCAGAGATAGCGACGGGAAATGGGCCATAAGCAATGACCAAAAAGCGTTAAGGTTTGCTCAACACTCGGATGAAACTGAACCAATGAAGGCTCAATAGAAATACTTGAGGGTGAAAATGTATCACAAGCCCAAAGAATTAAGCTGGTGACTCCTAAAGAAGTAATGAGAGAAATTCAAAATAACATTAGCTCGAAAAAGTCTCTGGGTTATGACCTCATTACAGGTGAAATTCTAAAACACCTCCCGCGCAAAGCCATAGTGAAGCTGACCAAGCTTATCAATGCTGCATTTATCTTAAAACATATACCCGAGCTATGGAAGGTCGCTGAAGTCATTATGATTGCGAAGCCTGGGAAACCACCCCATGAAGCATCATCATATAGACCTATTTCTCTGTTGTCCACGTTATCAACGCTGTTCGAAAAACTGTTATTGAAACGGTTGAAACCAATAATAGAAGATAAATACCTTATTCCAAATCATCAATTTTGCTTCAGGGAAAAACACTCAACAATAGACCAGGTACATAGAATAACCCATATCATTGAAAAACGCTTGAAAATAAGGAAGTCTGCGCCACCGTGTTTTTAGATGTCGCGCAAGCTTTTGACAAAGTTTGCCATAAGGGTCTAATATTCAAGCTCAGACGCATGCTTCCAGAATTTGCAGACATTCTAGAGTCGTACATAACTAATAGAATGTTTAGAATAAGGCAAGAGGATGCATATTCCGAGCTAAAAGCTATAAAAGCTGGGGTACCTCAAGGAAGTGTAGGCTCAATTTTGTATTTGTTATACACATGTGACATCCCAGAACTGGAAAACAACACCATTGCAACCTTTGTAGAAGATACTGCTATTATGGCTACCGGATCAAGCCACAGAGAAGCTGTAGAAAAAGTTCAATTAGCTGTGAACAAAGTTTATGACTGGACACAAAAATGGAAGATCAAACTGAATGAGTCAAAATCAATTCACATTGACTTCACAAACAAACACTTGGACTATCATCCATTCTTCATAAATGGCATGCAAGTGCCTTAACTAATACAGCGAAATACCTGGGCATAACTCTCGACGACTAGTTGCGTTGGAAAGCTCACATCAAAAAGCAAAGACAGGAACTCAATATACATTATAAAAGTATGTATTGGTTACTCGGAAGGAAATCCTGTCTATCAATACATAATAAAATAACCCTATATAAGCATATACTGATGCCAATTTGGACGTATGGTATCCAACTTTGGGGCTGTACTAAAAAAAGCAACGTCGAAATAATTCAAAAATTTCAAAATAAAGTCCTCAGGGATGCTGTAAATGCACCCTGGCACATAAGAAATTACGATCTTCACCATGACTTTAAAATGGAATTCGTCACCACCATCATCCAAAAATTTGATGAAGCTCACGAACGCAGACTTCATCGATACGTGAATGTTGAGGCTATCCAGCTGCTAGACAACACAGACTTAGTGCGTAGGCTAAAAAGAACTAAACCTTTTGAATTAGTGTAGAGTAACTATAAAATGAGTGAATAATAGTGACAATGTTGTGCTATACATATAACATATGAACGTAGTGTTATATATATATCAGACAGTATAAATTATATCAGACTCTAGGAAAGTGCTACGGACTTGTATAAAAGTGTAAATGGACACTATTCTTAGTTTTAACATCTATCACGTAACATATTAAGTTAGAGTTAAATTGTTTATTAGTCTTTTAGGCTATTAATAAAGTATTTAAAAAAAAAGAAGTGCTTTGAGTTACCAAACATTGATGTTATAGTTATGGATTATCTAATCCCTTTACTGCAGTCAATTTGCTGTAGGTACTACTCTGGGCAGTTTATTGCGCCACTTCTTCTGTTCAGGTAAAACAATAGGGTCACACTAATCTATATATATTATATTAGTCTATGGGTCACACTCACACACCGTCACTACTAAGACTGTGACGGGCGGGCGTTTTGGGGGAATATCTTTAATGTTGACGTTCAAAAGTCTCTCAGACTAATTTGAATATACAATTTTGATTATGATTAAAAGAAAAAAATACCATAGAACCAGCAGTGATTAAGACCGATGCCTGGTTTCTGGTGGTGACCAGGATGGAAATTTACTATTGCCATGCATATTGTGAGAACAGTTGGGCATCCCCAAGCGTATAGCATATACCATTTGAACTCTCTCCAGCCATAGTCTAACGTAGCAGGACGCCTGAAAGGTAAAATGTTGAAAATCCGATTAGAGCTTAGATAGAACACATTCTTTTTTTAAATTAATTTGTAAAGACAAAGGAAATTAATTGTTTATGAAAGTTACTTGCAAGTTTTCAACTAATATTATTCAAAATTATATTCAAATCAACGCTGTCTTTCCTTGACGGGATATGAGATGGATATAATGAATGATTAGCAATTAATTTCTTTGACTCTAACACCGGGTTTCTCAAAGCTAAATTAATGTAACAAATGGTTAAGCACGCGTTATCTGCTGTGATTAGCTGTTGAAAATACATTCAACCAATCACAACAGTTAACCAGCGGGCGATTATTCGTCGATTACGTTAACATCTCGATAATCGTGCTTCGAGAAACCGGATAATAATGCTTCTCACCTTGTGTTTAAAAGGACCTGTATTGCAATAGCGTTTGACCAGAAGAATGCTGCTATCAAAAAGTAATAGGCTAAGAATCCTAAAAAAAAAACAATTAAAATAAAGTCGACAGATACTACATCTAGGTATCTACCTTGATTTCTACCCTCTTAATATAAAGTCGTACATAGAAAAGACGATATTATTTTTTTTGAAACTGCTACAAGTTAAACCTCTCTTTTCTTTTCCTTGAGTGACCACATTTTCATTCAGAATATTTTCTAACTTTTGTTGGGCTCAAGCTACTTTTGTTGGGGTCTGTACATACAGCTGCAGAGAAACTTCACCCCTAGAAGCGACATCTACTGGAGGATATACTACGACGTTTACCTGCGCCGCGTGTGCGCCATCTCTGTGACCACAATGAAGTTAGTTTTCTGTAGTTATTGACATCGATTCCACAAGTAACTAGGCTGTTGAAAATTCATTCAACCAATCACAGCAGATAACGCGTGCTTGACAATTTGTCACATTAATTCTCCGATAATTTTAAGGTGGGAAACTGAGGGTAAGTGTGCAAGATGCCCATTTAACAATAATTGTTTACGTTATTGATACAAAATTGTCATGCGGTAATCAACTTCAGCATATTTAGGCAGCCCTTGTGGTATACTACGATGTTTACGTGCGCGCCATCTTTGTGATATCAATGAAATTAGTTTTCTGTAGTTATTGACATCGATTCAAAGTGATCATGCGCTAACCAACATCAGCATATTTAGGCAGCACTGTGTGGCTATAGAGGGGTGTTGCGGGTTGAGGGAAAGTAGTTATAATAAAAATAATAGGTAAGTACTATTATTAATTAAAAAAAAGAACAGGGGGGTGACCACAAGCTCTTAGAGTAAGGTTATTTTGAGATCGAGTAAGGGACAGATGTATATGACGTGTATACATCTGTCACTTACTCGATATCAAAATAACCTTACTCTAAGAGCTTGTGGTCACCCCCCTGGTGTTTAAAAGGCGGTCTTTCAAAATAAAGAAGATTCACTTATATATTTAGTATTATTTATTATGTCCTTTATTTAATTTCTTTCATTGTTACATTTTTTAATATTTTTATCAAACATAAAAAAACAAAAAGAAAAATATAAAAAATAGTTGCCCACCGGTATCGGGAACAAAAAAAAACAGAACAGTATTATTCTTATGGTACCTATTAATTAATATACTAACCTAATTTAGATTAACAAATATTTATTTACTGGAAAAAACTGTTAAAGCTTTGAATATTTTAAAAGAGAACCAACATGTTACTCACGTTTGAAACAAACAGAACAACAATTTACATCCCTTGAATTTTTTCAAAACTGTTTACAAAAAACAACTAACTATAAAAAACTTAACTGTATATGCTAGTATTATACTATCTGTGACTGTAGCAAACCTATAACTAACATATTAACGGTGAGGGTAACCTTTATTTTCTATAGCTTCTAATCTTGATCTCATTCCATTTACCATATTATTAAAACAAATTGCAAATCTTATCCTAGCTTGACGATGAGCTTCGGTTAGTTCATTTTTTGGCAGGTTTATAATTATAGATCCCAGTTGCATGTAAATGTCTTCGGACAGTGGTAAGCGAAATGCCATGTCTTATAGCACCAGATCGGGTGGTTTTAAAAGAATCCGTGGTTTGGCTATACACAATATCACGATGACGGCTGGATTGATTTGTGTAATCAATCGGACGTGGCCCTTGGCTGTAACACTTCACTTCACCAGTTTCTTGATACCGTCGCACCCATAAATGAACTGTGTATCTCTATAAAGAAGTAGGTAAATTAAAAAGTTATATTTCTAATGGCTCTAAATACATAAAAATATAAACGGATTTTATTTTAAATAACACTTACGTCGACATTTAATTCTCGAGCAATACTCTTTAAACTTTGATTTTGTTCCTAAAGGACGATTATTTTCGCGACATGAATGATGTGATGGATGATTCATAAACATATTGATATTATCGATGAATTTCACAGCTATGTTAAGCGACAGATTGGCGTAGCGGTTTAATAGCTTGACGCGTGAACTATAGGGTCCAGTTACGTCAACCTAATGATTTTAATACATTTTTAAATTCTGTTATGAGTTTTTAGAAATTTGTAAAAAATATGTATAATGTTTGTGGAACACGTTTGAAAGTTTAAAAATATCAATAGGTAGGATGCGATGGATATTACCTTTTTTTTACGGGGTTAGCCTTCAAAAGGCGCGACCAGGGAGTGTGAGATTTTTACCTCACTAAAACCACCCCGGTGATCACCTTCAGCACGTAGAAGGGACCCCGTGACCTCTCAAAAGACCACCCCGGAACCCCATCTGTGCAACGCCTGTTGGGGCACATCCCTGGAGAGATTAATAATGCACCTCTCCTGATCCTCGCTGTGCACGGCAGCACGTGATCACTGTGCCACCGTCTTTCCTGGAATCACTTGGTGGGCGAACAGAGTCCCCAATCTGACCGCCCATAACCCCGGAGTCCCACCTGCCTATGAAGCAGGCGGGGATTCGGCGTTTTAGGCATCGAGGCGGTTGCTTCAACGATGCCTTCTTCGAGTGGGATCGGCCCTCTCACGATCCCGCTCGGCAGCCTCCTTCTGTACCATCACGGTCTGACAGAAGGAGGCCATTTCCCTCCAGTTTTCTGTCTCTGCCAGCATGGCTCTCACAACTGCTGGCAGAGACAGGTCTCACCCGATCGTGGCGACCAAGACCTGCCGCTCGGAGGTCCACGCAGGGCACTCCTCGAGCGTGTGCTGTGCAGAGTCAAGGTCGCCTCCGCAGTGGTGGCAATTTGCCGCGGTCTCTCGCCCAATCCTATTCAGGTACTCACCGAAGCAACCGTGCCCGGTGAGTACCTGAGTGAGCCTGTAGAAGATGCGCTCCTCTCTCTTCAGCCAGACTTCGAAGTGCGGCAGGACGGCTTCGACAACGTGCTTGCGCGAAAATTGGTGGCGCGAGTGGCTGCTGTAGCCACTCGCGCCACCGCTCGAGTGTGTGTCGCTGTTCCTGCCGCCTCAGCCTTACTACATCGATTCCTGGCACGCTATCACCATTCTGGCGGATGGCGCGTATTCGGTTATAAACCCTCGCATCTATGTCCGCCAGAATGTCCAGCGGAGGCAAGCGTGCCAGAAGAGTTGACGCCTCAAAGGATACCTTTCGATAACCTCGTGCGATACGAATGGCCATTTTCCGCTGCAGGCTATTAATTTTAGTCCTGCAGCGTCGGACACCTGATAATCTGCTTGACCAAACAGGCGCCCCGTAAAGGACCATCGATCGCACGACACCCGCGTATAGGCGGCGAACTACCTCCCGTGGTCCCCCAAGGTTAGGCAGCATTATGCAAAGCACCCACTGCCTTTTCAACGTGGTGGACCAGGCGCTCGAATTGCTCATCGAAGCCCAACAGGGTGGTGGGTCCAGGGTTAGGCCAAGATAATTGAGTATCGACCCACCTGGACTTGCGCATCTCCAACTGTCACTGACGAGCTGGGTGGCTCCCTGCTCCTCGGCAGTTTATGGAACCATAGCGCCTCAGTTTTATGAGGTGCTATCTCGCGATAGATATTACCTAGCGGTCGCTTGCTTGAGCGCCGTCAGTATTTTTGTTTCTAGTTAGAATTACTTAGCAGTTTCATTGATTTCACAGAGATGGCGCGCACGCAGCGCACGTAAACATCGTAGTATATATCCTCTTGTCCATAGATGTCGCTTTTTACACATTTATAGGGGATGAAGTTTCTCTGCTGCTTTATGTAGGTACAATGGTACATACAATAACTTTTTCTTTGATTAATTTATTTCTAATATAATTAATAATAATAATTAATTAGTAATAATATTTATTTCTATTATTATCATTTTATTTGCTATGCGTACATATTCTTATATTATGCTTACCTCTAGCGGCACACCATCCCATATCAGAGTATGTCATTATCTTCATTATGGCAATGACTAAAAAGGCAATTCCGAGACTAATGCAGAAATTGATAATGCTCTTTCCTAGAACATCTCTGTAAAAAAAATACAAAAAATATATACATATATCATCGAATCTGCAAACGAGATTTAGACTACGTAAACTTAATCTTAATCATATCTCTGCACTGCTAAAATAGTGGAAAATAGATTATAGTTTATCAATAATTAAATTAAGTAATTAATGCATTATTTATGATTTTAAAATTATGAAATAAATCCTTTGTGATCATCATCATCAATGGAAAAATGAAACATGGAAAATGTTCTTTGATAAAAATATATTTTTGATAATGCCTACACTGATAAGTGTCACACAGCACACTTTTCCTAAACACAATTAGATAATTATTTCTTATGTACTGATTAATTTGGGAGTATGGGACCTTCGGTATTTTGTCCTAAGCTTTCGAATTCGAGTGTGTATTGTATATGTTTCAATCTACCTAGCCTTTCCCTAATTATGTTGGGGTCGGCTGCCTATCTTACCGGATTCAGCTGAATATCAGTGTTTTACATGGAGCGATTGCCTATCTGACTTCCACAACCCAGTAACTGGGTAACAAGATACCACTTGGCAAGACTGGTGTCAGATCTCAAGCTTTTGACTAACCGTAACGACTTTCAAAGATTTTCAAATGCCAGCCGGGACCAACAGCTTAACGTGCTTACCGAGGCACGGAGGAATCTCGGTATCATCACCCATCCACGGACCGACCTCGTCAAGCGTTGCTTAACCTTGAAGATCGACCCGTGCGGCTGTTATTATTTAGCCACAAGTTTGCGTAGTAAAAATAATCAAACTTATTATAACATCACGTCAGTATTCCTCAAAGGGTTTGGGAGGGGTGCGTCTATAGTAGATATCGCCTACATTCGGGAGGGGTGCGTCTATAGTAGATATCACCCACATTTGGGAGAGGTGCGTCTATAGTAGATATCACCCACATTTGGGCAAGGTGCGTCTATAGTAGATATCACCCACATTTGGGAGAGGTGCGTCTATAGTAGATATCACCCACATTTGGGAGAGTTGCGCTATAGTAGATATCACCCACATTTGGGAGAGGTGCGTCTATAGTAGATATCACCCACATTTGGGAGAGGTGCGTCTATAGTAGATATCACCCACATTTGGGAGAGGTGCGTCTATAGTAGATATCACCCACATTTGGGAGAGGTGCGTCTATAGTAGATATCACCCACATTTGGGAGAGGTGCGTCTATAGTAGATATCACCCACATTTGGGAGAGGTGCGTCTATAGTAGATATCATCCACATTTGGGAGAGGTGCGTCTATAGTAGATATCACCCACATTTGGGAGAGGTGCGTCTATAGTAGATATCACCCACATTTGGGAGAGGTGCGTCTATAGTAGATATCATCCACATTTGGGAGAGGTGCGTCTATAGTAGATATCACCCACATTTGGGAGAGGTGCGTCTATAGTAGATATCATCCACATTTGGGAGAGTTGCGTCTATAGTAGATATCATCCACATTTGGGAGAGGTGCGTCTATAGTAGATATCACCCACATTTGGGAGAGGTGCGTCTATAGTAGATATCACCCACATTTGGGAGAGGTGCGTCTATAGTAGATATCACCCACATTTGGGAGAGGTGCGTCTATAGTAGATATCACCCACATTTGGGAGAGGTGCGTCTATAGTAGATATCATCCACATTTGGGAGAGGTGCGTCTATAGTAGATATCACCCACATTTGGGAGAGGTGCGTCTATAGTAGATATCATCCACATTTGGGAGAGGTGCGTCTATAGTAGATATCACCCACATTTAGGAGAGTTGCGCTATAGTAGATATCACCCACATTTGGGAGAGGTGCGTCTATAGTAGATATCACCCACATTTGGGAGAGGTGCGTCTATAGTAGATATCACCCACATTCGGGAGAGGTGCGTCTATAGTAGATATCACCCACATTTGGGAGAGGTGCGTCTATAGTAGATATCACCCATATTTGGGAGAGGTGCGCTATAGTAGATATCACCCACATTCAGGAGAGATGCGTCTATAGTAGATATCACCCACATTTGGGAGAGGTCCGTCTATAGTAGATATCACCCACATTTGGGAGAGGTGCGCTATAGTAGATATCACCCACATTTGGCCAGTTATGTATAAGTCCCATGTAATAGAGTGCCAACATATCTATACTTCTATACTAATATTAAAAAAGAGGTAAAGTTTGTGAGGTTTTAAGGGGTAATCTCTGAATCTGGTGAACCGATTTTAAAACTTCTTTCACCAGTAGATAGCTACATTATTCTTGAGTGACATAAGCCAGATTTTATTTCATAAGACTTAAATAAATTGAAGATTAATAGAGGTAAAAAAAAACGTAATACTAACCTGAGCTCCGGTAACAAACTATATATTAGTGCAGTAGCCGCTAGAAATATAATTGAGACGATCATGGTGTAGCCCAGAATCTTGTAATCTATGATCTCTTCCTCCTCGTCGGCGCATACTATCGCCAGGGGTCGTATATGAGTCAGATTCACATCTTTTATAAAAGTATAGTTTCCCAAACAGAACCTGTAAAAAAATGATGAAACAGGTTAGTAAAATACACCGGTTAAAACGGACTTTGGAAAAAAACACGATTTATGACATAGCTTTTTAGATAGTGAACCTTTTCGTAACTAATTACCTATATTCATATTCTTTTCAACACACTTGCTCATAAAGTGGCTCTAATTTCACCGCAATTAGGCACATAATGACACCTGTTATAAAACTGTGACTTTTTCATTACTATTATTATTCACAAGTGAGATAAAGAGTTTTTTTTTTAATTTAATGGTTGAGTTGCTTTGTTCTTAAAAAAGTTTCGATACAAAAAAGATCGTGCTCAATAGTAGAATAGAATAGAATAGAATATACTTTATTGTACACCATAAAATTATAAACAATTACAAGAAAAACATATAAAAACGGGTACAAAGGCGGTCTTATCGCTGACAGCGATATCTACCAGACAACCTTTGGATGGACTGAAAAAAGACTTAAAATAAAAAAGGGGGGTAGTCTGCGGTGTACTGCTATTAGATAAAAACATAAATATATAAAAGATTATATTACTATAATAAATACTATACATAAACCTATATATAAGCATACATAATATTACATGAAATTTATAGAAAGAGAGAGAAACAAAAAGAAAAACGGTTAAATAATGATGACAGAGATTCGATCAGAATAGAAAAGCGTTAGAGAGAAAGGAAATGGTTTTTAACCAGGTTTTTAAAAGAAACCAGTGACTGGGCTTGTCTAACTGACAACGGCAACTCATTCCACAATCGCACAGCCTGGACCGTAAACGATTTGTCGTAAAACTTAGTGGAATGAGCAGGCATCAAAAGATTCAAATTCTCCGATGATCTCAAGTGTCTAGAATGTGTGTCATGAAGGAACTTAAATCGTTCTTTGAGATACGTGGGGGTTGTAGGAATAAACAGAATACTGTAGAGTAATGACAAAATATGGGCATTCCGGCGAAAGCGGATTGGCAGCCACTTGAGCTTAATTCGAAATTCGGAAACATGGTCATATTTGCGTAAACCAAATATGAATCTAATACAAAAGTTCTGGAGTCGCTCAAGCTTATCTAGCTGCACTTCAGTTAGGTCTAAATAGCTGACATCGGCATAATCAAGGATTGGGAGAAGGAGGGATTCGGCGAGTACAAATGCAACACATTTCATGCAACTTCGTATTTAAATAGATAATTTCAACTTGTACGTGTTTAATAAATAAAACTTTCACTTAAATATAACTTTTGTTTTTGTCTGTAATAAAGTAAACTTGAAATTCCCCATTTTGTACGTGGCTAAAACGCTATCCGCGAAAAGCCAAAAAAAAAGAAACATCGTTATTTTTAGTCTATGGCCGATCGCCATTGTTAGATGCGCGCGCATAGGAATACTGATTAATTTTGCCAGCCATTGCGAAAAAAAATTCACAGCTCGTTTTCACTATTGGAAATGATTTTTTAGTATTATTTTCTTCACAAGTGTGTTGAAAAACGTCGTATGATACACGTGTGTATTGATGATTACCGTCCTCGGCTCTCTTAAGACCCTCGCCTAGCGGCTCGGGTCTCAATGGCGCCTCAGCGGTAATCACCAACATTACACACTTGTACCATAATGTACTATTTTTACCCGACTACGGCTAAGCCAAATAGAAAGGTTATGATTGTAGCAGTCCATTAATAGATATCAGCATTAGATAGGGTACACTTAGGTCGATCATGACATCGTAACATTTACTAGATCAATCCGTAGAAACCGGTTCCGTACCCAAAGGATAAAAACGGGACCCTATTACTAAGACGCCGTGATCCGTCTGTCTGCCCATCTGTCCCCGGGCTGTATCTCATGAACCGGGATAGCTAGACAGTTGAAACTTTTACAGATGATGTATTTCTGTTGCCGCTATAACAACAAATACTAAAAACAGAAAAAAAAAATAAGTGGGGATCCCATACAACTAACGTGTTTGTTTTGCCGTTTTTTTGCGATAATGGTACGGAACCCTTCGTGCGTGAGTCCGACTCGCACTTGGCCGGTTTTTTTAAGTGGCTTTCTCAAGCTTGCGATGTGTATTATTGATCTAAGCTTGCGATAATAGCTATTTATGCAACTGTTACGTTATGGACGGTCTTTTAATACGAGTGCCATTTTTCGGTACAAGCGTAGCGCGTACCGAAATAGGTGGGCACGAGTTATTAAAAGACCAATAACGTACAGTTGCATACAAGATTTTATCTACGAAGGAAGGAATAAAACACAGATATAGACAAATGAGTATTTCAGGAAGTGTGTTTAAGTATTTCATTTCTCATATACATGTCTTGTTTTTTCTGGTAGTAAATTATTTGTAGCCGCAACTGCTCTATTTGTTATAGGTGGTGTATTTTCAATATCACTTGATGCTGAAGACATTTTTAATAAAATTTGGAACAAAATTTCACTCAGAATTATTTTCCCGCGTCCATTTTTTATTTTATTTTTTATTTAGTCATTAATAGGTATAAGGCAAAGGATCATGTAGCCGCAACAGCCAAATAGTATACGATACTTTTGTTCTAAACTTGTTCCATTTTTAAAAACATCATTTACATTGTCTCGATTTCGAAGTAATATTATAGGTACCTGGCTGTATGTTTTGAATGTCTTTGCTTGTGTTTTAGAATTTATGACGATTCGCATAATGCAACCCGATGTCGTTATGGGTATCATAATGAAACCGCTGTCAATTTTGTAATTCGAATATAACGAAACCGAAGTAGATAAAGTTTTTTTTTAGATTTAGTTCCAAAAGCTTGATAACGTTAAACATTTGTTTTCGTGCAATTAGTCAATTAGCCTTCAGCCTTTCAATGTTCCCACTGCTGAGACACAGGCCTCCACTCTGTGAGAGAGAATGGGCCATAATCCACAACGCTTGGGCCAGTGCGTGTTGGTGGATGTCACATGTCTTCGAATTTTTGGTTCTAGGATATGCCGGTTTCCTCACGATGTTCCTTCACCGTTTTGAGAGCAATGGTGATGAAATAATTTAATTTTAATTAATTATTTACGCAGCGGGCAGCGAATTAATAAATTATAGCCCTC
Source organism: Orthosia cruda (assembly GCA_964057195.1). Taxonomy (NCBI): domain Eukaryota; kingdom Metazoa; phylum Arthropoda; class Insecta; order Lepidoptera; family Noctuidae; genus Orthosia; species Orthosia cruda. The sequence goes on along the minus strand of OZ059855.1, from coordinate 11,169,584 downwards.
ATGGATAATTAAGACCAAGTTCTGGTCCCGCTTACGACCTGATGTGCGAGTCCCGTAAAATTTTTAAAGGACGCCTAAAATGGTGTCAGAAACACCAGGACCAAATTAGAATGGACGCAATAGCCAAACAAAGAGCCGAAAAAGATTTCACAAAATTTTGGAAGTCCACTAGTAAGCTTGATGTTAAGCCTGGCCTCCCTGCGAATGTTGATGGCCGAACTGACCCGGGGGATATCGCTAATTTATTTATGGAGCACTTTAAAGTACGCTCTCCTCTGGGTCCTTCGACCACTATGCCAGATGGTGGGACCACAGTGGCGGGCGAGGAACCTTTACTTAAATTTACAACGAAGCAACTTAAAAAAGAGATAAGCAGTATGCGTAGAGGTAAATCTCCTGGCCACGATGGGCTCAGTATTGAGCACTTAAAACATGCTGGCGTACACGTGCCGAGGGTTCTGTCCATGTTCTTCAATATGTGCATAAGTCATTCATACTTACCGGATGATTTGATGAAAACTACAGTGGTGCCCATAGTGAAGAACAGGACAGGAGACATATCGGACAAGGGAAATTATCGCCCGATCTCTCTCGCGACAACTGTAGCAAAACTGTTGGATAGTGTGCTTGAGTCTTGTCTGGATAAGTATGTAAACATACATGACGCACAGTTCGGTTTTAGATCTGGACTGTCAACTGAAAGCGCGATTTTGGTTCTTAAGCACACTGTCCAATACTACACTGAACGGAAGACGCCGGTATATGCCTGTTTTTTGGATCTCTCCAAGGCCTTCGATCTCGTTTCGTATGAAGTGCTTTGGAGAAAGATGGAGGACAGGGGTATGCCGGCGGAACTGTTGAAAATATTTCAATACTGGTACTCGAATCAGACTAATTGTGTTAGGTGGTCAAATTGCCTCTCAGAGTCATACAGGTTGGATTGCGGAGTGAGACAGGGGGGATTGTCCTCTCCAAAGCTGTTTAACTTGTATGTAAATGACCTCCTGGTCGAGCTCAGCGGCATGCGTGTCGGTTGCCGGGTGGGGGGTGTTTGTGTGAACAACATCAGCTACGCGGACGATATGGTGTTGCTGGGCCCGACTGCAAGGTCAATCAGGGAGATGCTGAACGTTTGTGAGAAATACGCCGCATCACATGGTCTTGTATATAATGTAAGGAAAACTGAGTTCATGGTCTTTGGGGCCGCCGGCAAGCGCCCTGACACCATACCTTCAATTACTTTGAACGGCGCTAATATAAAGCAGGTGACCAAGTTTAAGTATCTGGGCCATATACTTGTCGACGACCTTAAGGATGATGATGACGTGGAGAGGGAGCGCAGGGCGTTGGCGGTCCGCGGGAACATGTTGGCGCGCAGATTTTTTCGTTGTACCGATCAGGTCAAAATAACCTTATTTAAAGCGTATTGTCAAGGCCTGTACACGGGAAGTCTGTGGTTCAACTGCTCGCGGGGGACGCTAAGTGCCTTGCGCGTGCAATATAACAATGTTTTCAGGATGATGTTGAAACTCCCTCGTTTCTGTAGTGCCTCGGGGATGTTTGCCCAAGCGGGTACAGATGGTTTCCATGCTATCATCAGAAAAAAGGTGGCATCGCTTGTGGGGAGGACTCGGGGGAGTGGCAATAGCTTACTGAAAGTCGTGGCTGAGGACCCGACAGCTCCTGTGCTGAGACATCTCTTTCGGAATCATTGTCCGCATGAGATGCCTCGTAAGTACATGACTCACTAAGTTCCTGCTGTTATTAAATTTGTTACTAATCCTAGTGTGTAAGTTGTAGTATCTAAGGTAACTAACAAAAATGGTTCCTATGTTGTCCCAAATAAAAACAATATTATTATAATTCCTGTTTCTATTACTGAAAACCGTATGAAAATCTATAGTTTATGAAAGGAAGAAAGAAAAAGTATTTAATTGCCAGAAAACGACATACAAACATTACAAGTAAAATTTCAACATTTAAAAATCCCTCGACACATTTTTATTTCATGCTACATAATTTATCTAGTACATAGTAGATACGCTTCGATCGGAAATCTATTAAACACGTAATTATGCCACGATATCTTGCGAAAACACCCCGATTCAAACAGAAAAACGCCCATAACTTTTGAACGGCTGAACCGATTTTATTCAAACATAGCAAAGAACACTCTCGACAAAATCATCTTTCAAACGAAATCACAATCGGTTGACCCGGTTTGACGCTATGGTGCCACAGACAGACACACAGATACACAGCAACACACGTCAAACTTATAACACCCCTCTTTTTCCGTCGGGGGTTAACAAGAACAAAAACAATAAGTAGTAATTAGTAGATTTTGCTTAAACTAAACCCTTAACGACAGTGTTAGTAGTTCTTAAATTAGCCCAAAAAATACAAGCTCAGTGTGGCGGCAACTTGAATTTTCAACACGTTTTTACAATTGTATGCAATTACCAAAAACGTAATGGATTTTCTAAACAAAGTTGTCGTCAGCTTTTTGTATGTAAGATACATTTTTTTTTTAAATTGGCTATAAGTTCCTTGGAAAAAGCTGTAAAAGCATGGGCAGAAGCAGTTTTTAAAATATGATCGCAACTTGTCGTTATACTCTGTATACTATGAAGCAGTTTGGGTGTCCGCCAGTGTAGTTTTTCATATTTTCAATGAGACTGGTAACTAGAGTTTGGAGCTAAAGTTTTCGATCCCGGTGGGATTAGTTCGGCTGCCTTCCAATAGATGGAGTTAAGTAAAGTAACCATCACCGGTGTGGTGATGGTGGACTATATTAAATAGAAAATACTTACGTATTACTCTCAAACGTTGCGACCAAATCATCCCCCAGGTGTAATTTCAATTCGTCAGCATCGTTTACATAATAACTATCAAAAAATCTGTGAGTTCTATTACAAGACAATGATATTTTTGAAGTAACGTTTGCTTTTGGTTCCCAACAATGTTTTTTTTTCAGGAGAACCGCTTGTCCTTCAGGGCAGCACTTAGCGCTGGCTGATACATAGTTAACCAGTATCAATAAACACCATATAATGATACTAAAGCCCATTCTATAAGAACCTATTTTAGGTAATTTAGAGAGCTTATTCTTGATGATCCGCACAAGAAAAAACTTTTTTAGGTATGAAATCTTTTTCACTTCTTTATCAAAGCACACTGAAAGCCAGAAGTGGTAGTATATTTATACAGAAGAAACGATTTAACTGCTAAATTAAAAAATAGAAACGTTAAAGCGGCTAAACCGGCACTGGCGCGCGTGCATTGAGCGTAGCGAGCGCTATGAGCACAGAGTACATTTTAATATACTGAAAGCTGTGAGTAACAAAAGTAATAAATAGTGGGGGAAGGCCGGAGGAGCAATAAAAGAACAACATTATTGATTATCAACATAATAACGGTATAGTTCTCGACAAACATCTTTTGGTTGGCTCCCCATGTCAGTGGCGTAACGTGGGTTTCAGCCGCTCGGGGTGGAAGCCAGTTTAACCGCCCTCTTATTTACGTCTAACAATTTAAAATATTAGGTCTTTACATATGAAGTAAAGTATAAGTTATATAATGACATTATAGTTATCTTGTGTGAGGCCTCTGTACTAAGCAAACAAATCAGAAAGCATAGAAAGGGTGTGATTGTAGAGGGATGGAACAAGCATGTAAGGGAAGCACACAACAGAGCTAGGCGGGCTTTTATTAGATATGTATCATGTGGCAGGCCGGATGGTGGTCCTATATATGATGACATGTATGCAAAACGCAAAATTTTTAAGTCAAGGCTAAAATTCTGTCAAAACCATAAAAACCAGCTTGAAATGGACATTTTGGTAGAACATGTCTTCGGTAAGAACTTTCGGGATTTTTGGAAGGGTACTAGGAAAATGTAGGGTAAGGTTAGTATGCCAGTGACTATGGAAGGCTGTGGAGAGCCTAAGGATATAGCCAACTTTTTTAAGGATCATTTTAGAGTAATATCACCACTCTCATCATGCATTGAGGTACCTGTTGCTGGTGTCGCTGATCCAGATAACTTGTTAGGTTTTTCCAGTAAAGACGTGGAAAGGACTGTTGGAAGCATGGTTAGAGGAAAATCCCCAGGCAATGACAGTCTCAGTATTGAGCACTTGCAGTTTGCAGGCAGGCATATATTTAGGGTTCTGGCCATGCTGTTTACTTTTTGTATGCGACACTCTTACCTACCGGCAAAGCTGTTAGAAACTATTGTTGTGCCGATTCCGAAGGATATTACTGGGGACGTCACAGATAGAGGAAATTATAGGCCTATCTCACTAGCGACTGTGGTGGCGAAGGTTTTCGATGGTCTACTTGACGCTCAACTCAGTAAGCACATTAAACTCAATGACGCGCAGTTTGGCTTCCGTGAGTCACTGTCGACTGAAAGTGCTATCTTGGCTTTGAAACATACTGTCAACTATTATGTTAACAACAAAAAAACACCTGTCTATGCTTGCTTCCTTGACTTATCGAAGGCCTTTGACTTAGTGGACTACAACAGGCTCTGGGCCAAGCTTGGAGAGGTAGGGGCTCCCACTGAACTCATTAACATCTTGTCCTTTTGGTACAAAAACCAAAAGAATTTCGTTAAGTGGAGCAATGTTTTATCGGACGAGTATGTACTGGAGTGTGGTGTGAGGCAGGGAGGCCTGTACTCTGCAACACTATTTAACTTGTACGTTGATCAGCTGATCGATGGGCTCAGTAATTGCCATGTCGGTTGTCATAAAGATAACGTCTGTGTTAATAACATCAGCTACGCTGACGACATGGTGTTGCTGAGTCCATCGCTCAGTGGTTTAAGAAAATTGCTCGATATTTGTGAGTCATATGCTGCGGCCCACGGTCTGAGGTACAACGAGAAGAAGAGTGTGTGTAAGGTTTTTATTACTAACAACAGTAACAACTATGGACATGTAATTAGTCTGCAATAAATGTTTTTTTTAAATGAAATTGGCGTTTTGTAAGGGAGGAATATAAAGTCGTTTTTTTAATATAATATATTTATTTAATCAAGGTATGCACCATTGCTATCTTTGGACTTTTGCCATCTCATAGGTAGTTCATTGATCCCTTTACTAAAAAAACCATTCGGACGGGAATCAATAAAATCTTTGAAGGCGCTTTTGACTGCCCGAGGACTGGACCCGAAAAAAGGAAAAGGCCGAGAATTGAACCTTGGGGCACGCCCATCTTGACTGGAGACCCGGAGGACGTCGCCCCATTAACATTTACTTTTTGCTGAGCACAAGATCAGCAGATTTTCCTCGAATTCCGCAGTGGTGTAATTTACAGATCAGTGTGTTGTGGTCGACGCAGTCGAACGCTTTTGAGAGATCACAGAAAATGCCAATGGCATCCTGGGCCTTCTCCCAAGATTCCAAGATTTGGCTGATGAGTTTTACTCCAGCGTCCGTTGTCGACCTACCTTTCGTGAAACCAAACTGTTGACTATGCAGGATCCCATATGAATTAAAGTGAGACAACATCTGGTTCAGCATGATTTTTTCATAGATTTTACTCAATGCTGGAAGCACGGATATAGATCTTACAGCCTGATTTGAAAATTGGTACTACTTTACTGTGTTCCATTAAGTCAGGCAACGTGGCGCTGTCCAAACATTGATTGAATATGACTGTTAGGGCAGGAGCAATTGACTCAATAATATCTACAAGAACCCTAACGGATATCCCCATATTGTTAAGAAGTATGAAATTTTGCGTTCACCAAAAGCAAAAAAGTACCGTTTCTTTCTAAATTACCAGAATTGTAAATTTATGTACCTGTCAGCCAATAGTTATAAACAAATTTGGTTCTATGCCTAAAGAAATCGCTATAAGTTTTTAGGTTTAGCAGATGCTGAGAGCTATACTGGACATAGTTTCAGTAGAACTTCAGCTACATTGCTGGCTGATTCAGGAGCTGATATAATGACTTCAAAGCGTCATGGTGGGTGGCGATCTAGCAATCTACTAAATAAAATGGCTTATTTGTATTATTTTCTTCACAAGTGTGTTGAAAAACGTCGTGTGATACACGTGTGTATTGTTGATTACCGTCCTCGGCTCTCTTAAGACCCTCACGTAACAGCTTGGGTCTCAATGGCGCCTCAGCGGTAATCACCAACAATATACACTTGTACCATAATGTACTATTACCAAATTCCTCAGCGAGATAAGATATTATATTCATGAACTACAATATAGTTGATTTATTTCAATTAAGTATACGCATTTATAGTAATTCATTAATCATAGGTATCTGTTTTTCAATAACACATTTATGTAAGAGGATCTCTATAACATCTGTCGCTGATTACAACAAAGCAAATAATATATTAATGTATTGGTGGGAGCCATCTGTTTTAAATTTGGGTTTTCCGAATTGGCACGTTTGTATGTCGGGAAAATATTGGATTACGAGGTTGGTGAAATAAGTTCTCAGGGAATCTCCGACATATTTTGAAACCTTTCTAAATATGTTTGTACTATTATTAGTGCGTACGTTGCGAGTCGTGACAACTGACGCAATAACTTCTACTGGAAATTATTTTGTAAACAGAGACAGGTGAAAATCAAATGACTACTGAAACCCAAGCTGTTTTACGAACCATACCTACTACACAACACACACTGAAAGTATTCTTTCTTAAATACTGGAATATTTAGTATTCCGCTGAATCCGCTTAAAAGAAGGAAGCAGTCCAAACACAGTCGACAAACAGCTAAATAGAATTTGTACCAGGGATGTTAAGGAGCTCCGTAACCGTAACCGAAACGTATCCGATATCCGAAACGAAAATATATCCATAACCGAATATGATATAAAAGTTTCAGATAATTTCGGATAGGGGCAGAGTCTAAATGAGACAGGTTTTTCTGCCTGGCCGAGCTGACACACTAGCCACGTGCGTCACTTGCATGCTAGTTTATTTACCCTATCCGAAACTAACGGATAATCCAAAAAGAAACACCGTACCGTATCCGAAACCGGTATAATATTATTTCTATATCCGTATAACCGCGAACCGGAAGAAGTTGCGTTGAAAGACCTCCCACCTGGTGGACCGATGACCTGGTGAAGGTTGCGGGGATCCGCTGGTTGCGAGACGCACATCATATCAGCCGAAAGACGTCCACTGCTGGACATAGGCCTCACCCAAGCGTCGGCACTTTGACTGGTCCCGTGCGTCTCGCAACCAGCCGATCCTGCAACCTTCACCAGGTCATCGGTCCACCTGGTGGGAGGCCTTCCAACGCAACGTCTTCCGGTTGTGTGCACAGAGAACGCTGCTGCCCATTCTCTGGTGTGTCTCTTAGTCGCGTCTTACGACACCCACGGGAAGATATGGGATGGTGAAATTCTTTACGTCTTTTACCATACGGTACAAGAGCACAAGACGCACGGGACCGGTCAATGTGGCCACGCTTACCAGTAGCAGCTCTGAGCTACTTCCATAGCTTCATCATAAGATTTCCCAGGGAATAGTGGCTTTGGTGATAGATGACACGCGTTATCTTCTGTGATTGGCTGTTGAAAATTCATTCAACCAATCACAGCAGATAACGCGTGCTTGACAATTTGTCACATTAATTCTCCGATAATTTTAAGGTGGGAAACTGAGGGCAAGTGTGACAAGCGGTTGACAATTTGTCACATTTGAGAAAAATCTCGAATTGAAAGAAGAAAGAAAGGAGGAAACTAGTTTATTTGGCACACACAGATACACACAATGTAGGTACAAATAAAACTTAATTTTACAACATTTACATACATAGTGTGCTCCGCGGCTGCGCTAAAAAGGTCCAGTTCAGCAAAATGCCAGACAACTGTGAGTTGCCTGAGGCTGGTTTTCAACTGAACCTTACGTTGAAGTGTACGGATGTAAATCAGTTTTACGGTGTTAAATATGTACAGGTAAATAAATATAAATTAGTGTGTTATAAACTATACAGGTATAGGTATGTATAATAATTTGGTGCGAAACATTATGCCATGAGCAGCTGAGCGAAATATACGGATTGCAAGTAACTTTTAATATTAAAAGTTGTTTTTATATTCGGGTAGTTTGAGAAATATTGCGATCAATATGTACGTCATTTTTAAAATTTTGTCAGAGCGGCGAAACAAAGTGAAATAAGGACATTGGCAGAAGGATAGAAGGTAAGTGTCTGATAGAAGCCAAGTGTGTGTCATCCATCAATAATATTAACCATTTAGAATTTAAAATATTAAGCAACATATTCATTTTACCCACACGCCTCCCAACCTCGAGCGAAAGCAGGTGTCAAGGATGGATGACACACCAGCCCGCGGCTGAAGGTACGAGGCAGCTATGTGAAGCAGCGGTTTATACGAAACGATAACCACCCGCGTAATTTAGCTATGTATAAACTATTTTATAATTTATGCAACTTATACTACTAAAGCACCCACACACGCACATCATCAATCATATAAGTGAAAACTTCAAATGTATCAAATCTAGTTTCCGTTGCGCGTCCGTTAAATACTGCCGTAAACGTCTTCTAAATGTACTTATTGTGTTTATTGTTCTAATAGGCGGCGGTAGATTATTCCATACTTTGGATGCTGCGTAACGGAAACTTCCTCTGAATGCTGCTGTACTGCGGGGCTGCGATGATAGTTGTTGCGAACATTGCCTTCTTCCACATTCTCGTCTACCAGCGATCCAGTTCAACCTGCTGTACAGGTAGTCTGGCTTTTGAAGCTTAATGACACCGAACAACAGGCAGGCTAGGTGTAATTTGCGTCTTGATTTCATTTTTAGGGTAAAATGTTTGTTGAGGAATGGCGTTACGTGGCTTCTGGGAGGAATGTTATAGCAAAACCGAGCTGGTTTGTACGAGCCAGTAGGCGCGGGCCGTACACCGTGTCTGCATAGTTTAGCCTGGCCAAAACCAGACTTTCCACCAGTTGTTCCCGAAGTGTTTCTGATAGGTACGGCCTCATTTTATAAAAAAACTTTGATGAGGTAGAAACGGTTTCTCACTGACTCGACGACATGCTTTTCAAAACGAAGGTCCTTGTCCATAACAAGACCTAGGTTCCGCGCTTCATAGTCTCTGTCAATTGGTTTGCCCATTAATTCGATCTTGAAAGTTGCGGGCAGCTTATCTAGCTGTCGTTTTGGATAGTCTTTGGTTGGGTGACCATCACCACAAAAATTTTGGTCACCCATCCTAAAGTCACCCCACTAGGTTAAACAACATATACCGAGGACACCAATCCGAAAACAAGCGAACCAAAAAAAAGTGGTCCCTCATCCCAAAACTGACCTTGGTAAGTGTTGCTTACCCTGGCGGGGTCAGCCATCCAAAATAAACGAACCAAAAAAAAGCGGTCACCCATCCAAAGACTAACCTTGGTAAGTGTTGCTTAACCTGTGTGGGGTCACCTTTCCAAAAACATGCAAATAAAAAAAAACGTGGTTACCCATCCAAAAATCGTCCTTGGTAAGGTTTGCTTAACTTGGCGGCTACACCAACCCAGCCGCTCAAGAAAAAATACTATGTAAAGTTACTGATTACGTTATAGTAGTGAATGAAAGGAATTAATACCAGCTAGGATAGCCAACCGAAATAAATTATTAAATATAACAAGCGATTACGTAATTTCTCGATGATGAAGTGTTGAGAAACTCACTGACAACTGCGGGCTGGTAAATTTGTGACAAATTGTTAGCGGATTTGAGATGTGACGTCTAGTTCAGAAACCGGCCCTAAACTTTGTTTTAACCCATCCATTTCAGGGGAGTGACCATAAGCACTTAGAGTAAGATTATTTTGAGTGTGTGTGTATATGATTTGTCATCAAAACATCTGTACCTTTTTTAAAGTCGAACTATGATTGTTTTGAGTCGTCAGAGTACGGGGCAGGTTTATATGTAAAATTTTCGCATGTTACTGGAATAGTTATGAATATAAATGTGGATGGAAGGAAAGGGATAGGAAGGCCAAAGAAAAGATGGATGGAGTGTGTAAAGACTGATATGGAAGAAAAGGGAGTCAGTGATAGCGTGACGGGGGACAGGACGGTATTGGGGCATGTAATATCGGATGATTTTTAATTCCGATATTGATTTCTTAATATCGGAATTGCGCTCTTTCGTTACACATCGCGCATTTTTTTTGTTTTTTGTACAAATTTGGTATGAGATTCGATTATGTACAGTAAATGAAAACCTTTATGCCGAGACATACTAATATTTTCTGTTGTGTCCGGGCGCTTATTTAACTAAACTTTACATTTATGCCCAAAAAAGAATAACTAAGTCATGCGGCATGACCTAGTTATTCTTCATTACTTTCGGCTGATATGATGATGATCCGTATCCGTACCAAGATCTGAAACTTCATATCCATAACATTCCTGATGTATACCATCATAGCAGCAACAGATTATTTTTATTAGCAGTAGCAGCTCTGAGCTACTTCCATATCCTCATCATAAGATTTCCCAGGGAATAGTGGCTTTGTTGCATCGTCGAAGAACTCGTGGAATGGAAACTCTATTCTTATTATCTCCATAGCCTTAGTCTGAAAAAATAAATATTGTAAGAAACTCAAGAAAAGTTATATCATTATCATCATCTGCCTGCCCTTATCCCAAGCTACTTGCTGCCAGTTTCCCACGTCTCAATTATTGGGCTGTTAACGTAATCGACGATTAATCGCCTGTTAATTCTACTTTCAGTTTCTCAACACCCAACTGTGACAAGCGTTTAACAATTTGTCACATTTCAGAAAAATCTCGAATTAACCACATGTTACAGCAGTTTTGGGTTTCTGAGAACCATTTTCAATGTTAATCTCTTGTCAACGAGCCTAATTTATAATTGTTGGAAATTGGTCGATTATTCGCAGATTACAATTAATATTATGATTTTAAAGGCTTATATTACGATAAAAAAGATAATAGGGGTCGTCGAAAACTGTGGTATGGGTTGAGTTATAAAAAATATGTTAATTTAGATCAATTATTAATTTTTTAAATAAATTACATTATAAAAACTTGACACAATTATCAAAAATAGTTATTTTGTATTTAGGTAAATAAAAATAAAATAAATTACTGACCTGGGAATCGAACCTTCCTCACGCGCATTAATTTTAACTGTACCCTGTACTTAGTACTTATCGAGGTCAGTTTCTGGATAGATTTGTGTTTAGCTTGAAGCGGCTGGTGTGGTGACCGCGCCAGGGTAAGCAACACTTGCCAAGGTCAGTCTTGGGATGGGTGACCACTTTTTTTTTGGATCGCTTGTTTATGGATAGGTGACTCCGCCAGGGTAAGCAACACTAACCAAGGTCAGTGTTTGGATGGGTGACCATCACCACAAAAATTTAATTATTAATTAACATTACCAAGGTCACCCAACCAAAAACAAGCGAACCCAAAAAAAGTGGTCACCCATCCAAACACTGACCTTGGTAAGTGTTGCTTACCCTGGCATGGTCACCCATCCAAAAACAAGCGAACCCAAAAAAAGTGGTCACCGATCCAAACACTGATCTTGGTAAGTGTTGCTTCGGGGTCAGCCATCCAAAACAAACGAACCAAAAAAAAGCGGTCACCCATCCAAAAAAAACCTTGGTAAGTGTTGCTTAACCTGTGTGGGGTCACCTATCCAAAAAAAAGCAAACCAAAAAAAAACGTGGTTACCCATCCAAAAATCGTCCCTGGTAAGGTTTGCTTAACTTGCGGGCTACACCAACCCAGCCGCTCAAGATAAAATACTATTACGTTATAGTAGTGAAGGAATTGAATGAATACTAGCTAGGGTAGCCAACCGAAATAAATTATTAAATGTAACAAGCGATTACGTAATTTCTCGATGATGCAGAGTTGAGAAACTCACTGACAACTGACGGCTGGTTAATTTGTGACAAATTGTCAGCTGATTTGAGATGTGACGTCGACTTCAGAAACTCGCCCTTGGAGTCGGTGCAACACGTTTCCGTCTTCCATACCGTTTAGGGCATGAGTATCGGAATCTCGGAACGAAATTCGCGATATTTCAATTCCGATACTGAGTGGTCCAATATCGGAATCTCGGAATCAGAAAAAAACCTATATTTTGGCTCTTTTGAAGCGCCGAACGCGATAGCGTGGTTAAACCCATTGACTACGGTGATTAGCAGTGATCGGATAATTGGGAACTTATTTACTTAAACTGATTCCCAGATTTACAGCCCTGATATTGCTAGAAATGTTACCTATAAGAGTAAATACACAGCTTCATAGAACACGTTGTAACAATTATATTTTCATTGAATAACGCTTAGGTTCCGGGAATCCGCTAGATACAAGACGCACTGCATCGGTCAATGTGGCGACACTTAGCGAAGGAGCGAAAGTTTAACAAGGATTCAGGAGTGGACGTATTTCTACTGAAATGATGATGATGATGAACGCATAGATACTTTTCATACTTTTGAGAAGGCTGTTTCGGAACAAATATCAATCCTTGTTAACTTTTCTTTCAAATTTATATATATATATATATTTTTTTTTTATATCCTATAGGCTCGCGCTTGACCACTATCTCACCTGATGGTAAGCGATGATGTGGTCGACGGTGAAACACGCTTGCCTAGAAATAACCTATTCACTCACCTATATTGTGTTAATTGCATAGAAACATCAATAAATTAAAGCTTAATATTTTTTAGCTTGTATTAATTACAACAAATTAGTCTATCCGATCACTAATCTGTTGGATCGATGTACTACTTGAATACATTATTAATTATTTTGTTGATATTCCATTCATTTTGAATATATTAACGATGGCATAATTATATTTTACCATTGCTATATTTTATTAAGTTTATTAAAGGTAGTTTTACGAAATAAATTTATCCCGGCATTCCTGGATTCATTTAACTTAAATAATAATGCTCATGTTGTACTCATAATAATAAATACGGTAATCGTCGATCACTATGATACCTATTCCAATCAATGTACAATAATAATACTCCTGATTAGAAAGCATCAAATGAAGAAGACTATGCTCAGAATTAATTCTAGTCTATTAAAAAACAATGGACTTAATAGCAATAAGCAGAAATAATATTTAAATATTTTGCTAGACATCTCCTTTTTCCCATGGATTTGGCTAGTGATACTTATACTGAACTTATGGACAAGGGAGGGTACCAATAACGGAATAGTTAAGAGTATATTCACCATCAAAAAGGTACCTTCTTGCACGCAAAAATTTAATTTCAAAAAAAGGTCTGAGCAGAATTCTCTGAAATTATTCCACCAGAATATTCAGTGTTTTTCTTCAAAGGAAATGGAAATCGAACTGTTTTTAGAAAAAAACAATGTTTGAAATTGTTTGTTTCACTGAGCATTGGCTGAAAGATTATGAAATGCTAATCAATTATGAAAATTATACTGTGGGCAGTTGTTTTAACAGAAATATTATGTTGCGTGGGGGTTCACTTATATTAATTAAAAATGGTATTAAATCAAAACCTCGTAAAGATATAGTAGACCTCTCAGTTGACATAGTGTTGAACTGTCCTGTGTTGAGCTGGATAAGCATGTCATAGTGTGCGTCTACAGACCCCCTAATTATAAGAACTACTCTATATTCGAGTCAGTAATGGAAGATGTTTTGGCAAAACTTGCAATGGGTAATAAACGGTTTATTCCCATCGGCCACCCCTCGAGTGGCCACCCCGGTGGCCGATGGGAATTATTTAGTGAAATTTGCCACCTTCCTTTATTCCCATCGGCCACCGGGGTGGCCACTCGAGGGGTGGCCGATGGGAATAATAATAATAATAATAATACCTTCAAAAAGCTGCCATCTTAAACACATGTCGAATTGTCAGGAAGTTCTTGCAAATTGACGAAACCGAAATAGGTCCATATCATTCATCCTCAACATAACACACCACACCCTGCATTTACTTGGTCTCGGCCCGTAAATGTAGCTTAAGCCAGCCTAAGAGCTGAGAATTTGAAACACTTGAAAATAATAATAATAATAAGCCCCCTAAACAACCACACGTCCTGATTGACCATCTAATCACGTGGGGGGCGGACACACGATTGAAAAATTACTGGCGTGGCTAACGTGGCTCTGGAAACCCATTCAACATGGAGACACGTTCAAAAAGAAAACGTATAGGACCGCTGCCCGGGGGCGATCGCCGGGGCGCACCTGGAGCTGACGCTGGGTGTCACAGCATGCGAACCGTCAGCGGTCAGGAGTTGAACAGGCGGGCTCCCACCGACAAAGATGCTACAGCCGAAATCATTGACGATGGTGACAGACTAACTAACAGGACAGACACCCCTGTAGAACCGTATAGTCCAAGCACAGTGTCTTACACACCTTCAACAACATCATCGCCATCTATGTCATCCTCACCATCTTTACCATCGTCACCCCCCATTAGTATTTTAAATACAGTTCCACCCACGCCGGCCTTGAATGTTGCGCGGGAAGTATCTAACTTCTTACCCGCGTCCACCAAGGCTGGGAAATCAAGAGTTCGCATGAGATGGAGTAGAGAAGTAAACTTATTTAGCATGCGAACCTATCTATACATAACTAAATTAGAGACCGATATGACCACCTACAGACAACAACTGCACTCACTTTTCACACGACAATACCCAGAAATTACGGTTACGGAGCAGAGAATCTCAGATCAAAGAAGGGCTATAGTTAGAAATAAACTCCTATCTCAAGAAATTATAGACCAACTAAAAGAAGAAGTACGAACACAAATACTACAGGAAGAAACAGTAAATTTAGCAGATGATAATACCATCAGTCAAAATATAGGCGGAAGTTCTCTTCAAGAACAACCATATGCACTCGTTCAATTACAATCTATTAATTCTATTGATTCTCAATACCTACCACACAACCAATCAGAACCTTACACGCATACATCACATATATCTACACAAACGTCACACATATCTACACAAACTGAATATATAACACTTACGCTAGAAAATGATATTCAAACTCTAATTGGCACAGATCGAAATCTTACAACAGATACGTATATTCAAGAAATTCATGACAAATTTAGAACAACAATAGCACAATTCTCTGGAATGGACCCAGCAGCTCGACCAAAATTACCCAAACTTAAATACACTCCTGAACTATTTAGATTAATTAATTTATTTAATGAAAATATACTCGTACAATTTCTTTCTGACGACGCACAACTTTTAGACATTCACTTACTGATATATTGCACTGCGGTAGTTATATCTGAAGAGCTTAATTTTAAAATCACAGACCACACAGTAAATACATTAAGAAGACACAACAAAGAACCGGCGTGGCAACAAAGGCTAGAAAAAGACATTGAAAAATTGAGAGCAGATTGTGGCAGACTTACACATTACATCAACGGTTGCAGATCAAATAAAGTAGTAAGAAGAGTTGAGGCTATAATTAGAAGCAGTTTTATTCACACCCGACACGAAGATAGCAATAGAAAGCCGGAAGAATTCTTAGACACCCTAAAACAAAAACTAGCACTTAAGGTTCATAGACTAAGAAGATATAAAAAAGCACAACAGCGCAAAAACGAAAACGCTATATTTTCCAAAAACGAAAAAGTATTTTATAGAAACATAAATAAACCGCATACGGATACAAATAGCGAGAATAACTCAGAAACTGAACAGCCTACAAAAGAACAGTTAGAGACGTATTGGTCTAGCATCTGGGAAGAGCAAATACAACACAACGCCGAAGCAACTTGGATAGCGGAAGAAGATGCAAAATGGAGAGATATTGACGAAATGGAATTTATAGAGGTAACAGAGTCAGACATTACACACATAACAGCTAGACTTCATAACTGGAAATCACCAGGTATTGACAAAATACATAATTTTTGGTACAAAAAGTTAACTTTATTACATAAATATATTGCGAAAAATTTTACAGATATCATATTAGGACAACAGAACACACCAGAATTTATAGCAACAGGAATCACTTACATGTTACCTAAAACTAAAAATACAATTCAACCTTCCCATTACAGACCAATTACATGCCTACCCACCATATACAAAATATTAACTTCAGCAATAACGAGAAAGATTAACTCGCACATAGAACATAACAACATCATAGCCGAGGAACAGAAGGGATGCCGGCAGGGCCATATGGGATGCAAAGCACAGCTAATTATTGATTCTACTATACACAAACACGCAGCTACAAAAAACAGAAATCTTCATTGCACCTATATTGATTACAAAAAAGCTTTTGATAGTGTCCCTCATTCCTGGTTGATTAAAATATTAGAGATTTATAGAATAAACCCAAAGATTATTGATTTTCTGCGCCGTATAATGTTGCAGTGGAAAACCACACTTCAGTTAAATTCCAGTCACAATACCATTACAACACGTCAGATATCTATTAAAAAAGGTATCTATCAAGGTGATTCTCTAAGCCCCATGTGGTTTTGCCTCGCCCTAAACCCTCTGTCACATTTACTTCAGAGATGTAAGGCTGGATATTGCCTCAAGCACACTTCACAGGAAACAACAGTATCACATCTTATATACATGGATGACATAAAATTGTACGGAAAAACAGAAAAAGATATGAAGAAATTACTAGAAGTGACAGCAGAGTTTAGTAAGGATATCAATATGCAATTTGGTCTAAATAAATGTAAAACCCTTCACATTGTGAGAGGCAAAATACGACCCGGGGACTATGTAGTAAATAGCACCGACACTATAACAGCAATGGAGCCGACAGACTTATATAAATATTTAGGGTACGCGCAACTAAAGGGACTCGATCATGTAAGAATTAAAAACTCACTAACTACAGAGTACAAGAGAAGACTTAACGCCATTTGTAAAATCCAACTCTCCAGTAAACATCTAACTAAAGCTATAAACACATTTGCCATCCCTGTGTTAACATACTCATTCGGAGTTATAAAATGGACCAAAACCGACACAGAACAATTAGAACGAATTACTCGAACAACTCTTACAAAGCACAATAACTTGCATCCTAAATCAGCTATAGAAAGATTAACCATCAAACGACAACATGGAGGAAGAGGCCTTATAGATATCCAGCACCTTTGGCGGAAACAAGTAAGTCGGCTAAAAATATTCTTTCATGCAAAATCTCGTACTAGTAACATACATAAAGCCATTGTAATCAACGATATCAACTACACTCCACTTAACTTAAACGATAAGATAGAATCAGAAAGTACTACCAATGAAGATCCGCAGGCCCAAAAAACTGAAGATTGGAAGAAAAAAGTTCTTCACGGCCGGCATCCTCATGACTTAGAACAATCCCACATTAATAAATTAGCGTCCAATAAATGGCTCAAAATAGGTAACTTATTCCCAGAAACTGAGGGATTTATTATAGCTATTCAAGATCAGATTATTAACACAAAAAATTACAGAAAATACATAATAAAAGATCCTACTGTAACAAATGATAAATGTCGAAGATGCCACATCCAGCCAGAAACCATTCAACATATTACTGGCGCTTGCACAACACTCACACAGTCTGACTACACTCACAGGCATAACCAGGTAGCAAACATAATCCATCAAAAATTGGCTCTCAAATACACTCTCATACAAAGCACTAATACTCCTTACTATAACTACGCACCACAAACCATTTTAGAAAATACCACACATAAGCTCTACTATGATCGCGCCATTCTCACCGACAAGACCATTCATTATAATAGACCGGACATAACCTTGCAAGATAAAGTAAAAAAAGTAACTTACCTGATAGACATCGCAGTCCCCAATACGCACAACATACAGAAGACAATCACTGAAAAAATTAGTAAATACGCAGAACTCAAGGACGAAATAGTTAGAATATGGCGGCAAGAAAAAGTTTATGTGGTCCCCATAGTCCTTTCTACAACAGGCGTAATCCCGAACCACCTTCTTCATAGTCTGAAGTTACTTGATCTAAACGAAAATCTTTATATCAACCTTCAAAAAGCTGCCATCTTAAACACATGTCGAATTGTCAGGAAGTTCTTGCAAATTGACGAAACCGAAATAGGTCCATATCATTCATCCTCAACATAACACACCACACCCTGCATTTACTTGGTCTCGGCCCGTAAATGTAGCTTAAGCCAGCCTAAGAGCTGAGAATTTGAAACACTTGAAAATAATAATAATAATCTGTGGCTCGACTTGACAGACAGTTGCCAAAAATTTTCTCTTATAAATTTCTTCCATAATAAATATTTTTAACTATCTAAATTATACAAAACAATATGAAATCAAAGAAAAAAAAAACATACAACAGTAAAATCACCAAAAGTATGGCCGAAATACAAATTCAAGAATAAGAAATGTGAAAAATTAAGTCGACGGCGACGTCATGTTAACGAGAGCTGCCGCCGCAAGAAATGCACGCCCACCACCTCCGGCCTCGTCGCCCAGCTCCGCCTCGCCGCCGCCGGAAACCAGCCCCACCGTGAGTGCTGTGACACCGGCCGTGGCAGTTGCGTCGAGCTCGAGCGACGAGTACTTCTCTCCGCCGACGACACCACCACCTGCGCGTCGACGGGGAGGACGCCGGCCGCCGGACCGCTTAGGACCTCGAGGCTTACCGGTCTCTGATAGGGTCCCAGCACCCGGCGGAAGTGTGCAGCGCATGAGATGGACACAATCCATAAACGAAAATGTCATGCGCGCATACTTTGGGGCTACAGAGGGAGGAAACAACCTGACCGCGTACCGTGTCCGGATGCTCTCTTTGTTTCAGGTGCTTGAGCCAGCCGTCAACGTTTCGGCCCAACGACTTTCGGATCAGGTGCGGGTCATCCAGCGTAATCGTATGTTGGATGATACTCGCAGCAGGCTGTGGTGCTACCACAGTCCAACCACGCTGACGAGGAGAGTAGTGACAGGGTTACAAACGTAAGTACCCAGCGCAATGAGGAATTGAGGAGTGCTTTGGAGTGTGCTATTCGGGAGTATCGCAACATGCCACCCGAACTTAGGCCACGATTACCTCGTTTGCCCATGCATAACAAGAATAGGGCGCTGGTGGCTGTTCTGGATTCGCAGTTGTCAAACTATTTTGATGACTGCGAAGACCTCACTGATGCACATTCGATCGTGTACTGCGCGGCTGTAGCGGCATGTCGTGTAGCTCATGTCAAATTTGCAGATGACAGAGCTACACGACCGAAACCAGCCGTACCGGCTTGGCAGTGCAGGATCGAACGTCGTATTGGTGGGGCCAGAGCACTCATCGGCAAACTAATTTGTTTCAGGGAGGGCAATAGCCGCCCAAGAGTGATGCGCTTTGTGAGACGGGCGTTTTCGGGGACTGATGTCAGCCCCCGAAACTATATATCCCATGTCACAGAGCGCATCGACTTCCTGAAGCAAAAAGTGTATGCATGGGCAAACCGTATTCGTAGGTACAGGCGGCGAGTGGAGCGATACACCCAGAATCGCACATTCCAAAGTAATGAAAGGTGGGTTTATCGGGCTTGGGAGCGACCCAACCAAGGTGTGACTGATACGCACCTGCCGGATGATGACGCTATGTGTTCATTCTGGCGCAGCATCTGGTCGGTGCCTGTCAGTCACACCGAAGGTGAATGGACTCGGGAGGTCGAACGAGCGTGTGATCCAATACAAGAAATGGGGGCTATCACGATCAGCCCCCAAGATGTAGCCCGTGCAGTCCGTCCGTTGCCGAACTGGAAATCTCCAGGACCGGACGGACTGCACAACTTTTGGATCAAGTGGCTACAAAGTTCGCACGCTCGTTTGGCATCTCAGTACCAGGCAGCCTTAGAGTCTGGTTCGCTACCCAAGTTCCTTACAACAGGAATAACCCACCTGCTCCACAAGTCTGGTAGCACCGCGGAACCCAAAAATTATAGACCAATTACATGTTTACCAACGGTCTATAAGGTTCTTACATCCATTTTGAGAGTTAAAATTAATAAACACGTCGACGATAACTCCATCATGTCGGTCTCTCAGAATGGATGTAGGAACGGGTCCCGTGGTACTAAGGAGCTACTCCTTATTGATATGGCCATTAGCCAACAGGTTCGGCGTTCCCGAAAGGATCTGTCGACATGTTGGATAGATTATAAGAAGGCCTATGACTCGGTGCCTCATACATGGCTCATGAGGGTGCTAGAATTGTATAAAATAGATACAACTCTACGCACCTTCCTGATGTCGTGTATGAGGCAATGGAGCACAGTCCTTCGCTATCCAGGATGTCGAAATATCCAGAGGAATAGCGAACCTGTAAGGATCGAGCGAGGTATATTCCAGGGCGATAGTTTGAGTCCACTTTGGTTTTGTCTAGCCCTGAATCCTCTAAGCATGCTGCTGGAGAATTCAGGGCTAGGCTATCGGTTGAAGAGAGGTGGTCTGGTTATATCTCACCTCCTTTACATGGATGATCTGAAGCTCTTTGCCCCCAGCAATCTTCAGCTGATGGAGCTACTGAAGGTAACTGAAACTTTTAGTAGCGCCATCAGGATGGAGTTTGGTGTGGACAAATGTGCGGTCATGCATGTAAAGCGAGGGGAGATTGTGGAATCCGTAGGTATTCAACTAGCGGATTCCATAAACCTGAGATCCCTCTCTCCAAACGAAACCTATAAGTATTTGGGTATGTCGGAAGCGTTAGGTATCAGCACTACTGACATGAAGCAATCGTTGAGGGAACGCTTCTTTGGCCGTCTGAAGAAGGTACTCAATAGTCTTCTTTCAGGCGGAAACAAGGTGCGCGCCTTCAACGGTTGGGTCATGCCGGTATTGATGTACTCTTTCGGCATACTCAAATGGACTCAAACGGAACTCGACGCCCTGGATAGGCGAGTCCGTACACTGCTGACTGCATATCGAATGCATCATCCACGATCGTCGGTCATGAGATTGTATATCCCGCGGAAGTGTGGTGGCCGAGGCTTTTTAAATGCCAAAAACCTCCACAACCGCGAGATATGCAATCTCAGGGAATATTTTCTACACACCGTCGTGGGTATGCATCGAGATGTAGTAGCAGTGGACAAGGGACTCACCCCGCTCTCCTTGGCGAATGAGAACTGGCGCATGCCTGTAGTGCTTGATACTAACGACCGCAGGGAAGTATGGCAGAGTAAGGAGCTTCACGGACGCTTTTTTCGGGCCCTACATGGGTCCGATGTAGACCAAGCAGCGTCCGTAGCCTGGCTGCGTTTCGGTGACCTCTTTGGGGAAACCGAAGGTTTTGTCTGTGCAATTATGGACGAAGTTATCATGACGAATAACTACCGGAGATTTATTGTGAAGGATGGCACGGTTGACATCTGTCGGTCGTGTCACCGCCCGGGTGAATCGATCCGACACATTATCTCTGGATGTTCTCGTCTAGCTAACGAGGAGTACTTGCATAGGCACAATCTCGTAGCCAGGATCATCCACCAGCAACTTGCTCTGAAATACACTCTTGTGGCATCGGAGGTACCGTACTACAGGTATGTGCCCGACCCAGTTCTCGAAAATGGCAATATCACATTGTACTGGGATCGGTCCATCATCACTGACAGGACTATTGTAGCCAATAAGCCTGATATAGTGGTGGTGGACCGAATTGAGAGGCGTGCAATGATTGTTGACATTACCGTCCCGCATGACGGGAACCTCGTGAAAGCCGAGAAAGATAAGCAAATCAAGTATCTTGACTTGGCTCGCGAGGTTGTCGACATGTGGGATGTAGACACAGCGATCATTGTACCGATAGTCGTGTCAGCCAATGGCTTAATAGCCACGAGCCTCGACCAACATCTTAGGAGGCTCTCGTTAGGCGGCTGGGTCAAGGGCCTGATCCAGAAAGCAGTACTGCTGGACACGGCTCGCATTGTTAGGAGGTTCCTCTCTTTGGAGCCCTGACCGCCGGTAGCTTGGACCCTGTTCCCGATACCGGTGGGCCTCTATTTTCTATATTTTTAAATGTTTTTCAAATTTTGTGTTTTATAAAAATATTTAAAAATTTAGTTAATAAGAAAAGAAATAAAATAAAGGAAATAATAATAATAATAATATCGTTTATTTATAACATAAGGCATATTTTACAGTACAATTTCTTAAAATATAAAAGAAGACAGTTTCTTATTTGCCTGAACTAGGTTGAACCTGTGTTTCAGGATATAAAGTGCTTAAAACTTATAATAATAATAATAAATCAACAAACGGTATGGTAAATGAATACTTAAATTAAAAACACAGCAAAACTATTATTTTGTTACAGTCAGGAGATCTTCTGTCTCTCCGTAAGATATGCTAAGTAGATGTTCAAGAATAGTCTTTTTACAGCTAAAATAGTTTAATTTATACATATTTAATTTTCTATTTAATCTATTGTACAGAAATGAGCCTAAGAATGTAAAGAATCTATTTACAAAGACATATTTTGAGGATGCATTAGAAACGCAGACAATGTCATTTCGTCTCTTATTATTTATGGATTTGGCGTTATAGGAAAGCATGGTGTGTTGTTTTAAAACTGAGTGCATAATGAAAAGCTGGCGAACAGTCATCACGTTGCAGGATTTGTAAAGCAGATCAGTGGGGTAGAGAAAAGGGTGGAAATTGGCTACTTTTAAAATAGCTCTCTGAGCCCTTTCAAGAGGCAGTAGATGCGTTTTTGGTGCTCCACCCCATGATGTGATACAGTATTGGATTACAGATTGACCTAGGGCCAAATAGACTTGTTTGACCAATTTTGAATCTGCAATCGTTCTCAACTTTTTAAAAACATAAATTAATTTGCGCACTCTATTAACTAGGCTATCAATATGAGGTCTAAAGGAGAGTGTTTCATCTATAATAACCCCGAGATATTTTATGTTGCTTGTTTTGAGGATAAAAGGACAATTACACATGCTGACTGGGTGGAATCCACATTTATGGGCATACAGTTGAGAGTTAGTAATGTTAAATTGAGGCTTGCGCATGGAGAAATGAATATATTTTGTCTTGTCAGCATTTAGTGTTAGTAAATTGCTTTGCAGCCAATTAGTCACAGTATTAAAACCTTGTTGAGCGTATTCGTACAATTCGTTACTGGTTTTCGCGGTAAAGATTAACGCCGTGTCGTCGGCATATGATATGAGTTTGCCTTGTTTAATATTTAAATTACACAGATCGTTAATGTAAATCAGGAATAGGGTTGGGCCCAGAATGCTTCCCTGAGGAACACCATAACCAGTACCCTTTTGCTCATCGCTAATAATATCGTCTATTTTAACATATTGAGATCGATCGTCTAAGTAGTCAGCAAAAAGTTTCAGCGGTGTTCCCCTAATTCCTAAAGCCTCTAATTTTTTTAGAAGCATAGGAACGGACACCGTATCGAAGGCTTTGGCTAGATCAAGGAAAACCCCCAGGGTCTGGTTTCCTTTGCCAAGTTCTTCTGCGGTATAATCAATCAGACTATGCACCGCATCGGCTGTGGATAATTTGACTCTGAACCCAAATTGCGCAGATGATAATAAATTGTTTTTTTCTAGATAATTAACTAGTCTATTGTTTACAATTTTCTCTAGTATTTTAGATATTGAAGGGAGTAAAGATATCGGTCTATAATTATTTACAAATTTTTTGTTTCCAGATTTAAAGATAGGGATTACAACTGCTTTTTTCAGACATCTAGGGAAAATACCTTCAGATAAACAAATACGAAATATATGCGTTAAGGGTGGTACTAGGATATGCTTAAAGGTTTTAAGGATCTTATTGCTTATATTATCCCATCCAACTGCACAGTCATCTTTTAGACCAGATATGATTCGGGTTATTTCGTCTTCGTCAGTATCCAGCAAGCCAAAAGATTTTAAAGCACATCTATTATTTTGGGAAGACGGTGGCAAACAGTAATGTTTTGGAATCTGTTCGGCAAGAGTTTTACCAATATTTACAAAAAAGTTATTAACGTGGTTGGCTGACAAGAGAGGTGATGGATTAGAAAGCAGCAAGCTCGAATTTGAATCACGCTGTTTTGTCCTATAGGTGACGTTCTTAATATGTTTCCAAAGTTGTTTACTATTGTTTCCTGCTCTATTTAATTCATTTTTATCGTAATTAATTTTTAAGTTCTTTAGGAGGTTGTTGCAAAAATTTCTGTATCTCTTATAGGTTATTTTAATGATTAGATTATCAGGGTTACACCTAGATCTCTGATGGAGTTTGTCTCTGTGTCTTATACACCGAATTAGGCCAGGAGTCATCCAAGGCTTGATGCTACGAAGTTTTTTGTTTACTATAATAGAAGTCGTATTACGTAATATTGCTAATTGAACATGTTTTATTAAGTACGATAAAGCAAAATTAGCGTCAGCAGTATTGTAAACTGGGTTAAAGTCAAGATTGCATAAATCACATTCGAGCCTGTTTTTGTTTAATTGCGTTTTCGTCTGGGGACGATTTAGCTTAGGCAGCGTTAAGTTTAGGGTTAGTAGAACAGCGTGATGGTCTGTAATAGTTGAGTTAGTAACAAGCGTAGCATATGATAAGTTGGATTTGATCATCATATGATCCAGACAGGAACCGCTCTGATGAGTAGGCAATGTGTGTGCAGGAAGAAAACCATGGTATGAGCAGATATTAAGGTAATCTTGGGTCGCAGTGTCGCAGTTTACAGCGTTAAGGTTTATATTTATATCACCTGTTAATATAACATTCTTAAAAGAGCTTAATGCTTCAAAGATCTGGTTTAAGGATGCGTGAAAAGAGTCGAAGTTTCTAGCAGAAGGGGACCTATATATAGTGATTATTGCTGTACTTGTACCAATTTTGATAACCAAACAATTACTCACACAGTCCTGAAGAATTGGTTCTTCAATTGTGACCATTAATGATTCCTTATAGTAAACAACCACACCATCGTTTTGATTGTTGTTTACTGCAGTATACATTAAGTTGTATCCCGGCATTTCTGGGAGGTGTTCCTGGCGATTAGATAGCCAGCACTCGGTTAGTACCATTATGTCACAATCAAAGTTAAGTCTATGGAGAAAAACGTTAAAGCTATCTATGTTCTTATAAATACTGCGAATGTTCTGAGTTAGTATGGTTAGTGAGTTTTGATATTCAGAAAGAAATTGCCTGCAGTCCTCAACCTCGCATGACTTTGCATCGGTAAGAAATGTATTATCTATATCGGTCAATAAGGTATTATCCATAGTATAAGAAAAATATAAACAATAAAAATAAGTCTTAGATATATTTGAATATGTGGCGCTCTTAGGCGCCTTCATAATCAATCGAGTTAATGTACCTGTTTTCGGCAGATTTTTTAGCAGGACACTCTTGTTCTCCCGTTTTATGGCTGGCTGGTTTTTTGAAGCGCAGACATGTTGCACATTTTGGCGCTTCGGTTTTCTTTGTGCAGTCGTGGATAGTGTGTCCTTCTTCACCGCAATGTCCACATGTGGGGGCAGCAACTTTACATGTCTTGGCCGCATGACCGTACTGCTGGCACTTGTAACATCTCGTTACCAGTGTGAAGTCTCGTACCGGGCAGGAAGTCCAATTGATGAACAATCTGTCTTGTGTGATGAGAGCCTTGCGGATGGTCGCAGGAACTTCTAAGATGTAATTACAGTTCTCAACATCTTTTCTACCAGATTTGTGGCTCAGTTTGATTAAGGTCAAAAAGGTATCTCTGGAGATAGTTGGCAGTTTGTCGGCTAAGTTTTGATCGTAAATGGATTTATATACCTCATTTTCTGCCATTGATGCTGGAACTCCTATCACTATTATGCGGGGTTTGCGCTTTTTCGGTTCATCGACGGTAAGCCCTGAGGAAGCAGTTTGAACTGATTGCCTCAACTTATCTAGGTCCTCTTTCGTCTCCGTGCTAATTATGAGTCCTCCTTTCCCTATCTTGCGTACGCCTCTCACTTTCAGCTTCATTTCACCTGGGCATATAATTTTTTGGACTATGTTCTTCGTTTCATCGCTGGTCTTTGAACTGTCGGTGGGATAAATCGCCACGGAGCTAAAAGTATTAGGACGAACGAAGTTGTTAGACCCCTTCTTCACCATGTCTGCAAAAGTTGATGCAGCTGTTTCCTGCCGCTTTGCACAGGATTCCTTAAAATTCCGGTTCATCTCCATTACACACTCCTTTAGGTCCGTTACGCAGTCTCTTTCTTCGGTCAATATTTTAAGGGAGTTATGGGACCTAAGGGCATTTTGTTTAAGCGACTGGTATTGAACAGCCAGTTGCGAGACTCCATATCCAACCTTTCGGCACAAATTGGTTATTTTTAGCTTCTGATCTGAGTTAAGCTTTCCTTCAGAAGCAATAGCACATACCTCACCCAAGTGTTGTTCAATGGAACCCATCCAGTTCTGTATCTCCGCAGTTGAGACTACCTCAACTTCTTCCTTAGCTTGAACACGTCTCGGTTGTTGGGGCTGGGTCGGTGTAGGTGTTGAAGGAGGGCTGCGCCGCATCATCGAACTCCGATTAAAGGGGCTGCCTTCCATCTTTCAGATTATAATAATATATAATCAAGTCAGTCCATTTTTCCACTTATTAGCACTTCCAAAGAGTGTCAGTATTACACGTCAATATACTAAAACTAGGTCACTATTTATGCTAAAACGTTAATTTATATTATTTTTAATGCATTGATGAGCACGTCTGTATGCGACGAGTGCGCAAAGTCAATTCGAATAAACCTAATAAACTAGTAATTGACTGTGGTGACTTTAATATTAATATTCTAGAAGATAATCCAGATAGCAGTAGGTTATTCAATCTCTTTAAATCATTTAATTTGTCACATGTGTTTACGGAACCAACCCGAACTACACTAACTTCTGCTACATGTTTTGATAATGTTTTTTGTTGCTGCAACTACTTGGACAAGGCCATTATAAATTATCTGCCTTCGGATCATAGTGGGCTACTGGTGACATTTGAGTCAATTATGCTAATAAAACAAGTGCATATTCAATCCAGACCAATAACATCCGGTAAATTAAATAAATTTAACAGTACTTAATCGGTAAGTTAAGCGATCAGGATCAAGGGCGGATCCAGGATGTTTTTCTGGCAGGGGCACAAGAGCCGGGACGGGCAAAAAAATCAAAAATAACTGTCAGAAATAAAATTGAAGTATCATACTTTATGTTTATTTCTACAAGTTCAAGTATGTATAGGAAGGTTTATGAAAGACAAGAGTTTCACTCGTGTTCTTTCTGTTTATTATCATCATAATATCAACCGAAAGACGTCCACTGCTGGACATAGGCCTCCCCCAAGCGTCGCCACATTGATCAGTCCCGTGCGTCCCGCATCCAGCGGATCCTCGCAACCTTCACCATGTCATTGGTCCATCTGGTGGGAGGCCTTCCAACGCAAAGTCTTCCAGTTCGCGGTCTCCACTCCAAAACTTTTCTGCCCCATCGGCCATCTGTTCTGCGAGCAATGTGCCCTGCCCACTGCCACTTCAATTTGGCAATTCTTTGGGCTATGTCGGTAACCCTGGTTCCCTTGCGGATCTCTACATTTCTGATTCAATCACTCAAGGACACTCCGAGCCTGGCCCTCTCCATTGCCCTTTGGGTGACTGTAAGCTTTCTGATGAGGCCCATTGTGAGCGACCACGTCTCGAGAGCCATAGGTTCGTCTTGAGAAACTGTGGTAAGTTGGACGAGAAGATACCGCGCAGCTTCCCGAATGCTGCCCGACCGAGTAGGATTCGACGGTTGACCTTTTTCTCGAGTTTGGACCTGCCTAGCTGGACCGTTTGTCCCTGGTAGACATGGTCGTCCACGGCTTCGGCTGTGGAGCCGCCGACCTTGATAGTAGTGGGTGCGACATGGGCGTTCAACATCAAAAATTAACATGGACAAACTAAGATGGGTTTGTCCATGTTCATTTTTTGACCCATTCTTGCGGAAGCTCTACTGAAGTCATCGAGATTTGTACTGGGGTCCTCCATGGTCTCCATGACAGCTTTATCATCGGTGAACCAAAGGTGAGTGATGTGCTCGCCGTTGACGTTGATGCCTAACCCATCTCCAGTCCAGAACCTTGAAGACATCCTCCAGTGCAGCATTGAATATAGTTTCCATCTGTTATTTTTTTTTTCTCTGACAATTTGATTTGCTTCTTAGTATGTAATATAATGGAATCTCCACAGAGGTCAAGTACTTGGGGGTGATCTTTGACAGCAAATTGCTCTGGAACAAGCATCTTGACTACAAACTCAACAAATGCACGATCGCACTCTACCAGTGTAAAAAAATGTTAGGAAAAACATGGGAGCTCTCTCCAAAGATTACTCTGTGGCTATACACAGCGGTGATCAGGTCAATGTTGGCTTATGGTGCTCTGGTTTGGTGGACGAGGACAGAACTCTCGACCACCATCACCCGACTCCAACGGTTCCAGCGACAGCCCTGATCAGCTATCACAGGCTGCATGAAAACCACCCCAACAGTAGCATCGGACAAATAACTCCCCTGGACCTATACATACATCAAGTGGCGGCGCTAGCTGCCATCAGGCTAATGCATCTAGGCATATGGGGCAAAAACCTTAGCAGTCCACACGCTAAAATTCTGGACCGGGCGATTGAGTATCAACCTCTCATCGTTGCTCCGTGTGACAGAATACAAAAACAACCTATGTTCAACAAAAACTATAACATACAAACAATAGAGGAAGAAAGGGATCAGTCAGGAGTCAATGAAGTACGAATCTACACAGATGGCTCGAAATCAAATAACGGTTCAGGTGCTGGCGTACACTCCCTTGACCTCAACAATAACTTTCACATACCACTAGGCACACACAGTTCGATATTACAATGTGAATGTGTTGCTTTAACACAAGCCGCAAAAACCGTAAAGAGTATGGGCATCCAGAACTACGGTATCAGATTCCTATCTGACAGTCTGGCTGTGCTCAAAGCTTTAGAAAACAAACTAACTAACAACAAACTTATCTTTGAGTGCCACCTTGCCCTGGAGAGTATATCGAATTCCAATCGAATCACCCTTCAATGGATCAGGGGGCATAGTGGATCCCTAGGCTATGATGCCGCAGATAAACTTGCGAGAAGGGGCTCCGAGATGTTAGTGCTCGCAATTTCAGGCGTGGATTCGTCAAAGATCAACAGAACTACACAATAACATATGTTCACGGACAACAGACTTTAGACAGTCAAAAATGGCTTTGCCAAACGTACACCCACGTCTTACTAAAAAACTCCTCAGCCTGAGTAAAAATAACCTCAAAATAATTATAGGGACAATAACGGGCCATACCCTTCTTAACAAACATTTATTCAACATAGGCGCCACAGACAGGCCACTTTGCAGCGGCTGTTTTAACGCCGAAGAATCAGCCGCCCACGTAATCCTGGAATGCGAGGCCGTGGCATCTCAACTTGAAGAAATCCTCGGAACAGTGAGGTCGCTCCGTGAAGCCTGTGTAGCTCCCAGGCAGCTTCTGTGCTTTTGGACGGAGGTAGGCTGGCTATGTTAGTCAGTACCCCGACGCACAACGGACCGAATGGGTGTCTATGTGCGGAAAAGGGAGTCCCTACTACTACTACTGGAATCTCCACAGTACACAAAATACCGTCTGGGGGGGCACGTGCCCCCGTGCGCCCCCCCTAAATCCGCCCTTGATCAGGACCTCACAGTGAATAATGGTAATATTTTGTATGATGAAGATTTTTCAGTAGTTCATAAAGAGTTCAATAACACTTTTAAGAAGATAAATAAAACTATATGCCCTAAGTTTTTATTCAGTGACTGGGCGACTACAGGACTTAGAAAAAGTAGGGAAAGACTTTACGAGCTGCCTTGTATTAACACTGAAACGTTTAATAAGTATGTTGCTACTTACTCAAGATTTTTTTTAAATACATGTAAGACAGCTAAGGCCTTGTACATTAGAAATAAGGTTAAATTAGCAGAAAATAAAATCAAGACGGTTTGGAAAATTATAAATAATGAAACGAACAGGAATAAAAGAAATAATACTGATTACACGCTTGAGACCACACACGGACTTATTAGAGATAACAAAAAAGTTGCGCAAGAATTTGTAAATTTCTTTACCAGCATCCCAATTAAAACTACTGAAAATATAAATTCTTCGCCCTCGCTTGCTTTTGGATTATTAAACGCGAACGTTTCAGCCTGCCCGAATGTATTTAACTTTTCACATATAAACCCCATAACAGTAATAAAAGCTTTTAAGCAAATCAAGATCAAACCGACTGAAGATCTGTGGGGAATGTCCATCAAAGCTTGTACCTCCATTATTCAGACTATAGCGCCGTACTTAGCTTTATAACACAATATAGCTTTATTATGTATTATAAGGTCTTAGGTGTAATCTCTAGGGATAATACAAGTACTAGATAACTAGAGCAGACGTCACACGATCACAGCGTGCGCGGCGCGATCTTTTCGGTACGTAGCGGGGAGCCGACTGGCCACGCGAGCGAGCGTAGGCGGGGGGGCGCGGGGGCAGAAACGAGGGAAGTACCTATCCCTGACGCGGCGACGCGGGAGTATCATGCAACACAACGCTACACACTGCCCCTCTAGTTCGAACATAGAGCCCTCGCGTTCGGACTAGCAATCAAATCTACGCGGTCGACCGCGTCTGCGCTTCTCTCTAACCGGAGCCTCGACATCACCGATGAATGGAGTCAAATCAGAGACGTGGTAACGTCCTGCGTGCTCACCTCTAGTAACTCCCTCCACTAGGTAAGTAGGGCTTACTACTTCGCGGATGCGATAAGGGCCATCCCTCCGGGGTATAAATTTCGCAGACTGCCCGGGGCCGACATCATTCATGCCTTGCGTTTTCAACAAAACAAGATCACCTACCTTGTATTCTGGAGGGGCGCGTCTGCCATCATCTGCGTACTTCTTCTGCAGAGACTGGTTACGTTCGTGAACATCTCGGGCGTCTAGCAATACCGTACTTACGAAGGTAAGGAGTGATATTGTGGACGAAATTATCGCTGTCCACAATGGTCTTCATGTCTGCCACGACGTCCGATGGCGCGCGCAGCTCTCTCCCGAAGGTAAGGAAAGCTGGTGAAAATCCAGTGCTCGCTGTAACAGCAGAGTCCATCGCGAACCTTATGGCCGCGAGATGAGTGTCCCACGATGCGTGATCCTTTCCTACTAGTATCGCTAATTGTGGTTTAAGGTCACGGTGTTTCCGCTCAACGGGGTTCGCTTCTGGGTGATACAAAGGCGTCAAAGACTGTTTGATACCCATCACATGACACGCCTGCTGCATCACCTCAGCAACAAACTGAACTCCGTTGTCGCTGATCATCCTGCGCGGGACTCCATACCTCAGAAAGACCTCGGATATTAAAATCTCAGCGCATTCCACGCTGGTGGCCTTCTCCAACGCAAATAGCTCAACCTAATGGGAGCAGGTGTCTTCTAGAATTAAAATCCACCGGTTCCTTTTCGAAGTCTTTGGTAGGGGTCCGAACAAGTCGACCGATACAACTTCGAATCGCTGGGTGGGTGCAGGAGTCTGGAGTAGTCCTGCAGGCTTCCTGTCGTCTATCTTGTATCGCTGGCAAGCTGCACAGCGTTTAATATAGTCTGTGACAAAAGACTTCATACCTGGCCAAAAGTATCGTGCTCTGATGCGTTGTAGGGAACGTTCAGCACCAAAGTGGCCTGCCGTAGGAGCGTCGTGGAACTCTACGAGGACAGCTTCTCTCTCGTGTTTCGGAACCACGAGGCAGGCGGACTCGGCGTCCTCCGATTCGGGTGCGCACCTTTACAATACACCATCAGATACCAGGTATCCTCTCTCTGACCACCCTCTCCCCCTGAAGGGATCGTCGTCCGTCTCAAGATCCTCGACTATACGCTTCAGCTCTGGGTCCTTGAGTTGATTAGAGCGCACATCGTCAGATGTCCTATGTGGCACATCTACGGTCACTAAGCATACCTCGCAACAGGCTGGGCGGCTAAGTGCATCGGCAATTACATTCACCTTCCCGGGAGTGTACTGTATCTGCAGGTTATAGGCCTGAAGGGTTAATGCCCATCTGGCAAGACGACCACTAGGTGACTTAAGGCTCATCAGCCAACGTAACAGCTGATGGTCGGACTTAACTACTACCTCCGAGCCTTCCACGTAACCTCTGAACTTCGTGACCGCCCAGACGACGGCGAGAGCTTCGCGCTCGGTGGTAGTGTAGTTGCGCTCGGCTGGCGTGAGTAGGCGACTGGCGTACTCTATGGGCCTTTCGTCGGAGCCCTCCCCCTGCATCAAAACTGCGCCGAGACAGTAGCCACTGCTATCTGTCCGGAGGGAAAAAGGTTTGGACTCGTCAGCCTGGCGAAGAATGGGAGCGGTGACCAGGAGCTCCTTGATGCGCTCGAAAGCAGCCTGCTGCTCATCATGCCATCTCCTAATGCTGTTCTTCTTGAGCAGGTTAGTCAAAGGCTTGGTGATTGTAGCGTAGTTCGGTACAAACCGTCGAAACCAGCTGGATGTGGCCAGGAAACCTTTGAGCTGCCTTTCGTTCTTCGGGGCAGGCATGGCAGCAACAGCTGAGGTTTTCTCTGGGTCTACTTGCAGACCTCCAGAAACAATTATGTGACCAAGGAATTTCACAGAGTCACGGGCGAAGCAGCTTTTCTTTCGATTGACTCGAAGGTCAAACTTCTTGAGTCTCTCGAAGATAGCTTCTAGATCTTCAATATGACCTTCGAAACTCGGTGACAAGATTATCAGATCGTCCAAATATCCTAGAATAGTCACAGGCCTACTTCCTTGAGGGTCTGCTGGGATATCGGAGCTGCCGCTTACCCCTTGTCCTCTTATAGGCACACTCAGGTTTGACTTGAAGCGGTCTATTAATCTCTGAAACGTGGCGCCAGAGTTGCGTAGGCCCATCGGCATCCTTTTAAACCTATAGGTGCCGGAGGGTGTAACGAATGCAGTTTTGTCGCGGTCCTCTTCAGCGACACAAACCTGAAAGTAGCCGGAGTGGAGGTCTAGCGTCGTCATGTAGCTGGTCGTCTTCGCTGCATGAAGCACGTCTTCCATGCGCGGGAGTGGGTACCTATCCGGCTCAGTCATGGCGTTGAGCTTACGGTAGTCCACGCATAGGCGGACGCCACCATCCTTCTTCGCGACTAAGACGATGTTGGCGGCCCACGGCGACTTGCACTCCTCTATTACATCCGCACGCAGCAGCTTCTCAAGCTCACCGTCCAACAACTCTCTCTTACCTTGCGACATCCTATAGGGTGGTGAAGCGGTCGGTTCCTGCTTCTCGTCAACCCGAATGTGATGAGAGACGTAAGTTGTAGGAGGGCCTTCGGTGGCGAAGCGCTCAACTCTCTCAGTTATAAGCTGGTTGAGTTGTGTCTTTTGAGCAGGTGACAGCTTCGTACCTTCATCCTCTCTCAGCGCCAAGCCGGTGGTATCAACCTGCATCAGCTCTGCATCGCTGGTGGATGTAAGGCTAAAAGACTGCATGAAAGTATACTTCTGCCCTGGGAAATTATTAAAATGCCAACGGTTATGTTGGAGGTCCACTAATATACCTGCTTTAGCAATAAAGTCCTGTCCTAGAAGCGTCCTATTATCCGCTTCCGGTATCACTAGAAAAGTGGTGGGGATAACGCGTCCCTGAATGGTGACGTTCGTGTCACATGATAGTAACTCACGTACCTGCTGCGTTCCATCGGCGAGGCCGAGGTTGCGACGTGTCTTCGTAAAAGTAGTCCCGCTATCTAATAATATTTTATAGAGTCCGGGACTAGCGAGACTCTCAGTAGCACCTGTATCCAGCACTGCAGCACCTATTAAAGACGCAACTTCTATCTTGACCGTAGGGTGTGACAGATCAGACTCATGGGAGATAGCACTTTGGAAACTCACCTTATCAGCGGAGGGCGTGCCTTTACATGTCGGACACTTCGAGCGTATTACTCCTTCTCGACCGCAGCCGTAACAAGACAGCGGTGCATTATTATTTTGGTCACCCGATTTTATTTTAATTTTGCATTCATCTGTCGAATGACCAAACCGTTTACAGAAAGCGCAGCGCGGTCGAACACGTTTCGTATTCGAATTCGTATCGTTACAAATATTCGAACTAGAGTCGGACATAGCGCGCGAAGGGTTACTTTGATTAACCGTTGCAGTCGGAGGGTTAATGTTTACATTTCGAGATTTCGCGGCACTTGGAGTGTTATTAGTTATTACTATTATTAGTCGAGATATTCGCGTTATGAGACTGATTTTGTGATTTAGTAAGACTTACCTCACCTAGCGTCTCCTCAACATACCTTGCTCGCTCGAGTAGACAGTCGACACTACTTACACTATCGCGTGACACTCTTTTACGAAACTTACGATGTAATAGGCCGTAAACTACGTCTACTTGCATAACATCTGGTAGCTTATATGGTATACGCGACATTTTTGCTCGCACTCGCGATATAAAGGAATCGACACTATCGTTATTACTCTGTTCGCGCGCGAATATTTCTCGTAAGATCCGGTGGGCTGGGCGCGGGGCGCCGTACATGAAACGAAGGCGGCGTATCGCGTCGTCCCAGGTCTCCACGGTAGATTTCACTCCTTGCCACCACACTGCGGCGTCTCCGATCAGCAACATAGGTAGACCTCGAAGGGCGTTTTCGTCGGATACACTTGCGCACTCTTTGTAGATGAGCACGCTCTCGACAAATGCTTCTAGGGCTTCGGTACTGCGAGCGGCTCCGTCGAAGCAGGCCGTTCAGCGGGTAAAATTGCTGTGCATGCCGTGCATGCCATGCACGGTCGGTCCAGTGTGTGCAGCGGTGGGTTGAGTCGGTCCCGTAGGGTCGCTAATCGTTGACATCGGCGTCGACGTCGCTACGCTTCTCATGACGTTGGATAACAATCGTGTGAGCTGTTCTTCGGACATGGAAATCATGTTACTACATGCCGTGGCCGGGATCGGTGTAGCCGTTGCCGTGGTGTTCACGCTCGCGGGGTTTGCTACCGCGTGGCTTTCCTCATCGCTACTGGAACCAACGTTTTCCTCCTCGTTTGCGTGTGCGCGGCGTGTTTTCGGCGGCATTTTCTCGACGATAACACTCGGTAATGAACGCAAGCGGTAAATAACGGCAGTATAGTCCAGTAGATGCACCAATTACTCGATCCGTGACTAGGTAGAACACTGTTCGCGTGGATTTCGTTCGCACTCGCGTCGGTTATTTTCCGTGTCGTAGGTATTTGCCGTACGGAGCACGTGCCACGAGTTGGGCGTAATTTATAACACAATATAGCTTTATTATGTATTATAAGGTCTTAGGTGTAATCTCTAGGGATAATACAAGTACTAGATAACTAGAGCAGACGATACACGATCACAGCGTGCGCGGCGCGTTCTTTTCGGTACGTAGCGGGGAGCCGACTGGCCACGCGAGCGAGTGTAGGCGGGGGGCGCGGGGGCAGAAACGAGGGAAGTACCTATCCCTGACGCGGCGACGCGGGAGTATCATGCAACACAACGCTATAGCTTTAATTTTCAATTCGTGTGTGGATCAAGGAGTATTTCCGGATCTAATGAAATATAGTAAGGTTATACCACTTTTTAAATCCTCCCCGGATTTAAAAAAGTAAAGACACAAATAATTATAGACCAGTATCCGTCTTGCCGGTTTTCAGCAAGGTATTTGAGAAGATAATGCTTAATCAAATGCTCATTCATTTTAATACGAATAACATCTTGCATGATAAACAGTATGGTTTCACCAAAAGACGTTGTACAACTGACGCTGGTGTCACCCTATTAAAACACATTTTTAATGCATGGGCAGAGTCGCAGGATGCCATAGGTATCTTCTGTGATCTGTCGAAGGCGTTTGATTGCGTTAATCATGAAACATTACTTCTGAAACTTGAGCATTACGGGCTAGGTCAATCAGCGTTAAGTTTGGTTAAATCTTATTTGAATGATAGACAGCAATTACTTCAAATAAACGGTGTGAATTCGTCGAGGTTAAACGTGAAAATGGGAGTACCCCAGGGCTCAATTTTAGGTCCTTTCTTATTTTTAATATACATAATCTATTTACCCCGTTTATTGGGTAACAAACTAAACATGGTGTTATTTGCTGATGACACATCTTTAATTTTTAAAATAAATAGACGTACTTGTCAGGTTGACGACGTAAATAACGCGCTACGGCAGGTTCAGGATTGGTTCACAGCCAATAATTTAGTTTTAAATGGTAAAAAAACCAAGTGCGTTAAATTTTCCTTGCCGAATGTCAAAAGTACTGATTGTGACATTATATTAAACAAGGAGAAGCTAGAATTCGTCGATAAAACGGTTTTCCTGGGGATCACGCTAGACTCAAGGTTACAATGGGGTCCTCATTTAAAATCACTTGCAGGGCGACTAAGTTCGGCAGCTTATGCTGTTAGAAAGATTCGTCAATTTAGTGATGTAGATACCGCTAGGCTGGTCTATTTTAGTTACTTTCATAATATAATGTCTTACGGTATTTTACTATGGGGAAGGGCTGCAGACATTGAGTCAATTTTTATTCTGCAAAAACGAGCCATCAGAGTGATATAAAATCTTCGCCGGCGCGATTCTCTGGGGAACTGTTTAAGGGCATTAACATCATGACGGTTCCTTGTCAATATATTTATGAAAACATCATGTACGTGAGAAAGAATTTACATCTTTTTAGTAAAAACGGCGATAGACATAATTACATTACTAGAAATAGGGACCAATTAGTTCAACCAGGTTTCAGACTGGCTAAAGTAGCCTCATCTTTCATGGGGTACTGTTCAAAATATTACAATAAAATTCCTCCCCACATTCTAGAAATGAATGAGACGAAATATTATAAGTTGGGGGATTACATTACTGATAAAAATGCTTGGCTCAATGCTAGTCTTGCTCCACAAACACTAGGGCGCAAAAACAAGTGATATGCAGAACATTATTGTTTTGATGTATTGTTGGACCTGCTCAAGACTGTATGAATATATTTGTATTACAAACATTTAATATCTGTTTTTTTTTGCATTGACCTTTTTTCAGAAAGGCATGAGTCATGACTTTCTGAAAAAGAAATGAAGAATAACCAGGTCATGCCGCATGACCTAGTTATTCTTTTTTGGGCATAAATGTAAAGTTTAGTTAAATAAGCGCCCGATTATCCAGCCATTGCTGATTATAGAGAGACACAATAGAAAATATTAGTATGTATCGGCATAAAGGTTTTCATTTATTGTACTTAATCCAATCTCATACCAAATTTGTACAAAATACAAAAAAAATGCGCGATGTGTAACGAAAGAGCGCAATTCCGATATTAATATCGGAATTCCGATATTAAGAAATCAATATCGGAATTAAAAATCATCAGATATTACATGCCCTAAAACCGTCCCGTCCCCCGTCACGCTATCACTGACTCCCTTTTCTTTCATATCACTCTTTACACACTCCATCCATCTTTTCTTTGGCCTTTCTATCCCTTTCCTTCCATCCACATTTATATTCATAACTATTCCAGTAACATGCGAAAATTTTACATATAGACCTGCCCCGTACTCTGACGACTCAAAACAATCATAGTTCGACTTTAAAAAAGGTACAGATGTTTTGATGACAAGTCATATACATTTCCCTCCCTTACCCACACTCAAAATAACCTTACTCTATGTGCTTATGGTCCCCTAAAATGGATTGGTTAAAATTAAAACAAAGTTTAGGGCACGTTTCTGAAGTAGACGTCACATCTCAAATCCGCTAACAATTTGTCACAAATTTACCATTCTTTGGATGACAGTGAATTTCTCAACACTTCATCATCGAGAAATTACGTAATCGCTTGTTACATTTAATAATTTATTTCGGTTGGCTACCCTAGCTGGTATTCATTCCTTTCATTCACTACTATAACGTAATCATTAACTTTACATAGTATTTTCTTGAGCGGCTGGGTTGGTGTAGCCGCCAAGTTAAGCAAACCTTACCAAGGACGATTTTTGGATGGGTAACCACGTAATTAATTTAAAAAGTTTGTAATATCCTCTTTTTAAATCTTGCTAATTAAATAATTGATCTAAATTAACATATTTTTTATATCTTAACCCATACCATAGTTTTCGCCGACCCCTATTATCTTTGTATCGTAATATGAGCCTTTAAAATCATAATATTAATTTCAATCTGCGAATAATCGACCAATTTCCAACAATTATAAATTAGGCTCGTTGACAAGAGATTAACATTGAAAAAGGTTCTCAGAAACCCAAAACTGCTGTAACATGTGGTCAGTGGCGTAGCGTGCCTTGGCGGGGCCCCGTATAAATATTTGTTCGGGGGCCCTTATGAAAGGTAAAGATTTCTAACAAAAGAAAAAAAACTTTTGCTTAAAATTTAAAGAAATATTTATTCATATAATTATCTATCTGTCACTTTTTCCAAAATTTTTAACAACAAATCAAATTAATTATACACTCTCTTTGCCTTTTTTTCCGGCAAACTGATTTATTAAACCATTTATAGCTGATGATGACTTTAGTTTTTCTAAAGTTTCTGCCTCTATGGACAATAGCGACAGGTATGACAGGCAAAAGTTTTAAGTTTTTTTAAGGGAAGTTTTTATTAATTTTTGCTTACGCACGTCGGGGGCCCTGTGGCCCGGGGGCCCCGTATAATTGATACGGCAGATACGGCGGTAGCTACGCCCCTGCATGTGGTTAATTCGTTTTTCATTTGATGCGTTTACGGGATGAGGCACTGACTTGTTACCGGAAGACCAAATTAAAAGCAAACGGCGAATACTACAAACAATTAAAATCCTTAGTGGTGAGTTCCCTGTACATCGAGAGAATGGCGTACTATAAACATAACATCAATAATCAAATTAAAAACCCAAAATTATTATGGAAAAATCTAAAATCCACTTTGATGGACACTAAGTCGAAACAGGACCTTCCGTATCACTTTACAGATCCTAACATAATTAATAATAACTTCTTGACTGTCCCGGGTAACGCCGTGGTGAGTGTGGCTCTCATGACTTATTATGATAATCATAGGCATGGCGAAGCATTATTTTCAATCACTCCAGTGGAGAGTGGAGCAGGCTGACATCGCCCGCATTATCACCAACCTTACAAGTAATGCCCAAGGCTGCAACAATATTACCCTGGACATGATTGCTTTGACTCTGCCGCACACGTTGGGTGTTATAACAGACATTATAAACCGCTCCATAGTAACATCTACATTCCCCGAACAATGGAAGATTGCCTCTGTTAGGCCCTTACCCAAAACTTCAAATCCGACTTGTTTGAAAGACCTACGACCCATTAGTATTTTACCGTGTCTGTCTAAGGTACTGGAGAAAGTCGTCAGCCACCAGTTAACACTCTTCTTGGAACAGAATCACATACTAACTGATTTACAATCAGGTTTCAGAAAGCAGCGCAGTACCTGTACTGCTTTACTGGACGTTACTGATAACGTGCTGTCTGCCCAGGATAAGGGGATGTACCTTGCTTGTTTTGCTCGATTTTTCCCGAGCTTTTGACGCAATAAATATACCACTACTCATATCTAAGCTGAGTTACTACGGGTTCGACCCTAGCGCTACGGAATGATTCCGTAGCTACCTCAGTGATATGAAGCAATTTGTAGATCTGCGTTTGGGGGACGGCACCACCCTTAGATCGGCACTTGGTTCTATAAAGAGGGGAGTCCCACAAGGCTCTATAATAGGGCCAATTATTTTTATCCTGTACTGCGCTGAAATCTTCAGAAATGCAGGTATCATATATACGCCGATGTTGTTCAACTTTACGCATCATTTTACCTAGAGGAGTATGATGGTGCCATACAAGATTTGAACGATGACCTTCGCAGAATTACTGCCTGGTCAGAAGATAATTGCCTGTCGCTAAACCCAAACAAAACCAAATTCATGGTACTTGGCTCAAAACGACAGCTAGCTAATCTACCCGCAACTTTCAAGATAGAATTAATGGGCAAACCAATTGACAGAGTCTATGAAGCGCGGAACCTAGGTCTTATTATGGACAAGGACCTTCGTTTTGAAAAGCATGTCGCCGAGTCAGTGAGAAAATGTTTCTACCGCCTCAAAGTTTTATATAAAATGAGGCCGTACCTATCAGAAACACTTCGGGAACAACTGGTGGAAAGTCTGGTTTTGTCCAGGCTAAACTATGCAGACACGGTGTATGGCCCGCGCCTACTGGCTCGTACAGACCAGCTCATTCGGAGGGTCCAAAATGCTTGTGCTCGGTTTTGCTATAACATTCCTCCCAGAAGCCACGTAACGCCATTCCTCAACAAACATTTTACCCTAAAAATGAAATCAAGACGCAAATTACACCTAGCCTGCCTGTTGTTCGGTGTCATTAAGCTTCAAAAGCCAGACTACCTGTACAGCAGGTTGAACTGGATCGCTGGTAGACGAGAATGTGGAAGAAGGCAATGTTCGCAACAACTATCATCGCAGCCCCACAGTACAGCAGCATTCAGAGGAAGTTTCCGTTACGCAGCATCCAAAGTATGGAATAATCTACCGCCGCCTATTAGAACAATAAACACAATAAGTACATTTAGAAGACATTTACGGCTGTATTTAACGGACGCGCAACTGAAACTAGATTTGATACACTTGAACCTTTCACTTATATGATTTCGATTCTGTTCTCAGTTCATAGTGCCCGGTTTTTCTTATGTGCGTGTGTGGGTGCGCTAGTATAAGTTGCATACATTATAAAATAGTTTATACATAGCTAAATTACGCGGGTGGTTATCGTTTTGTATAAACCGCTGCTTCACTTTTTTTCTTTAGCTGCCTCGTACCTTCAGCCGCGGGCTGGTGTGTCATCCATCCTTGACACCTGCTTTCGCTCGAGGTTGGGAGGCCTGTGGGTAAAAATGAATATGTTGCTTAATATTTTAAATTCTAAATGGGTAATATTATTGATGGATGACACACACTTGGCTTCTATCAGACACTTACCTTCTATCCTTCTGCCAATGTCCTAATTTCACTTTGTTTCGCCGCTCTGACAAAATTTAAAAAATGACGTACATATTAATCGCAATATTTCTCAAACTACCCGAATATAAAAACAACTTTTAATATTAAAAGTTACTTGCAATCCGTATATTTCGCTCAGCTGCTCATGGCATAATGTTTCGCACCAAATTATTTTACATATCTATACCTGTATAGTTTATAACACACTAACTTATATTTATTTACCTGTACATATTTAACACCGTAAAACGGATTCACATCCGTACACTTCAACGTAAGGTTCAGTTGAAAACCAGCGTCAGGCAACTCCCAGTTGTCTGGCATTTTGCTGATCTGGACATTTTTGGCGCAGCCGCGGGGCACACTATGTATGTAAATGTTGTAAAATTAAGTTTTATTTGTACCTACATTGTGTGTATCTGTGGTGCCAAATAAACTAGTTTTCTTTCTTTCTTCTTTCAATTCGAGATTTTCTCAAATGTGACAAATTGTCAACCGCTTGTCACACTTGCTGCCGGTTTCCCAGGTCCCAATTATCGGGCTGTTAACGTAATCGACGATTAATCGCCTGTTAATTCTACTTTCAGTTTCTCAACACCCAAATGTGACAAGCGGTTGACGATTTGTCACATTTGAAAAGAATCTCGAATTAACCACATGTTACAGCAGTTTTGGGTTTCTGAGAACCTTTTTCAATGTTAATCTCTTGTCAACGAGTCTAATTTATAATTGTTTGAAATTGGTCGATTATTCGCAGATTAAAATTAATATTATGATTTTAAAGGCTTATATTACGATAAAAAGATAATAGGGGTCGGCGAAAACTATGGTATGGGTTGAGTTATAAAAAATATGTTAATTTAGATCAATTATTTAATTAGCAAGATTTAAAAAACAATAGGATATTACAAACTTCTTAAATTAATTACATTATAAAAACTTGACAAAATTATCAAAAATAGTTATTTTGAATTTAGGTAAAAAAAAAGCAAACTGTTACTGACCTGGGAATCGAACCTTCCTGACGCGCATTTATGTTGACTGTACCCTGTACTTAGTACTTACCGAGGTTAGATTCTGGATAGATTTGTGTTTAACTTGAAGCGGCTGGGGTGGTGACCCCGCCAGGGTAAGCAACACTTACCAAGGTCAGTCTTGGGATGGGTGACCATTTTTTTTTGGAACGCTTGTTTATGGGTAGGTGACCCCGCCAGGGTAAGCAACACTAACCAAGGTCAGTCTTTGGATGGGTGACCATCACCACAAAAATGTTGGTCACCCATCCTAAAGTCGCCCCACTAGATTAAACAACATCTACCAAGGTCAGCCATCCGAAAACAAACGGTCCAAAAAAAAGGGGACACCCATCCCAAGACTGACCTTGGTATGTGTTGCTTACCCTGGCGGGGTCACCCATCTAAAAACAAGCGAACCCAAAAAAAGTGGTCACCCATCCAAACACTGACCTTGGTAAGTGTTGCTTACCCTGGCAGCGTCACCCATACAAAAACAAGTGAACCAAAAAAAGTGGTCACCCATCTTAAAACTGACCTTTGAAAGTGTTGCTTACCCTGTGTGGTTTCACCTATCCAAAAACAAGCAAATAAAAAAAAACGTGGTTACCCATCCAAAAATCGTACTTGGTAAGGTTTGCTTAACTTGGCGGCTACACCAACCCAGCCGCTCAAGATAAAATACTATTTAAAGTTACTGATTACGTTATTCATTCACCACATTCACTATGAATTGAATGAATACTAGCTAGGGTAGCCAACCGAAATAAATTATTAAATGTAACAAGCGATTACGTAATTTCTCGATGATGCAGAGTTGAGAAACTCACTGACAACTGACGGCTGTAACCAGCCGTCAGTTGTGACAAATTGTCAGCTGGTTTGAGATGTGACGTCTACTTCAGAAACTAGCCCTCACTGCCAGTTTCCCACGTCTCAATTATCGGGCTGTTAACGTAATCGACGATTAATCGCCTGTTAATTCTACTTTCAGTTTCTCAACACCCAACTGTGACAAGCGTTTAACAATTTGTCACATTTGAGAAAAATCTCGAATTAACCACATGTTACAGCAGTTTTGGGTTTCTGAGAACCATTTTCAATGTTAATCTCTTGTCAACGAGCCTAATTTATAATTGTTGGAAATTGGTCGATTATTCGCAGATTAAAATTAATATTATGATTTTAAAGGCTTATATTACGTTAAAAAAGATAATAGGGGTCGTCGAAAACTGTGGTATGGGTTGAGTTATAAAAAATATGTTAATTTAGATCAATTATTAATTAGCAAGATTTAAAAAAAATAGGATGTTACAAACTTTTTAAATTAATTTCATTATAAAAACTTGACACAATTATCAAAAATAGTTATTTTGTATTTAGGTAAATAAAAATAAAATAAAATAAATAACTGACCTGGGAATCGAACCTTCCTCACGCGCATTAATTTTAACTGTACCCTGTATTTAGTACTTATCGAGGTCAGTTTCTGGATAGATTTGTGTTTA
Organism: Orthosia cruda; assembly: GCA_964057195.1. Classification (NCBI taxonomy): domain Eukaryota; kingdom Metazoa; phylum Arthropoda; class Insecta; order Lepidoptera; family Noctuidae; genus Orthosia; species Orthosia cruda. The sequence continues at coordinate 11,125,890 of OZ059855.1, read as the reverse complement.
GCTTGAAGCGGCTGGGGTGGTGACCGCGCCAGGGTAAGCAACACTTGCCAAGGTCAGTCTTGGGATGGGTGACCACTTTTTTTTTGGATCGCTTTTTTATGGATAGGTGACTCCGCCAGGGTAAGCAACACTAACCAAGGTCAGTGTTTGGATGGGTGACCATCACCACAAAAATTTAATTATTAATTAACATTACCAAGGTCACCCAACCAAAAACAAGCGAACCCAAAAAAAGTGGTCACCCATCCAAACACTGACCTTGGTAAGTGTTGCTTACCCTGGCATGGTCACCTATCCAAAAACAAGCGAACCCAAAAAAAGTGGTCACCCATCCAAACACTGACCTTGGTAAGTGTTGCTTACCCTGGCATGGTCACCCATCCAAAAACAAGCGAACCCAAAAAAAGTGGTCACCCATCCAAACACTGACCTTGGTAAGTGTTGCTTACCCTGGCGGGGTCAGCCATCCAAAACAAACGAACCAAAAAAAAGCGGTCACCCATCCAAAAAAAACCTTGGTAAGTGTTGCTTAACCTGTGTGGGGTCACCTATCCAAAAAAAAGCATACCAAAAAAAAACGTGGTTACCCATCCAAAAATCGTCCCTGGTAAGGTTTGCTTAACTTGCGGGCTACACCAACCCAGCCGCTCAAGATAAAATACTATAACGTTATAGTAGTGAAGGAATTGAATGAATACTAGCTAGGGTAGCCAACCGAAATAAATTATTAAATGTAACAAGCGATTACGTAATTTCTCGATGATGCAGAGTTGAGAAACTCACTGACAACTGACGGCTGGTTAATTTGTGACAAATTGTCAGCTGATTTGAGATGTGACGTCGACTTCAGAAACTCGCCCTCAGTTTCTCAACACCAAGGGCGAGTTTCTGAAGTCGACGTCACATCTCAAATCAGCTGACAATTTGTCACAAATTAACCAGCCGTCAGTTGTCAGTGAGTTTCTCAACTCTGCATCATCGAGAAATTACGTAATCGCTTGTTACATTTACTGCCAGTTTCCCAGGTCTCAATTATCGGGCTGTTAACGTAATCGACGATTAATCGCCTGTTAATTCTACTTTCAGTTTCTCAACACCCAACTGTGACAAGCGTTTAACAATTTGTCACATTTGAGAAAAATGTCGAATTAACCACATGTTACAGCAGTTTTGGGTTTCTGAGAACCATTTGCAATGTTAATCTCTTGTCAACGAGCCTAATTTATAATTGTTGGAAATTGGTCGATTATTCGCAGATTAAAATTAATATTATGATTTTAAAGGCTTATATTACGATAAAAAGATAATAGGGGTCGTCGAAAACTGTGGTATGGGTTGAGTTATAAAAAATATGTTAATTTAGATCAATTATTAATTAGCAAGATTTAAAAAAATAGGATGTTACAAACTTTTTAAATTAATTACATTATAAAAACTTGACACAATTATCAAAAATAGTTATTTTGTATTTAGGTAAATAAAAATAAAATAAAATAAATTACTGACCTGGGAATCGAACCTTCCTCACGCGCATTAATGTTAACTGTACCCTGTACTTAGTACTTATCGAAGTCAGTTTCTGGATAGATTTGTGTTTAACTTGAAGCGGCTGGGGTGGTGACCGTGCCAGGGTAAGCAACACTTACCAAGGTCAGTCTTGGGATGGGTGACCACTTTTTTTTTTTGGATCGCTAGTTTATGGATAGGTGACTCCGCCAGGGTAAGCAACACTAACCAAGGTCAGTGTTTGGATGGGTGACCATCACCACAAAAATTTTGGATCACCCATCCTAAAGTCACCCCGCTAGTTTAAACAACATTACCAAGGTCACCCATCCAAAAACAAGCGAATCCAAAAAAAGTGGTCACCCATCCAAACACTGACCTTGGTAAGTGTTGCTTACCTTGGCATGGTCACCCATCCAAAAACAAGCGAACCCAAAAAAGTGGTCACCCATCCAAACACTGACCTTGGTCAGCCATCCAAAACAAACGAACCAAAAAAAACGGTCAACCATCCAAACCAAAAAAAACGGTCACCCATCCAAAAAAAAAGTTTGCTTAACTTGCGGGCTACACCAACCCAGCCGCTCAAGATAAAATACTATTTAAAGTTACTGATTACGTTATAGTAGTGAAGGAAGTGAATGAATACTAGCTAGGGTAGCCAACCGAAATAAATAAATGATTTCGGTTGGCTACCCTAGCTAGTATTCATTTGATTCCTTCACTACTATAACATAATCAGTAACTTTAAATAGTATTTTCTCTTGAGCGGCTGGGATGGTGTAGCCGCCAAGTTAAGCAAACCTTACCAAGGACGATTTTTGGATGGGTAACTACATTTTTTTTATTTGCTTCTTTTTGGATAGGTGACCCCACACAGGTTAAGCAACACCTACCAAGGTTAGTCTTTGGATGGGTAACCGCTTTTTTTGGTTCGTTTGTTTTGGATGGCTGACCCCGCCAGGGTAAGCATCACTTACCAAGGTCAGTTTTGGAATGAGTGACCACTTTTTTTGGTTCACTTGTTTTTGGACGGGTGACGCTGCCAGGTTAAGCAACACTTACCAAGATCAGCGTTTGGATGGGCGACCACTTTTTTTTGGATTGCTTATTTTCGGATGGGTGACCTTGGTAGATGTTGTATAACCTAGTGGGATGACTTTATAATGTGTGACCAAAATTTTTGTGGTGATGGTCACCCATCCAAAGACTGACCTTAGTTAGTGTTGCTTACCCTGGCGGGGTCATCTGCCCAAAAACAAGCGATCCAAAAAAAATGGTCACCCATCCCAAGACTGACCTTGGTAACTGTTGCTTACCCTGGCGGGGACACCACCCGAGCCGCTTCAAGTTAAACACAAATGTATCCAGAAACTGACCTTGATAAGTACTAAGTACAGGGTCCAGTTAACATTAATGCGCGTGAGGAAGGTTCGATTCCCAGGTCAGTAATTTATTATATTTTATTTTTATTTACCTAAAAACAAAATAACAACGTTTGATAATTGTGTCAAGTTTTTATAATGTAATTAATTTAAAAAGTTCGTAACATCCTATTTTTTTAAATCTTGCTAATTAAATAATTAATCTAAATTAAAATATTTTTTATAACTCAACGCATACCATCGTATTCGCCGACCCCTATTATCTTTTTATCGTAATATAAGCCTTTAAAATCATAATATTAATTTTAATCTGCGAATAATCGACCAATTTCCAACAATTATAAATTAGGCTCGTTGACAAGAGATTAACATTGAAAATGGTAATCAGAAACCCAAAACTGCTGTAACATGTGGTTAATTCGAGATTTTTCTCAAATGTGACAAATTGTTAAACGCTTGTCACATTTGGGTGTTGAGAAACTGAAAGTAGAATTAACAGGCGATTAATCGTCGATTACGTTAACGGCCCGATAATTGAGACCTGGGAAACTGGCAGGGGCCAGTTTCTGAAGTAGACGTCACATCTCAAATCAGCTGACAATTTGTCACAAATTAACCAGCCGTCAGTTGTCAGTGAGTTTCTCAACACTTCATCATCGAGAAATTACGTAATCACAAGCGATAAGTAATTTCTCGATTTAATAATTTATTTCGGTTGGCTACCCCAGCTAGTATTCATTCGCTTCATTCACTACTATAACGTAATCAGTAACTTTAAATAGTATTTTATCTTGAGCGGCTGGGTTGGTGTAGCCGCCAAGTTAAGCAAACCTTACCAAGGACGATTTTTGGATGGGTAACCACGTTTTTTAATTTGCTTGTTTTTGGATAGGTGACCCCACACAGGTTAAGCAACACCTACCAAGGTTAGTCTTTGGATGGGCGACCGCTTTTTTTTGGTTTGTTTGCTTTGGATGGCTGACCCCGCCAGGGTAAGCAACACTTACCAAGGTCAGTCTTGGGATGGGTGACCAAATTTTTTGGTTCGCTTGTTTTTGGATGGGTGACCCTGCCAGGGTAAGCAACACTTACCAAGGTCATTGTTTGGATAGGTGACCACTTTTTTTGGGTTCGCTGGTTTTTGGATGGGTGACCTTGGTAGAAGTTGTTTAACGTAGCGGGGTGACTTTAGGATGGGTGATCAAAATTTTAGTGGTGGGTGACCTCCATTCAAAGACTGACCTTGGTTAATGTTGCTTAACCTGGCGGGGTTACCTATCCATAAAAAAGCGATCAAAAAAAAAAAGTGGTCGCCCATCCCAAGACTGACCTTGGTAAGTGTTGCTTACCCTGGCGCGGTCACCACCCCAGCCGCTTCAAGTTAAACACAAACCTATCCAGAAACTGAACTTGTAAGTACTAAGGCATAGCACGCACAGCGATTTTGATTCGCGCGAATTATTTTCCGCGCGAATTTTTTAGTACTATTTGAGCGCGATTTTTTTCCGCAGTGCGTGCAGCTTCATACAACTCCATAGGCCACGAAACGCGCGGAAAAAAATTCGCGCGAATAAAAATCGCAGTGCGTGCTAAGCCTAAGTACCGGATACAGTCAACACTGACCATCGGACCTTGCTCACGCGCATTGGTGTGTAGTGGTGGTTAATATAACGTAAAGCAACTTAAAGTAGCGTGTTTATTATAAATAGCATAAAGCAAACGCTATCTCGGAACACACTTGGCGCAATACGCTATTTGCTTAAGAGCGCGGCGAACCATGAATTGTCCATACAAACGTAATACCAAAATCCTAATTAAAAACCAAAATTTGTAATTTTAGCATATTTCCACAATATTATGATGATATTCGGATTAAGACAGTATTTATCTAGGTTCATACGTCTCCTTTTTTTCTAAATACTCACCTAAAATGAAGTTTAGCGAATTCCATTTTGTATATTTTTACAGCGTAAATGACATGTTTTCTTTTTGATATTTCTGTATTATAAAAAACAATATCTTTATTAATATCATACCAGGAACATAGGTCATATTATCAAATTACAAATAACCGTTTTTTTTTTTTAAACTTTAAGTTTTCATTCATAATTTTTGGTATTACGGAACACATCAAATTAATCACACATTTCCAATAGCTAGTATTGCTGTCGCGTCAAGCAAATGTCAATGTGTGCGTGGTCGCACTGCTCACGGTTGTGTATCGTTCGTACGGCGTGGGGTTTGTTCGGGGCACTTCGGGTGTGCTTCGGGTGTGTTTTACTGTTTTTTGTTCTACTGTTCTGTGGATTGTTTGTTGTCATTATTAGACGATTACTTCACTATGCTTTATGTGCGCGTTTATTTATTTTCTAAATTGTATTATTTTAATATTTTTGACACTATTGACTTATGCTATGAACTTGGATTTAGATTTGCCTTGTGATTTGAACTTTGATATTGAGTAATCTACTTTTTTACGAACTTTGCGTTGTTTACGGACTTTGTTATTATTTACCATATGGTTCGGTTGCCGACATGGTCTCCGAACGTTGGGATGTTTCTATACTAATATTATCAAGCTGAAGAGTTTGTTTGTTTGTTTAAACGCACTAATCTCAGGAACTACCGGTCGGAATTGAAAAAATATTTTTGTGTTGGATAGTCCATTTATTGAGGAAGGCTATAGGTTATAACATCACGCTACAACCAGTAGGAGCGGCGCACAAATTAAAAATGTTGTAAAAACGGGCAAAATATTCCTTTTTGAGAGGTTCCGTTGCGTGCGTTGCGTACGATCATGTATGTAGTATAGAGTAGGTATTTAGATAGGGTAGGGTAGGGCAGGGTAGGTAGGTAGATTGACGGAAGCGAAGCCGCGGTGGACAGCTAGTTTTGTATAAATTAGTATTTACCTACCTACCTATCCATCAACTTACGAAACTTTGTTTTTAGGGTTCCGTACCCAAAGGGTAAAAACGGGACCCTATTACTAAGACTCCGCGGTCCGTCTGTCTGTCGTGTCTGTCTGTCACCAGGCTGTATCACAAGAACCGTGATAGCTAGAGAGTTGAAATTTTCACAGATGATGTATTTCTGTTGCCGCTATACAACAAATACTAAAAATATAATAAAATAAATATTTAAGGGGGGAGCCCCCCTTACAAAAAACATGATTTTTATGCCGTTTTTTGCTATAATGGTACGAAACCCTTCGTGCGCGAGTCCGAATTGCACTTGGCCGGTATTTTTCGTTTGTTTATTCATGTCATGAGACAAAGCGGGCGTAGGTAATGATCTCAAGGACACCGCTAAGACTTACTTACATTACTCCTCTATAGGTACTTACTGTGACGTTAGTTCGGCCAGTTCGGCTCACCCAGGGTAGGGTGACCATGCGATTGGACTTGCATGCACAAGCGCGGTTTTATACCCTCGGTCCAGATTTTGCTGGACTTTTTTGTAAAATTCCTGTTACAAAAAACTAAAAATCCAAATTCGTTCTAGTTTATTTAATTATTCTGGGATTTTTATCTGGACTTCGGTGACCCTTACCCTGGAGGGGTTCTAATAGACTTTGATAACTGGCTGGCTAATCGACCTCATAATAAACTGCAAAAATATTTACAGAGCCACGACGATCAAGGAAAAAACGACTTTGGCCATCAGTTTTCATAAAGAAACACTAGAAAGAAAGAAAATAAACGTGTTTAGTGTGGATCTTTGACACTATGTTTTCTGATTACTATTATTGTATTTTTTGTTTTTCGTTCAGTCGATAATATAATTATGGTCACCCTACACGACTTTATCAAGTTTCGATTTATATTTTTTAAACAGATGAATGATGATATTTTTTTATTCAAGATCCTTGTTTTTATTTTTAACTAGAGGACGCCTCGCGGTTTCACCCGCGTAGTTCCTGTTCCCGTGGATCTATCCCCGGGTGACATAGGCTACTTTTTATTCCTGTAGATAAAAAGCCTATGTCACCCGGGGATAGAGTAGCTTCCAAACGGTGAAAGAATTTTTGAAATCGGTCCAGTAGTTTTGGAGCCTATTCGGTACAAACAAACAAACAATCAAACAAAAAAATCTTTCCTCTTTATAATATTGGTATAGATATTCTTAGCTCAGAGCGCTTTTATTTATCTGTATCTACTTATATGCGTAAATAGGCATACATTATTGGAATATTTGTCTTTTACTAATACTTTGCCTAAGTAACACTTGTAATATATTACTTGCATTCATTATTTATTATAACAACACATGTTTGAGGTTTAGTAAAAGGAATACCTACATAAATAAGACAAAAGAACGCGGGCGCCGTTCGCGTCGGCCGGCTTTCGAGTCGATAGGATGATTAGGTAGCGATATCTATCTGCTCACACACACACACACACATACGGCTACGCACGGCGCACCGCGTGTGCGTGCAAACCGAGATAGCAATACTCCGAACGAATTTTTCGCTCGCCTCGAATTGCATTTGCGAGCTTTGTTCGCCGCGCCCTTAATTCGTTATAACGCAGTATCGCGCGCAACGCAATAACGTAAATAAAGCAATAAGCTTGGGGCGCCGGGGGGGCGCGGCGGCCAGTCGTTGCATGCTAGCGAGCGATTGTTATCGGTCGCGCGCGTAATTTTAGATCCCGCGCGGCTCACGTAATATACCTACGCTATTTTGTTTCGTGCTTTTTATTGTAAACAGTGATAAGACACTTAATATTGACTTAGTATATTATTGTGTAAGTAAGGACGATTTATTGAGAGATTGTGTTGTTGTTTAATCTTTTGTTTTTGTGAATGTATAGCAGACGAAAATGTCTAAAAGAAATAGTGATTTTCCAATATAGAACTTAAATTAGTGAAGTAGAACTGAAAGTATGAAGGAAAGTTCATTGTTTATTTTTACTGCTCCATTTTATCGTAATAAACTCATAAAAGCGATGATATATTTTAAGCATGCTGTCTGTCCAACGAGTCCAACGCTAGGGTAGGAGCTACGAGTTAACAGTCACCGCGATTGCTTTATTCGTGTCCGCCCCGCGCCCGTGCGTTACAAAAAAACGCGTTATAATAAAGCGTGTAAAATAACGCGCTTAAAATATAAAGCATTAAGCAAGTTATTGTCATTATAGCTACTTTGAACACTACTTGGTGTGAGGTAGGTTCGATACCCAGATCAGTAACAGTTTGTTTTTTTTATTTTTATTTACATAAATAGAAAATAACTATTTTTGATATTTTTGTCAAGTTTTTATACTGTAATTAATTTAAAATGTTTTTAATATACTATTAAAAAAAAAATTGGATATTTGTAATTAAATAATTGCTCAAAATTAACATATTTTTATAACTCAACCCATACCATAGTTTTTGCCGACCCCTATTATCTTTTTATCGTAATATAAACCTTTATAATCATAATATTAATTTTAATCTGTGAATAATCGACCAATTTCCAACAATTATAAATTAGGCTCGTTGACAAGAGATTAACATTGAAAAAGGTTCTCAAAAACCCAAAAATGCTATAACATGTGGTTAATTCGAGATTTTCTCAAGTGTGACAAATTGTTAAACGCTTGTCACATTTGGGTGTTGAGAAACTGAAAGTAGAATTAACAGGCGATTATTCGTCGAATAAGTTAACAGCACGATAATTGAGAGCTGGGAAACCGAGTGTTAATCGTTTTCCGTTAAAGTTATAATTAATACTCAGTTATGCATATATAAGTTTAGTTCCTAGCTAAACATATAAACTTTGTATAATGTTTAATCGAGAGCTTTTACGGAATAGATCGTTAAATTCATCTAAAACTAGCCAAGTCAAATCTTGAACTAAAATTTATCTTAAGTTATCATCTGCTGTAAATAATTCGACGTTTCAAAGGTGAACGGCAGATTTTGTAACGCATACTTTTTTTGTTGTTCGGTTATAGAATTTGTACCACTTATTAAGGCGACTAAACCATTTATTTTCATGTAAGTTTACTATTTTTAGAACTTCAGATTAATTAATAATAACAATAAAAAGATTTGAATAAATCATCATCATCATCATCATCATATCAGCCGCAAGACGTCCACTGCTGGACATAGGCCTCCCCCAAGCGTCGCCACATTGACCGGTCCCGTGCGTCCCGCATCCAGCGGATCCCTGCAACCTTCACCAGGTCATCGGTCCACCTGGTGGGAGGCCTTCCAACGCAACGTCTTCCGGTTCGCGGTCGCCACTCCAGAACCTTTCTGCCCCATCGGCCATCCGTTCTGCGAGCAATGTGCCCTGCCCACTGCCACTTAAGTTTGGCAATTCTTCGGGCTATGTCGGTAACCCTGGTTCTCTTGCGGATCTCTACATTTCTGATTCGATCACGTAAGGAAACTCCGAGCATAGCCCTCTCCATTGCCCTTTGGGTGACTGTAAGCTTTCTGATGAGGCCCATTGTGAGCGACCACGTCTCAGAGCCATAGGTCATAACTGGCAACACACACTGGTCATAGACTTTCGTCTTGAGACACTGTGGTAAGTTGGACGTGAAGATACCGCGCAACTTCCCGAACGCTGCCCAGCCGAGTCGGATTCGACGGTTGACCTCTTTGTCGAAGTTGGCCCTACCCAACTGGATCGTTTGTCCCAGGTAGACATAGTCATCCACAACTTCGAGTGTAGAGTCTCCGACCCTAATAGGAGTGGGTGTGACATGGGCATTCAACATCAACTTGGTTTTGTCCATGTTCATCCTAAGACCCACTCTTTCGGAGGCTCTACTGAGGTCATCGAGCATTGTATTGAGGTCCTCCATAGTCTCAGCCATGACCACTATATCGTCGGCAAACCGAAGGTGAGTGATGTACTCGCCGTTGACGTTGATGCCTAGCCCTCTCCAGTCCAGAACCTTGAAGACATCCTCCAGTGCAGCGGTGAACAGTTTCGGAGATATGACATCTCCCTGCCTCACACCTCGCTGCAGAAAGACAGGTTCCGAGGTCTGATCCTGAAGTCGAACTGACATGGTGGCGTTTTTATACATACACTTCAACACCTCGATGTACCGGTAGTCAATTTGGCACCGTTGGAGAGACTGCAGCACAGCCCAAGTCTCGATCGAATCAAAGGCTTTCTCGTAGTCCACAAACGCTAAGCAGAGAGGCAGGTTGTACTCTTCGGTCTTCTGTATAACCTGCCGCAGCGTATGTATGTGGTCTACGGTGTTAAAGCCTTTACGGAAACCGGCTTGTTCAGGAGGCTGGAAATCGTCAAACCTGCGCGCGAGACGATTCGTGATGACTCTTGAAAACAGCTTGTAGACTTGGCTAAGAAGTGAGATGGGCCTATAGTTCTTTAGTAGGGCATTGTCGCCCTTCTTGAAGAAGAGTACCACCACACCCCTGCACCATGCCTGTGGCGTTTTGCCCTCGAGTATGACGGAATCAAACAGCTTCTGAAGGGCCTTAAGGACCGGTTTTCCACCCGCCTTCAGGAGTTCGGCTGTAATTCCGTCTTCACCCGGCGCCTTGTTGTTTTTAAGCTGTTTAAGAGCCATCCTAATCTCATACAGGCTGACGTCCGGAATGTCTTCGGTATAGTGCCGGGTCAATCTAGCTCTAGGGTCTTTTGCTAAATTCGCGACGGGTTTACTGGTTGACGTGTACAACTGCCCATAGAATCTCTCGATCTCTCTCAATAGCTCCGGTTTGGCGGATACGATTCTGCCATCGTCGGTCTTCAGTTTCGTGAGCTGGCTCTGCCCAATAGTCAGATCTCTTGCAAAGACCTTGGAACCCTTATTCCGCTCAATCGCGTCTTTAATACGCTCGGTATTAAAGCGGCGGAGATCGCTTTTCAAGGACTTTGAGATCCGTCTATTGAGCTGCCGGTACTTCAACGCATCGTCTGAAGACTGCAGGATCATCTCACGCCTCTCCTTCATGAGTTTGAGAGTAGGATCAGAGAGCTTTTTGTTTATATCTGTACGGCGGGTCTTGAAAAACTTAGACCCAACCGTATGGACAGCTTCCACGAACCCATCGCTGTATTCGTCCACGGAGCTCCCTAGGCACTCGAAACGATTCTGGAGTTCGAGCTGAAAGCTCTCGGGGTTTTGGATCTGGATCTGTGCTGGACGGAGCGTAGACTTCATCAGTCGAGACCTTTCAAGCTTGATATTAATGTTCAATGTGCCTCTCACCATGCGGTGATCGCTCCCGGTTTTCACCGAATTGATCACAGAGACATCATTGAACATTTGCTTCTTGGTTGACATGATGAAGTCGATCTCGTTTTTAGTTGCACCATCGGGGCTTTGCCAGGTCCACTTCCTGTGCTCACGCTTTCTGAAGAAGGAGTTCATCATATAGAGGCCCTCCTTCTCCATAAAGCTGGCTAGTAGGTGACCCCGGTGGTTCCGATGTCCAACTCCAAATTGGCCCACTTGCAGCTCATCCACGTCTCGTTTGCCCAGTTTCGCGTTGAAGTCCCCCATGACAACGGTGAAGTGAGTTTTGAAACCATGCATGGCTCTAGAAATATCCTCATACATGGTCTCTACCTCGTCGTCGGGGTGAGCCGAGGTCGGGGCGTAGACCTGTATAACCTTCAGCGAATATCTCGAGGATATTCTGAGTATAAGGTACGCCACCCTTGTCGACACACTCTCGATCTTCACCACGTTGTTCACAAGGGACTTGTGGACGATAAACCCGACACCACCCTGGGACTGCCGGTCACCCTCTCGGAAATAGAGCAGGTTACCGGATTTGAGGATTATCGAGTCCTCCCCCTCTCTTCGGACTTCAGATAACCCTATAATACTCCACCGCAACCTGCTCAATTCTTCCTCGAGTTCGGCTATCTTCTCGTCGGTCCGGAGTGTTCGCGTGTTATACGTTGCCAGGTCCAGTCGTCGGTGTTTATTAGGGTAGCCGGGTCCACTCCGGGGATTCTTCGCACCCCTTGCCACGCCATCGCCTCGACCGCTACCGTAGTCGAGGGTAGACGGGCTGCCGGGCACTCGGGGCCGTTTTTTCTTTGTGCTTTTCATTTTTGGTTTGGGGGGGTTTGCCTTAATCGCCACGCTTGGCAGGCGGGTTGGCGATCGCAGTTTGTTGTTAAAATGCACAGAGAACGCTGCTGCCCATTCTCTGGTGTATCCCTTAGTCGCCTTTTACGACACCCATGGGAAGATATGGGATGGTGAGATTCTTTACGTCCGACACCATACGGAACAAATAAACGTAATAAATCGTAAACTAAACGCAGTTATGTTTATAGAAGTTGCCTGATGTAAAATAACACAAATATTGAAATGATAATTAATTATTTAGAAATAGAAATACCATTTAAAAAAATCAAACTCATCATTATCAAACTGTTGCAGTCCGCTGCACTGAGTAGGTACGATCCTCATCTCAATCTAGCTACTTAATGATAAGTAAAACACTATAAAGATAGCTACAAACAATTTAGAACATTTACTTTACACAACATGTAACATTTACCTATATGTAACAATTTACTACATTGGTACACTAGTACATAACCTTAAAAAATAAACCTGGTTATAACATTTACGTCCCAAGTTCTAAAATTCTAAGAATTTAAAAAGGGATTATCTATGATATTAACTACCAATTAAAACAAAAAATATCCCAAAACACGAAATTTTATTAGCGGTACGAAATTCCCATACAAGCCTGCCATTCGCCTTTAAGAAGTTATATTTTAAAATAGCAAATATTGTTGTAGCAGATAAACCGGCCAAGTGCGAGTCGGCCTCGCGCACGAAGGGTTCCGTACCATTATCGTAAAAACGGCAAAAATATCACGTTTGTTGTATGGGAGCCCCCCTTAAATATTTATTTTATTCTGATTTTAGTGTTTGTTGTTATAGCGGCAACAGAAATACATAATCTGCGAAAATTTCAACTGTCTAGTTATCACGGTTCATGAGATACAGCCTGGAGATACATACAGACACACAGACGGACCGCGGAGTCTTAGTAATAGGGTCCCGTTTTTACACTTTGGGTACGGAACCCTAAAAAAGCAAGAAGTTGTGTTTTTTTAATTTATTTTAGAATGTTTTCTGTTCTTGTAAATAAATTTCAGGATACAGAACTTGCCACCCATTTAGATCCCAATTATTTTCTCAGCGTAGTCAAAAACCGCGCATATTCTTAGTATTGAACTTGGCTCCCTTTTTCACATTTATGATTTTGATGGGTAAATATCACATATAATTCAATGTACCAGTGGCACGCGGTGGGGCAGCGATAGGGGCGCGGGGTACCCGGGGGTGGGGGGATAAGTGATAATCGTATTGAACCTTCGCTGACCATTCTTGCGTACATTTTCGCTTAGCCGAAATCTTTGGAGCCTTGTTTTTTTTTTACATAATTCTAACAAATGTTAGCTTAATAGATAGGGTTTGCACACGTACTTAATTTACAATACATAATATTTACAGATTTTGCAATAATTAAAAAGTTTCTAGGACAAAAACAGGAAAAGATCTGGTTTGTTTACATTTTCATTATAATAATTAAAGGCCAAGACCTTTCATTTGACACCAATATCATCAAAATATCTCAACAAACAAAAAATCACATTTTCAAGTTCATCTCGTAATTATTCAACATGCATATTGCTTATCAATTCTTTAATGAACTATTTTTATTAACTTTTTAAGTTACCTAATTATTTTTATATACAAATTTCCAAAAAGCATTATTAACTGCCAGTTTCCCAGGTCTCAATTATCGGGCTGTTAACGTAATCGACGATTAATCGCCTGTTAATTCTACTTCCAGTTTCTCAACACCCAAATGTGACAAGCTGTTGACAATTTGTCACATTTGAGAAAAATCTCGAATTAACCACATGTTACAGCAGTTTTGGGTTTCTGAGAACCATTTCCAATGTTAATCTCTTGTCAACGAGCCTAATTTATAATTGTTGGAAATTGGTCGATTATTCGCAGATTAAAATTAATATTATCATTTTAAAGGCTTATATTACGATAAAAAGATAATAGGGGTCGTCGAAAACTGTGGTATGGGTTGAGTTATAAAAAATATGTTAATTTAGATCAATTATTAATTAGCAAGATTTAAAAAAATAGGATGTTACAAACTTTTTAAATTAATTACATTATAAAAACTTGACACAATTATCAAAAATAGTTATTTTGTATATAGGTAAATAAAAATAAAATAAATTACTGACCTGTGAATCGAACCTTCCTCACGCGCATTAATGTTAACTGTACCCTGTACTTAGTACTTATCGAGGTCAGTTTCTGGATAGATTTGTGTTTAACTTGAAGCGGCTGGGGTGGTGACCGTGCCAGGGTAAGCAACACTTACCAAGGTCAGTCTTGGGATGGGTGACCACTTTTTTTTTTTGGATCGCTAGTTTATGGATAGGTGACTCCGCCAGGGTAAGCAACACTAACCAAGGTCAGTGTTTGGATGGGTGACCATCACCACGAAAATTTTGGATCACCCATCCTAAAGTCACCCCGCTAGTTTAAACAACATTACCAAGGTCACCCATCCAAAAACAAGCGAACCCAAAAAAAGTGGTCACCCATCCAAACACTGACCTTGGTAAGTGTTGCTTACCCTGGCGGGGTCAGCGATCCAAAACAAACGAACCAAAAAAAAGCGGTCACCAATCCAAAGAATAACCTTGGTAAGTGTTGCTTAACCTGTGTCCCCACACAGGTTAAGCAACACTCACCTATCCAAAAAAAAGAAAACCAAAAAAAACGTGGTTACCTATCCAAAAATCGTCCCTGGTAAGGTTTGCTTAACTTGGCGGCTACACCATCCCAGCCGCTCAAGATAAAATACTATTCATAGTTACTGATTACGTCATAGTAGTGAATGATGCGAATGAATACCAGCTAGGGTAGCCAACCGAAATAAATAAATGCCAATTATTTATTGTAACAAGCGATTACGTAATTTCCCGATGATGCAGAGTTGAGAAACTCACTGACAACTGACGGCTGGTTAATTTCTGACAAATTGTCAGCTGATTTGAGATGTGACGTCGACTTCAGAAACTGGCCCTAAGTATTTATTCCTCTATTGAATATTAATGAATAATAATCAATAAGTGAATTTTATTTAACTTTTATAATTTATTTGATAACCATTATTCTGTCCAAATACTACTTAAGGTTACACTAGTCGAAAATTCTTCCATACAAACGTTATTCTGGCGATTACTCCACTATTTGACGGTGTACGTTCAAAATAAAAAATTATATTAATTTGTCTCATCATTATGGCCCTGTATGGAAACAAAAAAGTAAAAAAATACTATATTTGAAAGTTATAAGCGTCGAAAGTTCCATATTTCAACACTAATTATAACGCATCTTTGGACGGAAATAAATACCATAAGAAAAAGGAAAATTGTAAAACGGCCTCCATACAGGGATAGATTAGTAGTTTAACAATGCAAATAATTTTATTTAGAAAATATAAATTTAGTCGTTTTTTCATGATATCCATACTCCCAAAGGTCTGTTTATAAAATTTCGCGCGCTCGTTTTCGTCCTAAATCCTCATCCATTTCGCTAAAAATTTGCAAAGGTGCTAATTCGTACACGAACTAGCTTCTTACTGCTTATCACAGCATGTATCTCTTTCGCACGTTTTATCGGATGAGATAGCATGCATTATAACCGCGCACAAAATAATTCGTGGCGTTGACTAGGGGACCCTTAAGTAAGTAACTACATTGCAAAAAATAAAACAATTTGTAACATTAAATTTCTTGAGAACAATCGAAAAAAAGTGAGATTTTTTCCCAACATCTGGCATCCTTATACGAACCTCAGACCAACAAAAAAAGATAGACGTAGCTTTCCGTATATAATAGTACTCTGTGGACGTAGCGCACAGAACACTAATACTCCAAGAGACGTAGCGTCGCGAACATCAAAAGTGAAGCCACATTTTTATCTATGTGTGTTTGGAAGGGTTGCCATTTGTTGATTTTTTTCCCTATAAAATGGGTAATAATATTATTGTGTGGGTAGGAAAATATTGTTCGAGTAAGATATTGTTGAGTGTGATATTGAACCTCAAAAGTAAACAATTAAGGTACATTATTAATTATAACTCACGAAAAATAAATATTTTTTTTTGTTACATCGCAAAATCTATTTAAAAATAAACAATTAGAAAGTGGCTTTACATATTAATATAATAATAAAGCTTATGATTTGGAGATCACCTTTTATGCAATCCTTGCTTGTGTTAGGAGACTTCACTCTTCCGCTTAGCAATATCCATTAATTTGCAATTTAATGCAAAAAAAAAATACAAAGATAAGTTTTAAATAATAGAAAAAGCAAACTTTATGTGAACGAGCGTTATACAGAGAAAAAAATGCGCGTATTTGTATGATGAAATTGGAAAAATACTGCATAAGTTTAATCAGTGTTGATGATTTTTTTTTTTAATTGTACATACCTTTTTAGGATATCCGTTTTTGGTCACACGGCGAAGTCCACGATTAGTTGTGTAGAGGTCGTTATTATCAAAATGATCGGAACAAACCACGCTGGTTTTCGATGGCAGCCATTCTGGATCATTCCGACTATTTCTTATAGCTACTATCCATTTTCTTTTTGTTTCATTATTATTTGGAAATCTAAAATATTAAAATAACATAAAAAAGGAAAACAGGATTGTAAATCGAAGTAAGAAATCATATTAAATTTGTTTAATTGAATGGGGTAATTTGAAATCATATTATGGCAACCCACGCACTTTATGTCACTGATTTCGTTCGTTGAGGTTTTTTGTTCCAAGGAACCTAAAATTCATAGTATATTTAATAAATAAACGATGTTATTTCAAGTACTTACATGTGAAATGTGATTCCGTGAGACTTTTTATGTGCTTTGCTATTGTTTTTACAAGTTTTCACTACACAGGATAATAAAAAAAGAATTATGCCTATAATTCTATTTTTTTTAATATATGTTAACTAGACGACGACTCGTAACGTACTAAGAGCGATGAGCATAGTTTTAGTGCAGGTGTGTGCGTGAGAGTGTATATTTACTTGGAGGAGCATAGTTCTGTGGCTTCACTTATGATGTTCGCGACGTTACGTCTATCTTTTTTTGTTGGTCTGAGATACGAACACAGATAAAAACTCACGCGCACTTATATAAATCGCGGCACCGCTCTCGTGTTCCGTAGGCTTAATCTGTTTACTGTTTAAATCTGAGTATAAAAAATACTGAAGACTTATGGGGGATACCCGTTAGGGTTCTTGGAGATATTATTGGCTCAATTGCTCCTGTCCTCACAGGCATATTCAATCAATGTTTGGACAGCGGCACGTTTCCTGACTTAAGAGTTGTCTCTAGTCAACAGGAATTTGAAGAAACTCCGTCCATCGCGCTGCGCTCGACCAAGCGACCTATCAATGTGTGAACGAGTAGTGTATTTGTGTGTGTAAGAATGCGCCCCAGCGGCCGACCGATAATGGTGTGCGTGCCCTCGCCCCTGGACATAGGCCTCCCCCAAGCGTCGCCACATTGATCGGTCCCGTGCAGGGTCGGACTGGCCATATGGGAGTACCGGGACTTTTCCCGGTGGGCCGGTCTCTTCTTGGGCCGGTTCGGTTCACCAGCCAGACCGGCCCGGGCCACAGCCTGACCGGCCCGCGGAGCGACCCAGTTCCATTTTTCCTTCATTTTGATATAGAGCCAAGCCGTGATTAGTGAGACAACGCCGCAATGCGGTTAACCGCTCGCGGTCATCAATACAAGCGACCGCTCAGGCGGTATTTTTCCGCGACTGTTTTTCAAACCGTAGCTAGCTACAAAATGTGCGCGGTCAGGCTATGGCCTGGGCCGGTCCAGCTGGTGGACCGGACTGGCCCGGGCCATCGCATAACCGGCCCGCGGAACACCCCAGAGCCGGATTCAAGCTTCATTTTCCCTTAGTTTTTACTTCTTTAAATATTTTTGGCCCAGTAGGGGGACACGCCAAGCTGGGCCTAGCTGGGTGCGCAACCGATTGAGTGCTGCTCTATGGGTGCGAAACGTGGCAGGTCACAAAGGATACAAAACATCTAACGCCAATTCCAAGTTTTCGTCAACCACTGTCTTCGTTGCATGGTCGCATTCTCGGAATTTACTGGCCCGCGACTATCTCCAACGTAGAGCTTTTGGAAAAATGCCACGAGAGCCCGATCCACCGCTAGATCAAGCATCGCAAGTGGAGATAGATTGGCTACAAGCTCCAAAGGGTTCTCGATCACATACCCAAACATACTTTAGACTGGAATCCCCAAGGAAAAAGAAACCGTGGCCGTCCCCGTAAAACCTGGCGTCGCACCGTGTTGACAGATGCGACGAGCATCGGAATGACGATGAGCGAAGTGAAGCGCGGTAAGGTGGCCTTTGTACATGTACTTTATCATCACATGTATGTAATGTTGTTTTTTGGTGAACAATAAATAATTAAGGTTGTCTGTAAGAGATTGCCCTGTGCGATAAGACCGCCCATTGTACACTTATCTTTATAAATGTTTTGTCCTGTAATTATTTCAGTGGTGTACAATAAAGTATATAATAAATAATATATAATAAATAAATAAATAAGAATAATTAAGAAGCGTGAAGCTCAAGACCAATCGTGATGGTGGATATCTGTGGACGCCTTTTGCCCCTTATTTTTTTGTTATCCCTCAAAAGGCACCTGGACTTTTGAGGAAAACACTAGGGCGTGTGGGCTTTTATCTCACTAAACGAACCCTGGGGAGACTCAAAGAACGTCTCCCCTGAGCCTCGCTGTGCACGGCAGCACGTGAGCACTGTGCGACCGTCTTTCCTGGATTCTCTTGGTGGGTGGGCAGAATTCCCAGTCTCAACGCCTGCGACCCCGGAGTCCCGCCTGCTTATGATGCAGGGAGGGTTTCGAAGTTTTAGGCATCGGGACGATTGGTTCCCGACGCCTTCTTTGCCGAGTGGGATCGGCCCTCTCACGATCCAGCTTGGCGGCACAATATCACCATTCTGGCGGATGGCGCGATTTCGTTTGCAAGCCCTCGCTTCCATATCCGCCAGAATATCTAGCAGAGGAAAGCGTGCCAGGAGTTGCCGCCTCAAAGGATAACGTTCCGTAACCTCGTGCGAAACCAATGGCCATTTTCCGCTGCAGGCTATTTAGTCCTGCAGCGTCGGACACCTTATAGTCTGCTTCACCAAATAGGCGTTCCTTATAGGACCATCGATCGCACAACACCACGTAGAGGCGGCGAACTTCTTCCCATGGTCCCGCGAAATTGAGTATCAGTCTAAACAAAGCACCCACTGCCTTTTCAACGCGAGGGACTTGCAGGAGCTCGAAATGCTCTTCGAAGCCCCACCGACCATCCAGGGTTAACCCAAGACAGTTAATGTATCGAAGCACCAGAGCTTGCGCATCTCCAACTGTCACAGACGAGCTGGGTGACTCTCTGCCCCTCTGCAGTTTATGGAACCATAGCCTCAGTTTTATGAGGTGCTATCTCAAAACCCAGCTCACAGATCGACGCCACGACTCTTGCCACCCCGAGCTCGGAAAGCTGGATAGTCTTGTCGATGGTGTCCCCGCCGGCTAACACCAAGGTGTCATCTGCGTAAATAACGATATTAACGCTGACGGGTAGGTCAACACTCAGGATCACATCTTATGCAAGGTAGTCATCATCATCATCATAATTTCAGCCGCAAGACGTCCACTGCCATAGGCTTCCCCCAAGCGTCACCACATTGACCTGTTCCGTGCGTCTCGAATTCAGCGGACTGAAAGAAGATCCCTATTTTTTGCCTTTGCCTAGTGTGGGCCGCAGTTTAAAAAAAGTCCCGGTAGTTTTTTGAGTCCCAGTCCGACGCTGGTCCCGTGCCCAGCGGATCCCCGCAACCTTCACCAGGTCATTGGTCCACCTGGTGGGAGGCCTTCCAACGCAACGTCTTCCGGTTTGCGGTCGCCACTCCAAAACTTTTCTGCCCCATCGGCCATCTGTTCTGCCCGAAGAATTGCCACTTAAGTTTGGCAATTCTTCGGGCTATGTCGGTAACCCTGGTTCTCTTGCGTATCTCTACATTGCTGATTCAATCACGCAAGGACACTCCGAGCCTGGCCGACTGTAAACCAACCTTTGGCTGACTGTAAGCTTTCTGATGAGGCCCATTGTGAGCGACCACGTCACAGAACCATAGGTCATAAGTGCGTGTTACACTGGTGATATACTTTCGTCTTGAGACACTGTGGTAAGTTGGACGAGAAGATACCGCGCAGCTTCCCGAATGCTGCCCGGCCGAGTAGGATTCGATGGTTGACCTCTTTCTCGAGGTTGGATCTGCCTAGCTAGACGGTTTGTCCCAGGTAGACATGGTCGTCCACGGCTTTGGCTGTGGATTCACCGACCTTGATAAGAGTGGGTGTGACATGGGCGTTCAACATCACTCTGATTTCGTCCATGTTCATTTTTGTACCCACTCTTTTGGAAGCTGAACTGAGGTCCTCGAGCGTTGTACTGGGGTCCTCCATGGCCTCCATGGCAGCTTTATCATCGGCGAACCGAAGGTGAGTGATGTGCTCGCCGTTGACGTTGATGCCTAGCTCTCTCCAGTTCAGAACCTTGAAGACATCCTCCAGTGCAGCGGTGAATAGTTTCTTTCTGTTATTTTATTCATATATTTTAACTACTCTGATAATTTGATTTGCTTCTAAGTATGTACTGTGATGGAATCTCCACAGTGCACAAAATACCACCTGGGGAGGGCTGGTGGGGGGACGTGCCCCCCCCTCCCCCCCAAATCCGCCCTTCGTACCATGGTTATTTTTGTAGAATTCTTTAATTTGTTATTATAATAGTGCCGAACTCCTGCATTTCGAGATGCTTTTTAATGTTGGTTATTGGTTTTAACTTTTTTTTGTACAAACTTTAAACTTAATGATATTTGTAGCCGTTGGACATAGGGTTCGGGCCTCTGAGTAAAAGTCCTTGATAAGTTTACACTACTTTGATCACCAAATACACGTACAGGAACAAAAACAAGATAAACATGAAATAATTATTCAAAAGTAACAATTAGAGGTCTAAGATGGCCGGCGCTTTACGAGCGCGGTCTGAAACACGTCGCGTGCATGTTTCGAGGGTAGACTTAGGCCTCGGTGTCGAATTTTGCGGGCGGCGGAGCGGCAGCGGCGGCGGCGCGGGAGAGCTCCCGCCGCGCCGCTGTTTTCGAGACCCGGTCCATTTGACGATACGCATAAGATCCTGCCGCTCCCGCTCCGCTGCCGCCGCCGCCCCGCTGCCCGCGGAATTCGAGACCGAGGCCTTAGAGTTTAGACTGCCCTTAAAATGTACTCTGTGGACTGCCCTTTTTCTGGTACTGCCAGAAACACCTGCTCAACGCGGTGCGCGGGAATAATCGCGGCGCGTGATTGGTCGCCCACGTCAGTAGTGTCAACCACAGATTACTTATATGTAGCTAGGTGTCAACCTTACTCTGTTCCCGCGAGCATCCGATTGGATGTTCCTAGCAGTAGGCCAACACTAATATTCACTCTGTCGTCGTGGGGTTGCCGCGCTACTTATTGTTGTAAAATACATTTATGAAATAATAGTTTAAATGTTTGACATGTGTATATTTGATTGTTCTATGATTTATTTTATTTTAGATTTTAGTGATATCAACTCAAATTCGCAAGTGTACCACTCGAGTCAACTCGAGTTGAGCGCAACTCGAGAAACCTGAGTTAGTAAACTAGTAACTCGAGTTGCACATCTCTAAAATTGTCATTATTAATGTCAAATTGTCTTGTCAATTGGTTAAATAATTGGTTTGTTACTTTGTTTGTTCTGTGGTTTTGTTGTCTGATCTGAGTCTTGCTTGATTGTAATTATTTTCAAAGAAAAGGAAGACTATTTTATTAGATAGGGCGTCGCGAGATTGTATTTTGCTTGCTTGAAAACACTGCGACACACCGGTAAATTCTTGCAAGTTTCTCTGAATTGATTCCAATAACAAAGCTTAGTAGCGCTTCATATTTCAGTTGGTTTCAGATAAATTTGATTTCTGCTCGAGAAAGAAGGTTTTTGAACATGGATGAAGTACGAGCTTTCTTTGCAAATCATCGTCAAGAAAGAGTCCAACTTCGGGGCTCGTTTACAGGAGGTGTTACAATTCGCAAGCATGACGAAACTGATGATTTGAACAAGAAGGAGGAACACCGCCATTCGGTGTTGGCTACCAGTGGCACCTCATATACGCGCGAAGTTAAGGAGAGGGAAACCGAAATGTATTTGAGGGTGGGTAAAACTGATTATCTTATAAAATTATGAACATGCTGTGCCTTTAGTAACAGTAAGCAGTCTTAAAGTTGCTAATTTCAGCTGTGTTTGTTGAGCTATGGTGCCCATTGCAGCAAGGACCACATTAAATACCTACTGGCCCAAAAACCAATGCTGCATTAAGTCATCATCATCATTTCAGCCGAAAGACATCCACTGTTGGACATAGGCCTCCCCCAAGAACTGTTACACTGATCGGTCCTATGCATTTCGGATATCTGCAGATAAAGAAATAATATTTATCTCAGTAGAAATCGACACTTCGCAAAGCATGATTTAGTTCTGAATTATTGGTATGTTGTAGGGTACAGTTAGGGTAATGTGAATGCAAATTTGCAACTTGGTAAAATTTGTGCTTGCTGCTTACCATAGGATAGGATAGATGGACACCCTTTTCACCACTTAGACACCCATTTGGTCCGTTGAGCGTGCAGACCTCTCTGTGAGACTTAATGGGACGTAATCCACCACGTGGGCCTAGTGTACATTGGTGGATGTCACATGTCTTCCAATTTTTGGTTCTAATACATTACGTTTCCGCACAATGTTTTCCTTCATCATTTTAAGAACAGTGGAGATGAAATAATTTACATAAAGTAAAGCTTGCCTGGGTTCAAACCCACAACCCACAACTTATTAGTTGTGGCCGTTACCCACTGGGCCACCAACTGAAAAACTGCATAACTTTAGGGACTCTTTTTAAATTTTTGCTCTAATAGTCGTTATGCGTTTTTCGACAAACAAAATTCAGAACTTTTTAAAGTTATTTTTAACAATTTAAGCCCAACGGCTGGTGTTGGGAGCAAGCTATGCTATGGCCTTCTCAAAATCATAGGTGGCAAATGTAAGAAGGGATGCGAAATGCCTTAGCCAGAAGAACTGGGCGAAATGCCTTTTCCTTTGGTACTATACACACAAATAGGTATTCAGAGGGCTTTGTCTCAATTTAAAAAAACATGTCTACCTTTTTTCAAGATTGTGAGTGAAGCGTTTTTGCCAATACCATGGTCCAGAAGGGAGCAAAACTAAAAATTAACAATTTTAGGGTAAAATGGATCATCTTCAAAGGGCCATGGGTTTAGTGAGCTGCAGTTAGACTTAAATTGTTGCAAATTTAATGAACTTAAAAAATACCAAGCATTTCAACCCCTCAGGCAAGAGTACAAGTTTAGGAAACAACACAAGTTCTTTATTAAAAATATTCCAATCAGGAAAGAACGTGTTGACCTAGTTAATAAATTAAATAATTACCAAATTAAATTAGAAGACAGCAAGAAAATTTATGAGATTGACACTCACCGCTTGCAGTTAGAATTGCAGGTACTTGAGAACAGACTTAGTTCTCTTTACAATAAATATACAAATTCAAAATTACAAATTAAAGAACACATTTTGGCCGCAAATGAGTTAGTGAGGTGTCAATGTAACTGCCAGACAGTCTCAAATCTAATTGCAGTCCATCCTGATGCTACAGAGGACCCGGTCCAAGCTGAGAGGGTGTCTCAAAACAGTGTCTTCGTACAAGACATATCAAATGTAGCACAGGATTTGCCTCAAGTAGACCGGCCTGAGAGTGCTGGCTTTTCATCAAGTCAAAGTAAAGAAAGTTTTCATTCAGTTATATTTTCAGACGGTATTGGAAAAGGTTTCGGTAAATTACTAAATGGCAATCAGAGTCATTCCACTTTTAATTATTGCAAGCCCGGGTCATCTTACAAGCAAATAATGGAATCTGTGACAAAGAATATTTATAAACCAGATACCAATTTAACTGTATTTGTAGGTAATAGTAAAAAAGTAAACAAAGATGACATCACTGAGTGTGTAAAAGAGATGTTAAAGTTAAATTGCAGTAAAATTATTTTGTGTGCCTTCCCTTACTTGGATAAATTGTCAAATAGACAAAATAATCACATTCACATGCTTAATAAGCATCTGCACTTTCTTGTGAGTCACTATAGTAACAAACTTGTTTTTTTTGACATCAACATTTTTGTTGATAAATTAAAGTCGACAGGCGATACTTTGTATCTGCCTCTTAGGGTAAGACATCAAATAGCTCGGCTATTATCTTATACAATAAACTCAGACATAAGTAGTATGTCGAAGTATACAGTTATTATTGATATTAGTAATAGTACTAATTTAAAGGTGGTCAATACCTTGAATAACGTTAGCAAAAATGCTATTAATATTTATTCTTTAAACTAGTTGATAGGACAAGGGAGGGTATCAATAACGGAATAGTTGCGAGTATGTCCACCATTAAAAAGGTACCTTCTTGCTCGCAAAAAAATAATTTAAGAAAAGGGTCTGAGCAGAATTCTCTGAAATTATTTCACCAAAATATTCAGGGTTTTTCTTCAAAGGAATTAGAAATCGAACTGTTTTTAGAAAAAACAATGTTTGACATTGTTTGTTTCACTGAGCATTGGCTGAAAGATTACGCAATGCTAATCAATTATGAAAATTATACTGTGGGCAGTTGTTTTAACAGAAATATTATGTTACGTGGGGGTTCACTTATATTAATTAAAAATGGTATTAAATCAAAACCTCGTAAAGATATAGTAGACCTCTCAGTTGAACATAGTGTTGAACTGTCCTGTGTTGAGCTGGATAAGCATGTCATAGTGTGCGTCTACAGACCCCCTAATTATAAGAACTACTCTATATTCGAGTCAGTGATGGAAGATGTTTTGGCAAAACTCGCAATGGGTAATAAACTAGTAATTGTCTGTGGTGACTTTAATATTAATATTCTAGAAGATAATTCAGATAGAAGTAGGTTATTAAATCTCTTTAAATCATTTAATTTGTCACATGTGTTTACGGAACCAACCCGAACCGAACTACGCTGACTTCTGCTACATGTATTGATAATGTTTTTTGTTGCTGCAACTACTTGGACAATGCCATTATAAATTATCTGCCTTCGGATCATAGTGGGCTACTTGTGACATTTGAGTCCAATATGCTAATTAAACAAGTGCAGATTCAATCCAGACCAATAACATCCGGTAAATTAAATAAATTTAACAGCACTTTAATCGCTAAGTTAAGCGATCAGGACCTCACAGTGAATGACGGTAATATTTTGTATGATGAAGTTTTTTCAGTGGTTCAAAAAGAGTTTAATAACACTTTTAAGAAGATAACTAAAACTGTATGCCCTAAGTTTTTATTCAGTGACTGGGCGACTACAGGACTTAGAAAAA
Organism: Orthosia cruda; assembly: GCA_964057195.1. NCBI lineage: Eukaryota > Metazoa > Arthropoda > Insecta > Lepidoptera > Noctuidae > Orthosia > Orthosia cruda. Next base: position 11,100,394 of record OZ059855.1, on the reverse strand, counting down.
GTAGGGAAAGACTTTACGAGCTATATGGCCTTAAGCCTTGTATGAACACTGAAACGTTTAATAAGTATGTTGCTACTTACTCGAGAATTTTTAAAAATACATGTAAGGCAGCTAAGGCCTTGTATATTAGAAATAAGGTTAAATTAGCAGAAAATAAAATCAAGACGGTTTGGAAAATTATAAATAATGAAACGAACAGGAATAAAATAAATAATCCTGATTACACGCTTGAGACCACACACGGACTTATTAGAGATAACAAAAAAGTTGCGCAAGAATTTGTAAATTTCTTTACCAACATCCCAATTAAAACTACTGAAACCTTAAATTCTTCGCCCGCGCTTGCTTTTGGATTATTAAACGCGAACGTTTCAGCCTGCCCGAATGTATTTAACTTTTCACATATAAACCCCATAACAGTAATAAAAGCTTTTAAGCAAATCAAGATCAAACCGACTGAAGATCTGTGGGGAATGTCCATCAAAGCTTGTACCTCCATTATTCAGACTATAGCGCCGTACTTAGCTGTAATTTTTAATTTGTGTGTAGATCAAGGAGTCTTTCCGGATCTAATGAAATATAGTAAGGTTATACCACTTTTTAAATCCGGGGACAGTAAAGACACAAATAATTATAGACCAATATCCGTGTTGCCGGTTTTCAGCAAGGTATTTGAGAAGATAATGCTTAATCAAATGCTCATTCATTTTAATACGAATAAAATCTTGCATGATAAACAGTATGGTTTCACCAAAGGACGTTGTACAACTGACGCTGGTGTCACCCTATTAAAACACATCTTTAATGCGTGGGAAGAGTCGCAGGATGCCATAGGTATCTTCTGCGACCTGTCGAAGGCGTTTGATTGCGTTAATCATGAAACATTACTTCTGAAACTTGAGCATTACGGGCTAGGTCAATCAGCGTTAAGTTTGGTTGAATCTTATTTAAGTGATAGACAGCAATTAGTTCAGATAAACGGTGTGAATTCGTCGGGGTTAAACGTGAAAATGGGGGTACCCCAGGGCTCAATATTAGGTCCTTTCTTATTTTTAATATACATAAACGATTTACCCCGTTTATTGGAAAACAAACTAAACATGGTGTTATTTGCTGATGACACATCTTTAATTTTTAAAATAAATAGACGTACTTGTCAGGTTGACGACGTAAAAAACGTCGACGTCTGAATGACGCGATGTTTGTGTGCAAAGTTATGGCCCATAAAATCGACTGCCCACAAATTTTAAGTAATTTTGACTTCCGTGCCCCCTCAAGAATTCCTCGCAGGCCAATAACACCACTCTGCCCTCCGCAAAGAAGAACGGTTTTGGGTGCTAATTCTCCCTACGCGAGATTTTGCAGGATTGTGAACGGTTGCAGTGATCGAATCGATCTCCATTTTGACAGTTTAGGCAAATTGAAAGCCAGTTTTTATAAGTATCTTCCTGAATATTGAGTTTCCTAGCCCTGCGGTATCTCGCTGGGTGTGGCAACCATGTTACCTGTTTAATTTTTTTTGTAATACCTAGTTTTATTTAGTTTAAATTGTTTAGATTTAGTTTAATTTATTAAGTTTAATCTAGTACAAGTTGTAAGTTGCGACAACGTTTTGTGTGCATGCAGAGTTTACCTGTAAGTGATTGTTACACTTTATTCTGATTTTTTGCTTCTCTTAATTTGCTTATACCAGTGTATACAATTGTTGGTGAACCAAATAATAAATAAATAAATAAATAAATGACACATCTTTAATTTTTAAAATAAATAGACGTACTTGTCAGGTTGACGACGTAAATAACGCGCTACGGCAGGTTCAGGATTGGTTCACTGCAAATAATTTAGTTTTAAATGGTAAAAAAACCAAGTGCGTAAAATTTTCCTTGCCGAATGTAAAAAGTACTGATTGTGACATTATCTTAAACAAGGAGAAGCTAGAATTCGTCGATAAAACGGTTTTCCTGGGGATCACGCTAGACTCAACGTTACAATGGCGTCCTCATTTAATATCACTTGCAGGGCGGCTAAGTTCGGCAGCTTATGCTGTTAGAAAGATTCGTCAATTTAGTGATGTAGATACCGCGAGGCTGGTCTATTTTAGTTACTTTCATAGTATAATGTCTTACGGTATTTTACTATGGGGAAGGGCTGCAGACATTGAGTCAATTTTTATTCTGCAAAAACGAGCCATCAGAGCGATATACAATCTTCGCCGGCGCGATTCTCTAAGGGAACTGTTTAAGGGCATTAACATCATGACGGTTCCTTGTCAATATATTTATGAAAATATCATGTACGTGAGAAAAAATTTACATCTTTTTAGTAAAAACGGAGATAGACATAATTACATTACTAGAAATAGGGACCAATTAGTTCAACCAGGTTTCAGACTGGCTAAAGTAGCCTCTTCTTTCATGGGGTACTGTACAAAATGTTACAATAAAATTCCTCCCCACATTCTAGAACTGAATGAGACGAAATTTAAAACTTGTATAAAACGCACACTATGCAGGCAGGCATATTATAAGTTGGGGGATTACATCACTGATAAAAATGCTTGGCTCAATGCTACTCTTGCTCCACAACCACTAGGGCGCAAAAACAAGTGATATGCAGAACATTATTGTTTTGTAGAATTGTTGGACCTGCTGAAGACTGTATGAATATATTTGTATTATATAGACTCAATTTCTTTTAGTATAGTATAACTGCGCAGCACGTGTGTGAGTACTATGTACCCAACTGTAAATCTACCATTTGCTGTACCTCGGTGTCGTTCGTTGACTTGTGTTTGCCCTGGCAGTTGAGTGTGTCATGCTCTCTCAAATGTCTCTCTGATGGTGGCGTGTGTGTTGGATCATTCGGTTCCCTTCATGATGGTTGAGCTGGGTGGTGCCGATTCATGCGTCATGTTCGTGAACGGGCGCCGTCAGTTGGGATTGGTCTTAACTTAACTGCTTCGGATGCTAGTGTTTTTCTAGCGCTTATTATGTAACTGCACAGTACATGTGTGAGTACTTTTAATACTTTGTACCTGTACGTAGTATAGTATGTAGTGATTCTGGGTGCATTGTCCTCACACATATAAATTTATTAATGTATGTACTTATGTACCTAAATATTGTAAAAAAAACATATTTTTTTTTTTAAAAGAGTAAGTATGGAGTTTCTTGTGCGTTCTTCTCCATAACAAGCTACTTTCCGAATGCACGGTAGAATCAATTTTTATTCCTTGTAAATTTTAATGTAAGTAACGTTCAAAAGTGCCGCTTTGTGGCCTTGTTGAAATAAAATATCTTTGTCTTTGTCTTTGTCTTTGTACATGCCCCTGCATCCCCGCATCCTATGATGATGTGGTGGGGCTGGCTTATTGTTACTAACCTTGCTATTGGGATGAAGCCGCAGGAACTCATTCCTTCTCTACACCAGTCACTTTTGCACTTGGTGGTAATTGCGAACTTATGGAAATGTTCGATGGACCATAGCTTGGTCCCTATACGGTTTATAGAGCTGCAGTTGGGCTTAAATTGTTGAAAATTTTATGATCTTCTTTAGAAAAGCACTGAATTTTATTTGTCAAAATCGATAAACGCATAATTTATGACTTTTAGAGCAAAAGGTAAAAAAAAAAAGTTTGCAAAAAAATACTACCGACTTCCAAATACAAAACAACAAAGTGAAAAATAACTTAATTTTTTGAAGTCGGTGTCTTTCGTAGGTACCATTTTTTTGCGTTATGGACATCGACTTCAAAAAATTAAATTATTTTTCACTTTGTAGTTTTGTATTTGGAAGTCGGTAGTATTTTTTTGCAAAAAGTTTTTTTATTTTTCACTTTTTAGTTTTACGTACCTAATAGGCAAGTTAGTAAGGGAACTATTTCGCCAGAATAGATTTCATGAAACTTGAACATAACCGGTGAAATGAGTGATCTGCTTACCCCTTAAGAGCGAACTGGCGTGATGTTATGTTATGAAATGTTACAAAAAACAAACAGACATGCGATTGCAGCAATCCCGAGAGATTTGCCGTTATTTATTGAAGAGTTCTGTTGTATATCTCCGAAGTTCTTCATCAGATCTTCACCAAATTAAAATGGGACCAATTTCGGAACATACTTTTTCAAACAAAAAAAGAATTTTCAAAATCGTTTCACAATTGACGGAGTAATCGGAGAAAATACACAAAAAAATAAAAAAATCAAAAAGTCGAACATAGAACCTCCTCCTTTTTGGGAAGTCGGTTAAAAAAAGGCCCCAATATCGCAGTTTTTCGCGTGGTGCGCAGCGAGCACACGTTGGCGAAATTGAAAACTTGGCTTAACACTACCCTACCCCTACCCAGTGTCGTCTTTACCCTATGGGCACACGGGGCCCGTGCCCAGGGCCCCCATCCTCAGGGGACCCCGAAGGACCGATAATTTTATGTGCATAGAAAGTGACATCCTTCAAAAACTTGACTCTGCTATGAGGATATAATAGAAGATTTTGCTCAACAGAAAGCCCGAAAGAAACCACTATTGTAATCGTAACCAAAAAACCAGCAGCATACTAATATCATTAATGACATATTATATTATATAGAAGAAGATCATAGTAGAAAATGTTAGTATAGTTTGCTTTCTTTACTTTTCAAAAGGGCCCCAAATTCTTGTGTGCCCGAGGGCCCCGGCATAGTTTAAGACGGCCCTGCCCCTACCTACTAAAATTGCAGAACTACATCAAGCTTTGCAATTGTAATGTCGATAACTATATGGGTGTTATGGATATGAAATTATTTCGGCTAGTTTCAGTTTGTTAGGTATATTAGATTTTCAAGAAATTGCAAATGCAAAAAACACTAACAGATAATAATTTGACTTTATATTACTGAGTGATCATTTTGTACTTATCATTATTTATAAAAATTCTACTGTAGGTGTTATGTCACTGAACTCCTCCTAAAGGGCTGGACCGATTTGAATGAAATTTTTTGTATGCGTTTGGGTGGTGCCCCGGATAGTTTAGATTCACAATAGGGTAGGGTAGGTAGGTTAGGATAGGGTAGGGTATTGTAGGATAGGTAGGGTAAGTAGGGTAGATGAATGTTTGGTCAGCTAGTCTATACTAATATTATAAAGAGGTAAAGTTTGTGAGTTTGTGACGTTGTAAGGGGTAATCTCTGGATCTACTGAACCGATTTTGAAAATTCTTGCACCGATAGAAAGCTACATTATTCCTGAGTGTCATAGGCTATAAAATAATTTCAAAAAAAATAGAGATCCTTATGAAAATTGCAATAATGTAACCCAAGGTAGCAAAATGTTGTCTGTAAAATACATTATTTGGCGTGCGCTGAGAAAACTATTGATGATAGATACAAATTAGTAGGTAGGGTAGGTAGGATAGGCAGGTTAGGCAGGGTAGGCAGAGTAGGCAGGGTAGGCAGGGTAAGCAGAGTAGGCAGGGTAAGCAGAGTAGGCAGGGTAGGCAGGGTAGGCATGGTAAGCAGAGTAGGCAGGGTAGGCAGGATAGGCAGGGTAGGCAGGATAGGCAGGGTAGGCAGGTTAGGCAGGGCAGGCAGGGTAAGCAGAGTAGGCAGGGTAGGCCGGGTAGGCAGGGTAGGCAGGATAGGCAGGGTAGGCAGGAAAAGCAGGGTAGGCAGGATAGGCAGGGTAGGCAGGAAAGGCAGGGTAGGTAGGGTAGGCAGGGTAGGCTGGGTAGGCAGGGTAAGTAGAGTAGGCAGGGTAAGCAGCATAGGCAGGAAAAGCAGGGTAGGCAGGATAGGCAGGGTAGGCAGGAAAGGCAGGGTAGGCTGGGTAGGCAGGGTAAGTAGAGTAGGCAGGGTAAGCAGCATAGGCAGGGTAGGCAGGGTAGGCAAGATAGGCAGGGTAGGCAGGAAAGGCAGGGTAGGCAGGGTAGGCAGGGTAGGCCGGGTAGGCAGGTTAGGCAGGGTAAGCAGAGCAGTCAGGGTAGGCAGGGTAGGCAGGGTAGGCAGGATAGGCAGGAAAGGCAGGAAAGGCAGGAAAGGCAGGAAAGGCAGGGTAGGCAGGAAAGGCAGGGTAGGCTGGGTAGGCAGGATAGGCAGGGTAGGCAGGAAAGGCAGGGCAGGCAGGATAGGTAGGGTAGGCAGGGTAGGCTGGGTGGGCAGGGTAAGCAGAGTAGGCAGGGTAGGCAAGATACGCAGGGTAGGCAGGAAAGGCAGGGTAGGCAGGGTAGGCAGGAAAGGCAGGATAGGTAGGGTAGGCAGGGTAGGCCGGGTAGGCAGGGTAGGCATGGTAAGCAGAGTAGGCAGGGTAGGCAGAGTAGGCAGGAAAGGCAGGGTGGGCAGGGTAGGCAGGAAAGTCAGGGTAGCCAGGGTAGGGGCAGTGTAGGCAGGGTAGGTAGGGTAGGCAGGGTAGGCTGGGTAGGCAGGATAGACAGGGTGGGAAGGGTAGGCAGGGTAGGCAGGTTAGGCAGGGTAGGCAGGGCAGGCAGGGTTGGCAGGGTAGCCATGGTAGGCAGGATAGGCAAGGTAGGCAGGGTAGGCAGGGTAGCCAGGGTAGGTAGGCAGTTGACGGGAGCGAAGCCCCGAGGGTCAGCTAGTCTTATATATAAAATTCTAGTGTCACAGTGTTTGTCTGCAAACTCCTCCGAAACGGCTTATGAAAAATTCTTACTCGATTCTTATGAAAAATTTTGTACATATTTGATAGGTCTGAGAATCGGTCGTAAATTTTTTTTAAACCCCTGGATAGGGTAGGGTATGTAGGTTAGGTATGGTAGGTTAGGGTAGGGTAATACAATGAATACAAAAAAATAATGTTTGGTGTTTTATGGTAAAACAATGTTTGCCAGGTCAGCTAGTACATTTATATAAATTGCATGGGACGCTTGCGTGTGTTTTCTCGGTCAGGCAGAAAAACCTGTCATAATGTGTCTTATTCAGACTTCACCCCTATCCGAATCTTTCAGGCTTAGTACGCACTGCGGTTTTTAACGCACGATTTCTTCCCGCACTTTCTGCGAAACATAGAATTGTATGAAGCTTCACGCATTGCGGTAAATAATCGCGAGCAAATAATACCGCAAGTAATCCGTGTTTTGCCTCAGAATCCACCTTTAAGACGACGACAGTCCGCAACGACCTTGAGGGAACAAAACGCGCTCTCGTTTCACACCTGCGAGACCTAAAAATTCAGTAGTTTTTTGTACTTTCCTTATTATTCTATGACTTAAAAAAAAAAACAAAGATCAAAATGCAGATAATTAAATTGTCTTTCAGATGGTGTCAATTTAATTAAAAAACGCCCGGCCAAATCCAATTATTAAGAGAATGGTCTTATGTAACATATTTTTCAAAAAAATATACGGCTAACCGTTTAGACGTGATTCTCATTTTAAAATCAGATATTCAGGCGTAACTGCGCCTTAAATTAGCGCGAATATATTGTGCTCTATGAATAGTTAGAAAGAGACAATAATCGCGCGGTTTTATATCCGCAGTGCGTGTTAGTTACGATTCAGTACGCGGGTAAAAACCGCAATGCGTGCAAAATTTATATCTGATTCAGTTACGTTTACAGTTTTATTTCGGATATCCAATAGTTTCGGCGAGATTCCGCGCGACCGCGACGCGAGACCGAGACATGACTGTGTCGCACACAAACTTGCTTCGATTTTAGTCGTTAAAACCAGTTATTTTATTGAACATTAGTTAATTATACCACATTGCAATTGAAAGTCAAGATATCAAATTAAACGAATTTATACACCTAGAGGCCAAAAAATGTCGTTTTGCATGACCGTCATAAAATTGACTAATCTGTGGCAAGAGACAAAGCGAATGAGCGGCCAGTCTCTTTTCTGTAGGTCGTGGTTACGAAGGTGACACAATAAGGAAGTCAATTAAAAACTGGTTATTTAATTGTTAAATGACAAAATATTCTGGCATTTCGAGCGCGACCCTTGACACCACTCATCCGTAAGCGAGACCGGCTAAACGTCTCTTGTCGCGCGTCGCGATCTCGCCTGCCAAATCACTCCCATACAAAGCCTAAGGACTTAAGGAGAAGTGGTGTCCAGCGTCTCCTCTCCTCTCATAATCTATCTCTGTGCCAAATTTCATCCAGATCTGTTCAGCCGTTCTGGCGTGATTGAGTAACAAACATACATCCATCCATCCAAACTTCTACATTTATAATGCTATGCGGCTTCATCCACGTGAAAAGTATTTTCTTATCAGTTATCCCAAGGGAACATTACACCGGGATAAAAAGCCTATGCGCTAGTCCAGATTATAATCTATCTCTGTGCCAAATTTAATCCAGATCCGTTCAGTCGTTCTGGCATGATTGAGTAACAAACATACATACATCCAAACTTTTGCATTTATAATATTATTAAGTAAGATTTATGTCCTGCGTAAACAACAACATGAGTTCTATTACAGAATGAATTGGAGAGGGAACAGTATGAGAGTGTGTCAGGAGGCATGGAGTCTTTGGAGCAGCTGTCTTCTTGGGGTGCATCCCACCAGAACATTGGTGAGCTGACAGAAGAGGCTATGACAGAAGTGTACAACAAGTACTCATTCCAAATGAAGGAAGACACCAATAACTTGGCCATCAATGAATATAAGCAGCAGGTAAGTTAGCCAGTATTTACTTAGGTATATATTAATACTGTAAAGTTGTTTTACTTTAGCCATGGAGGATAACTTTGGCCCAAACTTTGCCAAAGTTTACCCTTCCACTCATGCTTTTTAATCGGCTACTAATGATAAAGTTCTTACAACAATGGCATCACTGCCAGCCTCAAGGAGTGTCTTAAACGTTAGTTGTCTCTTCAAGTTTGGGCCAAAGTTATCCCCCAGGCCCAAAGTAATACGACTTATTACGAACTACTTACCAATATGCATTTTAATTGAATCCTTATAAAACCTTGCTACAATAGATCACATATGTTTGTTTGTTTATACTTTTTTCTCAAGAAGTTAAAACTGATAACTAATAAGTTTATTTTCAAAAATTATGTAACGTCATAGATCATTATGCCTATATTCATTTAAGGGTAAAGCAGGGTTGTTAGTATACACACAGCCATTAATGTTTAAGGTTGCCCTAGTGTATCGTTCTTCCTTACAAACGTAGTATGGCGATTACTCCATTGTTTGATGGTGTTCGTTCAATATAAAAAAAATATCAATTTGTCTCATCAATATCTAGCCCTGTATGGGAACAAACAAGTATAAAAAAAATATATATGAAAGTCATGAGCGTCGAAAGTTCCATATTTCAACACTAATTTTAACGCATCTTTGGGCGGAAATAAATACCATAAGAAGAAAGAAAATTGCAAAACAGTCACCATACAGGGATAAATTAGTAGTCAAAAAATGCAAATTATTTTATTTTGAGCAGATACATTTAGTAGTTTTTTCATGATATCCATAATCCCGAAGGTCTGTTTAAAAAAATTCGCGCGCTCGTTTTCGTCCTAAATCATCATCCATTTCGATACAAATTTGCAAAAGTGTGTATTCGTACGCGAACTAGCTTCTTACTGCTCATCACATCATCTATCTTTTTCGCACGTGTTGACTGATGAGACAGCATGCATTTTAACCCCGCGCACAAAATAGTTCGTGGCGTTGACTAGGGGAACCATAAGTGGGGCTTCCATACAACAAACGTGATTTTTTTGCGATTGTGGTACGGAAACCTTATTGCGCGAGTCCCATTCGCACTTGGCCAGTTTTTTTAATGACTAAAGTTACGCACTATATCCGATTCGTTTCCGTGAAGTTCCGAAGAAGCCATACTGCGTACTTCTTATGGAGCTTACGCACTACATCTGAACTCTATCCAGTATCCGTCACAATTCAGAACATTTTGAACTCGGAACTCAAATCACGGACACGGATTTGTAATGCGTAACTACCCTAAATTTGGACTATTTATAAAGATTAATAATTCACTTTTAGATTCTGGATCGCATCCATGGTTTCCCAGTGGTGATAGTAGAAGGTCCAACGGGGTGTGGTAAAACCACTCAAGTGCCTCAATGGATCCTTGATGACTGCTACAAGGCTCGCAGAACATGCAAGATAATTGTTACTCAACCGAGGAGGATTGCTGCCATATCGATTGCTAAAAGAGTCGCTCAGGAAAGAGGCTGGGAAGTTGGTGGAATTGTTGGTTACCAGGTAAAGTCTCTCATACTCCTTCGCGAAATGTAAAACTTAATGTTGGTTTTCTTTTAGAGCTCTGCATTTTCCCATTCATATACCATTTCTTAAGTAATTTTCATTGAAGGCTTTACGGCTGGCACTTTTTTTGGGAGAAATGTGTATTTTATTGTTGTACACATTGTATATAAGATTTTTTAACCGACTTCTCAAAAAGGAGGACGTTCTCAATTCAAATTAATCTTTTTTTTAAATGTTTGTTCGGGCATAACTCCGTCATAATATTGACGGATTTGCAAAATATTTTTTTTGTTTGAAAGGGTATACTATCGAGGTGGTCCTTTTGTCACCAAATCATAATCTGACGATGACATCCCATAGAAGTCGAGGAACCTTTCAAATATTATAGGCAGACATATAGCGATTTTGGTATTTTCAATAAGCAGTAAGCATTTGCACTCAGAAAGTATAATTTGGTGAAGTGGAACTGATGAAGAAGAAAACCACAGATGGCCACGGAAACTCCGCAATAAAACAATGTATCCTGGGCTTATGGGAATTGTAATGAGATGTACTCTGTCTATAAATTATTTTCATGGTAGTATGAGGTACCAACACTAAAAAGAGTAAAATAAAACACATTTCAACAAAAACATAATATTTAGACTTCTGAAAAACCACTACAAAGCGAAAAATTTCCTTTTTTCCGAAGTCGGTGTCTTTGGTACCTCTTGCTTTTCGTTTTTCGACACCGACTTCGGCAAAAAAAAGTTATTTTCAGCTTTGTAGTGTTTTTAGAAGTCAGTTTATTGTTTTTTGTTTTTGTAGTTCTTTTTTCTGGTAGGTTTACGAGAATAATAATCAGCAAACATTAAGTGTTTTTATTTTTATGGCACAACAGTATTTTGTTACTGTGAACTGTGAACACTTTGAAGATTATCCAATAGCAAATACAGCCTGTTACCATTTACCATAATTATGTTTGATGAAAAGTTTTATAAAATCAATTATTTTTACAGGTTGGACTTGACTCTCATACTTCCTCTGACACGCGCATTAGTTATGTAACTACTGGTATATTGCTACAAAAACTAGGTATGTATTACTATTTGATTGTCAATTATGCTTGGTATACTATACCCACTGATTTTACTATACTTAAACATGCATAAAACCGCTTACGCAGCGCACGCAACGGAACCTCTCATAAAGGGATATTTTTGCCCGGTTTTGCAACATTTTTCAGTTATGCTTCACTCCTATTGGTTGTAGCGTGATGTTATATATAGCCTATAATCTTCCTCGATAAATGAACTGTCCAACACAAAAATATTTCAATTCCAACCAGTTCCTGAGATTAACGCGATCAAACAAACTAACTCTTCAGCTTTATAATATTACTACCTTCTGCCAGCGGCTTCGCCTGCGTGTATTATATAAACCTTCCTCTTGAATCACTCTATCTATTAAAAAAAACCGCATCAAAATCCGTTGCGTAGTTTCATCGACCACATAGCCCCTAGACGCCTAATGCTTGATCTAATACATCAAAACAATTCTGTCAACTAGCTGAGGTATGAGGCACGGGGTACTGCGCTCTGATTGGTCCCTTACCAAGGTCATACGCATCATTAAGGGTGGGACAGGTTTAAATAAAACCAGGAAGGTATCGATTTTTATAAATAGTATTTGTATTTTTTTTTTATTAATATTACCTTTTTTATTATTAATTATACGGCGTTTTAACATTTTAGTAATAACATAAAATGATATAATTAAAAAAAAAGAAACAAAATTCTAAAGGTAAACATACTTTTTTTCGGTTGTTGGTTCTTAAATATAGTAATATTAAATATTAGTAAAAAACGTAATCAAAAAATCGTTTCACAATTAATAAACTATTCAATTTAATGTCTGTATTTGTAAGGTTTCTAGTTCTATCGATAACAGATTTGGTCATAGGATATGGTGCTTCACTAGTTTTGTTTACGAAATTATAGAGGACAAGAGATAGCGAAAAAAATACTTAAAAAAAAATAGATGCAAACATGCGGTGGGCGTGTTCACCTACAAACTTGACCAGTATAATATGAACTCCGATAAATAATATTAGAAAATAAATCTAATTATGTTTATGTAACTATTAACTTATCAATTTAAAGTTATGTTATTTTTTCGGAAACTCGATGTCTGGCTGTTGTTACCATAGCAACGTATTGTACAAGAGGCACTGACCTCTATTATACAAGTACGCTGGACTAAACATACTATATGAAATGACAGTTGATTTTTGTGCTGATTCAAAGCGCCCCGCTCGAGCGTATCAGAAACTAAAATTGACACATTTAGAGATAGGATACTACCGATATTTCTAAAAATTAGGTAATACTAATATATTTGACTGGAAATATTATAATATTGTAACTAATATATCAGTATTAGTGATATTTTTAAATTACACTAATATCAAAATAGTAGTCTTGGCAAGGCGTATCACTCATTTACTGTATTGACTTCTCGTAGTATGTTGGAACCACAGATTACCTCCCAATAGATACCGCATGCCTACTGTTTTGTTTGATTCCGAGTTCACCAAATTTGGCGGAAGGCACGGGTTGCGCGGGGAGTGACAAGTGCGCCGTGATTGGCTATTCAAGGTCACGGTACCTGTCGTAGTGACGGGACATGCGTATTAAATGTCGATGAAATATCGATATTTGTCAAACAGAATGGTATTTTATGTAAAATTTCTTAACTGACGATTTTATAATTACTTTAATAATGATAAAGAAAAACATTGATCGAGAAAAGATTTAGATTTTGGCCTAAAGTGATTTAATTTAATAGTAATCCTATGTAAACAGGGCCACTCTGAGCTCTGGTTATGAGTAGAGCACAATTAGTTCAAAGTAAAAATAAACTAATTTGTTAATTTTTAAATAATCAATTTTAACAAAATTATTTTATTCTCCTATATACCTAATTTAACATCGATAATCGATACTTTTCGATAAGCGAAAAACGTATTGTTCTCAACATTTTTACTTCTGTGGGAAAAAGATAGCAATATAATAATTCCATAATAGTGAAAGGGACTTTCACAAAAGACATCAACGAGCGCTACTGTAAAGTGTGCAATTTTGATTTGATAACCATTATAACTTGACCTTTCTTAGATTGGTCAATATTTATTACTTTGCCTACTTGTGGAATGTTATCCCATCTTTTTATGAACTTAAAGGGCTGGTTGTTTTTCCACACCATTTTACTGCACATTTCGTCATTTTTTTAAGGCAAACCGTTGATAACTATTTTTTAAACAGAATTAAAACTAGAAATCGCTTGCGTCCCTACAGCTCTAATGTCTGGTCGATACTAAAGAGATCATACCGTGTGCTGAGTTATATCAGCCTGTAGGCTGATGTGTGGTGCGCGTAAGTTGTCTTATATGCGGAATCTATTGGGAGGTAATCTGTGGTTGGAACTAAATATCACATATTGGTATTGATGATGAATGTTAGGTATATGAATGTCTAATAATCAGTAATAATATGTTCAAAAGCGATGTGTAATACTAAATTCTGGAATCATCATCATGATCATCCACAGCCCGACTTCGCCCACTGCTGAGCACAGGCCTCTCTCTTGTACCAATCACCACGTTCCTGAGCCTGGAATTAATTCTGGAATAATATCATGATAGTTATAATTATATTAACAAATGTTTTGAAGTCAAATAATTTATTATCTGCATCTGAAACAGAGTTAAAGTCTTCACCTTGCTGGAATGCGATACCACTCCTATTTGCAACTTAACACTACATAGACAGGATCACAGCGATGATAGCGAGAAATACGTCCGTTGTAAATGATTATCCATCTCATTTATTATTATTATTATATAAATGATGTTCCATTCACGAATCCGATGGGCGTACAACTAGTGTACTTGAGCGAGGAGATACTTGCACAAATGTGATAGTTTTTAGGATAAGTTTTTATCCTAACCCCATATTTAAATCTCACTTATCTGACAGTAATGCGCTATAACTTTACTAGCACGCTATCCACTAGTTTATAGCTTGCAATCTGACTGAAAATATTTTTTAGTAACTTTTACAGCAATTATTCTATTACTTAAAAATTAATCATAATAAAAATAACTGGTATTTTTTTCTGTTACGTATTAAATTATTCTCACGATCGATAAAACCCATAAAAGTATTTTACCGAAAGCTGTGTCCCATCTCTAATATTAGTTCCATGCGACTCTCACGTTAATTCACGTTGCTATCAGCGCCAAAATGGCGATAATCAAATGTCTTCATTTTGTCATCGATAGTATGAAGTCCAGTGTACAATGTATGATAGAGGTCAGTGATAAGAGGCCATTATAAAATTTATTTCATCAATTTTTATTGACTGACACGGAAGTGTTTATGGCTCACAGAAGTGGTCGCTACTAATTCGAAATTGTCGAGTGGCGATCAGTATTACCTGTATATGATCTTTTTAGTCATATGTGTTGACAGACATCGCTCGCCTGTTATTAGGCGTCTAGTGGCTATGTGGTCGATGCGTAGTTTTAAAGATCTAAGCATACATAGGGACAGACAGCGGAAAGCGACTTTGTTTTATACTATGTAAGAAAGTATAGATAGATAATTAATATGATTATATTAATCCTATGTCCAGCAGTGGACGTGTTTCGGGTGTTATGATGATGATTAATACGGCATTATTCATAATGCCCAGACAATTTGAAAAATGGCCAATATGAGTAGGCAATGACATTGATTTTAATATAGAATATGGGGTTCCTATGTCTGTCTGCAGGGTCTAAAGTAACCTAATATGAAGGCGATGAAGGACGTCATCCATTTCGAACCTAACTTATCCGTGTCGGGGTGTCGTAAGCTCCCGAGTTCGCTTCGCTCGCTCTTGGACATTGTCATTGACCATAATTATCAAATTGCCCAACCGTTACGAAGCAATATTCATAATGACCAGACAATGTGATAAACATATAAGTTTTCATCACATCTATTCGAAAAACGACAATTTTCTATAGAGGATAGCGAGAGCCAAATCAAATTTTGCGCCCGTAGCAGTTTGAGCTTTCTCTCTTCTGATTGGTCCGCTTCGTGCTTCTGGTAGATTTGCGTAGTTGGATTGGAGGCGCTCGCGTGAAGGTTTAATTAAAAAAAAAATATCACTAACATTCAATTCTCTATGGTGATAAACTTATTTTTATTTACATTTTCAATCCGTATGTGTAGGTATATATTATATACCTACACATTGGATAATTGGAAAAATAAAAAGCTACGAGTACCTACCTACTCGTAACTAGTATATACTAGTTTCGAGTAGGTATCACTCGGGGACTAAATATTTTGTTCTCGGGCGGCGTATATTGAATTCCTCGCTAAGCTCAGCATTCTACGTTAGAATCCTTCGCTTAGCTCTGAATTCAAAATAACGCCCTGGAGTATCAAAATATTACTTTGTCCCCTTGTAACACAAATAACTATTAGATCAGTATTCATTACATTGCCCGTGTTGATTTCCTTACATAGTATAAAACGAAGTCGCTTCCCGCTGTCTGTCCCTATGTATGCTTAGATCTTTAAAACTACGCAACGAATTTTGATGCGGTTTTTTTTTAATATTACGGATTCAAGAGAAAGATTTATATGTATAATACACGCGGGCGAAGCCGTTGGCAGAAGCTAGTGATTCATAATGCCCGGCATTATACATAGTGCCCTGATCAATTACTTGGTCCATGACACATACATAAACACACGCCTTTTTTCTCAAGGGGAAACTACAGTATATACTAAAATCCCTACAAAATATATACTCCATTACACGCGTAAGGCACATGCGTGGCCCCGCCACAATGGAGAATGGGCTTCCAACTATGGAAATTTACCCTAAAGATAAAAAACTTAAGATATACACTCCATTGGAAAGAACTTTTAAGGAAAGCATTTGCTTCTACGGGACTTTTTTCAACTGGAAGTTCGTATACCCTCATACGGAATATTAGTAGTATGTACCTGTATGTTGTATGAAGTTTTAATAAATAAATAGCTATTGGGTCATATGAAATGGTGTAAGTATTCACACTAACATTATAAAGGCGAAAGTCTGTGAGTGTGTTTGTATGTTTGTTACTTCTTCACGCTCAAACGGCTGGACGGATCTCGATGAAATTTGCCACAGCAATAGATTATAGTCTGGAATAGCAATAGGATACTTTTTATACCAGGAATATATTCCCTTGGGATAATTTTTGACATTCACGCGGGCGAAGCCGCTGGTAGAAGCTAGTATCTCATAAGATCATCATCATCAGCCTATTAATGTTCCCACTGCTGGGACAGGCCTCCTCTCTGTGAGAGGGAATGGGCCGTAATTCACCACGCGGGCCCAGTGCGGGCTGGTGGATGTCACATGTCTTCGAATTATTGGTTCTAAGACATGCTGGTTTCCTCACGATATTCTCATAAGAAGCTTCACAGCTTGGCTCATCGCCGCAAGGTTGCCTTCTTGTCGGTCTTCTAAAGACTGTACTTCGGTGAGTGTGCTCAAAAACTCCACGACCTGATCCAACCAGCCCCCTTCTACCATCGGACAACTAGACGCACTTCAAGTTACCATCCTTACCTTGCTTACTTCAAGTTGCCATTCCACCAATTCGCACCAAGCGCTTCCAAACATCCTTCATAATGTGCACAGCGAAGGAATGGAACTCACTACCTGCGTCTGTGTTTCCGAATGCATTCAACCCGAATCTCTTCAAGGCTAGAGCGAACAGGCTTCTTCTGGGTAAGCTCACTCCATCTTCGACTTTTTCTCTGTCACCTCTGATCTAGACTAGAGTCAAGAGCAAAGACATTTGAAAAAGAAAAGATATACATTCTTAATGCTTTCAGAATATTGTCCAGAAAATAATTTCCAAAATCACTTAAAAATAAACTGATTAATTAATTCACAGTTAACTCAAAAAATATGAACGAATACACACACGTAATACTCGACGAGGTCCACGAACGTGGTCAAGAGATGGACTTCCTCCTTCTCATCGTCAAGAGGCTGCTGTACACCGTGTCGCCACGCGTCAAGGTGGTGCTCATGTCAGCCACATTCAACCGGAAGACCTTTGCGGACTATTTCATGATACCGACTCCACGGGGCCTGCAAATGTCTTCGTGTATCAAAGTTGAGAAGAATGTACAAACGTTTGGTGTGAAGGTGCACTACTTGAACCATCTGAACAAGTTTGGAAATGTGAGTTTTATTTTTGTTATTTTATGAAGTTTTTGTGAATGCCTGTGTTTAGCAATACTTGAAAGCCTCATGCCATGCTCCTTTGCATTTAAAGTTCACGCCACGAGAAGCTATAAATTTTTGTAAACAAAGAACTTCTACTAAGTTACGTAGCGACAATTCAATCAACAACAAATAATTCCAAATTCAAACAACTCGATGTAACATACGTGTAGTACGAAACTAAATAGCTATTTCACTTGGTGAGGTTATATTTTAAAGGCTAAAGGCTATTCTAATGTTTTGTGGTACTGGAACATTCCATGAGTCAGACTTGTATGTTGAGTTGATTGAATTTGGGATTGTTTGTTGTTGATTTTTTCGCTACGTATCTTAGTAGAAGTTATTTATTTACAATATTTATAGCTTCTCGTGACGGGGACTTTACACCAATATATTTTTTTAGCGCCTTACTCCAGTGAATACCCTGGCCAGGCAAAGTGATATTTTTATAAGGAATTTCTCAGTTGTGTCCCGCAGCCTAATTGTGTAAGTGAACTCGGCAGGGCAAAGGGAAATAGTATGACAAGTTTTTTCCTAGACCCTTTAAATAATAAGGTATTGCCAAAAATTATTGGACGCTTTCATTAGTGAAGATATTTTTTTCAAATGAGTCTATTTATTTATTATAAGGTACACCAACAGCATTACATACAAAACAGTTTATAGTAAACAAAGAAAAATAAAGGTGCTGGTATGTATGCCTATTATAGGTATACGCAGCTTACACCATATGGTCAGAAACACTAAATTATTTAAAATTTAAAAATATTAATATATATATTAATCTAAACTTAAAAAAAACATAGTAAAATAAAAATAAAAACATACGAAATGAAAAACAGACAGAATAAAAAAAAAAAAACGAAGTAGGATGTTTATGTTCGTAATAAGACTAAGTTGAAGTATTTGCGCACTCCCGTACCTCCGAGATTGCTCTTCTAAACTTATTCAGTGAAACACCGTGTAAGTCAGTATCTGGTGTTGTACAAAAACTATTATAGCTTCTAAACATGCGGAGAAGTGGAGCGTTGAGGCCTAGGTTGGTTTTTGCGGAATGGAATATGGAGTAATTTAGAGGTGGGTTGTCTGGGCAGTTTTAAAGGGACTGAATATTAGATACATTCTACTAAATTCACGCAGTGTATTTTGAAAAAGTGTAGGCGCTGTACATATATATGGACAGCAATGACTAATTCACCTAGTTATAAATGCAAGATGTTTAGTGAAAGCTCTTTGAATTTTTTCAAGTCTTTGCGAATGAACAGCGTAGAGTGGGTTCCAGACGACACTGGCGTATTCCAACCGATTTCGCACTAGGGTGTTAAACAAAACTATTTTGGTTTTTGGTTGTTGGACGCCTCTTGTGTTGTGTTTAACAAAACCCAGCATCTGCGCAGACTTCTTTACGACGTAGTTGATGTGTGGCTTGCAGGTAAGCCCATCATCCACCAGAACCCCTAGATCCTGGATTTCTCCAACCTTTGCCAACGAGGTGTCGCATAGTGTGTAGGTAGTGGGGAATGATGATTTATTTCTAGATAAATGGATGTGATAGCATTTTTAGGAGTTTAGGGTCATATTGTTGGTTTTGCACCAATTTTCGACGTTTGTCAAATCGCTTTGAATAAGCGTGATGTCTTCAGGCCCAGTGATTTTTTTGTAAATCTTTGATTCATCTGCGAACAACATTGTTTGACAGTGCTTGATAAGATTTGTTATGTCATCAACAAATAGTAGAAACAAAACCGGGCCAAGGTGGGAACCTTGTGGAACACCGGAGCGTGCATGAAATTCTTAAGAAACATAGCCATTGACAGCAACGAACTGTGAACGATTTACTAGATAGGATGCAAACCATCTCAACAAAGATCCGTGGACACCACTCACCTCAAGTTTTGCTATCATGAGTGGAAGACTCATCTTATTGAACGCGCTGCTGAAATCTGTATATATTGCATCGACTTCGTCTCCGCAATCGAGCGCTTCAGATATATCGGATAAATATCTGACTAAATTAGTCTCTGTGGAACGTCCAAT
Source organism: Orthosia cruda (assembly GCA_964057195.1). Lineage (NCBI taxonomy): Eukaryota > Metazoa > Arthropoda > Insecta > Lepidoptera > Noctuidae > Orthosia > Orthosia cruda. The sequence continues at coordinate 11,080,870 of OZ059855.1, read as the reverse complement.
TCGGAATCCATGTTGGCTATTGGAAAGCTTAGTGTCCAAGTAGTTGGTAATGATGGGACAAACGGGACACTCAAAAAGCTTTTAAAAACATGATAGGATGGAAATAGGCCTGTAGTTTTTAATATTGCTGGCGTCGCCTTTATGTGTACCGGCACAATCCGAGCCTTCTTCCATTCTTGTGGAAATACTCCCGACTCTAAAGATCGATTAAATATTGTGGCACACAGTGGCTCTGCAAGTGCTCTCCCACATGATTTAACAAAAACTGGTGGAATACAATCGGGACCAGCACCCTTGGATGTATCAAGTTTCTTTATCTTCACTAGAACTTCTTGTGGAGAACTTTTTATGTTACTAAGCACTCCGGATAATTCTTGGATGTTTGTTTTGGTACTGCCATTTGGGTCGGTGAATATTGAAGAAAAATGAGAAGGAAAAATGGGCTTTTTTGTTATTTCGCTCTCAATGTGTAGTTTATAGTCGCTATAGTTTTGGTTGATCATTGTATGACAACGGCTTCTTAGTAAATCGTAGGTCAACTTGTCTCGAGGATTATTGTATTTTCGAAATTTACTACGGTACTTTTCTTTTTCGGATAGTGCTTTTATGAGAGCTTTATTTACTAAATAAAACAGGAAGGATATTTAGAGTTTTTACAATTGTGTTGAGGTATGTGCTTGTCGATCAACTCTTTTAATTTTGTGTAGAATACAGAAAGGTTTGTCCATCTAAAGGTGACCAATTAATGAATCCGAGATTAAAATATCCGAGGATAAGAACTTCTTCAACGTTGTTTACAGTGTTACTTACAGTATTTAGAAAAAATGATAAAGACTCTACTTTTACAGGAGGAGGTTAATATGTGACACAAATGGCTATATTTTTAACAATGTAATTAAATTTTAATTTAACTGTCATCCAGAGGTCTTCATTGTCATTTTTCCAGTTGTCAAGAGTCCAATATTTTGTAGTCATACTTTTTCATTAAGTATTTCGAATACCCTTTTCCCTGCCGAATTTACTTACGCAATTAGGCCGCCGGAGTCTAGATAAAAGAAAGAAAGAAAAATATTTATTTGTGACTCGCACAGGAGACACGAGAAATATGCATAAAATAAAAAAAAAATATAAAAAAAATACCAAATGCGAGACCAAAAGGGCTCCTATCTCAGGATGTGCAGCGATATTCAAAAAAGAAAAGAGTCAAGCACCATTATTTTATTGCATTATACACTAAATCACAGTTTCTATCACAACCGAAATTAGTTTCTAAACTATTGCTTACTTAGCAATGGATTCTTATGTTAAAAATCCGTCTACTCGATAGCGTCAAACACGCACTAAATACTTTGGAATTGGCAAAACGAAAGATTGGCAATCGATAGCTTAAATATCTTACATTATTGCAGCATTTGTTAAAGTATTTTTTTTTTGTTTTCTCATGACCTTAGTGTCCTGGTCCTTGGGGCCTATTGCCCATGCCATAGGACCTATGGTATACGCTCATCAACTGTTATTAAAAAAAAACAGAATGTAGTTATCTATGCTATCCAAGTTATGCTATCCAAGTTTTCATATCTTTCTGGAAAATACAAGCGTTATGTTATATTGTATTCTAGATACTGAATCTAGCAACACCAAAAGGTGACGAGCCAACAATAGCCCCAGAAATGCACCATCTGGTTATAAAACTACTGGATGCCTTCGAGACCATAGACAAGCGAGAGGATGAGGAGAACTGTACTGACCATGATGAGTCGGACCTGCCTTCCGTTCTCATATTCTTGCCAGGAATACACGAGATTGAGGACTTGTATGGCTGTCTCACTGACCTAGATTTGCGGTAAGTATTGTTGTTGTGTAATATCAATAATACACTAGATACACAATCCCGTACAAAACTTCTCTTTAAACTCTTAACTCTAAAAACAACTTAAAAGATTTTGAAAATTCGTTCACCAGTATACAGGTAATTTATTCCTAAGTGACATAGGCAATTTTTTTAGCCCGATTACTGGTACTTTGGGGTGGGCAACGGGAGCAAAGTCGCGGAGAAAAGATAGTGTGCTAAATAAATTTTCTTTTCTTTTCTGTTTTTAGGGTTCCGTACCTCGAAAGGAAAAAACGGAACCCTTATAGGATCACTTTGTTGTCCGTCCGTCCGTCTGTCTGTCAAGACCCTTTTTCTCAGGAGCGCGTGGAGGTATCAAGCTAAAATTTATAACAAATACAGAGGTCTACTGTCCCTTAAAGCAAACTTCTAAGCCAACGCAATCAAAAGATACAGCCGTATATGCCCCAAATTTTCGACACTCGCAAGGGAATCAAAACCTACAGGGTACTTCCCGTGAACTTAGAATCTTGAAATTTGGTACAAAGCAACGTCTTATAGCACAAATAAAGGAAAAATTGCGAAAACCGTTAAAAATAATTTTAAACTTACTACCCCTTTCCTAATGAACACGTAGAGCTATTAAATTGAAATTCATATCAAATACTCAGGTCCATAATACCTTTAAGCTGTAACAAAATCAAACTTCTATGTCAACGCAATCAAAAGAACCGCATATTTTCATACCCGCAACTACTCGCAAGGGAATCAAAACCTAAGGGTACTTCCAGTCGACCTAGAATCTTGAAATTTGGCATGAAGCAATGCCAAAAAACACACATAGCAATATAAACACATATAAAGCACATATAAAGGAACAATTCCGAAAACCTTAAATTTTTAGGGACATCACATATTTTTAGGGATCTGTACCTCGAAAGGAAAAAACGGAACCTGCAGGTTACCTACAGGTTTGTACGGAACCCTCGGTGCGCGAGTCCGACTCGCACTTGACCGGTTTTTTCCTCCTTTTATAATACAGGTCTAATCTCGAAAATTGTTGTTTGTAGTGAAAAGATCACCAACAAGGAGAACCGCTCATACAAATGGTTCGTGCTGCCGCTGCACTCGACGATCACTGCCGACGAACAGTCGCGGGTATTTCAGCGCGTGGCGCCGGGCCACAGGAAGATCATACTGGCCACTAACATCGCCGAGAGCTCCATTACAGTGCCTGACATCAAGTATGGTGAGTAGACTAGCAGGAATGTTATGCCTTCGTACCGTCACCGAAAATATTTAATATCCGAATTACACATTAATTATTATTTTGAGTTAAGCTCGCCTTTGTACATGTACTTTATTATCACATTGTATTAAATATTGTTTTTGGTGTACAATAAAGAATTAAGAATCATTTCGGATAAGTGTGAAGCCAGGTTAATCAGGACAAAAGACAATGGCAGAAGCCCATACATTGTTTTAGCTGACATTAAATTTATACGTCACTAGAGGACGCCTCGCGGTTTCACCCGCGTAGTTCCCGTTCCCGTGGGAATACAGGGATAAAAAGCAGCCTATGTCACCCGGGGATAGAGTAGCTTCCCAACGGTGAATTTTTTTTTGAAATCGGTCCAGTAGTTTTGGAGCCTATTCGGTACAAACAAACAATATAATAATAATCTTTTCACCATTATTTCGTTTTTTTTAGAGATTGGCGCGCTCTGTCGTTTGTCTACGGTTTCGACAAATTATCATTGAGCCGTCAGGATTTTGGTCGTATATTTATTGTGTTTTATTCATATATTTGTCTACGTTATACACATACATACTGTGACTCACCTTCTGTGTTTATACTATTTTGTTATTATTTATCTTATTCTATTTTATTGCTTTAAATATTGTATGTTCCGTTTCCGTGAATGTGTCCGTGGCATCAACAGTGGGCCCTATCAGAATATCAGCGCAGCGTTATTTTCTCTTTAATATCGTTGCACATGCTGAGATAGGAGCCTTTTTGGTCTCGCACGGGGTTATTTTTTTTTTTTTTTATAATTGTTTGTGTTGCTTATCTCGTGTCTCCTGTGCGGGTCACAAATAAATATTTTTCTTTCTTTCTTTCTTTCAAACAAAAAAATATTTCCTCTTTATAATATTGGTATAGATTAAATGACAAATATCTGGTTTAACTGAGGGTCATGTTATGAATAAGTTTGTGCAAGTATTTTTGTTCGAGAACGCCAAAATGAATAGGAATTCAGTCATGAACTTTTGTAGCTTAATCTGGGTAACTTTTAATAATGTGTTTATTAGATAATACTATTCAATTTCGAGGAAGTAAAAGGGCAATATCGCATTACTATGAAATGAAAAATATACTCTTTGGAAATATTATTTTTATTTATAATATGCTACTTTGACGTGTATCAAAAGGTTGTCGTCAACAACCATGCTATATTTTTTTAGACTGAGATACTAGTCTTTCTGCCTATCATTAATTGAAAGTAAGTAATTCATTTATTGCTACTACACTATATTATTCTAATCTACCAGCAAGGAACGCCTACATTTAGAAATAAACTGTATTGTTAATTAATTTACTCCATTTTATTATAATAACAAATACAATAGTGATACACTTACTACTTACCTGTCACTTTGCAGAATAAGTGTAAAATGGCAACACTGAGCAAATGAAAGTTAACGAAAAAATCAAATAACTTTATTTTATAATGTATTTTTTATCTGTGATGAACCAGTAATGTTATACTTTAAAAAAAAACGAAAGCAATGGAAGTTCTTTTGTATATAACTCACTTTAAGACGCTCAAATTTAAGTCAGCTAAGATTTCGCCATTGTTCTTCAGTACAGAGATATTTTGGGCCTTGGAGATGGACATAGAATACTTAGGACATCACGGGATTAAGTTCCCTTGGTGAAGCCGCTGGCAGAACTTAGTACATAACGAAAAGTATTCCAGCTACATATCTCTGTCTTATCCAACAGTGATCGACTATTGCCTGATGAAAGTGATGGTATCTGATCCGGACACAAGCTTCACCTCGCTGCGGCTGTCGTGGGCATCCAAGACCAACTGTGAGCAACGCGCGGGCCGCGCCGGCCGAGTTCGCGACGGCCGCGTGTATCGACTCGTTATGGACAAGTTCTATGTAAGTGTTGTCACATATCTGATGTCGTAGTGGTCCAGTGGCTAAAGACCTCGCCTCTCGTGCTTGAGGTAGTGGGTTCAAATCCGGGCAAGTACCTATGTAACTTTTTCAATTCATACGTACTTTCTAAGTTTACCTTGGACATCGCTAACAACGGTGAAGGAAAAACATCGCTAGGCAACCTGAACTTATATTTAGTTCATTATAAGTTAGTTGCGAGGATAAATAAATAAAAAAACCAAACAAGTGCGAGTCGGACTCGCGCACGAAGGGTTCCGTACCATTATCGCAAAAAAACGGCAAAATAATCACATTTTTTACAACAAACGACTCGCATTTGGCCGATTTTCATGTTTTATTTGTTTATTTATTAAAAAACATGTTTTCCTATAGGATGGCTTTGAAAAAGAATGTGCACCGGAGATAATCCGGTGTCCCCTGGAGAGACTGGTGCTGCTGGCCAAGATGTTGGACATGGGGTCGCCCAGCGACGTGCTGGCCCTGGCCATGGACCCGCCCGACATCACCAACATAGAGCGCACTATACTTGTGCTTAAGGAGGTAACACATTTAAGACAATAATAATAGAGATAGGTTCTCTTTAAAAACCATAGATGGACCAAAGCGGTCACAGCATGGAAAGGCCTTTATGGCAAACGCCAAAGGAAGACCTCATTCACATTCACAGTCAAACTGGTATCATATTGTTCTAGACCGAGGTAAATGGAAATCTCTGGAAAAGGCCTTAGAAAGGGTTCCTGTTCCAAATTATATTTAAGAATTACTGAAAATTTTAACACAGGAAATAATTTAATTCAGGGTAATTGTTTATTTAATTTAATGGTGATGATTCCGTCCGTGAGTTTATCAAATAATATTGAAAAGTATATTTTGCTACATTAAGTCTATAAATATTGAGAAAGATAAAGCGCACCAAAGTTTAGGCGATGTGTACGACGAAGGTCTTTACACTTTGTTCAAGTGCACGATGATTGTTCTGTACATTTGAGATGATGGAAACCCGGGGATAATGAAATAAACCGCCCGTGTTGAGTGTGGTAAAATCACTGATTTATATTACTAAGCAAGTGGACTAAGCGATCGAGCGTATGCAACTAAGCGATCGAGTGTAGCTTAACCTACTTAATATTATGAAATGTGCGGGTTCACCGTACACGATGTGACGTCACTTGTAAGTAAAAAGTGTACCAACGCGTGACGTGGCATGATACTTCAACGCACTGTATAAACCCCGGCTGTAACTGAGCTTTTCAAGGTTTTCGCGTAGTGGGGGTAAGTTCGTGCATAATGCACGAACTGACCAACCACCATATAGAGCGAACGGAACGTGGACGCGACACGATTGGCCAGTTGATCCTTGTGTCCACTGACCAACCAATCGCGGAACGGTCCTAAACGCAAAGACCTTATACTTCTTACTACTAGACTGTGCACTATGGCGCAAAAACCGGTCCGAGCGAGAGGGCTCCCTTTGGTAGTGTGTCTCTTTCTAATGAGGTGACCATGACCAAACAGAACACGGGACAAATTGATTGTACAAACGACATTTTAAGTATTCCGATATGTTGATGCTACCTAACAGCCTAAACCTACCTAATTTATAGTTAATAAAAAAAAAGTGTTTATATTTTTTGGTATCTACATCACTAACCGAAATCAAAAATGAAATTCTGACATATGGAGACATATGGTGTCGGGCGTAAAGAATTTCACCATCCCATGTTTTCCCGTGAGTGTCGTAAGAGGCGACTAAGGGAAAAACCACAGAATGGGCAGCAGCGTTCTCTGTGCATTTGTAACAACCATACTGCGATCGCCAACCCGCCTGCAAAGCACTTTCCATGAATAGCACAAATAAAACAGCCCCTATTGCCCGGCAGCCTGTACCTTCGATTACGGTAGGGTCGACGTTACGGTATGGCAAGGGGTGCTAAGAATCTCGGACTAGATCCGGCTACCCCAACAAATACCGACGACTGGACCTGGCAACGTACAACACGCGCACACTATGGACCGACGAAATTATCACCGAACTCGAAGAGGAATTGAGCAGTTTACTATGGAGTATTATAGAGTTATCTGAAGTTCGAAGAGAGTCCTCCCCGACTCAATAATCCTCAAATCCCAAGTCTCTTCAAGTTTCATTCTTCAAGGCCATCATATAGATTGGAACAAAAAGCTCTCTGATCCTACTCTCAAGCTCATGAAGGAGAGGCGTTAGATGACCCTGCAGTCTTCTGACGGTGCTTTGAAATACCGGCAGCTAAATATACATCAAAGGATCTCTATGATTTCACATATATTCCAGTTGCGTAGACAGTTGAGAAATAAAACTGCACCAATTGTATTCCACTAGGAATTAATTTGCAAATAATATTAACAGCCGCTGAATTTCACTCGAATAAAGTCCGACAAAAAATCCGCAAACCACCACCCTACGTTTAGTATTACCAGGCCCAAACATTTATAAGTACTACTCTTACTCAGTATTAATGATATTTTTTTTAAATACAACGAATTGATTAAATATAGGAACTAGAAATATTTATATACTTTTCAAGAAATATTTAAATAAGTGACAAATTCTATGAATTGTTCGTTTTGGTATAACATAAAAAGAAACATATAAAAATTTCTACCATTTCTACCAAACCCAATGATTAGTTGTGCTAGCAATAGGTCAGACAAGGACACACTACCAGCGGAAACCCTCTCGCCAGGACCGCTTTTGGTTAGCTACCGCTTATAAGGAAATAGCTAACCTAGGTGTATGATGATAGATTTCATTTTAGCTTAACAAAATATTTTGGTACACAGTCTAGTAGTAAGAAATACGTATAAGGTCTTTGCCTAAACGTACCCCGCGTCCCGTTTTACTACCAAAGAGACCTAAAAACGACTACTGAGCATATAACGAATCTTGCCAACTTACGTGCCGGGGATTATATTATCGCCGTAATTTTTTATGTTACGCAATTAGGCCTGCACAGACACACGATAGGATAGTAAGTGAAACATGGTTTGTGGTTTAGTTTTAAATCAGCACTCTGTAGCAGTTTGGGTGATATAGTCCCATTTACTCAGGGTGGATAACAAAAGACCCCACTATTCAACCTACTACCACTATAGTAAAGGTGAAAAAAAAACTCCAGGTGCCTTTTGGGGGGAAAACCAGGGCGTGTGAGATTTTTACCTCTTTAAAACCACCCCGGTGATCATCGTCAGCACTTGGAGGCGGCCCCGTTACCTCTTAAAAGACCACCCCGTAACCCCTTCTGTGCAACGCCTGTTAGGGCACAACTATGATCTGTATCAGGACATACCTAAAACTTTTTTATCCTCTTCCATGTTCCATGGTATAATTAGGTTACATTAGTCGATCATTCTTCCATACAAACGTAGTCTGGCGATTACTCCACTGTTTGATGATGTACTATGGGCCACAGCTATATCTGACCACTTTGAAAACAAAATCCCGTGCACAAGATGACCACAGCTGCGTCCGCCCTTTTTGGGTCGACCATAGCCAAATGACTTGTTTGTCTTTTTTTATTACAAACACAAGGGGCTGACAGGCACTAGAGAAACAGTCACCCGATGCTGCGATGCTATTGGTTGATGAGTATAAGTCGGCGTTAATTTAGCGGGCCAGCCCTGCAAGCAGAAATAGTCCTTACGGTGGTCAGATGTAGCTTTGGCCGATTGTACATCCAAAATCTCATCAAAAACATAAATGTGAAAAAAGGAGCCATGTTCAATACTAAGAATATGCGAGGTTCTTGACTACGCTGATAAAAGAATTGGGATCTCAATGGGTGCCAAGTTCTGTATCCCGAAGTTTATTTACAAGAACATTCTAAAATAAATTTAAAAACACAATTTCTTCCTTTTTCTGCTACAACAATATTTGCTGTTTTAAAATATAACTTCTTTAATTGGGAAAGTCGAATTATTTACAGCAGATAACTTAGGATAAATTGTAGCTTAAGATTTGACTTGGCTGGTTTTCACATTCAAATTACTTTATATTTGGTCCTAACCTATCTGGATGCCAAATTTGAACGTTCTAGGTCATCTGCAACTGGGTTAGAGTTTTGATCTATAGGTCAGTCAGTGATAAAAATGTCGATTTTTGGATCTTAATATCTAAATAATCATTTGAGCTATATTTATGAAATTTTGGTTTATAGTTCATCTTAGGGTTTCTAATATATAAACCAAATTTCATGTGTTTATGTTCTATAGATTTTGAGTTATTAAGATGACAAAAGTGGCTCCAAATGGTTCGTGTAATATTACACACAGCTGCTGCAACACCAGTTCCTTTACTTGAACTTGGCTTGACACGCTGCCGCGTGTCTAGATAAAAAAATATATCTATTGGTCTCATCATTATCTAGCCCTGTATATAAAAAAAAAGAGAAAATGTAAATTATTTAAAAAATCCATATTTCAACACTAATTTTAACGCATCTTTGTGCGGAAATAAACACCATAAGAAGAAGGAAAATTTCAAAACAGACACCATACTGGGATAGATTAGTAGGTCAACAATGGAAATAATTTTAATTTGAAAAAAAAAAAAAAAAATTTATTCATTATATCCATACTCCCATAGGTCTGTTTATAAAATTTTCGCGCTCGTTTTCGTCCTAAATCATCATCCATTTCGCTACAAAATTGCAAAAGTTCTTATTCGTACACGAACTAGCTTCTTACTGCTCATCACAGCTTCTATCTCTTTCGCCGCACGAGCTGGCGGATGAGATAGGATGCATTTTAACCCCGCTCACAAAATAGTTCGTGCCGTCGACTAGGGCAACCTTAACGCGGGCGCAGCTGCTGGCAGAATCTGGTAATACTTATAATTTCTCGTTCAGATCGGCGCTCTAAAGAAGACAGTGGACGACGAGTGGTGTGCTACCGATGGTGACATGACGTACCTGGGCCGCGTGGCCGCACGCCTGCCCATCGATGTCAAACTGTCCAAACTTATCATGTTGGGGCACATCTACGGGTGCCTGGAGGAATCCATCATCATGGGTGAGTGTTTGTTTGTGATTGAAACTGAATCGTGTTGTCTAGTGATAGTCCAGAAATGTGTTTAATCCAATGATCGGTTCTAACCCAGCGCGTTTTTGATAGCTCAAAACACAGCAAAGGTTATAACATTAATTGCTTCATAAGTTTAAAAATCTGTCTACTCCCCAGCGTAAAACACGAAATTAATACTGTTGAATTCTCGAAATGAAAGCGTGCGCACGTTTTTCTGTTTCTACATTAAGCTAATGCTTAAACATCGACCACATAGCCACTAGACGCCTAATAACAGGCAAGCGATGTCTGTCATATGACTAAAAAGATCATATACAGGTAATACTGATCACCACTCGACAATTTCGAATTAGTAGCGACCACTTCTGTAAGCCATAAACACTTCCGTGTCAGTCAATAAAAAATTGATGAAATAAATTTTATAATGGCCTCTTGTACAATACGTTGCTATGGTAACAACAGCCAGACATCGAGATTCCGAAAAAATAACATAACATTTCATTGATAAGTTAATAGTTACATAAACATAATAAGATTTATTTTCTAATATTATCTATCGGAGTTCATATTATACCGGTCAAGTTTGTAGGTGAACACGCCCACCGCATGTTTGCGTCTCTTTCTTTTTAAAGTATTTTTTTCGCTATCTCTTGTCCTCTATAATTTCGTAAACAAAACTAGTGAAGCACCATATCCTATGACCAAAACTGTTATCGATAGAACTAGAAACCTTACAAATACAGACATTAAATTGAATAGTTTATTAATTGTGAAACGATTTTTTGATTACGTTTTTTACTAATATTTAATATTACTATATTTAAGAACCAACAACCGAAAAAAAGTATGTTTACCTTTAGAATGTTGTTGTTTTTTTTTTAGTTAAATAGAATTTTATGTTATTACTAAAATGTTAAAACGCCGTATAATTAATAATAAAAAAGGTAAAATTAATTTAAAAAAAATACAAATACTATTTATAAAAATCGATACCTTCCTGGTTTTATTTAAACCTGTCCCACCCTTAATGGATGCGTATGGCCTTGGTAAGGGACCAATCAGAGCGCAGTCGTCCCGTCCCTCATACCTCAGCTAGTTGACAGAATTGTTTTGATGTATTAGATCAAGCATTAGGCGTCTAGTGGCTATGTGGTCGATGTGCTTAAACGACCTTTCCATTAGTCACGTGAAGCAATCGTTTTTCTATTTGTATCTTAACTCAAATTAGCGATCAAAGAATAAGAATAATTTATTTTAAAGGGTTAAAGAAGGTTCGCAATTAGGGCTCTGGTTGTTTACTCAGCTATAGGGTCTCATCTAGCTTATGGGTATCTCGTTGTTCAATGAACGCAAGTGATGTATGGGATAGTTAAATCCAATTTTTTTTTCTGCTTTGGTATCAAAACTGGTAAAGTGTTTGAAAAAAAAACATGTTTTATTTTGTTGACTGTAATTTAACCGATGAGTATAAGGGCCGGCGCTCACTGAACGGCATGGCACGGTATTTTTCGAGGACATATGATTTTCAACCTAATTTCAATGACTTTAGCTTTGAAATTATTTTGTTTCTACACGAATGCCACGTCACGCAGCCGCAGAATGATTTGGTATGCTGAAAATTGCCGTGTCACGCCGCGACAAGGTCGAAGATCATTTGTCCACGAATAACTCCTTTTCCGTGTCATGCCTGCCTTCAGTGGTAAATCGAGTTATGTAAAAGGACAACACTTTATTATTATATAAGTTTTTTTTAGAATAATTATAATGTTTTATTTTCCTCACAGCGTCAGCAATGTCAGTGAAGAATTTATTCAGCAGTCCTTTCCGAGAGAGGTTGAACGCATACAACTCCAAGTTGACCTGGGCTGATGGCTCCACCAGCGACTGTATTGCCTTCCTCAATGTTTATAAGGTAAGATAACGCATAATAAATCGTCACCCTGTATTTCCTGAAGGATTAAGTAGAAGGTTTTGTCAATATTGATTGTCAATTGAACACAGGAGCGTCGAAAGTACGGAACGAAAAAATCACAAGGATATCCCACATTCTCGATTTACAAGCTGTAGGCCGTGGGTTCGAACACAGGTAGGCGCTTTACTTTGTGTCACCACTGCTCTCAAAAATCACAAGAATATCACCCAGAAGCAGTGATTACCCATCAACAATTTGCTTTTAAATACAACCTTGTGGAATCGGAAGTGCCTTACTATAAGTATGAGCCCGACCCAGTTCTCGAAAATGGCAATGTCACGTTGTATTGGGACCGGTCTATCATCACTGACAGGACTATTGTTGCCAATAAGCCTGACATAGTGGTGATAGACCGACTGGAGCGTCGCGCAATGATTGTTGATATAGCGGTCCCCCATGACGAGAACCTCGTGAAGGCTGAGATAGATAAGAAAAATAAGTATCTTGATCTGGCTCGCCAGGTTGTCGACGTGTGGCCCAGTGGTAACGGCCGCGACTTACAAGTTGTAGGTCGTGGGTTCTACAGGCAGGCGCTTTACTTTGTGTCACCACTGTTCTCAAAACGGTGAAGGAAAACATCGTGAGGAAACCGTCCTAGAAGCAAAAAAATCGGAGACATGTGTCATCCACCAATCCGCACGGGTCCAGGGGCCCTGTGTCCCAGATGTGGGAACATTAAAAGACTGATGTTGATATCACACATATCTTAAGGGGGTTGTAGTGTTTATTACTATAGGCCCAAAAAAATAATTAACAACACGATATTTTTTCGCAACTTTTGGAAACTCCTCCAAAACGACTTGGATGTTTAAAAATATTTTTATACAGAAAAATTGATGGCTGGAATTACTTCATACTTAACATAGCATATGTAAATCAAATAATATTTTGCAAACAAAACTGTTCAAAAGGAGGTTCAATTTTGATATTTTGGCATCGAGCGGGCGCACGGCCAGTACTGCGTTACATTGGGGCGTATATATCGCCTTAATTTTCTATATATAATAGATAATACCTGTATTTAAAAATAATATTCTGTTTATATTTATCTTTACTGCCGTCGATTCGACAACGGATGAATCGTCTCATCAGAATCTTCATTGATACATATCTATATTTACAATCCTCACATTTTCTTAATTGGTTTTGTTTTCCCAGGTATGGTGCCATCTCCGCCAGCAACAATACTTCCGGCAGGCCGGCCAGTCGGAAGGCCAATGGGCGCGCCGCTTCTACGTACAAGCGCGGGCCATGCGCGAGCTGGACGAGTTAGCGCGTGACATGCGCAGGCGCCTCTCCGCGCTCGGCATCGACGAGGCCAACGTCAAGTCGCCCTGGAACAAGCATGAACTGTCGCTGTTGTATAAGGCAAGTGGGATTCTAGACAGTTTTCCTAGGTGGAATCTCCGCCAGCAGCAATTTTGTCGCCAATTTCGGGATGTGTGCGATGGAATTGCATGATTTAATTCCGCCCAGCCCGTTCCATCATGGGACAACCAGACGCTCGGCGATGCGTCATCGGTACATGGTGGACATCTCACCCATAAGCACAAAACGTTTTGGGGACACTTTTATTATGCGTACAGCTAAGGAGTGGAATTCCTTGCTGGAGTCTGTGTTTCCCGATAGCTACAATCTAGGGGTCTTTAAGTCAAGAGTGAATGGGATTTTTCTAGACAAGCGTGCTTCACCGTCGACCACATCATCGCTTACCATCAGGTAAGATAGTGGTCAAGCGCGAGCGTAATGATAATAAAATTGTTGTAATAATGTTGTATGTGTGATTATTAGTTCTTGGCGGGTGACCATAAGCTCTTAGATCAAGGTTATTTTGAGTGTGGGTAAGGGACAGATGTATATCACTTGTATACATTTTTCCATTTTTCAGAGTCAAAACCTTGATAGTACTACATTTTACACGTCATGGTATGGGGGCAGTTGCAGCTGCTTACTGTGTTGTTTTGCACTATTTAACCAAGAGAACCTACTGCAGAGCCATTTTAACTTACTCTGCCTACCACACAACTGTAATTACCGTACAGCCTTTAAATAAGTTTTTTTTATCGTTGAGGCCCATAGTGTAATTGTTGAGCTAACCGCTCTAATATTTTATTTGTCCACAGATAATAATAGCGGGCGCATTCTACCCGCAATATTTCGTGCAAACGTCGGATGATGAGTGCCGAGAACGTGATGCGGTCCGTGCCCTTGCAGGACTCGACCCCAGGAATACAGTAAGTAGACTGCAATCACAATTTAAAAACGTAAATTCAATACCTACTGCTAAAGTTCAGTTTTTCCACTGTATAAATATAGACGGAAACTACCTACAAACGGTCGAAACGGCTCACTCACACAGACATGCGCACCGTTGAGACCCCTAAGCACCGTCCATGGTGCTGTCAGTAGTGCGAGCCGCTTAGGGGTCTCTTCGATGCGCATGTTTAGTTCCATACTGTTTATATATTTATACTGTGGTTTTTCGCTGCAAATGTTATACTCTTATGACCTATTCATAAATATCTGTTGTCACAGGTATATAACGGAAAGGTACGGAAAAAAATTATTCCCATATAAATTTTGGTCGTTACGGGTAGTCAGAAGCCTGAGATCTGACACCAGTCTTGCCAAGAGGTATCATGTTACCCAGTTACTGGTTGTGGAGGTCAGATAGGCAGTCGCTCCATGTAAAACACTGGTACTCAGCTGAATCCGGTAAGACTGGAAGCTGAGCCCAACAATAATTGGGATAAAAGCTAGGCAGATGATGATGAAATTTTGGTCAGCTGTTGACATATTCTCACATCTATCGATCTCTCGACAGATCATAATATGATAATTTTTTGTTTTTAGAGAAAAACTGAAAAAATATCAAAAATTTGGCGGTTTTTTACGTGGTGCGCAGTGAAGTGAGCACAAGGTTTCACAAGTTGCAAATTTGTATTAGTGTCCGACCGATAGTTCGGTTTCGGTTGAGTTACGCTAAAAAAAACGAGATTCGGTTTGGGCGGCAAACCTGCCGAAACTTCGAAACCGAAATTGCATTCGGGTGTTCTCGCGCTGTGATCGCTCATGTTCAGTGCGTTAAATTCCATCAAAGCAAGTATTTTCTTGCGAATATTCTTTTCTTAAATGAGGATTTGTTATGTTGATTATCATACACTGACCTCTATCATACATTGTACACTGGACTTCATATTATCGATGACAAAATGAAGACATTTGATTATCGCCATTTTGGCGCTGATAGCAACGTAAATTAACGTGAGAGTCGCATGGAACTAATATTAGAGATGGGACACAGCTTTCGGTAAAATACTTTTATGGGTTTTATCGATCGTGAGATTAATTTAATACGTAAGAGAAAAAAATACAGTTATTTTTATTATGATTAATTTTTAAGTAATAGAATAATTGCTGTAAAGGTTAACTGAAAAATATTTTCAGTCAGATTGCAAGCTATAAACTAGTGGATAGCGTGCTAGTAAAGTTATAGCACATTACTGTCAGATCAGTGAGATTTAAATACCGGGGATAGGCTAACAACTTATCCTTAAAACCAGTATATTTGAGCAAGTATCTCCTCGCACACTAGTTAGTTAATACTTACAATCGTTCGGATTCACTCGGTTGACGCCCATCGGGTTCGTGAAGGGAACACCATTTATACAATAATAATAATAAATGAGATGGATAATCATTTACAACGGACGTATTTCTCGCTATCATCGCTGAGATCCTGTCTCTGTAGTGTTAAGGTGCAAATAAGAGTGGTATCGCATTCCAGCAAGGTGAAGACTTTAACTCTGTTTCAGATGCAGATAATAAATTATTTGACTTCAAAACATTTGTTAATATAATTATAATTGTGGATGCTCATGATGATGATTCCAGAATTTAGTATTACACATCGCTTTTGAACATATTATTACTGATTTTTAGGCATTCATATACCTAAAATTCATCACCATTACCAATATGAGATTTATTTATTAATTATTTATTTATTTACTCATTAATTATTATAACACCTTTACAGAGACTTCCAAGGTGAGATATTTAGTTCCAACATACTACGAAAAGTCAATACAGTAAATGAGTGATACGCCTTGCCAAGACTACTATTTTGATATTAGTGTAATTTAAAAATATCACTAATACTGATATATTAGTTACAATATTATAATATTTCCAGTCAAATATATTAGTATTACCTAATTTTTAGAAATATCGGTAGTATCCTATCTCTAAATGTGTCAATTTTAGTTCCTGATACGCTCGAGCGGGGCGCTTTGAATCAGCACAAAAATCAACTGTCATTTCATATAGTATGTTTAGTCCAGCGTACTTGTATAATAGAGGTCAGTATTATCATACCAATAACTGAAAATGTCGAAGACTGCATAGCTATGTAACTTAAAGATAAAAAAATAAAGACTAAGAGATTATAATAAAGTTTTCTTTACTTTGCCCTCAAAACATAATTCTGGTAAGGAAGTTTCGGTTTCGGTCGAAACTGAGACTGTTGCTGAAATTCGGTTTCGGTCGTAAAACCAGTTTCGGTCGGACACTAATTTGTATTCGCACTACTCTAACTGGGCCATACAACATACCAACAAAACAGAACTACATCATGCTGTGTCCATTTTCTTACGAGGTCATGGGCAGAAGCAGCTTTTTCAGCGTTATATTGAGCTGGATTTGTTTGCCATGAATTGTAGTCGTAGCTTTTCCAACCCATATTTTTGCTAACTTTAGTACAATATTGTAGGTATACCTGAAGAACTTCCCGGACCATCAGCCTGGCAAAGTGTACGCCGCGGCCATCCGGAAGGCGGTCTTCAACACCATAAACGAGGAGCCGCGCGTCTCCTTTGATGGCAACAGCAGGTATGACGACATCACTAGGGCACAGATAATATTATACTAGCATACAGATGCCTCATCCCATACAAAGAAACCATGCCGACGCAACTAGCGTTTTTCGTCTGATTAAACCAATTATTTTTTGTAGATCGTTCGCGTTCGGTTTCCGTTCCATGGCGATAGATAGATAGATGGTGTTAACAGCGACTTACAAGTAAAAGGGTTTACTCGGTGCATGAATATGTTTTGTTTAAATACAGTGAAGATTTGTTTTATATTATTTTTTTGCACGTTTTTACAGTTTCATTGCACCAAAATGTGTTACAATACAAGTTTAAACAATCGAGTGGAATGCCTCGGACATTTAAAACCGCGCCATCTATTGGCATCAATTTTAAATGATCCGTTCAAATAATCTTTGAAATGTTAATTAAATGCCCAATATTCCATAATTTTGTGCTTAGGAGGGCTGATTAAACAAGAACATACAATTTGAGATTTAATTGAACCAACCCATGACCAGGGTTAACACAACATCACCCCACTATTCCTCGAAGGGTTGTGCAGAGGTGCACCTGTAGTACTGCAAAATTTCGCCAGTTTTGTTTGTCAAAAAAAGTCAAAAGAAAACAGTCAAATTCTTAATTGAATTCGACCATCAGGCACTTTCCCACTGCCGGCGACGAAGCGATTAGCTGTCGACTATTTTCTCGCTGAAGAAACGGACAAAAGATACAGGATCCCGTGTCAATAAAAGAGACATAATATAGTGATAGTTGATCGCTGGCTGTTCACACTGCCGGCGAGTACTCTCACACCACAATTTTGTCGCAGCGACAAGAACTATCAAAGTTATACTCGCTCAGCGATGCTCGCTTGCCGGTCAGAATTCACGTCGAGAGACCGACCAGCGGGCATTTCTACCTACAGTGCGACCGCTCCGAGCGAGTGGTGCAAGTAATCGCCCGTCGCACAATACCACTCGATAATAGCCGAGCGACTAAACTATCGGAACTACGCACTTGCTACTCGCCAACTCGTTTTTAGTTTTTACGTCAATTCGTTGGGATTAACCGTGAAAATGGGGTTACCCCAGGGTTCAATTTTGGGTCCTTTCTTTATTTGAAGGTGACTTTATTGAGAGTGTTCTTAGGTATGTTTGAGTAAAATCGGTTCAGCTGTTCTAAAGATATAGGCGTTTTACTGTTTGAATCGGGGTTTTTTCGCAAGATATCGTGTCATAATTACGTGTTCAATAGATTGTTAATCGAAGCGTGTCTACTACTAGATAATTTATGTAGCATGAAATAAAAATGTGTCGGAGGTTTTTTAAAATGAACTTGTACAATGTTAATCATGTTACAAGTATTGTAAAATGATAACTACATACATAAACTCTCGCCTTTTTCCCATGGGGGTAGGCAGAAATTACAGAACGCCACCTGGTACGATACTTACATTCTTCTTTTGCTTCACTCACATTCATACATCTAGACATACACACACGCCGGTTATGAGTACTGCGCACCTGGCCTTTCTGAAGAAAATCACCTATAAGGTCTATGTATGTCTTTCTAGGGCGTCCTCTCCCGGCGTTTCCATTCACGTCTGCCTTGTAAATACCTTTTCATTAGTCGCCTTTCATTCACAACTGTCACAACAACAATGATGTTGATGATGGTTCAATGATAACTAAACAATTTATTCTCTCTCTCTTTTTTTAGAAAAGTCTATTTGACGTTTTCCGACGGTGTGGATGCAAAGAATGCCAAACAAAACAGTGGAGTAAGTTTCTTAAAATACTACATACAGTCAAACGGGGTGAATATGAACGCAGGGGTGAATAGAAACAAAACTTTGAAAGGAATTTTCACGTTACTTAAAAATTGGTTGTAGCAGTTTAGTAGGTGCTCTTAATTTTTTTTTATTCTCAAACAATTTACATTGTGTCGAACATTACATAATTAATATTACAAAACACGACACTTATTATGTTACTCTTGAAGGTAAATTAAATTATTAGAAAATTGAGTCAGATTAATTTAATACATATACAGGGTGTCCCAGAAATCGACGTCAAGCCGTAAATGGGTGATAGACCAAGTTATAACAGTTCTCAGAAAAATACGAAAAAAAATCTATCTCATGTTTTAAAAAAATTATGGTCACTTTAAAAATTTACTAAAAAAATCAATCCCTGTAATGGTTCTTTAACTCCAATTGCTACAAATCCCATAATTTATCAATTTTTTTTATTATTATGTAATCTTGAATAATGCTTGTGTAGATTTTTGCCTAAAATTTAAAGCCGTCTCTAAAAAATTTAGAGACTCTCTCCGTCTCTATCGAATTAGAAACGGAGTTTAGCAAAGCTTTAGGTAAGCTAAAGTCATTTTAAGGAAGTATGGACATTTTGGGTAAAAACCGATACTATTTACAAAAAAAAATTTGACCAATTATTGAAAACGTAATCTAGCAAGTGTTACACCATTTTTGAATCCTTATTAAATGCGTCAATTTTTCATGTTACTTGCCAAACTAGCGTAGTACATTTTTTTTTCAGTACAGTCAGTTAAAGTTGGGCGAAACAGTAAATTTGAATAATTTGGTTTTGAAAAAGTTTAATTTTCTTCTAAGTAGGAGGAGTTGGCTTTTTAATTTTAGGCAAAAATCTACACAAGCATTATTCAAGATTACATAATAATAAAAAAAAATGATAAATTATGGGATTTGTAGCAATTGGAGTTAAAGAACCATTACAGGGATTGATTTTTTTAGTAAATTTTTAAAGTGAACATAATTTTTTAAAAACATGAGATAGATTTTTTTTCGTATTTTTCTGAGAACTGTTATAACTTGGTCTATCACCCATTTACGGCTTGACGTCGATTTCTGGGACACCCTGTATGTTCAAAAAAAATCGTTTCAAATTTATTCCATACATGCCTGAAGATAAGATCATAATGTCAAGTCAATACTGTATATGTCACAAATAATTAAATTTCAAATCAATCCGAGGTATGTCACAAGAACCAATTATAATGTCAAGTTAATTCAACATGTCACCAAAAAAAATAAAAGCAAATTTGTTCCTGTAGGTACATTTCACAAGTAAGAATTATAATGTCAAGTTAATACAATATAATATGTTACAAGAAAAATATAATTCCAAATTAACATAATGTCGAGTTAAACCAATATATGTCACTCCAATATATTAAATAATTATTATTAAAATACGATGCTTTGTTTGATACCAATAAAGTGGTATCACAGTTAAAATTCCCTTAAAAGTTTTGTTTTCTATTCACCCCTGCATTCCTATTCACCCCGTTGACGGTATACTTCCCCCTTATTAATAAACACGGAATAAAGTTAAACCAGGAATAACAAAGGAATACCCATACATTTTCATAGGTTTATACTTGGTATAACTTTATTCTGTGTTTCTTAATAAGGGGGTATAAGTATAAAAAAAATCTTATTACCTACTATGTCTTTTTACTACTTCTATGTATTAATTTGTTTATAGGACCCTACAATACCCGGTCAAGTGGTACTGCCGGTATACAAGGCCGTCAAAGCTAGGCAGCTGCGGATTGAATTTAGATTACCTATATTGCCGTGAGTATACCTCATCTTAATAACATAACATAAAATTACCGAACCAAGGTTACCGACAAAACCCGAAGAATTGCCGAAATTAAAGTTCCCCTAGTCGACACGGCACGAACTATTTTGTGCTCGAGGTTAAAATGCATGCTATCTCATCCGACAACACGTGCGAAAGAGTTAGCACTTTTGCAAGTTTGTAGCGAAATGGATGATGATTTAGGATGAAAACTAGCGTGCGAAATTGTATAAACAGACCTTTGGGAGTCATGAAAAAACTACAAAATGTATATTTTCAAAATAAAATTAATTTGATTGTTGAACTACTAATCTACCCCTGTATGGTGACTGTTTTGAAATTTTCCTTCTTCTTATGGTATTTATTTCCGCCCAAAGATGCGTTAAAATTAGTGTTGAAATATGTAACTTTCGACGCTCATAAACTTCCATTTTTTTTTTGTTTCCCTACACGGCTAGATAATGATGAGACAAATTGATATCATTTTTTATTTTGAACGTATGTACATCGTCAAACAGTGGTACTCGCCAGACTACGTTTGTATGGTATGGAATAATGATCGACGAGTGTTACCTTAAGTGGCAGTGGTAAGGGCACATTGCTCGCAGAACGGATGGCCGGTGGGGCTTGAAAGGGTACGTCCTACACCCTATGAGTTGAATTCACAAATCCTTTTCATGACCTATCCCCTTTCGAGTGTATTACGCTATTCAAAAATCGTTATTTTAAAGGTGTCGTCACCCTTACCTATACTAAACGTGTTCTTTGCTGAATTCACTTACGCAATTAGGCTGCTCAAGTTACTATATCTATAGATAGATCTCTCCATTGATCAGAAAAAACAACAGAACACACATAATCTGAATATTAAACATTTTTAGTATAGAACATTTTTGTATATGATATCTTGCATGCATTGTATGTAAACCATGTTTACCCAATAAATAAACTTAAAACGAAATAACTTTAGCTCCTGTGATCTAAAATACTCTTAACAACTTATTTGCAAGGTACAGTTGTATAACTACTTTTTCACTCCAATCATAATTATTATTTATGCAACGGTCATAATAATAGGGGTTATTAAAACACGAGTGTGATAATAGTATTACACGAGTGTTTTAATACCTAATTATATACCGTTGCATACACTATTTTATCTTCACTCTTACAGTTGGAAAATTACTTTGTGAGTATAGGTAAAGTATATTCTATTCTATTTTTAAATTGTTCAGTTTAGAAAAAGCGGAACAAAAAGCTCTGGCGTTCGCCGAAGACAAAATGGCGGTAGACTTGGAGAAACTGGTCCCCCGGCTCCCTGAAATCGATGATACCCATTTTCAACTGAAAATATCACAAGTAAGCATTAGACAGAGTGCAGTTAATATTACAATCTCCTTTTACCCGACTGCCAAAGGAGGGTAATGTGTTTATCAGTCTATGTATGTATGTATGTTTGTTCCTTTGTGGCGTTCTAGAGACCAAACGCTTTGGCCGATTTTGATGTTTCTTACGTCAATCGATTCGTCTTAACCCTGCGAGTGTCACTGGCTACATTAAAATTGGAAAAGACAAAAATGGCGAATTTTTGGATTTTGTGGGGGAAAATAATATTTTTTTCTTCCAAGCCCATCGTTTGGGGTATCAAAATAAAGGGTTTTAAGAGGTGATTTCAAAAATATATGCCACTTATATGTTTAAATGTACCTAACTCTAAAAAAAAAAAAGGTGTAAATAAAAAAAGTTAATTTAAAAAATCAAAAACCCGACTGCTTAAAAACCGAACTGAAAAGAGGTAAACACGAAGAAATTCATGCTGTGCAGTCGGAGGATACATTTTCGCGAGCTGGCTGACCAAAACCAGACGTATGCTTTTCAAGCAGTCGGGTTTTTTTGAACATGCAATTTTAATTTAAACCTGCTAAATGCTTGTTGAATCACGCTCTGTTTAGCCTATACTCTGATTTTTAATTTCGTAGACTAAACTGACATTTGGGGGTTGTCACTTTATCGTTAAATAAAAATAGTGTCATACCCTGACTATCCCGAGTGATCGAAAGTTGATAGAAAATCGAAGTAAATAAAAAATGGAACTCTTTCACGGTAAAAAAATTACATTTGTTAAGAAACTAGCGGCCCTTGTTTAGTTTCTACTCATTTATGTCAGACTTCATTTTATAGATCGCATTTATTTAATTGTTGATTTCATATTAAACACAATTAAATTATGTGTATGAATACTGTTATCTATACCAATATTATAAAGAGGAAAGATTTTTTTGTTTGTTTGTATGTTTGTTTGTTTGTACCGAATAGGCTCCAAAACTACTGGACCGATTTCAAAAATTCTTTCACCGTTGGGAAGCTACTCTATCCCCGGGTGACATAGGCTACTTTTTATCCCTGAATTCCCACGGGAACGGGAACTACGCGGGTGAAACCGCGAGGCGTCCTCTAGTTTATAAATATATTACCTTTAAATTTATAAAACTACTAGCTGACCCGGCAAACTTTGTTTTGCCATAAAAACACCAAACATTCATCTACTAAATATCCTACCTACCCTACCTACCCTACCCTGCCTACCCTACCTACCCTACCCTACCTACCCTACCTACCCTACCCTACCTACCCTACCTACCCTACCCTACCTACCCTACCCTACCTACCCTACCCTACCTACCCTACCCTACCTACCCTACCCTACCTACCCTACCCTACCTACCCTACCCTACCTACCCTACCCTACCTACCCTACCCTACCCTACCTACCCTACCCTACCTACCCTACCCTACGTACTCTACCCTACCTACATACCTACCCCACCTATGTAGGTAAGGTACCATTTTTTTTTTTTATCTTAAGAACCTTCTCCTAACTATAACAAATATATAATTAATTTTATAGCGTCAACAACACGTGGTAATTATGCTGTTAAAATGTAGCTTATATGACACGTTCGTAGATTTACCATAGCAGCGCCATCTATTGATTACTTACTCAACCCAGTCGAAAGGTATCGACATCTGTTAGAATCATTTGGAGTTAACAGATAATTGTGACTGTCAAATAATAACAGACAAATAATTAGCAATAAATTAAAATTGTGACTATAATTTGAGATTTAAACTATCCTATCTCTCAAGTTGGATCGAACTGCACATGGTGTGCGAATTTTATTATAATCGGTTAAGTGGTTTAGGAGTCCATTGAGGACAAACATTGTGACACGAGATTTATATATATTAAGATTATTTTCACTAATTGGTAAAATTAAATTGAGGAGTCATGTCACATCGATTCGATGAATCAACAATGCTCCGCGCTTGCAACATTTTAAATAAATATGGTCATTGGCAGCTGACAGTTTTGTCTACGAACTTAAAAATCACAATATAGGTTTCATACTAATCCACAGAAAGTCCTTTCCATCTATCATATTATTTTGACTCTTTTGAGTAATCACAGTCCGTTCACAGTTATTCTAACTCTGATTTTACATCACTGTCAAAATCGCGATGATCCTTATTGTTCTTGCAATAAGGTTGTTGCTTGGGTAGCTGATTAAGGTATAATAACTCTTACTGTACAGTTCACGCAAGAGCTAAAATTTAACTACAGAAATTAATATATTCCTTTCAATGTTTGTCACCAGTTAACAAGTGTCGCCAAGTTCTGGGTACAATATGGCGACGAGGGCACAGAAACTGACCTCCGCTCGATCCAAAAGGCGTTGAACCAGAAGCCTCTCATCGCGTACACGGGAACCCCCGAGCGCGGCGCCATCTTAGCCGCGCCCTACGCTGACGGAGGAACTACGGAGATATGCCGAGTGCGCATCCTTTCCGTCCTGCCTAGGGACATGCTAGAGGTATCTATATTATTATTATTGGAGTAATATCAGTAATTGGGGTTTTATATCTCGTACACGGGAACGAGATCTATCGAGCGCAGCGCCTTATACCAACGGAGCCCACGCACAAAGGTCCACTTGAAGGACTAAGTGCATAAACCCACCTAACATAGATAGAACATATACCAACGGAGGAACTTTGGAGATGTGCAGAGTTCGCATCCTTTCCGACCTGCATAGGGGCCATGGCACATAGGACATGCTAGAGGTAAGTTATGCAGTGTAAACCTAGATAAGTTTTTCATTATTGACCATGATTTTTTTTGTAGTTTGGTTTGAAGTCATATTTTAGGTTTTTGAAGAACAAAATGTTTCTGTAAAATTATTTTGATTCGTGGTTATCTTGGATTCGGAAATGGCGTTCATTTTTGGCATTAGCGCCCCTAAAAATCACGGAGTGATTGTGTTTGTGTTTTATAGCAAACATGTCATTTCTTCTTCGTGCTGGTGATGCCTTGTTCTTAATTAAAATTTTCTTCGACCAATGCTTAGCTACGGTCCTGTCTAATGGCGTATACATAAAGAAATAAGGTAACCAGCGCCGACCTACCAGCGCTTATCGGTACTGGATAATATAATACTAGCATACATATGCCTCATCCCATACAAAGAAACCGTGCCACGTAACTAGCGTTATTCATCTGATTATACCACCATCACCATCTAATAATCAATTGATATCAATAGTTAAATCAAATAATCAGTACAGTACGTCGGGACAGTTTCTTTGTATGCGATGAGACCCCACACTGCTACATAAAGGAAGCGGGTAGAAACAAGAGCCGGCTTTTTCAGTAGTGTGCAAAATACGCGTTGTTCCCTTGCAAAACAGCGAAAAGTTACGGTCAACCAAGCTGATCGGAGAAGGTCGGAACTTGTCGGCGACGTTCGGAGCTTGTCGGCGCTGGTTCGCCACATAGTATAGAGATTACCTGCGCGGACCAGCACCAACAAGCGCTGGCAACCCGCTTTCTACGTGTATCTCTTTATACATCTATACTAATATTATAAAGAAGTAAAGTTTGTGTCGTTGTAAGGGGTAATCTCTGGATCTACTGAACCGATTTTGAAAGCTTTAGCTTTCTACTGGTGAAAGAAAATTCTTTCACCAGTAGAAAGCTTGGCAACAACGGTACCACTTGGCTAGACTGGTGTCAGATCTCAAGCTTCTGACAACCCGTAACGACTGTCAAAGATCTTCACATGACAGCCGGGACCAACGGCTTAACGTGCTTTGCGAGGCACGGAGGAAACTCGATTAGTGGTGGTCAATATAACGTAAAGCAACTTAAAGTGCTTATTATAAATAGCATAAAGCAAACGCTATCGTGGAAGTCACTTGGCGCTATGCGCTATTTGCTTAATTCGTTATAACGCAGTATCGCGCGCAACGCAATAACGTAAATAAAGCAATAAGCTTGAAGGCGCCGCCCGCCGCCGGGCGGGCGCGGCGGCCAGTCGTTGCATGCTAGCGATTGTTATCGGACGCGCGCGTAATTGTAGATCCCGCGCGGCTCACGTAATATACCTACGCTATTTTGCTTCTTGCTTTTTATTGTAAACAGTGATAGGATACGTAATATTGACTAAGTATAATATTGTGTAAGTAAGGATAAGGACTATTGATTGAAAGATTGTGTTGTTGTTTAATCTTTTGTTTTTTTGTGTGTATAGCAGACGAAAATGTCTAAAAGAAATAGTGATTTACCAATATGGAACTTAAATTAGTGAAGTAGAACTGAAAGTATGAAGGAAAGTTCATTGTTTATTTTTACTGCTCCATTTTAACGTAATATATTCATAAAAGCGATGTAATATTTTAAGCATGCTGTCTGTCCAACGAGTCCAACGCTAACAGCTGCGAGTTAACAGTCACCGCGCTTGCTTTATTCGTGTCCGCCCCGCGCCCGTGCGTTATAAAAAAGCGCGTTATAATAAAGCGTGTAAAATAACGCGCTTAAAATATAAAGCATAAAGCATTAAGCAAGTTATTGTCATATAGCTATTTTGAACACTACTGAACTCGATATATTGAAATGGTCACCCATCCTCGGACCGACCTCGCCAAGCGTTGCTTAACCTTGATGATCGACCAGTGCGGCTGTTATTATTTAGCCACGAGCTCCTTGAAAGCTGCTGCAGAGCTGAGATATTGATGATAGATAAAAAATAGTAGGTAGGTAGGCAGGGCAGGTAGGTAGGTAGCCAGTTGACGGGAGCGAAGCCCCGGGGGTCAGCTAGTATACTAATAACATGATATCCCTTAGGTTGATATACAGTTGACGGGGGAGAAGCCCCGGGGGTCAGCTAGTATACTAATAACATGATATCCCTTAGGTGATATACAGTTGACGGGGGAGAAGCCCCGGGGGTCAGCTAGTATACTAATAACATGATATCCCTTAGGTTGATATACAGTTGACGGGGGAGAAGCCCCGGGGGTCAGCTAGTATACTAATAACATGATATCCCTTAGGTGATATACAGTTGACGGGGGAGAAGCCCCGGGGGTCAGCTAGTATACTAATAACATGATATCCCTTAGGTTGATATACAGTTGACGGGGGAGAAGCCCCGGGGGTCAGCTAGTATACTAATAACATGATATCCCTTAGGTGATATACAGTTGACGGGGGAGAAGCCCCGGGGGTCAGCTAGTATACTAATAACATGATATCCCTTAGGTGATATACAGTTGACGGGGGAGAAGCCCCGGGGGTCAGTTAGTATACTAATAACATGGTATCCCTTAGGTGATATACAGTTGACGGGGGAGAAGCCCCGGGGGTCAGCTAGTATACTAATAACATGATATCCCTTAGGTGATATACAGTTGACGGGGGAGAAGCCCCGGGGGTCAGCTAGTATACTAATAACATGATATCCCTTAGGTTGATATACAGTTGACGGGGGCGAAGCCCCGGGGGTCAGCTAGTATACTAATAACATGATATCCCTTAGGTGATATACAGTTGACGGGGGAGAAGCCCCGGGGGTCAGCTAGTATACTAATAACATGATATCCCTTAGGTGATATACAGTTGACGGGGGAGAAGCCCCGGGGGTCAGCTAGTATACTAATAACATGATATTCCTTAGGTGATATACAGTTGACGGGGGAGAAGCCCCGGGGGTCAGCTAGTATACTAATAACATGATATCCCTTAGGTGATATACAGTTGACGGGGGAGAAGCCCCGGGGGTCAGCTAGTATACTAATAACATGATATCCCTTAGGTGATATACAGTTGACGGGGGAGAAGCCCCGGGGGTCAGCTAGTATACTAATAACATGATATCCCTTAGGTTGATATACAGTTGACGGGGGCGAAGCCCCGGGGGTCAGCTAGTATACTAATAACATGATATCCCTTAGGTGATATACAGTTGACGGGGGAGAAGCCCCGGGGGTCAGCTAGTATACTAATAACATGATATCCCTTAGGTGATATACAGTTGACGGGGGAGAAGCCCCGGGGGTCAGATACAGTTGACGGGGGAGAAGCCCCGGGGGTCAGCTAGTATACTAATAACATGATATCCCTTAGGTGATATACAGTTGACGGGGGAGAAGCCCCGGGGGTCAGCTAGTATACTAATAACATGATATCCCTTAGGTGATATACATCGACTACGGCAGTGTGGGGCGCGTGCACTCGTGCAACCTGCGCGTGCTGCCGGCGGGCGCGTGCGTGTCGTGCCCGCCGCTGGCCATGCGCTGCCGCCTGGCGTCGCTGGCGCCGTCGCCGCTGCTGGACCCGCACGGCAACTACACGCCCGCCGCCACGCACTGCTTCACGCAGCTCGCCAGTCGCGGCCCCCTGTATGGCAAGGTATGTCTCACTTATTGTTAATTTATTATAATTTCATGCAACATATAGGTACATAGGCGGATTTAATACCTATGGCATTCTTAGCCATTCAACCAAGGGTGGAGAGACCACAAGGCAGGTGCAAAAAAATAATATAATCTGGGTACAAAAGTATATAATATAACTAGCTTCTGCCAGCGGCTTCGCCCGCGTGTATTATACTTATAAGAGAAACGCATCAAAATCCGTTGCGTGGTTCTAAAGATCTAAGCATACATAGGGACAGACAGCGGGAAGCGACTTTGTTTTATATTATGTAAAGGTGACTCTTCACATAGCTATTCGTGTTCGCGTATCTGTCTTATTCGCCCAAATAGGACGATGTGATGTAGCTCTATTCGTCTATATTTGCCTATTCTCACGAACAAGACGAATACGCCAAATACCCGAACACCCGTATCCGCCTGGCTGTCGGTTTTTTGCAACATATCAAAGGATTGCGAATATGGCAAATATGTTCGTTTACCGGCCACACATCGTACGCTCAGACGCTCAGTAGTGTGCGGTGCGCGTCAGCGGCGGACGTGTATAAGTATTTATGTAGTTTGTTTACAGCTTGTTCTCGCCAAAGGATTGGGCAAATGACCTTGTTATGCGATTTATTGGAATATTATCAAATGCATCCCTGCATATGGGACCCGCAACATGCATCACATAGCACAATGGAAATAATAAGCCGCTGCTGCAATTAACACGTCTATCGTAAATTATAGCAAAGATATTCGTAAATGTTCGGCATATTTGCTGTTCATGAACGATGTGTAGTCGGTCTATTCGTGTTATTCAACACGAATATAGCGAACAAAGATGAAAAAAACGATGATGAATAGCGATGTGAAGTGCCACCATTAGGATGTATTAAAATTTCATGCAACATGGAAGTTATGACATTGATAGAACAGAAGATTTTTTTTTTCTTGTTTTAACATATATATATCATGCACCAAAACATTGCAGGCTTGCTCTCTAAATTCGATACTCTTGCAGTTTGCCTCAATGAATCAATTGATAATGAATAGGCGTGTATATATTAAGGACTTGAGATTTGACTTTGACTTTGAAAGAAAGGAAAAGGGGTGGGGCATACATACTAGTGAGGTCGAAAATGTCGACTATGAATGAAGTGCCATTGATTACTCACAAAATCGTATGTTATTTGTATTTATAGAGTACCAAATATAAATAATTTCAATTAATTTACTATTAAATTAGAACAGATATTAGGTACTTTAAATAAAAATATTGTTTTAGCGGGCGATTTCAAAATAATGTATTTAAAAGAACTAATCAATCAACTCGAAAATTTGTTACTATTTGTCGCAACGGCTGAGGGGTTAACTGTAAACTGGTGTTTTACCAACCAGAGCAAAACATGCATTGACAATTTTACGCATACCTTTAATAGATCCTATAAGGATTATAGTTAGCTTTGTTGTACCACAAAGCCCAATTATTGAAATGCTCAATATGCACAGAATGTACTATTAATGGTTGTATAATATAATTATAATAAACATACATAAATATATTTACTAACATCACAACGACACATCATCAACACTCACTCTCTACACCACCATTCAGCTGTGTCCCTCGTGTCACTTCTTCATTGACATTTCAACTTGTTTTCAACTGTGTACCAGCTACCACCTAGATACTAAACGATTTCTATTTCAATAACTACCATCATGATGACAATAGATTAAATGTGTCCACTGTTTAGACATGGTCATCGCTAAAGCTTCACCACTTTCTGCAAGGCAGTTTTCCGCGGTTTTGTTTGTCTTTTTGTGGCAAAAATACTTCTTCATTATTTCTTTACCATGCTGGTATTACCATCACAATGGCAATAGGTAATAAAATTTTAACTATTTTAGGTATACTCCGTGGTCCACGGTATAGTGGCCATCGACTTGCTGGCAGAAGGTGGGTCGCGGAACGTGAACCAAGAGCTCATCAAGCGAGGGTTCGCTGTGCCCTGCGAGGAGAGCTACGACTCTAAGGTGAGTGTTCTGAAATTTTAATAGTAATGATTCCTTCCAATGATAATTCTAATAAGTCCTTTAGTGAGATTTTCAAATAATATTAGACATGTATTTTTGCTTTATCTGTGCAATTTTTATTGTTTTGATATCAATAAAAATTGCAAAAAAGCGCATCAAAGTTGAGGAGTGGGGGCTTGTGACGTCACGTTCGAGTAATAGGTGTATTAAAACGTGACGTCACGCGAAATTTCATAGCACGGTATCGTCGTTTTTTTTTTATTACTTGATAAAAGAAAAAATGCGTGTCCAATATTTTTTATAAACAACCTGGCGGGCTAAAAAATAATTTTCAGTCATCATCCGTATTGTATAATATCAGGCTGAGGCCGAGTTTCACACCTCTAAATTATCGCAGAATAAATGTGACAAATTTTCAAGCACACATTATCTTCAGTGATTGGTTGTTGAATGAATTTTCAACAGCCAATCACAGCAGATAACGTGCGATTATTAGTCGATTACGTTAAAAGCCCTATAATCGAGTGTTGAGAAACCCGGGATATTGTTCGCAGCTCCACTTCTAAGCATGTTTTTTGCGTATAATTAAAATTGTGATAATATGTATTTAATACGTGTTCATCGAACGTTCAACGTAACATTTTGAAACGCCTGCTTTCGTAGTTCAAATGATACGAAAGCAGGCGTACTGACGAGCGGGCCTCTTTTCGGTCAGTAGCCCAATAAAGAAAAAGAAATACTTTGCACCTGACACTGAAACCAACGCGGAACTTTGTTGGCTGAAATATTGCATTTTTGTATGATACACATGCAAATCTACCCAATCTGTATGTCGTTGACCTACAGTAGAAATGGTTTTATTTCCAAAGTTAGTAGATTTATTTAACCATAGAATTACTAACCTTTATTAACATATACAATTGATAATTTAAAAAAAAACCGGCCAATTGCGAGTCAACTCCCCCACGAAGGGTTCCGTACCATTATCGCAAAAAAACGGCAAAAAAAATCACGTATGTTGTATGGGAGCCCCGCTTAAATATTTATTTTATTCTGTTTTTAGTATTTGTTGTTATAGCTGCAACAGAAATACATCATCTGTGAAAATTTCAACTGTCTAGCTATCACGGTTCATGACATACATCCTGGTGACAGACAGACGGACCGCGGAGTCTTAGTAATAGGGTCCCGTTTTTACCATTTCGGTACGGAACCCTAAACAACTACCTATATAGAAAGGGGAGAGGGAAAAGGACAACTTGCGCATTAAAAAAATCGTCTACATCGATGCCAATGGAAAAAATGCTCAGAACGCTGGCAGCAATGCCACGTTGAATGGCAATGGTGATTCTCTGGCCGAAGAAAGGGCCAGCCCTCTGACACAGATAATATAATACTAGCATACAGATGCCTCATCTCATACAATGAAACCGTGCCACGTAACTAACGTTTTTCATCTGATTATACCGATTATTTTTTGAAAATCGTTCCACGGCGATAGAAAAATCACCATCTAATAATCAATCCAGTACGTCGGGACAGTTGCTTTGTGTGGGATGAGACCCCAAGCCTCTGGCCACGTGAAGAGTCGACGATCTTGAGCTGTCCCGAAAGACTCAAACCATACAACTTATATTTATTTATTTAGACTTCATGCACAAAGGTACAAAGGCGGACTTAATGCCTTAGGCATTCTCTACCAGTCAACCAAGGGTGGTGAAGAGACAACATGGCGGTGCATAGTTTAATAATAAAAAACTAGTAGTTATTATGCTAAAATAGGTGAAATACACGTACATATATATTGAATATAATATATATAAATATACATATAATATATATTTATGGTGCAACAGAAAAAAAAATTGAGATGACTCTGCTTATTTGTGTTGAAAATAAATCCGCAATTTTCGCTTAAATGCGTACCGACTGGTGGCCGTCCTGATCTCGGAAGGAAGCGCATTCCAAAAAAGAATGGACTGGATATGAAAGGAAGCGTGAACGAAATCAGTAGTATGAGAAGGACAGAGTAAGAGGAGATACTTGGAAGAACGCAGGTTGCGAGCGTGTGAAGAAAATAGATATTGAAAGCCAGAGATAAGATAAGAAGGAGGCGTAGGCGAATTAAGTAGAGAGAATAGCGTGGTCAAAGCGCGTAAGCTTCTTCTCTGGCGAATGGGCAACCATTTTAAATCGGACCTGAAGCTCGATACATGGTCATATTTCCGAAGATTAAATATGAATCTAATACAGTTGTTCAAGACCCTATCTAGTTTGTCAAGCAAGACCGCGTTCAAATCAAAGTAGCACACGTCCCGATAGTCGATGACTGGGAAAATTAAAGCCTGCACAAGCATTGTCTTTGACTTTACAGGCAAAAACCGTCTCAAACGATACAAGGATCGCAAAGTACCGTTGGCTCTCTGATTTATATTTAACTAGAGGACGCCTCGCGGTTTCACCCGCGTAGTTCCCGTTCCCGTGGGAATACAGGGATAAAAAGTAGCCTATGTCACCCGGGGATAGAGTAGCTTCCCAACGGTGAAAGAATTTTTGAAATCGGTCCAGTAGTTTTGGAGCCTATTCGGTACAAACAAACAAAAAAATCTTTCCTCTTTATAATATTGGTATAGATGTCCATTACCTTTTACAGTTAAACCACGACATCAGGGAGAACGCTGCAGATTTGATCATAGCTCAGAAGCGCGCCCACAACAGGGAGCAGATGGAGATGGCATACTATCAAGTGACTGAGATAGAGCCGCCCAGCGCTAGGGAATGCGATTCAGATGTTATCCTCAAAGGACCATTCAGGTAAATGAGTACATATTATTGTATAGTTGTCGGCACGTAACTTGTCAAGGTTTTGGCGTAGTGGGGGTAAGTTCGCGCATGGTGCTCGCAGCCCCGGATCTACGATTTTTTCGAACCGGGGCAATACCTTGATAGTGGCGCCCCCTCCCTTCAGTGTTTGAGAAAACCTGTTAAAACTGCCAATGGGTAGCATTTTTGTGACCATTTGTTAGAATAATAATCCTTTAATAAATAAAGTTTAAATTAATTACCTATAATAAGTAATATATAAAATTCTCGTGTCACAATGTTCGTTCCCGTACTCCTCCGAAACGGCTTGACCGATTCTCATGAAATTTTGTGAGTATATTGAGTAGGTCTGAGAATCGGCCAACATCTATTTTTCATACCCCTTAGACCAGGTAGGGTAGGGTAGGTGAATGTTTGGTGTTTTTATGGCAAAACAAAGTTTCCCGGGTCAGCTAATAAGTAATAACTTTCATTTGTAACATAAAACAGAAACAGAGAAAAAAATATATAACCAGGAAAAATTTGAACTTTACACGACGTGCTTTCTTTTCTGCGAAAGAATCTATTAGCTCCTCAAAGTCCGTCGCATAGACAGTTTTGTTTTCAATGGCTAAAAAAGTTAGCTTTAAGCTAGAAAAGTTTGTTTTTCAAACATATTATATTAAGATTCGATTACTTGATAAAAACCTATGAGATTGTAGGAAAAGAGGCTTCATTTGTTCGATATTTCGAATTCTTGTCTCAAGCATTTAGAGCCCCCATGAAACTGCCGCCCGGGGCAAGTACCCCGGTTAGCCCGTCCTTAGATCCGGGGCTGAGTACACGAACTGGCCAACCACCATATAGAGCGAACGGAACGTAGATACAACACGATTGGTCAGTCGATTCTTGTGTCAACTGAGCAACCAATCGCGAGCTCGGAACGGTGCTAAACGTTCCCCGCGTCCCGCTTCACTACCAAAGAGACCTAAAAAACGATTTGTGCTCATTTAACGTCTCTTGCCAAGTTACGTGCCGATAACTTTAGTGTTTATACACGCCTACCGCCAATCAGTCTGTACAGCGGCGAGCGGTGACAATCGTGTGGCACTGTGTTCATACATACATACATAAAAGTCACATCTTTTCCCATGGGGGTAGGCAGAAACTACAGAACGCCGCCTGCTACGATCCTTACATACTTCTTTTGCTTCACTCACGTTCATACATCTAGTAATAGAAAAACAAAGGTTAGTAAATTATAACTCGGGTTTATTGACCATTTTTTTCATACAACATCGTGGACATTATAATTTTGCTAAATCAGTAATTTGTCCCACTTACTGATCTACAAAATTCAAATAAAGAAAGTTTGTTTTTAAGAAAAATCAACTGTTACTTTTTAATTATAATCATAGTTACAGTAAATATCAATTATAAAATAAACCAACGAGTACAGGCATATTTTAGCAGAATAATTTAAAAGCCAGAAATAATGTTTTAGCAACATTATTTCTAACCGATACATATTTACTTTTACACAAGAGAGTATCACGAAGAGGTGTTGTCGCGTTGATGATATATATCCAAGAGAGCTCAGCAGCGGCGTTCAAGAAGAAGCTCGCCTGGCGCGCCCCTCCAAAATCTCCGATGACGTTTCGTCTGACACGCACCTTCCGTTTTGTGCGCGCGCTTTCGGCTTTTTCGAAGGCGGGAAAACATGTGCGACAACACTAGTCATACACACACGCCGGTTATGAGTACTGCGCACCTGGCCGCCCTGAAGAACATCACCAATAAGGTCTATGTATGTCTTTCAAGGGCGTCTCCCGGCCTCAAGGTCAGTGCCCGCATACCCCGTATACAGCAAAAGATCATAAACATAATATATGGTTTATATTATATAGGGTCGGCGACCAAGGCAACGTTACTATAGTTTCCATAGGAAAGTTGCCATGGAGACCGAGACAAAAATGAGAAAAAAAATAAAAAAACTGCAATTCCTTACATAGTATAAAACGAAGTCGCTTCCGGCTGTCTGTCCCTATCTATGGTTAGATCTTTGAAACTACGCAACTGATTTTTGATGCAGTTTTTTTTTAATAGATAGAGTGATTCAAGATGAAGGTTTATATAAAGCCGAAGCCGCTGGCAGAAGCTAGTGTACAATAAAAAGTTGGCCTGTTTAGAAGCCCCTTTATAGCTATTTATGCAACTGTTACGTTATGGACGGTCTTTTAATACGAGTGTCATTTTTCGGTACAAGCGTAGCGCGTACCGAAATAGGTGGGCACGAGTTATTAAAAGACCAATAACGTACAGTTGCATACTAGATTTTATCTACGAAGGAAGGAATAAAACAGAGATATAGACAAATAAGTATTTCAGGAAGTGAGTTTAAGTATTTCATTTCTCATATACATGTCTTGATTTTTCTGGTAGTAAATTATTTGTAGCCGCAACTGCTCTATTTGTTATATCTGGTGGAGTTTCTCAATATCACTTGATGTTGAAGACATTTTTAATAAAATTTTACTCAGTTTTTTTTTCCCGCGTCTACTTTATTTTTTTATTTAGTCTTTATAAGGCAAAGAACTTGTAGCCGCAACAGCCAAATAGTATACAATGCTTTTGTTTTAAACTTGTTCCATTTTTAAAAACATCATTTACATTGTCTCGATTTCGAAGTAATATTCTAGGTACCTGGCTGTATGTTCAGAATGTCTTTGCTTGTGTTTTAGAATTTATGACGATTCGCATGGATCCGATGTCGTTATGGGTATCATAATGAAACCGCTGTCAATTTAGTAATTCGAATATAACGAAACCGAAGTAGATAAAGAACTTAATTAAATAGACGTATAGAACGGAATCCTCTCACAGAGAGGAAGCCTGTGTCCCAGAAGTGGGAAGATTACAACGCTGATATAGATGATAGAAGGGTAACATGATTTTGTTTACTTACAGTCCCCTGGAAGCGACGATACACACCTTGATGTATGGCAGCCGCGACAAACCCGTGGTCATTGAATGGAACTCCGTGAACGCTGTCCTACTCGATACTGAGCCTGGGGAGAGATATGAGAGGTAAGTTTGTGTACCACTGCTTTGTTTGCATTCATTGCTTCATTTTAGGGTTGTAACGGAACTTCGCCTCCGCCTCCATTACTTCCGCAAAACATCGTCGCCGTCTCCGTAAAAAACATTGCGGAATTGTAATGGAGGTATATTTACGTTTACAATTAACATACAACGCGTGATTTCGTGTCGCCTACTTAGGCGGCGGGTAGAGGAAGGCGGAGGCGTACGTCAAATGACACAAGGCAGGAATCAACTTGTCGAATTGCTCGGTCGCTGCAAACACAACATCGCAAAATTGGTTTTTACGGGGACCAGTCGGATACAGAATGTGAGTACCCTTGTCCTAAGAATGAGCCACACATTGGAGTGTCTTGCTCATACAGCTGAACTTGCCAGAATTAATATAGATTATTCCTTTATTTAA
The DNA here is from genome assembly GCA_964057195.1 of Orthosia cruda. Lineage (NCBI taxonomy): Eukaryota > Metazoa > Arthropoda > Insecta > Lepidoptera > Noctuidae > Orthosia > Orthosia cruda. The sequence goes on along the minus strand of OZ059855.1, from coordinate 11,044,227 downwards.
AGATATTCTGTTTTTTTTTTTCTAAGATATTAATAAAATACACTTGATTTTAGGGGGAGGGGTGTGTCTGTCTAAAATCTTACCATGTATCAACAGGGGGAATTTGGTCCGTTGTGCGTGCACGGCCCATTTCCTCTCTGTGAGAGGGAATGGACAGTAATCCACCACGCGGGCTCAGTGCTGGTTGGTGGATTTCCTCACGATGTTTTCCTTCATCATTTTGAGAGCAGTGGTGATGATAAAATTTACACAAAGTAAAGTGCCTGCCTGGGTTCGAACCCACGACCTACAACTTGTAGGTCGCGGCCGTTACCACTAGACCACCACTGCTCGAAGTGGGGTCTTTAATAGCATTTTCTCAGACATGCTTGGAAATTTGAGCATTATTTCGACAACCTTCTTCGAGATAAATCGAAATTGCAGTACTGGCCAAATACATGCGAGCAGCGGCGGCAAAAGTTTTATGAAAATCCATATCTGTCGTGTGTAGCAGCCAAATAAATTACATAGTAGTAAACTCATATCTGTCGTGTAATTTAAAAACGGAACGTTCTTTTTCTCCGAAGCATGGCCACCAAGGAGGTAACTTATCAGAGGTTTTATTTAAATTTCGAACTGGCTTGCAAATAGAACGATGTTTACTGAAAAAAAAAATGAACACTAACGCGGGAACAATTATTGTAGTTCGTCATTGATTTTGACAAAATGAGTTCTAGGTACTAGTTAGTTTAAATTTCCGCGCATATTTGAGAAAAGTACTATACAAGCCTTGGCCACAACTAGGCATTGATGGACTTACGTATGTGTGCCTCGGCTTCGCCTCGGCCCACATTTACACGTTCGTCCATCAATGCCTCTTTTGCTGGCCGCTGCAGTAATGTACTATTGTTGTTTCCCTAGATTGGTGGTCGCTGGCGATGTGGGCTGTAACGAAGGCCTGACTCGGATAACCTTGCGCCACACGACGCTGATGCCCAACATTCCCGGCCTGCCAGCCATCATAGCACTACTCTTCTGTCCCTCGTAAGTACACTGTCTTTGAACGTAATCAGCACATAGCAATCCACTGCTGGACATAGGCCTGGCGCCCTTATATGCTTGGTCACTGTTCGCGCTATCAATAAATTTGACCGATCAACTTCTGAAAAACTTAATGTTTTCTTTGAAAATATAAGTATTTATTTTGCCAAAGTCCAAACGTAATCCACGTTTTCGTGAGATGATCGCGATGTACGTTACGCGTTACGTTAGCTACTGTGGCCTAATATTTTGAGTAAATGTTAAAGATACGGACGCAAGCTATTGTTGCACTAATACGCTATCGTCGTGTTTGTTTGCTCGGCAAAACTGAAAAACGCTATCTATCGTTACGACGTGACGACGCAATCGGTTCTCCGGAAAAATTTACGCGACTATTGTATGTGATCCCTTTCTGCGACAATGGTGCCTAAAGGTGTCTAAAGATTGAACATTTACCTGTTACCGAACATCGAGAATTCGTCGAACTGAACAACGACCAGACCCTAGCATAGGGAAAAACATAGCAACGAAAATTTTCACGATCCTTCTAGCGAACGCTCGCGCTCTTGTAAATGCTCGTCAAATAAATTATTCTTCAAGAAGATGTCAGACATGACGGTCGCGTGTGCTGCGTTTATACTTAAAGCTACATAAAAAAAATATAGAAGATGGTGGCAAACTAATCTGTTTCGTCTTAGAAATGGAAGTGGAGGAAGTGAATATTGCTCGGCTCTGCAAAAAGCTCGAAGCAAAGAACAATGGCAGGTGCCCGTACATTGTTTTAGCTGAGATTAAATCCCTACGTCATTAAATGAAAAATATCTGGTTTAACTCAGGGTAAAGTTCTGAATTAATTTGTGCGAGAATTTTTGTTCGAGAATGTCGAGAATAATAGATATTCAGTCATAAACTTTTGTAGGTTATGCCTGGTATGGGTAACTTTTAATAATGTGTTTAATAGGTAATATTATTCAATTTCGTGGAAGTAAAAGGGGAATATCACATTAGTATTTCCCTTACCTAGTTATTTCAGCATGAAATGTATAATACACTCTTTGGAAAGACTATATTTATTTAAACTAAGCTACTTTGACGTGTAACATAAGGTCGTCGTCAATAACCAAGTTATATTATTTTAGAATTGGATACTAGTATTTTTGCCAATCATTAATTGAAAGTAATTCACTTATTTCTTCTACACTACAATATTCTTACCTACTTGCAAGGAACATCTACACTTAGACATAAACTGTATTATTAACTAATTTACTGCAATAATAAATACAATAATGATTTATTACTAATATAAATATAGTTCCTACTTGACACTTAGCAAAAAAAAAATATAATGGCAACACTAAAGAAATTAACTAAACAATCAAAAAAACTTTTTAATTATTATGTTTTTTTTTATCCGTTTTGAACCAGCCCAATTATACTTTAAAAAACGTTGACAATTAATAGAATATCTTTCGTATGTAACTACTTTCAGACGCTCAAATTTAAGTCAGCTAAGATTTCGCCATTGTTCTTTATTGTCGTTTCGCTAAAACGTTCCTGTTTATTTTAACATTCGCTAGAATGCTCATTGAATGCTCAACTCTATCAGCGGCTTACACGATTCTCACCATCGCGCGAATATGCGGTGATGGCGGCGTATATTCCGCGACGATTGTATTTCTACGTAAAATTTTAAGACGACGACAGTCGCCAACGGTATTGAGGGAACAAAACGCGCTCTCGTTTTACACCCGAAAGACACAAAATTCGGTAGTTTTTTGTACTTTCCTTAATATTCTATGACAAAAAAAGCCTTTGATCAAAATGTAGACATTTATATTGTCTTTGGGATGGTGTCAATTTCATTAAAATACGCCCGGAAGATTTTCATTTTTTTGTGCGTGTTAGACATAAATCTACAAATTAATTACACTATGTTACACGAATAAAAGTCAAAATTTTCTCAGATCAAATTATTAAGAAAATGGTCTAGTGTAACATATATTTTGTCCAAAAAATTACGGCTAGTCGTTTAGAAGTGATTCTCATTTTAAAAGCAGCTACTCAAGGGTCTCATCTGCGCCTTAAGTTGCAATAACACAGGATCTTACCAAGCTATAACGTTTCCAGCGCGGAGCTTCGCCGCAACGCAACGGGCACTCGGTACGTGAGCGCTCTGTGCGGGCTGGGCAGCACGGAGGCCGGCATGCCGTACCTGCCCGAGCATGATCTGCTGCTCAAGATCGACGCTGAGCTCACCGTCGGGGATATAGGATCGGTGAGTTATAATACCCACAACGGGCACTCGGTACGTGAGCGCTCTGTGCGGGCTGGGCAGCACGGAGGCCGGCATGCCGTACCTGCCCGAGCATGATCTGCTGCTCAAGATCGACGCTGAGCTCACCGTCGGGGATATAGGATCGGTGAGTTATAATACCCACAACGGGCACTCGGTACGTGAGCGCTCTGTGCGGGCTGGGCAGCACGGAGGCCGGCATGCCGTACCTGCCCGAGCATGATCTGCTGCTCAAGATCGACGCTGAGCTCACCGTCGGGGATATAGGATCGGTGAGTTATAATACCCACAACGGGCACTCGGTACGTGAGCGCTCTGTGCGGGCTGGGCAGCACGGAGGCCGGCATGCCGTACCTGCCCGAGCATGATCTGCTGCTCAAGATCGACGCTGAGCTCACCGTCGGGGATATAGGATCGGTGAGTTATAATACCCACAACGGGCACTCGGTACGTGAGCGCTCTGTGCGGGCTGGGCAGCACGGAGGCCGGCATGCCGTACCTGCCCGAGCATGATCTGCTGCTCAAGATCGACGCTGAGCTCACCGTCGGGGATATAGGATCGGTGAGTTATAATACCCACAACGGGCACTCGGTACGTGAGCGCTCTGTGCGGGCTGGGCAGCACGGAGGCCGGCATGCCGTACCTGCCCGAGCATGATCTGCTGCTCAAGATCGACGCTGAGCTCACCGTCGGGGATATAGGATCGGTGAGTTATAATACCCACAACGGGCACTCGGTACGTGAGCGCTCTGTGCGGGCTGGGCAGCACGGAGGCCGGCATGCCGTACCTGCCCGAGCATGATCTGCTGCTCAAGATCGACGCTGAGCTCACCGTCGGGGATATAGGATCGGTGAGTCTGTTCTATATGACGTGCAATACAGCGGACTCTCTCTGCTGGAGACAGGCTTCCCCCATATTTCTCCAACCAACTTTATTAATCTTTTTCCTTAGGCTGTTTTAACTCCCGTCGATAGAAAAACAGGCCAAGAGGCTCATCGGCAATGAGATACTGGTCGAGTCTAGGCTCCAGAGCCTTGAACATCGGCGCCGAGTTGCCAGCTTGTCAGTTTTCATCGGTTACATTTCGGGGAGTGTGCGATGGAATTTCTTGAACTAATTCCTCCTACCCCTTTCCATCATCGGACTACTAGACGTAGGGCGATGCGTCATCGGTTCATGGTGGACATCCCATCCATACACACCAAACGTTTTGGGAATACTTTTATGATGCGTACAGCTAAAGAGTGGAATTCCTTGCCGGAGTCTGTATTTCCTGATAGCTACAACCTGGGAGTCTTTAAGTCAAGAGTGAATAGGTTTCTTCTAGGTAAGCGTGCTAAATCGTAGACCACATCATCGCTTACCATCAGGTGAGATAGTAGTGATGATTTGGACTTTCTCTGGCCGGAGAGTGTAGGCGTTAAAGATGACTGTGTTTTAAAGTAAATTTATTTTGTTTTATCAGATTAACCACATCCGTCATCTGATGGACTACATGATGTTCTGCGGCGACGGACAGGACCAGCCCACCGCCGACGACGAGTTCCGTCCAACGATACCCGGACTCATACGCAAGGACCTTATGGAGTACGTACTGATGGAATAATGTACCTTTAAAATGATGTTAGATTTTCAAATAGGTGTATTGGTTCCAGAGATTACCCTACACGTCTGAACAAAGTCACAAAACTCGGGTTATCTATTTTTAATATTGTATTGTTGTACCACTGCAGCGGCAAAGGCATCACTGAAACAGAGAAGGAACGAGCATGAATCACGCTTGCTCAACGGGGGTTCGCGAATTCAAATTTATATTAACTACTACAAACTTCTGCCAGCGGCTTCGCCCGCGTGAATGTCGAAAATTATCTCAAGGGAACATATGCCCGGGATAAAAATATCCTATGTGCTATTCCTAACTACAATCTATCTCTGTGCCAAATTTAAAATTACCCACCTAAGTCACATTAATACTTGACTGGATTTGAACCAACTGCTCTCGTGCAGTTTTTTGCGTGCTTTGGATGCCAATGCGCATTTAGCTAAGTGGCATCGTTTAACTACAATATGGCGGACACCCAAAGATGGCGGACCAACTATTTTTATGCACCCCCATGATATCGGTATCAAATGAAAGGATTAGCTGTGAGGAATACAATACAATAAAATTGGTTTATTAATATTGATTTTGTTGTTCCAGCCTCCTAATGAGGCGTCGCAGGCACTACCAGGCCGAGTACGTGCCGCGCGCCTGGGAGTGGCGCTCCGTGGCGGAGCACGAGCTGCTGGAGATCTCCGTGCCCGAGATGATGGAGCGCGCGGTCATCTACCCGCTGCACGCGCCCATGGAGCTGTATCCCATCGCCCGGGATGCACTGGTGAAGCTCAAGCAGGACAACGATCTGCTCAAGTTGCAAGTTAGCAGGTAAGGAGACAGTGGACATGCAAAATCATTATTAAAAATTATACAATGTCATAGTGGCGACACGGTTGGCATAGTGGTTGAACGGTCGGCTGCTGCTCTGCGTGTCGCGGGTTCGATTCCCGCACGGTACAAATATTTATATTTCCTACAGATAGTTGTTCCGGATCTGGGTGTTTTGTGTATGTGAGTTTAAATAATTGTAAATGAAAAGAAAGAAAGAAAGAAAGAAAAAATATTTAATTGCCACAAAACGACATACAAACATTACATTTCAAGAACGAGAATAGTGGTTAACAATAGTGTACCCACGAATACACCAATAGCACCAATAGTGTACCGTAATGCACCCACGATACAGGAATAAATTCCTAGGGTGAGGCCACGATTTTAATAAAATAAAAGAAAGTAATGAATGTATGTTCAAAATTTGAAATGCATAAATAAGGAATGTCTGACTGAAAAATTTCAGTGTATAATATCTGACTCAAAAATGTCAGAGTATAATGTCATAGTAATAATTAATAAGAAAGTTACGTCCGATTTTAATACAGTCAAAACATAACAATAACAAAGGAAAATTAAAAAACGGCACGTTCGAAATTCGAACTCGAGTCCTAAATTATTGTTTATACTTATGAATAGAAGAAAAAACGCACAAAACGATTTTCTTTTGCAAATTGACTACGTCTTGCATATAGTGTAAAGTCCCCTCAACGGGAATGAGAACTGCACAACAATGCAAAATAATGTTCCACCATCGATAAATTAGGCAGAGTGTAGACCACAGACATAAAACTAAACTAGATGTCGCGATTGTATGTACTTCGCGTGCCAAAAAACGGAGTAAAGTTACGATCAATGTTTTTAATCTGAGTTTTTCATTTAGCGTTATCGGCACCAGAAATCCACCAAAATCTAGAAAAATGCCTTTTTATGCCATATTGAGCTGTACAGAATGTATAGAAAAAGTTAGCCGAGGCATTTGATATGTTTTCTTTCATTGGTAAGTAAATTTGTTTTAAAATTGTTGGTGAAAAAAACCGGCCAAATGCGAGTCGGACGCGCGCACGAAGTGTTCCGTACCATTATCGCAAAAAACGGAAAAAAAAACACGTTTGTTGTATGGGAGTCCCACTTAAATATTTATTTTATTCTGTTTTAACTATCTAGCTATCACGGTTCATGAGATACAGCCTGGTGACAGACAGACGGACCGCGGAGTCTTAGTTATTACCCTAAAAATGGCATGCTTGGTTTGCATACAGATGCAGGGATTTGCGTTATCTTGTTTGATTTATGTCTGTGGTGTAGACGTTTCGGTTATGCCGCCGATGGTTTATAATATCAAAAGCTCTATCAGACAATCAAATTCCACGCTATACAAAATTCGTTCGCACCAAAGGTGTTAATTAGCTTGTATTGCGATGTTCAAAATGAGTATTTTATTGTTGTTCAAACTAGTGCGAATAGTCGTGTGACTTCTTAATCATTAAAACAAACGACGCGCAAGATTCGCCTCTATTTGAATAGTCCATTAGTCGTATCTCATCGAGTAAGGTCGACCGTTGTCGGATAAAAATTTACTGAGCGGAGGATAAAATACTATCTACAACTTTTTCAGCGTCCGGCTTTACAAGGGATAAATTATATCCAAAAAGAACAATGGCGAAATCCCAAACAAATTTCTGTTGACTTTTTTTTTAACGTCTATGAAAATATGTCAAAATATGATAATTCCTGACCAGTTTTGTCTTCAGTTTTACATTTATAGAAAGTCAGACTCAAATGTGTTTATTTCAAGTTGGACATTAAGCGGCACTTTACAAGTAATAAAAATTGATTCTACCGTGCATTCGGAAACGTAGCTTGTTATGGAGAAGAACGCACAAGAAACTCCATACTTACACTTTTAAAAAGTATAAGTTTTGTACAATATTTACATAAGTACATACATTAATAAATTCATACACGTGAGGACGACGAACTCGAGTCCTAAATTATTGTTTATACTTATGAATAGAAGAAAAAACGCACAAAACGATTTTCTTTTGCAAATTGACTACGTCTTGCATATAGTGTAAAGTCCCCTCAACGGGAATGAGAACTGCACAACAATGCAAAATAATGTTCCACCATCGATAAATTAGGCAGAGTGTAGACCACAGACATAAAACTAAACTAGATGTCGCGATTGTATGTACTTCGCGTGCCAAAAAACGGAGTAAAGTTACGATCAATGTTTTTAATCTGAGTTTTTCATTTAGCGTTATCGGCACCAGAAATCCACCAAAATCTAGAAAAATGCCTTTTTATGCCATATTGAGCTGTACAGAATGTATAGAAAAAGTTAGCCGAGGCATTTGATATGTTTTCTTTCATTGGTAAGTAAATTTGTTTTAAAATTGTTGGTGAAAAAAACCGGCCAAATGCGAGTCGGACGCGCGCACGAAGTGTTCCGTACCATTATCGCAAAAAACGGAAAAAAAAACACGTTTGTTGTATGGGAGTCCCACTTAAATATTTATTTTATTCTGTTTTAACTATCTAGCTATCACGGTTCATGAGATACAGCCTGGTGACAGACAGACGGACCGCGGAGTCTTAGTTATTACCCTAAAAATGGCATGCTTGGTTTGCATACAGATGCAGGGATTTGCGTTATCTTGTTTGATTTATGTCTGTGGTGTAGACGTTTCGGTTATGCCGCCGATGGTTTATAATATCAAAAGCTCTATCAGACAATCAAATTCCACGCTATACAAAATTCGTTCGCACCAAAGGTGTTAATTAGCTTGTATTGCGATGTTCAAAATGAGTATTTTATTGTTGTTCAAACTAGTGCGAATAGTCGTGTGACTTCTTAATCATTAAAACAAACGACGCGCAAGATTCGCCTCTATTTGAATAGTCCATTAGTCGTATCTCATCGAGTAAGGTCGACCGTTGTCGGATAAAAATTTACTGAGCGGAGGATAAAATACTATCTACAACTTTTTCAGCGTCCGGCTTTACAAGGGATAAATTATATCCAAAAAGAACAATGGCGAAATCCCAAACAAATTTCTGTTGACTTTTTTTTTAACGTCTATGAAAATATGTCAAAATATAGATAATTCCTGACCAGTTTTGTCTTCAGTTTTACATTTATAGAAAGTCAGACTCAAATGTGTTTATTTCAAGTTGGACATTAAGCGGCACTTTACAAGTAATAAAAATTGATTCTACCGTGCATTCGGAAACGTAGCTTGTTATGGAGAAGAACGCACAAGAAACTCCATACTTACACTTTTAAAAAGTATAAGTTTTGTACAATATTTACATAAGTACATACATTAATAAATTCATACACGTGAGGACGATGCACCCAGCACTACACTACATAGGTATAAGTATTAAGAATTACAAGCACTAACAGGTAAATTACCTAATTCAACAACAACGGAACAGTGTGCGAGTCAATTTTTTTCTAAACAAAAAGCCAAGAAAAATAAAGTGTTACTTTAATTTTGAATATAATACAAATGAATCAGTTTGATTTTTTCCACACTAAAGATTGGCTTATGGAGCAGGACCAGCATGTTTCCAAGCATTATTATCTTGAATATAATCATCTAATTTGTAATGTGCTTGTTTACAAATCAGGTATTAAAGATATTCCAGTTTTAAGTTCTAGAAATCTAGAGGTTATGTTTACAAACATGTCAATAAGCCGGTTGACAGGTGAATTATTGTCCCTGGCAACACAGTTTAGCCTGAACTCATGATTTTATTTATTATCATCAATTATCTAGTCAATTGAGTTTTCAATTATGACGATATTTTTGCAAGACAGATAGGACAGCTTGATTTGATAAAACTTAGTAAATTATTTCATACGTATCTATCATGGCCACATAATGTAGACCCTTAATAATTCCATCAACAATTTTCTCGCCATTGTTCTTTTCCTCGTTTATAGAAATATTTGTGAAATCCGTATGCGCGGTTTAGACCCTTCTCTTGAGCTAGTCCCATTAGTACTCGATGGGATTCCTATCTTAAGGTTCCCCTAGTCAACGGCACGAACTATTTTGTGCGCGGGTTTAAAATGAATGCTATCTCATCCGACAACACGTGCGAAAGAGAGTGATGCTGTGATGAGCAGTAAGAAGCTATTTCTCGTACGAATTAGCACTTTTGCAAATTTGTAGCGAAATGGATGATGATTTAGGACGAAAACGAGCGCGCGCGAAATTTTATGAACAGACCTTTGGGAGTCTAGATATCATGACAAGACCCCTAATGTATATTTCCGCCCAAAGATGCGTTAAATTTAGTGTTGAAAAATGGAACTTTCGACGCTCATAACTTTCAAATAATGTTTTTTTTTTAAACTTTACCCGACACTAGGAATTTCTTCCTGTATCGTGAGTGCGTTTACAAACATATAAACTCACAAACACAACACCCAGAGCAGGAACAACTATCTTTAGGTCATACAAATGTGTGTTCCGTGCGGGAATCGAACCCGCGACACGCAGCGCAACAGTCATTCGCTCAACCACTGCGCCAACCGTGCACTCTAATTGTGTTTTTTACTTTTCTGTTTCCATACACGGCTAGATAATGATGAGAAAATGATATTTTTTTATTTTTTTTTAGAACGTAAATCGTCAAACAGTGGCGTAATCGCCAGACTACGTTTGTATGGAAGAATTTTCGACTAGTGTAACCTTAAGCTCTTAGATCAAGGAAGGGACAGATGTATACAAGTCAGATACATCTACCCCTTACGCACATTAGACATAACCTTGCGGTAAGAGCTGATGGTACCGGCCCAGGATAGAAAAGATACTACATCATTATAGTTGATGTATAGTTTACTAATAAGAGCAATTTATAACTCATTATTATAATGACCAATTACGATATGAGTTGTGATATCATATCCCTAATAGCACCACTTATTTTTTTATTATTTTGAATTCGTAATGTCACGCGATATAATACATAATTATACCTACAACCGACCAATGATATAGCAAGAATCTTGTAAATTTGTGACATAGTAAATGCTCTATTTGGGAATATGCATAAAATAATATGTTTTCAAACCGGTTTATCGATAAATATTAAAAAAAATATATAATATTAACAGTGAAAACAGATTCAGAATTGGTCGAAACCCGACGAGATTAACAATTTAAACAAATATATCTATCCGTTTCTATGAAAACGCCGTTTTCTATTGCAGTTGTATGGGCGTCGTGCTATCTGGGTTCTGGGGGTCTATTCCCTATCTCTGAATAAATAAATAAATCTCCGTCAACATTCCCATCTGCCACCCTCGAGTTGCCACCCCGGTGGTACCCTGATAAAGAAGCTAAGGAACATGGGCATCCGTGTGGACCTCTTGAGGTGGTTCTCTTTTGACACAAGCAGTAGTTTCAATAAGTATATGTTTAGGTGGGTAAACGGAAAAAAATTAAATAGTCAAATGATATTTTATTTTATTTTTTAATTTTGTTTTTTTAGTTTCATGTTTATGAACCTTGAAAACTTTGTTTGATATTTTTTCTATTCACCCCGCAATTTCTATACACTCCGTTTTATTGGTTATGAGAATCGACCACCCGACTAAACTTATGAAGGTGGCAGATGGGAATAAACCAGCAAACGCCACTAGTTAGTGCCATCCACCACCCCGGTGGCAGATGGGAATAAAGGAAGGTGGCAGATTTCACTAAATAATTCCCATGGGATGGGAATAAACCAATACATCGGGAGTAGTTACATCTGTCAAATTGTGTTGACATTCATTAGTAGTTCGGGCCCCAAACTAATCATGCGTCCGTATGTGATATGGAGTAGGAAACGCCCTTAACGAAGGCCGAAACTACGGACTTCGTGCTTAGGAAGTAGATCCCCTGACGTCAGATGGCATGTCCGACTTCTCTTTCTAATTATCAACTTTGACGCTTTATAGCTTCGTCTCTGAACAAGATATTTTCATATTATTTGGTTACTCTTGTTAAATAAATTCCTTGTGTTTAAAAAAAAAAGTATTTAATAAAGCAAATAATAAAATTACATGCATATTCAATATTTTGCCACAATAATAGCCAGTTTTAGAATGTGCTCTCTGATGCAGTAACGTGTCGCATCGATGCACAGATTTCTGTGATGAATGAAATTGTTTATTTGGTGAGTGTAGGTATACAGATTAAATTTTGTTTTTGTAGAACAGTCCCGATACATTTTGCCTCCAAACATTATAAAAACATAGGATGACGCGCAACATCATACAGTAAAAAACATTAAGGTTGTCATTACAATAATCGCTATTTAAATACAATAATTAAAATAAATATTTAAATAATAATAATCAATTACAATGAAATTTAAACACGTAAGAATGTAAGAAAGATGAATAATATTAATAATGTCAAAATATCAACTTGTAATGACTATGACAACACTCAACAGCGCCTATAACGCAAAAATCAAGAAACAGCGAATTTGTTTTAAACAGTTTTGAGATTATTGACGAGTGTATAGAAATAGCTAAAACGCTGTGTTGATTAGAATACTCCTCAAATCACCTCAGCGGCAGCAAAACCCTTCGGGGTGTGTATTGTGCAGACCACAATATTCGGCAGAAAACAGAAGAGGCAGAAAGCGTTGTCTGATAAACATGTAATTGATTGTGTAATTTTTTTAATAGAAAATTCCTTTTTTTAATGGTTATAACCATTTTGTAATGTTATTTCGTACCAAACCTTTCATTTGCGTTTGGTACCAGAATAAGACACATAATGAAAAAATACTATATAATTTTTCGCACGGTTGGCGCAGTGGTTGAGCGATTGACTGCTGCGCTGCATGTCGCGGGTTGATACCCGCACGGGACAAATATTTGTATGACCTACAGATAGTTGTTCCGGCTCTGGGTGTTGTGTATGTGAGTTTATATGTTTGTAAACGCACTCACGATACAGGAAGAAATTCCTAGTGTGTGGCAAAGTTATTCCTAAAAAAAAAAACCTATTTACTTACCATTAATATTTTTGCACTGAAAACCGAAATACAGGTATTTCCTAGTTCGGTTGCAGTGACTATATCCATTTATTAGAACTATATACTGCCAAACTATTTTCTGTAAAATATTACTAAGTTTTTTGAAAAATAAATTTATTATATAATATATATAAAAATTATTCCCTATTTCCCTTGGTCACGGCATCATGCGTGAACGGCTGGACCAATTTCGCTTATTCTTTTTTTGTTGTGTTTGTTATCGTTAGCAGAAGGATCTGACGAAAAATAAAAATAAGAAAAAAATATTGGTACCTTACCAACATAGGTAGGGTAGGTATGTAGGTAGGGTAGGGTAGATAGAGTAGGTAGGGAAGAGTAGGTAGGGAGGGTAGTATAGTTAGGTAGGGTAGATGAATGTTTGGTGTTTTAATGGCAAAAGAAAGTTTGCCAGGTCAGCTAGTTATAATATAAGAAGCGGGATATTACCATGTTTACTGATTGTTGCGAGTTTCCGATATTTCGTTGCTGTTGCAAGCACCATGATCACGGATAAACCGCTTCTAATGTTAGTGTTAGTGACCATGACAGTTTAAAAACTTACTATTTACTTATTCTATTTATCTTATAACTTTTGATAAAACATATGTTATATTCCACAGCACTCCGATATCTTCGAGTGTGCAGCTGAGCTGCAAGCTCTGCGGCACGGAGCCGATGAATCTGCACTCCATGCGCATACATCTGTACTCCAACGCGCATCGCGAGAAGGAAGACGATTTCCGCTCACTACAATCATAAGTTACCTCTTTTGTTACTACACCTCCCGGATGCCTTTATCGAGCTTTCCTGCATTGTTTTCTTTTACTTTTAAATGGCTGTGAATTCAAATTTGGAAAGATGTTGATACGACCAAAGTGGTGGCCTATACGTCATGGAAGATGAACGGCTTAAGTATCTGGGTGTTTTTTTCATTATAAGTTCCTTCTTTTGTTACTACACACCTCCCGAATTCTTGTATCGAGCAAGCCTACATTTTTTTCTACTACTTTTAAGGGTCAGGACCAATTTTTTGACGTAATCGCACAACGGAACTTGTGTTTAAATAGGGGCGAAAATTGTATTAAAATTGATGTGAGTAAATAGGGGTAAGATTTTAGGTAGGTAAATAGAATTTCCACTTACCTACCTAAAATCTTACAACAACCTATTTACACACCCCCTAATAATTATATTGTGCTACATTTATTTTCCAGTGTGAAACATTTTCCGTTGTGCGATTACGTCAAAAGTTTGGTCCTGACCCTTAAATGACTGTAAATTCAAATTTGGAACGATGATGACACCTGACCATATTGGTGACATGTACGTCATGGAAGCTCAACAGCTTATCCCCGAGTTTCTCAGCTCTAAATTATCGCAGAATGAATGTGACAAATTGTCAAGCACCCGTTATCTGCTGTGATTGGCTGTTGAAAATTCATTCAACCAATCACAGCAGATAACGCGTGCTTGACAATTTGCCACATTAATTCTGCGATAATTTAGAGCTGAGAAACTCGGGGTAAGGCTCCGGGAGTGTTCCTTGTTTTTTATTATTATTATTGCCTTCTTTTGTTACTACACCACCCGGAATCTTGTATCGAGCTAGCCTGAATTTTTCTTGTACTTTTTAAATGGTTGTTAATTCAAATTGGAACGTTGAGGACATCATGGAAGGTCAATTTAAGCCTCTGGGAGTGTATCTTATTATTATTATATTAAGTTTGTTGATCTGATATCATACGTGTACTAAGACTAATACAAACAAATTCGTTGTATGTCGTGACCAGTATAAATAAGACATAAAGCTTGTTACTTTGTAACTTTTTTTATATTCCGTAGTACTAAGTTTTTGCCTCATTTTTCATTTACTAAAAGTTGTAAAAGATGAGGATGTGTGCAACATGTTTAGAAATTATTTAGGTATTTTAAAAGGCTGTTTATACTCAAATAAGAATTAAGTTATAAGACTGTTCCTTCCTAAGTATTCGTAAAATTTTCGCTCGAATTGAATTTTCTTTGTAACCTTCATGAAAATTATACTCATACTTTGGTAAATGTTTTAAACATACGTTGCCAAATAAATATAATTATTTTAAGTCCATTCTGATTGTAATTTTGAGGGAAGAGCGTATCTAGGATACTTATAATAAAGACTAGCTGACCCGGCAAACTTTGTTTTGCCATAAAAACACCAAACATTCATCTACCCTACCTAACACTATCTACCCAACTCTACCTACCCTACCCTACCTACCCTACCCTACCATACCTACCCTACCCTACCTATCCTATAAACCTCACGGAGCCCGATACCTTTCCAACGAATGCAAAACCTTGGAAATCGGTTCGTGCGTTCTGGAGTTATAGCGTCAGGAAGGAAAACCCGACTTATTTTTATATAGTAGATGACCAATTCACAGTTGCAACGACTGTTATGATTGCCAGCCCACAAAATTAAATTATCAGTATTTTAAATATAACACTACACAAGTAAATGAATCTGTAATTATTTAATTTACTTATATAAAACTGTCGTCGACCATTTTAACAGGTTCACAGTCCTATGACGCACATGGCTGTTATGTGAGTAAGGTTAGGTTAGGTCATGGGGTCTCATCCCATACAAAGTAACCGTGCCGACGTACTGTACTGATTATCCTGATTATTTTTTGTACATCTATCGCGTTCGGCTCCGTTCCACGGATATAGATGGTGATGATGGTATCGCCGTGGAACGGAACCGAATGCGTTCGATTTACAAAAAATAATCAGTATAATCAGATGAAAAACGCTAGTTAGGTTGGCACGGTTTTTTTGTATGGGATGAGGCATCTGTGTGCTAGTATTATATTATCTGTGGTTAGGTTTAGACTCGGTGCAGACGGGCCACTTGCCACAGCTATCGGTGGCTGTCGCGCGCTACAGCAACATTAGTCACCGGTGTTCGTATTCGGCAGCTACCATATTTTATAACTGGCTCTCTGCTGAGCAGTCTTACGATGGAATCCGACACGGACAGTTTGTTATTGTTAATATAATACTCACAGCGGATCTTTGTGTCTCTGAATTGGCTTCAAGACCCTGCGCAGTAGCTATTTTTGTGTCAATGTTGAAGGTGAAGATAGCATTGTATAACTGTCTCTTTCACTCGTTTACGTTTGTCGCGTCGTCCTATCTCGCTTACTCTATGCAGTATACTCGATGACAAACTGTTTCTTGCTCAATGGTTGGCAGAGACAACTTCAGAGACACAAAGACCCGTTGCCGCCTCTATTGGTTACATCCAATTTTAACTGGTCCTACAGTATAACGTAGCTTGCATTTCGATAATCTATCAAGATAGGTATCCAAAAATTGATTATTTTCATTTGTAGTAGTTCTAACTATTGCTTTTGCTATGTGGACAGTGAACCTTTTAAAATTGTTTAATTTTCGCATCATATTTTTTCGGATACGCTCTGGTCCTTCATAAAATGCCATTTTAGTTTAGAAATTTATTTTTAGTTTTGTTGTTATATAAATAGTTATTTTGGGACCTCGTATAAATTAAGTATTTTTAAGTCGTTGATTGTAATTTGTTCTACCTAAAAGGCACTCTTAATTTTGTTGTTATCTCATGTTTTTGTCAAGTTAGTGTCTATCTAAAAATCAATATTATCTGATAAAATATGCAGTAACAACTGTACATTATCATACTAAGCCACTTTGTAAGACGCGGCTTTTACTAAAACATTGAATTTTAGTCAATTATATTCAAATAAACAGATATGTTATGAGCGTGCGCATTGTGAAGACTCGAATAGGTCACAATTGTGAACTTTAGTCTTTAGTTTATGTCACGCATGGCGAAGAGCGATACGCTTTGTTGAAACAAAAACAAAATAAAAAAATGCCAGCGTGTGTATTTAGAAATTGTACCAATTGTGATACCAAAGTACATAAAACAGAAGGGATCTCATACCATATGTAAGTACGCAATACGCCTCAATTTACTAATTTATTTCATTTTTTTCCTAATATTCTGATATTTGGAGGTTAGAAAAAGATAACAACATTGGTGGTCAGAATAATGTTTGTTTACATTCACACGCAAGTGACAAACACTAGCTGTCTCTTTTTTTCTTGTTGGTTTTATCAAGCCATCCTTTTCGACTTGTATTGAAATGTCAGATGAATGAAAAGTGTGAGTGCGGAACACTTTTTCAATTGTTTTGTGAGTGTATAACGAATCTGTTTATTTGAATATCATTGATTTTAGTACAGAGTTTATTAAAATAGTTAAGAATTACTGTCTGTTTTTTTTCTCTGAGACAAAATTGACACTAGCAAATGTCAAATTACTTCTTTTAGGGCTTATTAAGCCTCCTGAGGTATGATATATACAAGGTATTTTTTTGATATTCCATAATTTCACATATCAAAGAATCAACTAGCATATGAATTATTTTTTTGCAATTTTCATACATTGATGCAATAAAAAAATTGCATTTCAGACCTATTACAGTATTTGAGACTACACGAGTTATATTTATCATACCTCAGAAAGCCTGATATGCCATAAAAAAATAATTTGACATTTGCATGTGTCAATTTTGTCTCAGAGAAAAAAAACAGACTACACGGTCAAAATAATATCTGTGCATCTGCCATCTGAAGCTGTCAACGTCACTGACGGTTGACTCTCCCTTTTGGCGCACGAGGCGAACGCGAAATTTTCTTTTTTTTATTAATATCCATCTTTGTTATCTACCACAAAGGGATAAATTTAACGGCTCGCCTCACTGCGCTGTCGTCTCTACATGACACTCGCAGAATAGTTGGCATCAGCTCAGTAGCAAAAGACAAAAAAAAAAGACGCGGGAAGCCGGGTATTTGACACTGTAGCACACACATTTTGACCGTGTAGTAAATATAAATAAGTAAGACAAATGTTTCATTGGGACAACATAGATTGAAAATAATTATAACACTTAAATAAGAAAGAGGTTACCTCTTCAGTGTATATAGTGCTCGCCAAACTTCTGGGCCGCCCTGAAGTTGGCTTTCCGATGTGCAAGGCACAGACCGGCGCTGTTTTTGTATGAGATTTCCTACTGCGCAGCCATTGTAGCCAACTTCAGGGCGGCCAAGAAGTTTGGTGAGAACTGTAGTTGGATATATGGAAAGATTGTCATCGTATAAAATACGGTTGATGGTGCTGGAATGTGCTTGGAGGATACGCCTATAGATTTATAAGAAATATATGACAAAAAATATCGAATAAACGTGTTTTAATTAAATGGTATCGTATTTTTTATCAATTTTTCTGCCTGGCTATTTCCCAACTAATGTTGGGGTCGGCTTCCAGTCTAACCGGATTCAGCTGAGTACCAGTGTTTTACATGGAGCGACTGCCTATCTGATCTCCACAACCCAGTAACTGGGTAACACGGTACCCCTTGGCAAGACTGGTGTCAGATATCAAGCTTCTGACTACTCGTAACGACTGTCAAAGATCTTCAAATGACAGCCGGGACCATTTGCGTAACGTGCTTTCTGAGGCACGGAGGAAACTCGGTAAGCCTGGTCAAATGGTCACCCATCCACGGACCGACCTCGTGAAGCGTTGCTTAACTTTGAAGATCGACCCGTGCGACTGTTATTATTTAGCCACGAGATCGGCATCGTTTTTTTTATACTGGATGTAAATTTAACTTGTTCCCACTTTGTTAAATATCCCAAAAGTTAATCAGATGAAAAGCAATATCAGTCTTATCTTCATCAGATACATTATCACTTCACTAGACACAAAAAATATTTGATTTGCACATGTTCAAAAGAGACCTCGCTAACTAAGTAGGTACCTATGTCACTTATTTACATACATTAAACAGCTGGTAACAATACGCAGTATTACCACATTCAAGGTCACTACACATTACCTACTTTTTAGAACAAAATAACCTGTTTCGACATATGTTGCTATATGGCCAACTTTCTTCTTTAGTAAATATAAGCTTCAAAAAAACCCGACTGCTTAAAAAGTGAACTAAAAAGACGTAAACAAGAAGAAAATCATGCTGTGCAGTCGGAGGATACATATTCGCGAGCTGGCTGACCAAAACCAGATGTTTTTACCCGACTGCCGAAGGAGTACCCTCCTGTGTTCATTTGGATTTTTAGAATTAACTTTTTCATTTATAACTTTTTAGCTAACATATTTTTTCGAATTAGGTACATTTAAACATAAGTGTTATATATTTTTGAAATCACTTCTTAAAATCCTTTATTTTGATACCCAACACGATGGGGTTGGAAGAGAGAAAAAATTGAGCCACCACAATATGGCCGCCATTTCTCTATTTACCAGTTTTAATTTAGCCAGTGACACTCGCAGGGTTAAGACGAGTCGATTGAAGTAAGAATCATCAAAATCGGCCCACGCGTTTGGTCTCTAGAACGCCACATAGGAACAAACATACATAGGTACATTGACTGATAAACACATAACCCTCCTTCGGCAGTCGGGTAAAAAAAAAACGATATAGTAGACACAGCCGATCTTTATCTCTGAAGTTGGCTTTACGAACCATTGCGCAAGAAACAGTTTGACATCGAGTATACTGCATACCTAGAGTAAGCGAGATAGTACGATGCGACAAAAGTAGCGAGTGAAATAGTTATATTCTACCTCAACATTCACACAAAAATTGCAACTGCGCAGGGTCTTGCCAACTTCAGAGACACAAAGTGTCTCCTCACAGTGTGTCTACTATAAAAAAATGTTATCGGTGGATACCTGTTCGACAGATGTCTCTTATTATTTACATACATTAAACAGCTGGTTACAATACGCTGTATTACCACATTCAAGGTCACTACACATTATCTATTTTTTAGAACAACATTAGCTGTTTCCACATCTTGATATATGGCCAACTTTCTTCTTTGGTAAACATTGACTTAAACAAAAAAAGCGGTAAAAAAAGGTTACCGGTACGCCCGATGCCGTGAGTAGTTGTACCTGTTCGACAGCTTAACTTGAATCACTGTTTAATATGCATAGTCAGTTTATATCTGTCGCC
Source organism: Orthosia cruda (assembly GCA_964057195.1). Classification (NCBI taxonomy): domain Eukaryota; kingdom Metazoa; phylum Arthropoda; class Insecta; order Lepidoptera; family Noctuidae; genus Orthosia; species Orthosia cruda. Next base: position 11,024,361 of record OZ059855.1, on the reverse strand, counting down.
AACACAGGACAACGGCGTCACGTCAGTGTCCATCGTGGTGACAATAACAAGAAATGTTTTAGTGTTTATTTATTAAATAATTAAAGTGCAATCATAATGTGGCAACCGCAGGGAGATTTGGAACCGGTTTTTGAGTAAGTATCAATATTAGTTTGTTTTATAAATAATATAGATACAGCTGGTTAGTCCGAAGTTCAAATTTAGATTTTTGAGTGGTTTTTTTGTTTAATATTAGTAGCTGTAGCATATGACCTTGGTTATAAATTGCTCAAATATATAATAAAATGTGGATTTAATTAATAAAACACTATGCTGAACTTAGGTTCAAGCTAATAAAATACCTATTGGCAATGGCAAAATTCTCAATATTACAGAGGCATTCGAATTTATACGACCATATACCGGTAGCCGGTAGGCTTAGCGAGTTTTGTTAACTTTGATAAGCAAAACTGTCCGCCGACTGCAGGAAAAAATGTGGGAATTAATAAAATAATCATTCCACTTCCTTTCACATTCATTCCACAGCTAGCTCAGGTTCAATTTTATTTATTATTTTACTAATATTATAAATACGAAAGTTTGATGGATATAGTTATGTTTTTTACTGAATCACGCCAGAACGGCTGAACGGATCTGGATGAAATTTGGCACAGAGATGGGATAAAAAAGTTTCAGAGGACTTTATTTTCTCTCTTTTGAATTTATCTAATTTTTCCATGTACTTTCCAGCTAATAATTTGATCGTTATTAGCGACAATATCGGATCGTGTAATAATCAGCGTGTTATTTTTTTCAAAATGAACAGGTTCGTTTGGCTAAGAATATTTAGTTTTCAAAAATACCTTAATAAAGTTTTAGTTCTCATCAAAACGGTCCCGAGACTCATTTCAGTGTATAGTTTTCTTCATAATTCCGGATTTGGCCCACTTAAAAATCTCAGCCTGTGCACGATAATTTTATATTTTTTTACCCGACTGCCGAAGGAGGGTAATGTGTTTATCAGTCTATGTATGTATGTTTGTTCCTATGTGGCGTTCTAGAGACCAAACGCGTTGGCCGATTTTGATGATTCTTACGTCAATCGATTCGTCGTAACCCTGCGAATGTCACTGGCTACACAAAAATTTGAAAAGAAAAATATGGCGGATTTTGGGCGCCATTTCGTGGCGAAATTTGTTTTTCTTTCTTCTAAACCCATCGTGTGAGGTTTCAAAATAAAGGGCTTTAAGAGGTGATTTCAAAAATCTATAGCACTTATATGTTTAAATGTACTAAATTTAAAAAATCAAAAATCCCGACTGCTTAAAAAGCGAACTAAAAAGACGTAAACAAGAAGAAAATCATTCTGTGCAGTCGGAGGATACATATTCGCGAGCTGGCTGACCAAAACCAGATGTATCCTCCGACTGCACAGCATGATTTTCTTCTTGTTGTCTTTTTAGTTCGCTTTTTAAGCAGTTGGGTCTTTTGATTTTTTAAATTAACTCTTTTCGACATTCCCGTGACTCACATGAATGTAATTAATGTAATGTAATCAGAGCCATAGATCTAATATATTCTACTATATTTCGTATGTGTTCGCCATGGGTATGGCTTCCATACATAGATATAATAAATTTCTATGCTTCCATATGATGCCCGTTCGTATGGTACGTACGTTCCGTATGGTGTCGGACGTTAAGAATCTCACCATCCCATATCTGCCCGTGGGTGTCATAAGACTAAGGGACACTCCAGAGAATGGGCAGCAGCGTTCTCTGTGCACTTCATAACAAACTGCGATCGCCATCCCGCCTGCCAAGCATGGCGATTATGGCAAACCCCCCCAAACCGATAAATAGCGCAACCATGAAATGGCCCCTAGTGCCCGGCAGCCCGTCTACCCTACGACTACGGTAGCGGTCGTGGTGATGGCGTGGCAAGGGGTGCGGAGAATCCCCAGAGTGGACCCAGCTACCCCAATAAAAACCGACGACTGTACCTGGCAACATACAACACGCGAACACTCCGGCCCGACGAGAAGATCGCCGAACTTGAGGAAGAGTTGAGCGGGTTACGATGGAGTATCATAGGGTTATCTGAAGTCCGAAGAGAGGAGGAGGACTCGATAATCCTTAATTCCGGCAACCTGCTCTACTTCCGAGAGGGCGACCGGCAGTTCCAGGGTGGTGTCGGTCGGGTCCTCAGGAGGCTGTTGCCACTGCCACACAATCTGGCGAGCAGACGCACTTTTCTTCCGCACGACAGATAAGAAACTGTCGACTCGGGCTTTTGCGAACATCTCTGACACACTGCAGTAACGTGGCAGCCGCATCAGCGCCCTGAAGGCGTTATTATATTGGACACGCAGCGCATTGACGGGGCGTTTGGTACAGCTGAGTACCCGACTACGGTGTCGCAAAGTGCGCTCTTGTAACTTATGCATTATCTAGATAAATGTAAAACAACAAACCCTAAACAAATAAAATGTGATGTGGCTCTGCAAAAACCCCAAATACTATAATAAAAAATAAGTTCAAAAACTAAAAAATGCCACCTACCGTATCAAAACAATACATTCTGGAAAGTGGCATACGGCCACGGCGGTTATCCTCTACGGAATAGTTACATATCATCATCATCATTTCAGCCGAAAGACGTCCACTGCTGGACATAGGCCTCCCCCAGGCGTCGCCACATTGACCGATCCCGTGCGTCTCGCATCCAGCGCCTTCCCGCAATCTTAACCAGGTCATCAGTCCACCTAGTGCGAGGCCTTCCAACGTATCGTCTTCCGGTTCGCGGTCGCCATTCCAGAACTTTTCGGCCCCATCGGCCATCTGTTCGGCGAGCAATGTGCCCTGCCCACTGCCACTTAAGTTTGGCAATTCTTCGGGCTATGTATAACTTTGGTTCTCCTGCGGATATCATCATTTCTGACGTGATCACGCAAGGAAATTCCGAGCATAGCCCTCTCCATTGCCCTTTGGGTCGAGGGGCGAGTGCTCTCGGAGGCGTGACCTACCGAAGATGGTCCCAGACACCTCGTAAGGGGTTGCCTGGTATAGTGTGCCGCCTTATATAACGTAATGTTGGTGAAGGTGGCCACTATAGAAAATCTCAGTAGACTAATAGGGGTATGCCCTTTGGGTGACTTTGAGCTTTCTGATAAGGCCCATTGTGAGCGACCACGTCTCGGTCCCATAGGTGATCACTGGCAACACACACTGGTCATAGACTTTTATCTTGAGACACTGCGGTAAATTGGACGAGAAGATACCACGCAACTTCCCGAACGCCGCCCAGCCGAGTCGGATTCGACGGAATAGTTTCTACATAACAATTTCAGATGAGAATATTTTCTCGTTTCATACTTTTTAGAGTGTGATTTTTCAGCAGCGGGTTTTAGTATTTTTTGATGATGACGAAGAAAATTATCTGTATGTCTATGTGTCTATTTTGTGCCTCTATCACATAGAAGTAAAATAACACCAGAAGTGAAATTCACGAAAACGCGATTTCTCTATATTCTAAATTTTAAATCATGGCGGGGCGGTGAACGAAATGATGCAAATAGAAATACAATACAATACGATAAAAATGAGATGTCATGTTCAAGTTAAAAATTCGAAGACAAGGAAGTATTACGTCTCGTAAACGTAATGTAGAGTAAAAGAGACACGCATACAAGTTCCATTCATAGTTCATTTATTTATCTTTGGTCGGATTACATTTACAGGGCACAGACATTGACAAATGTCAGGTTAAATAAATACAGGGTTAGTGAACCGGGCATTACATTTTAATGGTGCAACGCGTATTATGATTTAAAATCTTTAAGACATAGCTCCGAGTTTACAAACTCTTCATATATTTATTTAACCCGACTAACCGTGCAAGTGGGCCAGTATATTACTTTCCCTATGTAGTTATCTACATAATTCAAAAAAATTGCATGCCGACATTACCTAACATGTTTAATTCATGTTTGTGTTTTTTTACCCGACTGCGCGACGCAAAGGATGTGCTAAGCAGTCTATGTATGTACAAAACAAAAAACACTGCAAATGTTTTCTTAACGTCTCTCGGCAAACTTCGTGTTTCGTTCGTCAGTCGTCGGATTTCTGTCAGTTGCCCCATAGACTTCTATTATATACGAGAGTTGCCCGTTTGCACTTGGTACAGATTGGACGCTCTACTAGAGTTGTTAATACTCTTAATGTAATGTATTTTCAAAATGGGAGGAAAGCGACTTTAAATCGCTGGCACAGACCAAACGCGTAAGCGCCAATTTTTACCATTCTTACGGCAATCGATTCATCATAATCTCGCGTGTGTCACTGGTGGTTACATTAAAATATAAAAAAAAGAAAACTGGCGGATTTTGGGCGCCATGTTGGGGCCCAAGTTTTTTTATTTTCTTCCAAACACATCGTGTGAAGTACCAAATGCGGTTTTAAGAGGTGATTACAAAAATATAAGTGTACTTACCACTTATAATTATGTTTATAAGTTATTCATAAAAATATATACCTAATTAAAAGTTACAATTAAAAAAAAAAACGAAACACGCGACTGCTGGCTGACATATGGTATTGATTGATTATGTACCGTCCGACTGCACATCATGATTTTCTTCTTGTTTAAGTACGTCTTTTTAGTTTTACTTCTAGCAGTCGGGTTTTTTGATTGTTTAAGTCGACTTTTTTATAAAATCACCTTATTGATGGTATTGCACATTAGAATTAATTTTCCGGTCATTATCATAGTTACATATAATATCTTTGTAGAAAAGTCGTTTTTACATCGAAAATATTTAAGATAAAATAGCCAGGATGTTGTGTAGAATAAATCAGCAGAACCCATTTCCAGCATTTTAGATTTTTTGTCTGTTTAGTAGTGCACGCATCACGTAAAATGTACGAAACCAATGTAGTTAACATTTATACATAAATTGTGCGTAACTTGAAGTATTACTAAGTTTTTGTTCTACCGCAATCGGTTCACTCCATCAAAAGATATATGAAAATAAAGTATTCAAGAGGTAAAATATCAGAACACACGCAATTCAGATACTCGGATACTAAGTAGTTTTTTTTTTATACTGTTGCGCTTGACCACTATCTCACCTGATGGTAAGCGATGATGTGGCCGACGATGAAGCACGCTTGCCTGGAAGAAAGCTATTTACTCTTGACTTGACTCCCAGGTTAAATTGTAGTAGTAGCTATCAGGAAATAAAGACTCCGGCAGGGAATTCCACTCCTTTGCTGTACGCATAATAAAAGTATTCCCAAAACGGTTGATGCGTATGGGTGGAATGTCCACCATGTACCGATGACGCATCGCCGTACGTCTTGTAGTCCGATGATGGAACGGGCTAGAAAGAATTAGTTCATGCAATTCCAACGCACACTCCCCGAAATGTAACCGATAAAAAACCGACAGGCTGGCAACTCGGCGCCGATGTTCGAGGTTCTGTTACCTAGATTCGACAAGTACTTCATTGCCGATGAGGCTCTTAGCCCGTTTTCCGATCGACTCAATTGCATCCAGCTGGTACTTGGCAGATCCGTCCCAGAGATGAGAGCAGTACTCCATGAATGATCGAACTTGCGCTTGATACAAGTTGAGAAACTGTTCTGGCGTGAAGTACCGTCTCACCTTCGCGAGGATCCCCATTTTTTTGGCAGCCAGCTGAGCTTTTGCCTCAATGAATGGACCAAAATTGATCGTCGACGTCAACGTAATGCCAAGAACCTCAAGAAGCCTCTATCGGCACGGTCACACTCCGGAAAGAAGGAGCCGGGTGGAATTGGCTCCTTTTAGCGGAAAAAGACACGCTTGGGTCTTAGCAGCATTGAACCTGACCAGATTAGCATCGCTCCATTCGGACCCTGCCTTCAAGGACAGATCGCGTCCAACCATGGCCTCCTGGTGAGACCGGATCTGAGGTCCAGTAGCGCGCGCGACGGACACGCAACGTATCTCTCAGCAACAGTGCTGTCGTCCGCATACCCAAAAGGTGCGGGTTTTAGCAGATCGTTTATGTGCAGCAAGAACAATGTTGCTGAGTGTACCGAACCCTGAGGGCCCCCGGCATTTATACCGATTAGGTCAGACGAGCACGACGCCATCAATAACCACTCGAATGGACCGGCCCCTCAGGAAGTCTGCAATCCATCCAATCGCACAGACCACTGGGCAGACCGAATGAAGGAAGCTTACTAATAAGGCTTTCAGACCCTGTCAAAAGCCTTCGAGATGTCGAGGGAGACGGCAAGCGCTTCCCCGTGCCTCTCGACGGCCTCACTCCAGATGTGAATGGCATACTTACGCTGGAAGAAACCCAGTTGACCGATTTTGGCGGAAGTCATATTGGCGGTCACTGAGAATGTCGTTACCGAAGACATTCCGGACGTCAGCCTGTATGAGATTAGGATGGCTCTTAAACAGCTTAAAAACAACAAGGCGCCGGGTGAAGACGGAATAACAGCCGAACTCCTGAAGGCGGGTGGAAAACCGGTCCTTAAGGCCCTTCAGAAGCTGTTTGATTCCGTCATACTCGAGGGCAAAACGCCAAAGCCTTTTTTGATAAGCCAAACGATGGGTTAGGACGAAAAAGAAAAATTGGGCCCCCCCAATGTGGCGCCCAAAAGCCAGCATTTTTCTATTTTCCAATTTTAATGTAGCCAATGACATTTGCAATGTTACGACGAATCGATTGACGTAGATTCATCAAAATCGGCCAATGTGTTTGGTCTCTAGAACGCCACATAGGTACAAGCATACACACATATATACATAAACTGATAAACACAATACCGTCCTTCGACAATCGGGTAAAAAGAAAGTCTTTAATAGACACATAAAATAAAATAATACATTAGCAATCATCAAATAAATCAAAGTGATTCTGAGTTATGAGCTGGACGCACGGATTGATGTTATTACATATTTGGCAGAACCTACGAAGGCAACAAAAATGTACCTAAGGCATAGCACGCACAGCGATTTTCATTCGCACGTATTTTTTTCGCGCGAATTTTTCAGTACTATTTGGGCGCGATTTTTTTTCCGCAGTGCGTGCAACTTCATTCATTTCCATAGGACACAGAATGCGCGGAAAAAAATCGCAGTGCATGCCATGCCTAATTGTCTGGCGTTTCATCACCAACTAGTATTGAACATGCGGTTGACCCCGACGTTTGAATGAATGAAAAAAGTAACAACGCGAATTAACCAGCAACGGCAAGTAAAAGTGTCGACGTGGAACTCTGGGGGAATTTGGCGGCGAGTACGAGGGAGACACATTTCTAAAAAGAAAAAGACAAAAAATTCAAACAAACACGGACCATTTCTGGTTACAGTAGGCACGGTTGGTGGTTGTGTGTGAGCGAGACATATATATAAATAAAACACCGACCCTTTATAGTTATAGTAGGGAAGGTTGGTGGTTGTATGCGAGTGAGACACATATGTATAAACTATTATATTCTATACACCTTAACATACAAACAATAATATAAATTACCTTGACTTAGATTCTGATCGGTATGCAGTGTTTTCAGGTACTTAGCGCTTCACGGATTTTTTCTTGGGCTGCTTTTTTGGCACCTCGGCTACTGCAGCTGTGGGCCGTGGTGATTGGTATTCTGATGCCGTGTCAGATCTGAAATAGAACACACTAAGATTAATTTTGTAACTTTAAGGAACCTCAATAATTATGGAGAGGAAGGTTTCAGTGGAATATAGATCAGTTACACCAGCCGGCAGGCATAAACCAAGTTCGTAGCTGAGAAGCAGTTAATCACATTAACAAATTCAGTAAACTTAGAAGAACTTCCTAACATTTTATAGTTGTAGGATGATGTAGTATGTAACGAAAAAGATAAATGGATCACTGGAAGATACTGGAGCGAAATTGATTGGTTTTATACATAAAAATATCATTCCAGCAATATATACCTCATAAAAAAATGAAACCCGTACATGTCCTCACAGGTGTATGACTAAAATAGTGATTGAAAACCCTTTCTGTCAAATTGAAATATATCGCGAGAAATTAAATACAAAACCAGATTCTTACCCTCGCTGACAATGGTGAAGCCGATACTAGGCTGTTACTTATAATTAATACCATAAAAAGTATGTATGTTTGTTTAATAAAACTTGGTATAAAACTCTGCATGACAACATGTCAAAATAAAAAAAATAATCTTTCAATTTGAGGTGAGTCGAAAGTAAAATATTCTGAAAACATTTTATGTGCAAAACAATCCATGTAAACGATTCCGTGTCAAAAGTAAAAGTTAGTTCACAGTTATGCTATATGCAATTTGTTAATGTGATTAATTGCTATCCAGCTATTTCTGCCTGCCAGCTGGTGTAACTATCACCATCACACCATCCATGTCATCTTCTAGCGAGCTATATTCAATTCAAAATCTCTTCGTCTGATGGGTAGGCAGTACTTTTAGATGCTTAGCGCTTCACCACCTTTTTCTTAGGCTGCTTTTTTGTCACCTCGGCTACTGCAACTGTGGGCCGTGGTGATTGGTATTCTAATTCCAAGTCAGACCTGAAATATAACACACTGAAATTAATTTTGCCGTGCCTATTGTAACCATAAAGGGTCGGTGTTTCTTAGTATTTGTTGTCTCTTTTTTTCATATATGTGTCTCGCTCGCACACAACCACCAACCGAGCCAGAAATGGTCGGTGTTTGTTTAATTTTTTTGGCTTTTTCGTTTCAGATATGAGTCTCCCTCGTACTTGCTGCCAAATTTCCCCAGTTTCATGTCTAGACGCGTAGATGTTCTTTGCCGTTGCTGGTTACTTCGCGTTATTACTTTTACTCGATTCCGGGACACACACACGTCGGGGTCATCTACAGCATGTTCTTATGAGTTGGTGATGAAGCGCCAGACATTTATGTTGCCTTCGACTTCAAGTTTGTTTTTTTTTTTTTGTTTATGTTCACCGATTACTCCGTCAATTGTGGACCGATTTTGAAAATTCTTTTTTTGTTTGAAAAAGTATGTTCCTAAATTGGTCCCATTTTAATTTGGTGAAGATCTGATGAAGAACTTCGGAGATATACAACAGATCTCTTCAATAAATAACGGCAAATCTCTCAGGATTGCTGCAATCGCATGTCTGTTTGTTGATTATAACATTTCATAATATAACATCACGCCAGTTCGCTCATAAGGGGTAAGCAGAGCTCTTATTTCACCGGTTATGTTCAAGTTTCATGAAATCTATTCTGGCGAAATAGTTCCCTTACTAACTTGCCTATTAGGTACGTACAACAAAAAAGTGAAAAATAAAAAAAACCTTTTTGCAAAAAAATACTACCGACTTCCAAATACAAAACTGCAAAGTGAAAAATAACTTAATTTTTTGAAGTCGGTGTCCATAACGCAAAAAAATAGTACCTACGAAAGACACCGACTTCAAAAAATTAAGTTATTTTTCACTTTGCAGTTTTGTATTTGGAAGTCGGTAGTATTTTTTTGCAAAAAGGTTTTTTATTATTGGTACATACTGTTTGTACATACCTTACAGTGAATAATGTACCTACTTCTTTTGTATATTTGCCTGAATTTTTAAATTACTATTTTCTTAAATTTATGATTTAAGAATTTAGATTGCTTTTATTTTTATTTAATCTTCTGTGAATTTAATCTAATGTATTCTTTTTTCAACTTAATTTTATGTTTCGATTTTGAAAAAAGTCTTGAACATACAATATTTTCGTAATTTTGCGGGTAATATTCCTAATGTAATAAAAAGGGTGATCTGTAACACAAGGTCTTTCCTATCTCAGACACCCTTCTTGTTTCAAGGTGGTGCATTATTATAGTCACTGTATTTTGATGTCGAGATAAATAAAATAATAATTATTCGTAGGTTCTGCCAAATATTTAATAATAACATACGGCACGCGCATCCAGCAACCTTATTAAGTAATGAATTCGGCAAGGTAAAGGGCAAAGAATATGAAAAATCAAACAATCACATGCGAGATGGAACACGCGATAAAACTTCCGTCTATGTGATTAGTGCCCAGTGGCAGAGTGCCTTGCCGAATTCAATACGCAATAAGGTTCAGCTCATTACTCAGAATCACTTTGTTTTATTTGATGATTGCTAATGTATTATTTTATTTTATGTTTCGAAGATAGACTTTCTTTTTTAACCGACTTACCAAAAAGGAGGAGGTTCTATGTTCGACATGAAGTATGTTATTATTTTTTATTTATGTTCACCGATATCTCCGTCAATTGTGGACCGATTTTGAAAATTCTTTTTTATTTGAAAGTATATGTTGCGAAATTGGTCCCATTTTAATTTGGTGAAGATCTGATGAAGAACTTCGAAGATATACAGCAGAACTCTTCAATAAATAACGGCAATTCACTCGGGATTGCTGCAATCGCATGTCTGTTTATTGTTTATACCATTTCATAGCACAACATCACGCCAGTACGCTCTGAAGGGATACGCAGATCACTCAATTCACAGGTTATGTTCAAGTTTCATGATATTCGGGTAATATATTCTGGCATTACAGTTACCTTACTAAAAAACTTGCCTATTAGGTAGGTAAAACTAAAAAGTGAAAAATAAAAAAAACTTTTTTGCAAAAAAATGCCACCGACTTCCAAATAAAAAACTACAAAGTGAAAAATAACTTTATTTTTGGAAGTCATTGTCCATAAAGCAAAAAAATGGTACCTACGAAAGACACCGTATTCCAAAAATAAAGTTATTTTTCATTTACATTGAATTGCCTGCACATTATGTAATTTACATTCGTCAACACATTGTGTTCTACATAAACATGTCTCATATTTCATTCATCTTGTTTAAAAACCCGACTCCTGTGGTTGGCTACACGAGCATCGTACCGGAACATGGCTAGGCCGCTTGGAAGTACATCTTTGCCCGGTGCGTGTTCGCAAACCTCCGGCCGAAGCCTATCTCCAGTTAGTGTCACCTGATTAGCACCACCCCGGAGACCACGTGTAGCGTGTAGGGTAACAAAAGGGGTACTCTCCTACGGACGCGGATGATTCAGCCCCCATAAATAATCAAGAACCTAGACGACCAATGCTTCATTAAACATGTTTAGATCGTGTCGATGTTGTAGCTATTGTTACGTACTAGTAAGTGACAACGTGTATAGCAGCGTCGGAGACATTTAGATCGTCAATGGTGCATTTAATCGGCAATTTGGGATACTCCAGCAAATGTTCTGCGGGCTCCATGAAGTCGAGAGGTGGTAGATATACTTCTCTTCCCACAATTTTCTCATCTCCTTAGGTATCCCTGTCCTGGATCGCCAGTGTAGATTTTAGTCTACCTGCACCCTAATTGCTTAAGTGAGTTCGGCAAAGAACACGTATGGGTAAGGGTGACGACGACCTTTAAAATAACGATTTTCGTATTGCTTATTATAGGTACTCCAAAGGGATAGGTTATGGAAAGGATATTTGAATTCAACTCATAGGGTGGAGGACGTACCCTTACTAAATTATTTACGCAATACCGAAAACATTTAAAGGAAATATTTCATACTCTTTCATAGAGTGATAAATGATTTTATTTCCGTAAGTTGGTTTGTACAAACAGTTTTACATGTGGAACATATTTTTTAAAACTAGATGAGGTCGGCGTTTCCTATCTGACTACTCTGAGAAGAAAGGCCGAAACAAACTCAGAGGTCACAGTCTCTTTTAAAGTCCAGACAAAATCTTGGTAAGATCATGTGTAGACCATGTAGTTAGACGGATGTCTGAAATGGTCTTTTGAGGAAAGAACTAGCCAGATTGAGTGGACCTGTCCAGTCAGTGCACGCATTTGTCAATAACCGAGCAGCTCAACTCAGAATTTAAGGAGACGATTCAACGATTCGAGGAACAATACCAAAGAAAGGACATTCGGGTAGTCCGCATAAACTACTCAAAGTGTCAGACCATGATTAAAAACTAAGATAAATTAAAACAAAAAGAAAAGAATGATCCACATAGTCTTCACATTCAAAATAATTAAAATAAAATAATATAATACTTTAAAAAGTAAATATTCTTGTCATTAAAAGAAAAAAAAAAAAATTGTTGTTCCCTTTGCCTTGCCGAACTCATTTACACAATGAGGCTGCTGCTGCACTCAGCTAGCTGGCTATTTTAGCCAGTACAGAACCCCGACCCATTCACAACGGACCTATTGAGAGGATTGTGATTGATTATCACCTTTTCTAAGGAACTGTGGTCAGCCAAAAACGCAACTCGATAAGGGGTCTTTAAAGATTTTGTCAAACCAATAGCTAGACAGCGGTTTCATTGCTTCGCATTGATGGGCAAAAATTTAAAATTAATTTTAAAACATTATTGTAATAGTTACACATACATATTACAAGACAGCTATATGCCCTGCAATTATGTATGAATCAAAATTGGGCAACCACACAAAAACACCTAAAAAAGCTTCGTACAGCGGAGACGTAATTGTTGCGCTGGTCAGCAGGTGTCACCAGTGTTGAAAAGATCCGAAACGAAAACGTGAGGGGAAGAATTAAAGTCGCTTCCACCACTGACAAGATGAAAAGATATCGACTCCGATGGTATAACCACATCCAGAGATGGTTTGATGATCATATGGTGAAGCTTGAACTTGGCAACTGAAAGACCGAAGCTGAAACAGCACAGCAGAGAAGCACAGGCAATGCACAGTGGAGAAGAAGGATAAATAGGAGCCCAAGTCTATGGGATAAGGTCGCGACAGAGGAAGGAGGAGATTATTATTACAGTTATACATACACAGAATGTATTACTGTCGTTGGAAGATAGCGATAGTCTGCGGAATTTAGCTAGTCAATTTAATTTGATCCTGTACAACAACAATTTTAACAAAATATCATCTCAGTTATTCTAACTCAACAATCTGTTGATCTTGCAAAACGTATTGTTTGTAATATTTCTTATCGTTTAACTCGAATGTGACGTGCCCATCATTAGTCCTAAACAAAAACAATAACCAGTGATAAACAATGTAACTTTATAAGGGACGTGGTAGTTGAAAATTGTATCTTTTTGTAAAAAGTTTTTAACTTCAGGCGCTACCCCGAGCAAAATGCCGCGCTGGCCGTTTTTCGTGCAGTTTTTAGGAGCTATCTACTCGTTATTTAAAATGAAATATCAACTAATAAAAATACATTAAATTTCTACATATTATTGATTCCAAAATTGTAGAATTCTTTTTTTTTAATGTAGTATATGTTTCACTAATCTCCTTCCAACAAAATCATAAAAATGAGAAATAATGATTTATAGCATGCATCTCCTCGTAAAGTGTTCATTAATAATTTTTTGTACTAACACTAATAGATAGACAATTTGATAACGAACATTTTGGTAGTTTTTTTTTTTCAAAATACCAATATTCGATTTTATAAAGAAGTTATTCTAAAATCTGGGCGTATTCACTACTGTAATTCATGCGCCACCAGTGCCGCTAGGCCAATAGGAATGCTCAAATCTCATGCTGATTTTTTGGTCAGGGTACGGCCTTAAATTCAATTTAATTCTCAATTCTTTATTGCGTACCTTAATGTATACAGTTGGTAGGGAAATAATTATATTAGTCACAAATATGACAATCACAATTACACACGTCGTATTATTTTTCATTGTCACAATTATTATTTATTTTATTATGTTTTTAGTTGTGGTAGGCAAGAATTACTCGTATAGTAAGGTACCTATAGGTAATGTCAAAGTTATGCCAGTATAGATTACCCGAATAACATGAAACTTGAACATAACCAACAATTTGATTCCGCCTAGCCCTTTCCATCATCGGACTACAAGACGTACGGCCATGCGCCATCGGTACATGGTGGACATCCCTCCCATATGCACAAAGCGTTTTGCTAATACTTTCATTGTGCACACAGCTAAGGAGTAAAACGCATAATAAAAGTGTTTCTAAAACATTTTGTGCGTATGGGTGGGCTGTCTAGTTGTCCGCCATGTATCGATGGCGCATCGCCTTACGTCTGGTAGTACGATGATGAAACGGGATAGTCCAGCTATTAGATCGTGCAATTCCATAGCACACTCCCTGAAATGTAACCGATAAAAAACCGACAAGCTGGCAACTCGGCGACGGTGTTCAAGGCTCTGGAGCTTTGACTTGATTTGTGCCTCATTGCCGATGAGCTTCTTGTGCCGTTTTTCGATTGACTCTAGTGCATCAAGCTGGTATTTGACAGATCCGTCCCAGAGATGAGAGCGGTACTCCTTGCATGATCAAAGAAAGAATAGAAAGAAAACTTGTTTAAATCAAGCAAAAACAAACTAGTTTAAGTTCTCAATTTGTATCAAGCGCAAGTTTGTACTTCCAGAGCTGTTCCGGCGTGAAGTACCTTTTCACCTTTGCAAGGATCCCCAACTTTTTGGCAGCCAGCTGAGCATTTGCTTCAATGTAAGGGCGAAAATTTAGTGTCGATGTCAACATTACACCAAGATGCTCAAGATGGTCCGTTTTCGGTACGCTTACACCTCGGAAAGATGGTGCCGGGTGAAATTGGCTCTTTTTAGCGGAGAAAAGACACGCCTGTGTTTTAGCCGCATTGAACTTGACCAGATTGGCATCGCCCCATTCGGAGACAGCTCGAGCGCTCCACCATGGCCTCACGGAGAGACCGGACCTGAGGCCCAGTAGTCCGTGCGTTGGACGAAGTATCTCTCAGCAACAGTGCTGTCGTCTGCATACCCAAAGGCCGGGGTTCAGCAGATCGTTAATGTGCAGCAAGAATAATGTTGCTGAGAATACCGACCCCAGAGGGATCCAGGCAATAATATACAATTGGTCCGATGAGCAGTCATCGATAACCACTCGAATGGACCTATCTCACAGGAAGTTTTCAATCCAATCACTTATACTACCTGGCAGACCGAATGAAGGAAGCTTACCAATAAGGCTTTCATGCCAAACCCTATCATAAGCCTTCAAGATGGTGAGGGAGACGGCAAACGCCTCCCCGTGGCTCTCAATGTCCTCACTCCATATGTGAATGGCATACGCTAGAAGATCCCCAGTAGACCGATTTCAACGGAAGCCCTATTGGCGGTCACTAAGGATCTCGTTAGTTTCTAGGTATGCCAGGAGATACGTGTTAAGAGATGGGTCTTCGTAAGGGGTTGCCTGGTATAGTGTGCCGCTTTCCATAACGTAAGGTTGGTGAAGGAGGCCACTATAGGAAAACTCAGTAGACAAATAGGGTACGTGCCCTTCTTAGGTGAGCGTGCTTACAGCTCCGGGACCATTCTGGAGAAATGGGAGCCAGCTTCTCTGGCGTCCTTAACGGGGATTGAATCCGCTAGCACCAACTGCGCTGGTGCTGGTGCTTGCACTAGTGCTGGCGTGCTGGGGTGCGTGTGGTGAGCGGCTTTATTGCTCCGGTACCATTCTGGATAAAACGTAGTGAGTAATCACGGTGCAACTCACATTTTCTCTTGAGTACCAGGGGCGAGTGCTCTCGGAGGCGTGACCTACCGAAGATGGTCCCAGACACCTCGTAAGGGGTTGCCTGGTATAGTGTGCCGCTTTCCATAACGTAAGGTTGGTGAAGGAGGCCACTATAGGAAAACTCAGTAGACAAATAGGGGTATGCCCTTCTTAGGCACGGGCTGTACGTTGGCTTGCTTCAGAGAATTCGTTACTATTAACGAAATGGTGTAATAAACAATAAACATATATCATCAATCCCGAGATGTGCCGTCATATATTGAAGAGTTCTGTTGTATATCGCCGAAGTTCGTCATCAGATCTCCACTAAATTTAAATGGGGCCAATTCGAGAACACATAACACATCCATTGAGGAGTTCACTCGATTTCTCCAAGATCCCATCTTCAGATCCTGACCTGATGTCCAAGGAACCACCTGGAAACTATATCCTTTCAAACAAAACAAGAATTTTTGAAATCGGTCCAGGCGTCTTTGGGTAATCGGGGAACATATACATATAAAAAAATAAAGATGCCGACGAATTGAGAACCTTCTCCTTTTTTGAAGTCGGTTAAAAAAAGAAAAGGGTATAAAAAAACGCACTTTATCTCGTTGTACGAAGTATGTCAAAAATCATATAATAAATAAATAGTTCTCGGGTGCAATGTTACGTTTAGTCTTGCGGTGCCGGTGATATAAGAATTTTTTAGACCATTTCCATACATTTTTATTGCAAAAAGAAATCTTTCCAATTTACCTACCAGATTGCAACCAATATGAAATAAGCATGATATTGGCTACTAGAGGCCATTTCAAGCAAAAAAATCCGACACATTTAATACGTATGTCTTCGGGAGCCGTTTTCCGATCCACTGTGTGGTCGCGTCCGCGACGTGAATGTCCCTACCCTACATATTGCTACATGTTTTATTATTGTTCTTCAATAGTTATTATATTTTTCCTTCTAACAATTTGTTATACACTTAATCAAAGTAACAATTAACTGTGATAATTCCCTGATATTATCATCATTGAACCATTTGGAGTAAGTCGTAGAACATCTAAAAATAATATTCTTGCTTAATTAATAGTTATTTTTATAATAGTTATGCTTTTGCTAAAACAGTGGCCTCTCATACAAGTTGTTAGACAATTTTCTAAGGCGTGTTTAAGGTAGGTATGAGATAATAATTTATAATTGATTATTGTATCATTTTGCTTACAAATGCATGTCACGTTTTAGCTTGTCGGAACGCCAAGCATGGTACGGTACTTAATCCATAGATACATTTTAATTTGAAACCTAGATATTACAGAAGTAGGTATCCTGCATGACTGTTAACAAGTTTCGTTCTAGTTTGATTTGATACATTTACAGCACTTCATTAAAATACTAACAAATATTTACTGTGACCATCTGACATCAATAAAATCGATGTAATAATGTTTTTGCGTACTAATTACTTACACAATGATTTGATATTATGTCCCAACTTCGGCGATTTGTTCACAACATTGCCATTAATCCTCCTATGTCAAATGTTAAAAGAAAATCGGTTATTAACCTAGGCTAAAACCGCATTTTACCAACGATGTTTGTTAAAAAGTTTTGGCAAAAACCAGGTTTTGAAAACTAGGTATTACATAAGTATCCTACATGACTGTTAACAAGTGTCGTACTAGTTTGATTGGATACCTTTATAGCACTTCATTAAAATACTAGCAAATATTTACTGTGACCATCTGACATCGAAAAAACCGATGTGATAATGTTTTTGCGTACTAATTTACCTACACAATAATAAGATTATGTTCCAACTTCGGGGATATGTTCATAAAATTACCACTCATCTACCTATGTCAAATGTTAAAATAAAATCGGTTATTAACGTAGGCTAAAACCGCATTTTACCACCGATATTTGTTAAAAAGTTTTGGCAAATACCAGATTTTGTTTTGTGGAATATCTTGCCCATCCGTTGTCGCCAGGGTTATCAGTTGGGGTCAGATGCATGTTATGTTGGTGTTTGTCTCGTTGGGGAGTCAGTCTTCTTGGGACCGAAGTGAGATACGGTCTACATACCCAAAAGATGGTCGCACAACCGATTTCGGGCACGGCCGTGGCCAAGTAATAGATTTTTGATATTTTTTTGTTAACTTTTTGTAGGGTAGGTCATATCTTGTGGCATGCTTTCATTATTTTATTTTACCCTCCTACATTCATGGTGAATAGATTGGATTTGTTAAAAAGTGAAGTGGGATTTGTTACTGGGCTTTCTGGTTTTTTACGTAGAAAGCCGCCTTCGAGTAGGAACGGTTCAATCAACAAAATTGCTGCTGCGACTTCGGCAGCATTTTTCAATTCACGTAGAACCTTCTAGCCAAAATTTCATACAACAAAATGAAATGGTGTAATACAACATTTATCTAATCTATATATCTATCTAATAATAATAATATATATACGTATGTAATACCTTTAAACAAGCAATTCTTGTATATATAATCTGAATCTGGGAAACGGCTCCAACGATTTTCATGAAATTTAGTTTGCAAGGGGTTTTGGGGGCGATAAATCGATCTAGCTAGGTTTCATTTTTAGAAAACGTCGTTTTCTCTATTTTCATCCGAGCTCGGTCGCTCATTTACTTATAATTGAATTGTAGATAAAGGCACATACATACAAAGTGATCCTTCGTCCTTTTTAATAAGCCTCAATAGCGTTCAACTTCGAATATTCCAACACTAACATATCCTCTGCCTCATCAGATCCATCGAGAATGACCTCCGAGCGCAAGTGTCGGAAGCTCGCTCCCGCTGGTCGGAGTTCCAGCCATGCCTGGCCATCGTACAAGTGGGAGGCCGCGAGGATTCCAACGTGTACATACGGATGAAGCTCCGAGCTGCGGAGAACATTGGTATCAAGGCCGATCATCTCCAGCTGCCCAGGGATATCACGGAGTCTGAGGTAAGAGACTATTTAGTTTATTTATTCAAACACTGCGGTGCTCCTGTTCAGGCTATATCCTATTTGCTGGAGCTAAATCTCCATTTACTTGTACCCCAGATGAACTGAGCAACGCCTCCAACGCTACTGTAAGCGTACTCACTCAGTAGGTTTAGTCATTCTGTTATAAAAAATTACTGCGACACGAAAAGTAGAAGTTTTATATCAAACGCCGACGATGCCTTGACGACTCATTCGATTAGCTATGAACTGCATTGGTATAGGTATAGATAGATAATCTGCTTCTATCAGCGACTTTGCCAGCGAAAGTCTGCAATTATCCGAAGGGACCGTAAACCTGCACTTAATGGCGTAAGTGAATTCGGCAGGAGAATTTGGCATACTCTTTCAGGGGGTCAAACCTTTTCCTGGAATACAAAAAGGCCTGTCCTACCTTTGCCTTCGATAAGCAAGCGAAAGCGCTGAACCAATAATTGCAGGCTGGAAATCGGTTTGTGCTTTTTTTCAAGAAAAACAACTTGTGACATGATTGGATAGGATGTTTGATCAATGATTAAGGATATCAAGTATTGAGCTGAGATCAACGTTATTAAATTTGAAGCGCCTATTACGCGGGGTGATGCAACCTATGGTTATCGACAGAAATACAAGATTAAACTGGCAGGCAAATTCAATGATTCAAATGCAATGCGATAGATTAGATCTTCCTTATAACCGTTGTTTGTACGTCTTGATATCTATAATTTCCTATAATAACTGAGATATTTCGCAATCAAGGTTTTCGTTTTTTTGATCAATGAGTTATAGTAGTTTTCTTTAAATAAAAACGCAGTGTAAGGAAGAAACCTTTTTAACCGGCTTCAAAAAACGATTAGCTTATATATTATTGAACCCCTTATGGAGGCCTCTATTAATTACGTGAGCCCTAAAGAAGGGGGTGTAAAGGCCCAACTAAACCTCATCGAGAAGGGGTATGAAAATCTCAGGTAAAGTTATTAATTTTGAGAATAAACATAATTTAATAGTGCACCTCAAACGTAGTATCACTGTACTCCCCTTATTTCTCAGAGAAAAATATTTACATCTAATCTAATACCTTTAAACGAGCAATTCTTGTATATATAATCTGAATCTTGGAAACGGCTGCAACGATTTTCATGAAGTTTAGTAAGAAGGGAGGTTTCGGGGGGGATAAATCGATCTAGATACATTTCATTGTTAGAAAACGTCGTTTTCATTATCACCCGAGGTGATGAGCTCGTTCGCCCAGTTAGGTACTAACAATTATGTATTGACGCTTATAGATATTTTAAAGGGGAATGAAGCAAAATACATATATGAAAATACTAGCTGTCCCACGCGGCTTCGCTCCCGTCAACTGGGTACCTACCCATCTACCCTACATACATGATTGTTGCGTAACTTAAACCGTTTACGCAGCGCACGCAACGGATGCTCTCAAAAAGGAATAATTTTGCCCGTTTTTGCAACATTTTTCATTTATGCGCCGCTCCTATTGGTCGTAGCGTGATGTTATATAGCCTATAACCTTCCTCGATAAATGGACTATCTAATACAAAAAGAATTTTTCAATTCCAACCAGTAGTTCCCGAGATTAGCGCGTTCAAACAAACAAACAAACAAACAAACAAACTCTTCAGCTTTATAATATTATAGTATAGATTAAACATAAAAAATTATAATGCGAATCTCACGTGAAGGGTACTTCAAGGATCCCACCGTATCTCACCTTTAATAAGGGTCCCGTTCTCCTTGGTGAAATATTTAAAAAAAATATCTCACGTAAATAATGGACGTCCCCTAAAGACGTCAGAAGTCTCATATTTTGTCGAGCATCACACCTTGAACTATTGACAGCACGATAAGACGTATCAGCCAGTTTATAATAGACTGTTTACTGTTTTCATCGAATGATGTAACAAACACATAAATCGCACGATAGAGATTATTCTCGTATTTTATGTAATAAATTATAGGAAGTATAGGTACCTAAATATTATTTACAAAAACACTTTCATTTGATGACATTGGTGCAGATTACTGACCGTACTTTCGCAGAACATTGCGTAGTTGTACTTTACTAATGAACGATGGTTGGGTACGGGTACGGTAAGCCTACGGTATCTTTATTGGCATGTGTCATCAGTGTTATAATTTATGCTTCGTAATAAAGGTCTATCCACACAAATCAGGGCCGTACCCGGGACGTGGACGGACCGTTCCCCGTAAGAGTTTCAAAAAAATATCGGTGTGTACCTACATTTTATATGAACTCGTTCACACACGTCCTTGCACGGGCCAGTGACGGAGCTTAAGGCGATATATACGACCCAATGTAACGCAGTACCGGCCGTGCGCCCGCTCGATGCCAAAAATTCAAAATTGAACCTCCTTTTGAACAGCTTTGTTTGCAAAATATTATTTGATTTACATATGCTATGTTAGGTATGAAGAAATTCCAGCCATAAATTTTTCTGTATAAAAATATTTTTAAACATCCAAGTCATGGCACGGCACGGCACGGCACGGGCCTACATACGCTTTAGTGCCGTAAAACGGTAACTTTCTAAAGCATACTCCTCAGTAACAGCTAGATTTAAAGGTTTGGAAAAAATATATATTTATTATTGAATCATGTACATAATTTTGAACACAAGGTTTTTTCGTGTAACTAATAGTTTTTCTTTAAAAAAATAATTAACAACACGATATCCTCCAAAACGACTTGGATGTTTAAAAATATTTTTATACAGAAAAATTTATGGCTGGAATTTCTATGTATATATCGCCTTAAATGCCTGGGCTCGCTTTGTCACGTCCCGGACACGACACGGCCCTGATACCTATGTGTGGATATACCTTAAATATTACAATTGAACTTTCTCCGGAGTCAGGTTTCAGTAGGAATTGTATTTCATTTCGTTGCGGAAGATTGTGGCTTGACCTCGTAATAGATTACCACGGGTCTAGACAGTCAGGTCATAATAGTCATATCTGCCTTCACCAAGTTATCACCAAGCAAGGGCGTCGCCAGCAGGTAGCTCAGGGGGGGCAAGTTGATATATATGGACGATGGGAAAAGTATTTTAAATACGATCTAAAGCATATTAATATTTGCACTGTTAGTCCGTGTCTTACAGCAATTGAGAAAAAAAAAACCAGCCAAGTGCGAGTCGGACTCGCGCACCGAGGGCTCCGTACAAACCTCAGCTTAAAGGTATTATAGACCTGAGTATTGGATATGAATTTCAATTTAATATCTCTACGCGTTCATGAGGAAAGGGGTAGTAAGTTTAATATTATTAAAAATATTTTTATTATATGATTTAACTAAAAATTTAAGGTTTTCGCAATTATTCCTTTATCTGTGCTACAAGACGTTGCTTCGTACCAAATTTCAAGATTCTGAGCTCACGGGAAGTACCCTGTAGGTTTTGATTCCATTGCGAGTGTCGAAAATTTGCGGAAAATTGCGCCATAAACGGCTGTATCTTTTGATTGCGTTGGCTTAGAAGTTTGATTTTTTCACAGCTTTAAGGAACATTAGACCTAAGTATTTGATATAAATTTCAGCTTGATACCTCTACGCGTGCCTGAGAAAAAGGGTCTTGACAGACAGACAGACGGACAACAAAGTGATCCTATAAGGGTTCCTTTCGAGGTACGGAACCCTAAAAAACGGTACAAAGTCCAATATGTCAAGATCTCATATAAAGCTATATGAGATCTTGACTGTACAATAAAATAAACGAATCTGGGACAAAATATAGGATAAAAGAATAATAGAATTACAAGAATTTGGAGGCAATAAAATCGTCTTTTGGCTATTACAAGATATTAATAGCAAAGTAGTTGAGCGAGATGCTTTTTTGTTAAGTCGATAAGTTAATTAAAACACAATCTTCGGGGTTTTTTATTAACTTTTCGACCACTTTATTATGCCAATATAGTAAGTTGTCAGTGCACTTCACATTCATCATTTGCAGACCATTGGGGCGATTTTCCCCAAAGTGCTTCTTAGCCAGGTGTTAAGTCTCCCGAGGCTGATAAACAATCACGACCATCAATGCTTTTCCCGTTTCGAGAATGATGGTTTTTGTCTCTTTAACCCTCAGTTTCCCACCTTAAAATTATCGCAGAATTAATGTGACAAATTGTCAAGCACGCGTTATCTTCTGTGATTGGCTGTCATAAATTCATTCAACCAATCACAGAAGATAACGCGTGCTTGACAATTTGTCACATTAATTCTGCGATAATTTTAAGGTGGGAAACTGAGGGTTAGCCACTGATTCGTCCG
This sequence comes from Orthosia cruda, assembly GCA_964057195.1. Taxonomy (NCBI): domain Eukaryota; kingdom Metazoa; phylum Arthropoda; class Insecta; order Lepidoptera; family Noctuidae; genus Orthosia; species Orthosia cruda. Next base: position 11,001,572 of record OZ059855.1, on the reverse strand, counting down.
CGGCTGGGGCCGCTCCGTGCGCTCGCAACGCCCGGCCTTCGCGGCGGAATTTGGCCGCGCAAGCGCACCGCGCCGCTTCCCATTAAAATGCTAATATCTCACTAACTACTGTAGCTAACCCAAAATAAAAAATACGTGTGTGTAGCTGAAAGTATACAGAATCTACATGTGTGGCAATTTATGTACAACAACTTGTTCTACGTACCTAAAAATACATATTTTAAGTTAAGTGAGTGGATTTTGTACTTTGATTTATTTGCAGGCTAATTTTTTTTGAATCTTTAATCTCTCAACTCACACTCCCTTGGCGACGCCCATGTCGCCAAGTTATGTTAAGCACCGTCTACTTTGCTAGCGAAACTGTTATCGTTAGTTGTCTTGGCCTATCAATCTATAATTCGAGATGCAACCGGTCCTACTTGGTCATCAGACCCAGGATCTCCTAAATGTTGCAGTAGCACTTCGAAAGTATAGTTACAACAACGAAACAAATTCTTAACTACATTAATATTTTCGTTTCTACAGCTGCTGGCCAAGATCACGGATCTCAACGATTCCCCATACGTGCACGGCATCATCGTTCAGATGCCCCTGGACTCCGAACACCCCATCGATGCGCACAAGGTCACCGACGCTGTGTCTCCTGACAAGGATGTAGATGGGTAATTATATTTATAACACATTTGCTCGTAAAGGGTCTCTTATTTCACCAATTTCAATATCGTAATGTAACGCACAAGTACGTAATGAGATCATTACGTACTTGTGCGTTATTGTAATGTAAAACGCACGGTTTATCAAGATGCTCCGTCTAAAACGAACGGCACTTTTTTAAATCTTAGCAATGAGTTTTTATGACAGAAAAGTGGTCAACATTTTATGAATAAAATTAACTTTGTGAGATAAAATATAATAAATAAACATTTAATTCTTTAATCTAATTAATTTTAACCATAAATTACAACCTTTTATCTGTAACAAAACACAAAAATATTAATTTACTTTATTAGTAATACTGGCTGTTTTTGTGCCTTTGTCTTAAAAAAAAAGCTGATGCGCGCGCGTCTCTAACTTGTGAACAAGTAACAATTTTTGAAGTAAGTAAGTAAGTAAGATTTATTAGTTTAAGAAAGTTAGAGTTTTATTTATTTCCTCGCATATATGTTATAAAACGTCGTATGACATACGTGCGCTTTGATAATTAAAGTCTCTGCTTTCTTGTAGCCCTCAACTCAAAATCGGTGCATCCATTTACGAGCTACGATGCCACAGACAGATACACAAATATACAATAACACATATACACAAAAACGTACCTTTAAACTTATAACACCTCTCTTTTCGGGGGTTAAAAAACGAAATCAATATTGGCAAATCTTGACTAAACCATTATCTGGACATAAAACATCGTTATCCATCACCAATCTATTGAGATCTCCGCAGCAAGTGTTTTTCTTCCATACATCACCAACATCAGCCTTTTTAGTGTTCCCACTGGCAACTGGGACACAAGTCACCTCTCTGTGAGATAGTGATTGGGCCGTAACGCGGGCCCAGTGCGGCTTGGTTGATCTCTTCCATACATTTCTAAACATTAGACGTCCTGTTTATAGTCACTTCTTTCTATTTGACATCTTTCATACAATCCATCCATCCTTGTTTTCCTCCACTGAAAATTTGAAAACAGAATTTGTTATTCGTAAAACCTTCTTGACATCATTTTGTGTTATATTTGCTACTCATCTAATATAAAATTTATTCGTCTTTTCCACCAGCTTGAACACAATCAATGAAGGTCGCGTCGCAGTGGGAGACCTCACCGGCTTCATTCCCTGCACACCAGCTGGCTGCATAGAACTCATCAAGAGGACAGGCGTGCCCATTGCCGGCAAGAACGTGGTCGTGCTTGGGCGCAGCCGTATCGTCGGCACTCCAGTCTCCGAGCTGCTGAAGTGGGAACATGCGACCGTCACCGTTTGTCACTCCAAGACTAAGAACTTGAGTGAGATTGTGAGTGGAATATATACTTTTAGTAGTCTTTATAGCAGCTCTTCCACGATAGTCGTAATGGTTGAGAAAAATCGGATATATGTCTTTTGTATCTCAATAAGCGGTCGTTCTTGCTTGCATTTTATGCTCCTGGATCGTCTCTTCTTTCTAAATTTTCCCATAGAAATATTGTTTCAATTTCTTCATTTATACAGTCTCATAATCCTCAAGGAAGAACTGATGAAGATCACGTGAATTCGCTGGATGTGGATAGCGCAGTACCAGTTGTTGTGGCAATCCTTTAGAAGGCCTTTGTCCATTTGGTGGCGGCCTATGGCCAGAAGTAATAGTCTTTCGGCTGCACTGAAGATGAAGACCGGTATCACATTGGTAAAACATGTTCCATTTTCTCTTTTCACAGACAAAGACCGCCGATATCCTTGTGGTAGCCATCGGTAGGGGAGAGATGGTTCGCGGCTCTTGGATTAAGCCGGGTGCGGTCGTCATCGACTGCGGCATCAATCCCATTGCTGGTGTGTACTACATGTCCCTGAACAATGGCTATTATGACTACTTAGAGCTAAAATATTGACGCTTCAAGTAATTTGTTATCTGGATACAATAGTCGGAATCGCCGGTAGAAACAAAACATTTGGCGCTCGAACGTCTGCAGTGCAAGTTTGAACGCTCGATTCAAACCATTTCATCGAAATTATCAATAATCCGATTGTAATTCACTACCGGAAAATTGGTTCTTTCCGATAAGAGTTTTTATTTTGGAGTATATTGTTGTTTCATTATTTTCGGTATTTTAGAACTTAAACCAATTAAGGTAGTTATTCCGGTATTTTATCAGTAATGCGTGGCAGAGTGAAACTAATTTGTATAATTATCAGTAGGTACATTAGGTTCTTTAATAAATACGAAGTGTTAACCGAGACATTAACTGGCAGATCCGTCAAAGAAGAGCGGGCAACGTTTGGTTGGCGACGTTGCTTATGAGGAGGCTCTATCAGTGGCGTCGCACGTGACGCCGGTGCCAGGTGGCGTGGGCCCCATGACCGTGGCGATGCTGATGCGGAACACCGTACTGGCCGCCCGGCGCCAGCTGGACCGCCTGCTCGCACCCAACTGGCCTCTCCGCCCGCTGCGCATCACGCCACTGTCACCGCCACCCAGGTCAGTACTGTTACTATCCGTAATGTATTTAATTTTAGTCCAAGAGGGTCATGGCCTGGGGTGGCAGGAAGCGAGGGGCAGCACTGTGCCAACCAGCCTAACTTATTGACATGCGCTATGCGACAACCCTGCTGTCCTGTAATTTCTGTTGTGACAAAAGAAAATCTAATAGCCCAGTAGAAATCGACCTCAAAATCGCAAAGCTTGGTGTAGTTCTGGATTTTTTGTATGTTGTGTCATTGTGTGAGCTAGTTAGGATAGTGTTAATCCTAATTTTAATTGCAACTTTAAAAAAAAAATCTCGCTGTGCAACATGCGAAAAACGGCGCCGCAAACAAAATTTTTGAGCTCATTAAATTTGCAACAACTAAAGGGCCTTCCACCGCTTTACACGGTTACTTTCTAAAGCATACTCTTCAAGTAACGGCTAGGTTAAAACGTTTGAATAAAATATATATTTATTATTGATTCATGTACAATACTTGTGAAACATGGTTTTTTCTTGTAACTAAAAGTTTTGCTTTAGAAAAAAAAAATACAATATATTTTTTCGGTCCTTTTGGATACTCCTCCGAAACGACATGGATGTTCAAAAATTTTTTTACACAGAAAAATTTATGGCTAGAATTTCTTCATAACTGATATAGCATATGTAAATCAAAGAATATTTTGCAAACAAAACTGTCCAAAAGGAGGTTCAATATTGATATTCTGGCACCGAGCGGGCGGCCAGTACTGCTTTAAAATTGGGGAAGTACAGTACAGTACTGCTTTATTCCTGCCTTAAGCACAACCACAGTTCTATAAATTCCATAGGGACTGAGCTATAGTCCTTTGAAGATTTCAAAGATTTCCATGCGTTCCGCACCTGACACCAAGTGCAAAAGTGGCTGGGGATAGATAATCTCCTTACCAGGTGGGGTTGGGCAATGAGCTCCTGCGGCCACATCCCACTAGCAACTAACAACGTGCCAGCCCCACCACACCTTCTCAAAACCATAGTCTGCAAATGTGAGTAGGGATGTAGGGGGGCGTCTACTTGCCCCCCTAGCTTGGTCCCTAAAGAGTTTAAAGAACTGGACTTGGCCTTAAATTGTTGCAAATATTTATAAAGCTGCGGTTGGGCTTAAATTATTGCAAATTTAATTTACTTTAAAGAAGTACGGCATTTTTTGTGACAAGATCGCAAGTTGTATGACTTTTAGAGCAGAAATTGAAAACGCACAAAATTTCGCAGCTTTTCATGTGGTGCGCAGCGAGCACAAGTTTTTTGAATTTGCAAATTTGTATTCACACCACCGTAACTGGGCCATAACATACTAACAAATCAGAACTATCATGCTTTGCGATTTAGCCTTTTTAGTGTCGATTTCTACTTGGATATAAGACGTGGTGCAAAAAAAAATTGAGATTCCTTTGTTCGCTCTTTAATTCCAAATGCTTGTCTCGTATCCACGTAAAAAAAATCGTTCTTGCTTAAATCTTACTTGGACTCTAAATTCTCATGATTCTAAAGATTTTCTGTACCTATAAGTAGACAAATGTAAATGATCCGACGTGCAAAATATTTCAAGCTCGCTACACTCATCATCATTTCAGCCGAAAGACGTCCACCGCTGGGCATAGGCCTCGCTACACTCGTTCTCGCAGAATTTGTTTTTATTCCTTTGGAAAACTTTTTACTTTATTTTATTTATCTTTCAGCGACATCGTGATCGCCCGCTCCCAGAAGCCTAAGGACATAAGTGAGCTAGCAAACGAAATTGGACTCTTTTCCAACGAAGTATCGCAGTACGGACGCACCAAGGCGAAGATAGCTCTGTCGGTGCTGGACAGAATGAGGAACCAACAGGGTGGCAAGTACATCGTGGTTGCTGGGTAAGTTTTACTTTTAAATTATAACATAACATCACGCCTGTTTTTTCCAAAGCGTTAGACAGAAGTTTACCTATAGGACCTACCTACGCCAACTCATTTAGCTAGTTATTTTTAAGTCCCATGTAATAGGGGACAAACCTATTGCTATCAACCGGACACGGATCTTGACTTCAGACTGCCATTGAGAAAGTCCAGAAGGAAAAACCAAATAATACTTTACCGACCGGGGCATTGAACCCAGGACCTCATACTCTGATCTACGTGGACTTCGAAAAAGCTTTTGATCGTGTGGATCACGTCATCTTGCTCAGTAAGCTGTACATACTGGGTATATGCGGGGATCTTTTACGATGGGTGCAGTCATATTTATTTAAACGCTCACAAGAGTCACAAGCTGTCGTACTAGGAAGATACCGTTCCAACTTTATTGAAATCCCTCGAGGTGTTCCGCAGGGATCTCATTTAGGACCTCTTTTTTACCACGCATATTTATTTAATATCTTTTGAACACTCTGATCACTTAATGTACATTAAGTGATCAGAGCTGATGACAATTTTCTTTTTTATAAAAAAAGATGGTTTTTAAGGCCCTTCAAGAGGTCCAGGTGGGTCGATACATTAAGTATCTTGGCCTAACCCTGGACGGTCGGTGGGGCTTCGAAGAGCACTTCGAGCGCCTGGTCCCCGCGTTAAAAAGGCAGTGGGTGCTTTGCATAGACTGCTGCCTAACCTTGGGGGCCTCGGAAGGAAGTTCGCCTTTTCTGCGCGGGTGTCGTGCGATCGATGGTCCTTTACGGAGCGGCTATTTGGTCAAGCTGATTATTAGGTGTCCGACGCTGCAGGACTAAAATTAATAGCCTGCAGCGGAAAATGACCATTCGTACCCCACGAAGTTACCAAACGGTATCCTTTGAGGCGGCAGGAGAGTTCCTGCAACGCTTTCCTCCGCTGGACATTCTGGCGGACATGGATGCGAGGGTTTATAACCGTATACGCCCCATCTGCCAAAATGAAAATAGCGTGCCAGGGATTGCTGTAGTAAGGATGAGACGGCTGGAACACACTCATCAAGAACAGAGTGACCTTCGTGGGCCTCTGAGCGGCAGGTCTTATTTTCCAGGATCGGCCGAGACCTGTCTCTGCCAGCAGTTGTGAGGGGCATGCCGAAAGAGACAGAAAACTGGAGGGAAATGGCTTACCTTCTGTGAGACCGTGATGGTACAGAAGGAGGGTGCCGACCCGAGCCAAGCGGCTTCCTCGCCAGTTGCGAATATTTGTGCCTAAATAGATAACTGGCTTCTGCCAGCGGCTTCACCAGCGTGAATGTCGAAAATTATGCCAATGGAACATATTCCCGTGATAAAAAGTGTCATATGTGCTATTCCAGACTGTAATCTATCTCTTTCTCGATTTCATCCAGATCCATTTAAGTAGTTTTTGCGTAAAAAAATAAAAAACATTCAAACACACTCACAAACTTTCACTTTTATAATATAGTGTGATCAAATAAAAATAGTACCAGCATTACACGAGGGATAATAACTTCTAGCTGCGGCCCGCGCCAGTGTGTTATTAGTATTCAGTAGTATAAAATTTGACATCCTCACAAACTTTCACATCTAAAATACCTATAGTAGGATTATCAGAAGGATGAAATGAAACAATGACTTTTTCTTCTCCAGCATCACCCCTACTCCCCTGGGCGAGGGTAAGAGCACCACTCTGCTGGGGCTAGTACAGGCCCTGTCAGCGCACCGCGGTCGCAACTCGTTCGCCGTCATGCGCCAGCCCAGCCAGGGCCCTACCTTCGGAGTCAAGGGGGGCGCGGCCGGTGGCGGGTACTCTCAGGTATGTCAGCCGATTGAAAGTAAACAATAAACTTAATATAGCAAGGAGTGAAAAAGAATAATTAGTTTTAAATGTGTTTACTTCAATCAGTATTCTTAAAAATTGAATCTAAAAACAAAATTGTATTTCCCAACAAATTTTGGTCAACCGAAGACAACCAGCTCTATAGGAAAAAAAAAGATTTTTGATGGAATTCTCTATGACTTCATTGGAGAAAGTTGTTCATTTACAAGACATGGGCAGAAGCAGTTTTAAAATATGTATGATCACAGCTTTCTGTTACACCCTGAATACACGATCACCTCTGACTTTACGATTTTATTCTTTTAAGGAATTAACCGAGATCGACTCGGAAAGCTTTTCGTTATTGTGAAAAATAATCGCAGTATATTGCGCAGATGATAAATATATTATATAATATTGTGCTGTTACATGTGTAACAACACTAACCCTCAGTTTTTGTCGCATTAATTCTCCGATAATTTTAAGGTGGGAAACTGAGGGTTAACAATGCACTTAAAGATGCGTAATAAAAGATCTGCAGTAAATGTTATCGCTCTATTATTATTTTGCCTTTAGGTCTGGTGCGTTAGAGATTGTAATATTAATGTAAATATGACACCAGACTTCATGCACAAATTACCTACGTGTTGTGTTTATAATATAAGCTTTTATTTTGTTTTACCTGTACCGAAGTGTGTGCATATAATGAGGGCTACAGTTTTTGTGCCCATCAGTTGGCGCCACTGGCGAGTAAGGTCCTTAAATATAGCACAGTTTAAAATAAACCCATTTATATTGCCGTAGAAGTGTTATTTATTAAATATAACATCGAGTATGCTGCAGTTTTTCGAAAAAAGGAGGATAAAAAATTCCGAAACAAACTCTCGTACCTATCTTAATCTGGCATATATAAAAAAGTTGTGCATAAACTCGCGTTAAAGGCAAAAAACTATGACATTTGACTTTTTGAAAACCTCACACTACACCAGCGCCCCTAGTGGCGCTATGGTACGACTATTAATTTTTTTAATATTATTGAATATACAACACAATAATTCACAAAAAAATTTTTTTATGATGGTGACGTTTTCCGCCAGTAGAACAGTTTAATAAAAAAAAAACATTTAACCCATAATCTTCCATCTCCTCAGGTCATACCCATGGAGGAGTTCAACCTGCACTTAACAGGCGATATCCACGCAGTGACTGCTGCCAACAACCTGCTAGCTGCCCAAATGGACGCCAGGATCTTCCACGAGCTGACGCAGAAGGATGGCCCATTGTTCGACAGACTGGTCCCCAAGGTTAAGGGAGTTAGGAAGTTCTCCCCCATTCAGTTGAGAAGGCTGAAGAGATTGGGCATCACTAAGACCGACCCTGATACCTTGACAGAAGGAGAGAAGTCCAAATTCGCGAGACTTAACATTGATACGTCGAAGATTATGTGGAATAGAGGTAAGTGTTCAATTTGCTAAACATTATAAGGCAGTATTGTATTTATTTATATATACTTTATTGTACACCAAGATAAACACAATAATACATACGGAAACCTTAATAATAAGAACAAACATACGCGATCTCTTCCAGGCAACAGAATGGAGGGAAATAGCCTGGACACGTCATGGGGTTGAACTTTGTGCAATTTTAAATTAGATAATAACCCAACAAACATTTTGGCGCTAAGGGCAACCTTTTTTTAGCTCTTATAGTATTATAAATGATATATAAGAGCTCCGATAATAACATTCGATTCTACTATGGTGTTAAGGATAAATAATTAAACCTACAAGAGGAGTAACAGTTACAAAGAAAAATTGTATTACTTAAGGCGGTAGCATGGAGTTGGCGGGAACTATTATATAGCTCACTCTTATAACTTTAAGAAGCGTAAAAAACTGTAAGCAATTGTAAGGTGTCTACTAACACTTACTAACGGCTGCTGTCTTTAAACAGAGTTAGTGAGATGCTTCGTAACACCTTAAGGCTTACTGTAATAGCTTTAAGAAGAGTAAGACACTGTAAGTAATTGTAAGGTGTCTGCTATCACTTACTAACAGCTGATGTCCTTAAATAGAGTTAGAAAATACTTTGTACCACTTAACGAGTTCTATCGAACCCGAAGAGTTAGCAAGAAAGCTATTAGTATCATAAAAGTGTTAATTATAAATCTTATAGTGCTGGATGCTGCAAGAATCAGAAACCACCTTTAAACCAATAATGATTGTATAATGGGGTTACTCGGTCAACCTTAGGTAATACAGTGGTTTTAAAAATACTTATATACGGCCATAAACAATATGTGCAAACATTATTACTCTTAATTATCACTTTACGTTGATTTATAGAATTTTATATCACCTAAATGCATCTTAATATAACCTAATCTCAAAAATTATGTTTTGTTACAATATAAGTTTACGCTGTGCAACGGGTTTATCCGGTAATATTTTTGTTTCTACCATGCAACCATGGACAGTTAAAAAAAACCGGTGAAGTTAAGATAAAAGCTTCCAAAGAATAAACCGATTGGTACCGATTTGTATAAAGCGCAAGCAACAAATATACAACAGGGTTCCGTACAACAGGAAACTGATATGACGAATGATGAGTACAACATTTTGTTTCCTCTCAGAAGTTCAAATACCTCGGACGAGGAGCAAGACTGTGAATATATGCAAAACATAAATTTAAAGAATGATTTACTAACATGGGCTGTACAAGAAAATATAAGCCAAGCTGATATGAAGTATTTGATTTTAATTTTAAACAAAAGATTTACAGATATTTTACCATCCGAACCTTAGAACGATTTTGCAAACACCGACAGAAGTTTGCCTTAAAACAATCAAAGGTGGTGAATATTGGCATCATGGGATTGTAAAGCCATTATCAAATATAATTGAAAATTGTATACCGCTGCCAAAAAATATTCACCTAAATATCAATCTTGATGGCTTACCTATTTTTAAATCAAGTGGTTTTCTGTACTTCTCATCTCTTTTACATATAGTGTAAAAATAAAACTTATTATTCTTTTAAAATGGTTGGTTTTATTCAAAATATCTTTAGTATTAGTAGTATTACAAAGGAAATAACATAATCAGTCAAATAATCAGTCAAAGTTTGAACATAATTACTCAACATTTCTAATTGCACTGAGCCCTTTTTGCATGATCATGTGTATGGTTACTCGGTTAGAAGCCATTTCACATCTGCGACCCAGCACAGTACGCGTGACTGTAATTACATTACAGATGTGAAAGGACCAATAACCAATAACTTCCTAAAACTAAAAAAAAAAATCTTCAAAAAATATTTACGGCACAATAAACATGTTATATCTACTGATCAACGATAACTATTCAACATACATTATCCATCACAATTAAGAACTCTCTATGTATTACGAACTTGTTACGGTGAACAAGCGAGATGTTTATTTACAGTACGGTCGAAATATCTTGGCGAGTCTTAACTTATGCACTATGAACTTTCGCGCATGTTCACTCATACTCGTCTCATGTCACCATTTGGTTCCTAAAAAATGTTACTGCGCGCAGCCTTCTGCGCGAAATTCGAACTCGCCAAGATATTTCGGCCGTACTGGTACATCGTATCATGGGAGAAACGAACATCTGAACACCGTGATAAAAGATGAGCGAGCGAGCGAGCAAGCAAGCGTGCGCCTCGGCAGCGCCAGCGGTGGTGGAGAGGAGTGAGTTGCGATGCGAATACAATGGCGTGATGTGTGTGACTGAAACTGGGCGCGGTGTCGAGTAGGTAGGTTCTTTAACATCACCATCACTAAGATATGGGAATAGGTACTGAAACAAGAGTATTTTTTGTAATAATGTAAAAATACATACAAGTTAAGCTTCTAAAAGTTAATTTACAAAATACAAATAAAAAAGTATAGTAAAAGACAACTTTTAATTCAAACTAAATTAGCTTAGGTTACGTTCGTACAGGCTTTTGTTTTCATAATTATTATAAATAATAGAGTTTTAAATAATTTGATTTATTCAGTCAAGTAAAGGTATAATATATGTAAAGGTTTTATTCCAACAATAAGAGAACCCTGAACATGTTTAGCTTACAGGTTCACTTAGAACCAATAAGCAAACTGAACCTACAAAATTGTTCTCTTTTCACTTTCAGAACCATATTGTAGAACTGCAAGTGGCATATAAGTGCTGGCAATCGTTCTTTAAGCACTATGTTAAGGATAAAAGAGTTATCAGCATCCATAAGTAATTTAGAATTGTCGCCATTAAATAAATAGTTAACCTATAAAAAAATTAAAAGAAAAAACATTTTCTAGTCGTTATTGCCCCACTTATTTATTATATTATTGTTAGTATTCCATTAAAATATCTATAGACAGTACCAGGAACTATTATTCATCATAATTGAAATAAAAAAATAATTGAGCCAGTATTTTTTTTCTACATATTGTCATCAAATGCAGTTTATTTCTAAGGCGTTTCAAAATTGAGATGAAAACATACACATACTGTTACAGAAAACTTACCATGGCAGTGAGTTTAAATAATTATAACACCATTGCAGTTATCTAAAATACATTAATTGACTTACCTCATAATCATAAAGTCACTTTCAAACACTATAGTATCACTGTATCGTAATGCTAAATATTTTAACACCATAGACGGTAACAAATCACAAAAATTATGAAAAGAGGTAAATATGTTGGCGCTTTGGGTGATGCTTGTTGCTATTAAATAACTACAATATATTCTTAAGGTATATATTGTGTCGAGGAAGCACTAATATGTTATTAAAGTAGTTATTAGGATGGATTCCATAACTATATTACTACTTTAGCTTGCAGTTGTAACCTTTGTATAGATTATAATACACTTAATGTGGTAAGCACTGCTTCAATAGCACTATTATAGCTCTTTATTGTCACTCATTTATCATTCCACTACAACTATTAATTCACTTTAAGCTCTAAAATCGTGGGCCCAAATCAGGGTTATAAGAAAGTTAAAACGCGCTATATCACCGAATGTTAGTGCCTTTATAGGACCTTAGGTTATTAAAATTCTCTTAAATAGCTAATGTAGCACTTATTCTTATCACCAAAATGTTACTTGGGAAGTTACAAACATAGTAAGCACTAAATATAAAATACTAAAATAGATACATACATACATATAAATATACAGGTAAGAAAACTATTCAGCTCCAACAAGAACAAGATCACAGTGACAGGTAGTAACTAGTCCTTTACCAGTCTTTTAAAGATCGGTAGTGATTGCGCGCGTTTTATTGTCATAGGCAATGCATTCCATAGACGAGCGGCCTGGATGGTTAAAGATTTGTCTAGGAAGATAGTGGAATGCATTGGCATTTGCATTGTAATTATAGGACACCCTCATTACGCCAGTTAAATACCAATATAATAGGACGCGTGCCTATTGCTATAAACCGGCACTAAATATAGTTTATGAGCAGCTAGTGCTGGGTGCGACTATTGGTTATAGTTGCCGGCACGTTACTTGGCAAGACTCGTTAGTTGCGCACAAGTCGTTTTAGGTTTCCGTACCCAAAGGGTAAAAACGGGACCCTATTACTAAGACGCCACGATCCGTCTGTCTGTCTGTCTATATGTCTGTCTGTCTGTCTGTCAGTCCGTCTGTCTGTCTGTCCGTCTGTCACCAGGCTGTATTTAAGTAGGGCTCCCATACAACAAACTTGATTTCATTACCGTTTTTAGGGTTCCGTACCCAAAGGGTAAAAACGGGACCCTATTACTAAGACTCCGCGGTCCGTCTGTCTGTCTGCCTGTCTGTCTGTCTGTCTGTCACCAGGATCTCAAGCGTGATAGCTAGACAGTTGAAATTTTCACAGATGATGTATTTCTGTTGCCGCTATAACAACAAATACTAAAAACAGAATAAAATAAATATTTAAGGGGGGCTCCCATACAAAAACCGTGATTTTTATGCCGCTTTTTGCTATAATGGTACGAAACCCTTCGTGCGCGAGTCCAACTCGCACTTGGCCGGTTTTTTGCAATAATGGTACGGAACCCTTTGTGCGCGAGTCGGACTCGCACTTGGCCAGTTTTGTTTAGGTCTCCTTTGTTACCAAGCGGCAAGCGGGACGCGGGGAACGTTGAGCACCGTTCGTAGCGCGCATTTGGTTGGTCAGTTGACACAAGAATCGACTAACTAATCGCGTCGAGTCCACGTACCGTTCGCTCTATTATGGTGGTTGGTCATATTCCGCGAACTTACCTTCACTACGTCAAAACCGTTACTATTTAATTTAAAAAACTTTTTACAAAAAATACAACCGACTTCCAAATAAAAAAGTGAAAAATAACTTCAATTTCGAAAGTCGGTGTTCTTGTTTTATTTTCTTCTTGTATTTTTTGTAAAAAGTTTATTTTTTATTTTTCATTTTTTTGTTGTGATACATAATTTATATAGGCTTGGTACCAATAATGCCCAAAGTGAAACCAGAATAGATTTACCCAATAACATGAAACTTACACAAAACCGGTCGAATAAGGGTATACCAAGGTGAACTGTTTACACCTGTCTACCTTAAGAGCGTACTAGTGTAATGTTATGTTATGAAATGGTGTAAGCAATAAACGTAAAAGCGATTGCAGCTACCCTGAGTGATTTGCCGTCATTTATTGAAGAGTTCTGATGTGTATCTCCGAAGTTCTTTATCAGATCTTGATGAAAATTAAATAGGACCACATGACAAACACCAGTTTTTAAATATAAAAAGAATCATCAAAATCGGATCATCCAGTAACAAGTTCTGAGGTAACACACATAAAAAAAAAACAATACAGTCGAATTGAGAACCTCCTCCTTTTTTTGAAGTCGGTTAAAAACGGCCAAGTAATAGATCATTCCGTACCAATAAAACTGGTTGTACTTTAACATTTTTATTATAATACTTACCTACTCTGTGGTGATTTTAATTTCGTTTGGCTGCCTATTACCGTTTAAAAGATACTGCCCTGCCTGACACAGACAGACTGACGACAATACAGTTGTTAGACACACGCACTAAACTTATCAATCAACATCTCATCCATAACAACAAAAATAAAAAAAGGTTAATATTATTGAACCTAATTGGTGTTCATTCAGATGGGAACAAAAACTCTGAGAAACCCATTTAAGTCGCTGGTTTCTCCCAGTCCATCAATATCAATGAAAAATGCGAATATAACCGCCATGAATGAAGATATTGTATTTTAAAATAAAACTCCTTGGTCCAACTTCTGAGAAGCATCGAGGATAGTATAATAAATCACATGTTTTGTTAGGTAACCTTATGTGTCTTTTTCGGATTGTTTTTTGTAATTTCTGTGCGGAATTCCATCGGCCTGGCCTTTTTCCAATTATGTTGGGGTCGGCTTCCAGTCTTACCGGACTCAGCTGAGTACCAGTGTTTTACATGGAGCGACTGCCTATCTGACCTCCACAACCCTGTAACTGGGTAACAAGATATCCCTTGGCAAGACTAGTGTCAGATCTCATGCTTGAGACTACCCGTAACGACTGCTAAAGATCTTCAAATGACAACCGGGACCAACGGATTAACGTGCTTTCCGAGGCACGGAGGATTCTCGGTATGTTGAAATGGTCACCCATCCACGGACCTACCTCGTCAAGCGTTGCTTAACCTTGAAGATTGACCTGTGCGGCTGTTATTATTTAGCCACAAGCTCCTTTTTTTTCTGTGCGAAAATGAGAGACCTAAATCCTGCAGGTGACCTCATAATCCCTCTTTGACTCATATTTGTGGGTTTATAATACAGTACAATGATACACCCTATACTCGCCCACATTCAACCGAAGGCGAGACTGACGCCATAAAAGTAATCTCGGTGACTGAAGCTAAAGGAAACCATGTGTTCATGAATTCCTTGTGAGCTAACCTAACTTTATGAGCGGACAAAGGTTATATGTCAAAAGTCAAAGGTCTAAGGTCAATGGACACATGACAGAGTTAATAGATCAAAGGGCAAAGGGCAAAGGGCAAAGGACAAAGGATAAGGTTCAAGGTCAATGTCAGTTGACTTCAATCACCATCACGCAGAAAGAAAAAATCTGTTGATCATTCAATAATAGGATTACTAAGAGGTTCATAAAAAAATATGATGTGATGGGCAGACAGCCCTCTCTTCCAAATAAAACCGCGGCCAAGTGCGAGTCGGACTCGCGCACAAAGGGTTCCGTACCATTATTGCAAAAACCGCCAAAAAAATGACGTTTGTTGTATGGGAGCCCCACTTAACTATTCATTTTATTCTGTTTTTAGTATTTGTTGTTGTAGCGGCAACATAAATACATAATCTGTGAAAATTTCAACTGTCTAGCTATCAGGTTCATGAGATACAGCCTGGTGACAGGCAGTCAATGACAGTCTTAGTAATAGGGTTCCGTTTGTAACCTTTGGGTAAGGAACCCTAAATAAGAACTATCACTTTATCAGTTTTCAATAATGTTCAGCAGTTTCAGACTTCTTCAGTAGATACGTGTCGTGCCAATACGACAGAAAATTGAACATATTATAATTTTAATTTCCAGTTGTGGACCTCAACGACAGGTACCTCCGTAAGATCACAGTGGGCCAGTCGCCCACTGAGAAGGGCTTCACCCGCGAGACCGCGTTCGACATCTCCGTAGCCTCCGAGATCATGGCTATCCTCGCTCTAGGCAAGGATGTCGAGGATATCAAGGAGAGGCTCGCCAGCATGGTGGTAGCGTTGGACAAGAGTGGCAAGCCTGTTACTGCTGATGACTTGGTAAGTAGACTTTTTGCTGGCGTAATTTCATGTTACACAAAGAAAATTTGAAATTATAGGGCAAGCCTTTGTCCAGCATTGGTACAGGTACAAAGCAGGTTAAAAAAAACATACTCATTCTTTATTAGAATTATTAACTTTTATTGCTGGAAGTTACCAGTACCCATCACATTTGTGAATTTTCCTATTATATTCATTGCATTCTTCGCAGGGTATGACCGGAGCCCTGCTCGTCCTTCTCCGCGACGCATTCGAGCCAACACTGATGCAGTCCCTAGAAGGCTCGCCCGTGTTGGTCCACACTGGACCATTCGCCAACATCGCTCACGGCTGCTCGTCCATCCTGGCCGACAAGATCGCCATGAAACTGGCTGGAGAGAACGGATATGTGGCCACAGAGGCCGGATTCGGTTCTGATATTGGTAAGATCTCTTTTTAACCAACTTCAAAACGGAGGAGGTTCTCAATTCGACTGTATGTTTTTGTATGTTTCTTACTATTAATCCGCCAATTATGAGCCGATTTTCATGTCTTTTTTTATTTGAATGCTGGTGCTTCTATTGTGGTCCCATTTAAATTTGATCAAGATCTGACGAGTAGTTTTTAAATTGTCCTTAATAACGCGTATTTTCATGGTAATATAAGGTAAGAAAACTAAAAAGATAAAATAAAAACATTTTAACTAAAAAATTAAACCTGCTTCTAAAACAAAACACTTCAAAGCGAAAAATAACGTTCTTTTTGGAAGTCAGTGTTCGGAAGTCAAAAAATTGGTAACAAAGACTGCAACGACTTCAGAAAACACACAATTTATTTTCGCTTTGTAGTGTTTTGTTTTGGAAGTCGGTAAAATTTTTTTGAAACACAAAAAAATTGGTTGTATGATTTTCAAATAATCTTTCAGTCGTAGTCGATTACTGGGATTTTGCTATCATAACGTATACTGAAACCTAAAATCTGAAATCCACTGCTAATATCATTAGCGGAGAGACCTAAATACAAAAGCTCACATTGTGGAATACAAAATATCACAAGCATATTGTAGACAATAATAGAGGGGGAGCTGGCAAGCTTTTTGAGCAAGCATATTCAAGGCGACGACGACTTGGATGACTTTCTCGAGAATTGGCGATATAAAGCATAACACCGAGAGAAATGGCAGGAATGGGGGAAGCCTTTGCCCAAAAGTGGGATAATAAAGGGTAACAAAAAAAAACAGGGTAAAATTTTTATAGCTGAGTAGTTAGCTTCGGTTTGCTGAAGAACCCCGAGAATATATATGTAGAATGTAAATTCGCGACGCATCATAATTTATTATACAAGTAAAATTTCAAAATTTAAAAAACCCCCGACACATTTATCTTGCGAAAACATCACGATCTAAACAGTAAAACGCGCATAACTTTTGAACGGCTGAACCGATTTTATTCAAACATAGCTAAGATACAATCACCTTTCAAATAAAAAAAACTAAATCAAA
Source organism: Orthosia cruda (assembly GCA_964057195.1). Classification (NCBI taxonomy): domain Eukaryota; kingdom Metazoa; phylum Arthropoda; class Insecta; order Lepidoptera; family Noctuidae; genus Orthosia; species Orthosia cruda. Next base: position 10,984,386 of record OZ059855.1, on the reverse strand, counting down.
ATCGGTTCTTCCGTTGAGGCGCTATGATGCCACAGACAGACACACAGATACACAGATACACAGATACACAGACACACAGATACACAGATACACAGATACACAGACACACAGTTACACAGATAAACAGACACACAGATACACAGAAACACACCTCAAACTTATAACACACCTCTTTTTTCGTCGGAGGTTAAAAAGCAGTGATGAGGGAATGAAAGAGTATGTATGTGAAAAAGATAGAAATAATGGCGCATGAAAAGAAACTAGGTTAAGAAGTTACGAAGTAAAAAATCTTTAAGTTGTGTTTAACGAGCCAAAATATACGAAGTATCCTCAATAAGTATTTCTTCTCTCATCACGCCCCATCTCCTACATATATTCTCTATCTATCCGTCTATAAAATTGCATATGTTTGCCTATGATGTCTTTGTTGGTAGATGTACATCTGCCGACAGTAAACCAAAAATTTTAACAAACCATCGACATTTATTCAGGTATGGAGAAGTTCTTCGACATCAAGTGCCGTGCCAGCGGCGACACCCCGCACTGCGCGGTCATCGTGTCCACCGTGCGCGCGCTCAAGATGCACGGCGGCGGCCCGCCCGTCAATCCCGGCACGCCGCTGCACGACGTCTATGTGCAGGTAACATTCAAACAAAACAACAAATAAAATATCTACAAGCCAAACAACAACAAACAAAATATCTACAAACAAAACAACAACAAACAAAATATCTACAAACAAAACAACAACAAACAAAATATCTACAAACAAAACAACAACAAACAAAACATCTACAAACAAAACAACAACAAACAAAACAACAACAAACAAAACAACCTAACCTTGGACTGTCCAATTTATCACCAGCGAATGATCTAAGGTGGGGTAACTGATCCCAGCTTATGTCCTAAAGGAGCGAATCAATTCAGCGAATGGGCTATAACTGCTAAAATAATAGTTTTTCACAGAATCGTCATAAATCGCCAAGCTTAGAAGTATATAACATACTAACAACAATCCACTATTTTTATCATCAAACAGTAGATTTTAATGAACTATAAACCTGAGCTTTGACGGTCCGTCGTAATTTTGACGTTAACTGGCATTCCGGCTAGACAAATTTTATGTTAGATTTATGAGCAAGCCGGCACCACAATACTAATCTAAATCTGGCGAATTTTATCAAATGATGTAATTTCAGGAAAATCTGGAGCTCTTGAGCAAAGGCCTGTGCAACTTGGGCAAACACATCAGCAACGGCATCAAATTTGGCGTGCCTGTTGTCGTGGCCATCAACAAACACGGGTCAGTACCTATTTTTAAAAGTACTTCATCATATCAGCCGAAAGACGTCCACTGCTGGACATAGGCCTCCCCCAAGCGTCGCCACATTGACCGGTCTCGTGCGTCCCGCAACCTTCACCAGGTCATCTGTCCACCTAGTGGGAGGCCTTCCAACGAAACGTCTGCCGGTTCGCGGTCGCCATTCCAGATTTAATCTGCCATCCGTTTTGCGAGCAATGTGCCCTGTCCACTGCCACTTAAGTTTGGCAATTCTTCGGGCTATGTCGGTAACCCTGGTTCTCTTGCAGATCTCTACATTTCTAATTCAATCACGCAAGGAAACTCCGAGCATAGCCCTCTCCATTGCCCTTTGTTTGACTGTAAGCTTTCTGATGAGGCCCATTGTGAGCGATCACTTCTCAGAGCCATAGGTTATCACTGGCAACACACACTGGTAAAAGTACTTACAAATAACATAACACCTAGTGCTCTTCTTGAAAAACAAAAAAGAACACAAGACCAGACGACGGGCGGCTACTAGAAAGATTCGGGAACAGTCTGATAGTACAATTCTATTCATTTATTTGACACCAGCTTTTGCCGCGTTAATATAGATTGCGTCAATCAGTTCGATTATCGATTTATTTTTTCATAATTCTGATCGCCTGGTAGTTTGGGGCCTATCGCCTGGAGTCTTTGTTTACCTCACATGAATCCATCCACGGATATACTGCTTTTTTAACGTTTCTGTTCTCCTGGTAGTTTGAGAGTCTTTACCACGCATGATTCCATCCACGCATACAGGGTGTCCCAGAAATCGACGTCAAGCCGTAAATGGGTGATAGACCAAGTTATAACAGTTCTCAGAAAAATACGAAAAAAAATCTATCTCATGTTTTTAAAAATTTATGGTCACTTTAAAAATTTACTAAAAAAATCAATCCCTGTAATGGTTCTTTAACTCCAATTGCTACAAATCCCATAATTTATCTAATTTTTTTATTATTATGTAATCTTGAATAATGCTTGTGTAGATTTTTGCCTAAAATTCAAAGCCAACTCCTCCTACTTGGAAGAAAATTAAACTTTTTCAAAATCAAATTATTCAAATTTACTGTTTCGCCCAACTTTAACTGACTGTACTGAAAAAAAAATGTACTACGCTAGTTTGGCAAGTAACATGAAAAATTGGCGCATTTAATAAGGATTCAAAAATGGTGTAACACTTGCTAGATTACGTTTTCAATAATTGGTCAAATTTTTTTTTGTAAATAGTATCGGTTTTTACCCAAAATGTCCATACTTCCTTAAAATGACTTTAGCTTACCTAAAGCTTTGCTAAACTCCGTTTCTAATTCGATAGAGACGGAGAGAGTCATTTTACGAAGTGTGAGCGAGACAGAGAGTGACGCCACCTTTATCAGTGACACAACCTTTATCATGAAACGGAGATACAATTTACCGATGAGTGCGAATGAGACAGCAGTAGTTATTGTTCTGTTTTGTAAGCGCAGACGCACACACAATTACGTTGAATCACTATCATAACTTTGCTCTTAAATTACGTAAAATTTCGATTTCTTATCTCGCTCACACTTCGTAAAATGACTCTCTCCGTCTCTATCGAACTAGAAACGGAGTTTAGCAAAGCTTTAGGTAAGCTAAAGTCATTTTAAGGAAGTATGGACATTTTGTGTAAAAACTGAGACTATTTACAAAAAAAAACTTGACCAATTATTGAAAACGTAATCTAGCAAGTGTTACACCATTTTTGAATCCTTATTAAATGCGCCAATTTTTCATGTTACTTGCCAAACTAGCGTAGTACATTTTTTTTTCAGTACAGTCAGTTAAAGTTGGGCGAAATAGTAAATTTGAATAATTTGGTTTTGAAAAAGTTTAATTTTCTTCCAAGTAGGAGGAGTTGGCTTTGAATTTTAGGCAAAAATCTACACAAGCATTATTCAAGATTACATAATAATAAAAAAATTAGATAAATTATGGGATTTGTAGCAATTGGAGTTAAAGAACCATTACAGGGATTGATTTTTTTAGTAAATTTTTAAAGTGACCATAAATTTTTAAAAACATGAGATAGATTTTTTTTCGTATTTTTCTGAGATCTGTTATAACTTGGTCTATCACCCATTTACGGCTTGACGTCGATTTCTGGGACACCCTGTATACTTATTTTCTTAACGTTTCTGTTCTCCTGGTAGTTTGAGACTCTTTACCACACATTATTCCATCCCCGCATTTACTTTTTTTCTTAACGTTTCTTTTCTCCTGGTAGTTTGAGAGTCATTACCACACATGATTCCATCCCCGCATATACTTCTTTTTTTAACGTTCCTGTTCTCCTGGTAGTTTGAGAGTCATTACCACACATGATTCCATCCCCGCATATACTTCTTTTTTTAACGTTCCTGTTCTCCTGGTAGTTTGAGAGTCATTACCACACATGATTCCATCCCCGCATATACTTCTTTTCTTAACGTTTCGGTTCTCCTGGTAGTTTGATAGTCACCACTCATAGTTTTTTTTTACTTTATGTTTCTGGTCTCCTGTTCAATGACGGAAAATCTAACTGAGCTAGCATTTTTATCGAAGAAATGTTTGACGTGATAACTTTTTTATTTATGAAGTGACTAAAATAAAACAAACCCAACATTTTAAGTGAAGCTTACGAACGCTTAAGAACGGTCATACAGACAGCGATCAGTTACATTTTTGCTTTGCAGTTACCCCCATGGTACCTAGTTCATGTCAAGGCAATGGTCACTCTCCTTACTTTCATTCCTGTACAATATAGAAACAAAGTTAACTATTTCATTCTCCTTTACAGCAACGACTCAGTGGCTGAACTGAACATGGTGAAAGACTTCGCTCTTAAGAACGGCGCATTCAGGGCAGTAGTGTGCGACCACTGGGCAAAGGGTGGTCTCGGAGCCCTAGAGCTCGCAGACGCCGTCATCGATGCCTGCGACTCCAGCTCTAAGTTCGACTTCCTGTACCCACTACAGCTGTCCATTCAGGACAAGATCCAGGTCATTGCTAAGGAGATGTATGGCGCAGGACAGGTGGAGTACACTGATGAAGTACTGGAGAAGATTAAGGCGTTTACTGAGAAGGTAATATTTTTTTCAAATCTTGTTCGTGCCTTTATTACCTAAAGCAGGAGTCAACAAAGGGCGGCCCGCGGTCCGGATCCGGAACGCTGACCTATACAAGATAGATTCCATGACCATCATCATTTCAGCCGAAAGACGTCCACTGCTGAACATAGACATCCCCCAACTGCTGCTACATTAACAGATAGTATCCAAAATGAACATTCCGATGAACCTCTCCAAGATTTAATGACAATAGCCGGCACCAACTTTAGTTAAAACTTCGGATAGTTCAAGGCAAAACATTTTTCACGTTAATATTTGAATAAAAATTTTGGTTCTTAATAAAAATATTTATAAGGCCGGGGAGAGAGGAGGAGGGGGCAGGACTTTACGGACCCAAAATGAAAGTAATTGGTGACCCCTGACCTAAAGGGTTCAGAGACGTTGGTTGGTTGAGGGTGAACATAAAGAACATATATTTCTCCCATATTTCTCCTGCAAAGTTTAGGTTTCCTTAGAGAGAGACTGTGACGGGGAAATTCTAGATGTATAAACTTTGCTGGACCTGAGAATTGAAGCCTTGCACAGCAGTAGCATTTTCAACCACTAGAGACCAACGAGGGAGAAATATTATTTAAATATTAAAACGGATTACAATGTAATCCGTTTATATGTCATATACTTATAGGCTTATTAGATTACCTAGGAGTATCTCAGCAGGTCATCATCATCTCCCTGCCCTTATCCCATGTTACTTGTGGTCGGCGCAACACGTTTTCTTCTTCCATACCGTTCTGTCCCCCGTCACGCCATCACTGACTCCCTTTTCTTTCATATCACTCCTCACACAGTCCATCCATCTTTTATTTGGCCGACGCCTCCCTCTCCATCCATCACAAATAATATTCATAACTCTTAGTAACATGCGTTTCGTTCCTCCTCATCACATGGCCATACCAGGACAAACGGTTTCCATACAACTTTTGAGTCACTGGCGCCACTTTCAAACTTCCTCTAATAAACTCATTTCTCGTTTTATCCATTCTCGTCACTCCGCACATCCATCTCAACATTCTCATCTCTGCTACATGCAATCTCTTTTCATCGATCTTTTTCACAGCCCAATATTCTGATCCATACAGTACGAAAGGTCTAATCACGAACTTCTAGATTTTTCCCTTTAACTTGCGTGAATCCCAGCAGGTATGAAAACATTTTTCCTCATAGATAAGATCATACCTGTATAACTGTGTTCCACGACGTGTAGAGGATAAACGCCCACTTATCGTTTGATATATTATCGTTGAAATTTGATAGGGGGCGACTCTATTGCTATCTAACTCTGGAACCGCTGTTGGGGAATCCCACAACTGCATTTGTTCCCGTTTTCTTCATTTCAATCTAGATATCTAGAATTCTAGATCACCGATAACGCTAATCTAGCGTAGCGTTTGATTTCACCGAACTGCGATGCTTCATTCAATGCGCATGAAAGACTTGAAAAGATTGTGGCGCAATTGATTGGTCATTGTTCATTGCGACCAGCGGAACGGAAAGCGGCGAACATGAATTAATATTGCTTGTGTATTATTAATGGGAATAATCGGCAAGCACGTTATGGCTGAGGCTTCATTAGTGCGTTGTGTTGCGTCGTTGCAGCATCAGTGCTGCGTGGTTTTACATATATTTTAGTGACATGCCACATTATGAGTTGCGTTGTCGCACGCGACGTTTCAACGGATCGAGGGACGAGAGAAGAAGCGTGGACCCTCTCCACGCTTATGCTCAGCGCTGTCGAAGTTCCGGTGCGTCGACGGACAGTGTTTGTTCCGATCCATTATTATATTTGAAATCCACACCGACATGCTGCGCTGCGACGATGTGCGTCGCCCTCTTGTGTTGTGATTGCGACGTCGTCGTGCGTCTTCGCAACACGGGTGTGGCATACAATGCATTTATCAGTTGCGAGGACGCACCGCAACGCACTAATGAGGCCTAACTCTAAGCCGTTGTTCCAGACTGACTTTTGTTCATTGACTCTCTATACCGGTAATCAGAAGCTAGAAATATAGGTATCGTGGTACATGTTACCCAGTTACTGGGTTGTGGAGGTCAAATAGACAGTCGCTCCAGGTAAAATACTAGTATGCAGCTGCATCCAGTTAGACAGGAAGGGGATCCCAAACAGTTGGGAAAAGGATAGACAGTATTAGTAATCTAAAAACCCATGAAATAAGATAAAATACATGTCTGAAACGTAGTTTGTTCTTAAATACGATAAAATAACATTGTCACGGCGACGTGTGATGCTGCGACTACGGTTAGGGCGATAACGCACTACATACGATCCGTGTCCGTGAAATTTCGTTTCCGAAGGAGCCGTAGTACTTCTTGTAGGGCTGTAAGCTTACGCACTACTGCCGAACTCTATCAGTCATAATCTGTCATAATTGAGAACATTTTGAACTCTGAACCGAAATTTCACGGACGGCCGTGTAGTGCGTAACCGCTCAAGCACATTGACACAAAGTTGAAGCAAAGCGACGCGCCGGTCTAAAAATGAACAAAGCATACTTACCTCTATCTCCACATCGTAATATCGAGTCGAAGCAACTCGTCAAATTCTGTAGAAGGTGCGCAAATTCGCGCGTCTACGAACGAATGCACGCGTATGTTCTGTTACAGTTGGCAATCAATGTTTTCTTTCGTTTGATTATCTAGATCTTGATAGGAATGTGTACAGTACGTGGTTGAGATCTATAGGGGTCAATATGTTACTAACATTTTCAGGCTGACGCATATCTTCGGTTCCACTCTGAGTGTGCTTTGACCCTAAGATTTCAGACAGTTTTTTTTTGTAGTCTTTATCATGCTTTGTTTCAGAACCATCTTATATTAAGGTTTAAATTTTTCACTTTATGTAAACGCAGCCTAACTCTTTCATTAAGAACGTGAACTAAATTCTGGCCTCGTTTATCTCAATGAAGCTTATTGATTTTGTAGTGGGTAAAACCCGGTGAGATCATTTTGCCAATGTTAAACAGATCACATGAAAAATAGAGTGAAAAAGTCTGCCAGATGTACGTACGTAAAAACCCACAGTCTGGATAAATAATTCAGAACGAATTGTTTATTTACATTGATTGATTCTGGAATATTGAATGGAAAAATCGTTTAAACAAAAAATCAAACCGACCTCTAGAACAAAACACTATAAAGCAAAGAATAACTTTCTTTGCCGAAGTCGGTGTCTTTAGTACCCATTGTTTTCCGTTATTCGACACCGACTTCGGCAAAGAAAGGTATTTTTTGCTTTGTAGTGTTTTGTTCTGGAAGTCGGTTTGATTTTTTGTTTAAAAGATTTTTTATTTTCCTGTTTTTGGTTTTGGTAGGTACCTCCAATTAACAAGAAAATCATTTATAGCCAAAGTACATCTCATGACGATTCCAATAAGCCCAAACACGACTAGGATACATTGTTTTATCTCGGAGTTCCAGTGGCCGTTGTGGTCTTTTTCATCAGTTCCACTTCACCAAATGATACTTTCCGAGTGCAAATGATTGCGTTATTGATGAAAATACCAAAATCGCTATAATATTTGAAGAGTTCCCTCGATTCCTCATCAGATCCTGGTTTCCTTATCATGGTACTACCCTTGGGATATCATATCTCCGTTCCAACAAAAAGAATCACAATAATCGGATCATAAACGACGGAGTTATCCGCGAACACACATAAAAATATATATATCGAATTGAGAAACCTCCTTTTTTTCCCGTTACTCGGGGTCGGCTTTCCTGGTCATGAGGCGCCACTTGTTCCGCTGATAAGCATCGTCAGTAGATAGGCTGAACTTCTTCATGTCCTTCTGGACACTCGTCATCCAAGATGTCAGCGGTCTATCTCTCCCTCTCTTTTGTGTCGTCATGGAAAGGCACTTTTTCACGATGTGATCATTGGGTTTCCGCACCACATGGCCGTACCATCGAAGCCTCCTCTCCTTTTTGGGTAGTCGGTTAAAATTCGCCTTTCTAGGCGCTCGAACAAAAACCAGGCATTCGGTAACTAGTTCAGTGCATTAATTAGACTGACGATAATTTCCGAATTTATGGTAATTCTAATTAGTAATTACGCGTAAAGTAATTGGCAGTCTCGAGGAATCCAAAAACTCGTCTGTAATGTTGATCTATTCAATTACCAGAACAGAAATATACTCTTTTGCTCATTCTTATACACACGGTTGCGATATATCTAAGTGACGACAGACACAGAGTTAGATGTAGAATGCTTGCATAAAAAAAAAGTAATAAAAAAAAAAAAAAAACCCACATCTGGTTTTGGTCAGCCAGCTCGCGAATATGTATCCTCCGACTGCACAGCATGATTTTCTTCTTGTTTACTTCTTTTTAGTTCGCTTTTTAAGCAGTCGGGTTTTTTGATATTTTTAATTACTTTTTTTATTTACAACTTTTTAGTATTTTTTTTTAAATTAGGTTCATTTAAACATATAAGTGTTATATATTTTTGAAATCACCTCTTAAAACCCTTTATTTTGAAAAAAAAAAAAAAAAAAAACCCCCCCCTACAAAATAGCGCCCAAAAGTCGCCATTTTTTTCTTATCCAATTTTTATATAGCCTATGACACTCGCAGGGTTAAGACGAATCGAATGACGTAAGAATCATCAAAATCGGTCAACGCGTTTGTTCTCTAGAACGCCACATAGGAACAAACATACATACATAGACTGATAAACACATTACCCTCCTTCGGCAGTCGGGTAAAAAGACATCATTGCTGCTGATTGTAATGTTAGGGTAGTGCCCTATTGGATCGTGGGTTCAACTCCCGCACGAAACAAATATTTGTGGGCTTACAGACGGCTTCTAGTAGTATTAGAATATGGGTTTAAATATTCTTTATTTATTCTAAAAAAAAACATACATTGTTCACTTAGCGAATAAATACATGACTAAGGTTAGTGTAGTCCAGTAGCTAACAGTTTTGTTTTCTTAATGTAGGTAGGTACGATGTCGACATTGATATAGTGAGACTTTTATCGTTAGCTTAGAAGTTTTGTGTTGTGGTACTGTTTGAGTTTAGCTCTGAATACATTAAAAGAAGATGTGTTCCTTATATTTGCTGGTAGATTATTATTTTCCTTCGTATTTTATATTTTTCTTGCCTTATTGCGTTCGCGGGGGACGCGTCTGTTGTCGTTGTCGTCATTTGGTTAGGGTTTCTTTGGCTGTATTTGGATGTTTTGGTGTTGAAGGATAACTATGTGTGTATGGTTTTATTAAGATGTTTTCTAATGAGAACGCAGGAATTGAAAGTGTAAATATGTAAACGCATCCATGAAACGACAAAAAATCTAATAGGCAAATACAAAAATAAAATGATTTACTTCTACTGCAGCTGACCTAATCAGTCCTTATCACAATTTTCCAGGGCTACGACAAGTTCCCGATTTGTATGGCTAAGACATCGAACTCGTTAACCGGAGATCCTTCAGTGAAGGGCGCACCTACCGGTTTCACGCTCAAAATCAACGGGATCTTCGCGTCCGTGGGCGCTGGCTTCGTGGTCCCCATGGTGGGCGAGATCTCCAAGATGCCCGGCCTCCCCACCAGGCCTAGCATCTACGACATTGACCTCAACACCAAAACAGGAGAAATTGAAGGACTCTTTTAAATTGTACATGCTTACCAGCAAAAGATCATATGTATAAAATGTTAAGATTTATTTTTGTATAACCAATGTGAATAAAATCATGTTATTTTATATTCTTGTGTCTTTTATTTGCGTTACCTTACAGGATTTTGTGATAAAAAAATCACTCGGTATTCAATTCTTGTCATCGATATTATCTTTCATAAATAATTCAAAACCGCACTCGGCGCGTTTTACTGCATTTTAAATGCGATCAGATAATAATGACAATAGAATCATTTAAATCTTGAACACTTGCATAGGTATTTAAACCACTATTATTTGGCACTGAATGCTAGCTGCATAATCATTAGGGCGAAAATTTCTTATGGTTTATTAAAACTCACAATATAAAACCAGTGCCCTTATTGCGACTATCACGGTACATCATAAAGCAATTAAAAATCAACTCATTTGTCAAAATAATTAGTTCCATCCGTTAAAATTTATGTCCAACCTCGCAGCGACAACATCCGGCCGTCCTGCAGTTGCTGAGAACAAAATATAAACATGAAGTCACAAAATGTTTCGTAATATGATACTCTCATGGCTAATTACTCATTTGAATCGGTCGTCTACTCTATTATGCCACATGGTCACATCGCACGTTGCACAAATAGAAGGTGGACAATAGAGACCACCAAATGGAAAGGACCATCAGGCAAGCGAAAACCTGCAGACCAAAGTAGCGATGGGCAGACGACATCCTGCAGGCGGTGGGGAGAGATTGGAACGACCAGGGCAAGGATAGGGAAAGGTGGAAAAGGTTGGGGCAGGCCTATACCCAAAATGGGGTCCATATCCTATACTAAATGGATTTAATTTAATTACTTTTAACTTTAACTAACGCAAATCTATAAAACTTACTAACAAAATTAGAAATATAAATTTAAGCCCACCAAAAGTAATGTCTTAGTATTTTCTGATAGATTAGGAACAGGTTTTGGATCTTTGATAAATAACCGTTCTAAACATACAATAGTGAACCATTGTTATCATAAACTGCAATTTAATGAGCTTATCCATACAATTCAACAGACACAATTGAATGAGCAAACTACTGTAGTACTTCTTATTGGAAATAGCCTTAGTATAACAAAAAGGGACATAGTTAATGGTATTGACACCCTACTTAAGTTAAGATTAGGTAAATTAATATTATGTGCATTGCCCTATTCTGGCAAGTTACTTGTTCATGAAAATGAATACATTTCTAGTTTGAATAACCTGATGCATATTTTATCTTGTCGTCATAGTGACCGTTTATTGTTTTTTGACACCAACAATTTTGTTTTGATTGGGAACCATATGTTTCTTCCCAAAAATAGTCGACATTTATTAGCTACATTGTTAGCTTTTAATATACACGCAGTTATTGATGATTTAACTGAGACTAGGTTTAGTGATTTAACAGTATTATCCAGTTTTTCTGATAATACTTTAAACGATGATTCTTTAAACGATTAGAGCCGACAAAAGAGAAGTCGAATAGTAATATTTTACTATATCATCAAAATATAAATCGCTTCTCCGGCAAAATTTTAGACGTGGAATTGTTAGTAGATATCTTATGTTTTTGTGAAACTTGGTTAAAACCAGATAGGATGTTGTTTAATGTAAATAATTTCTCAGTTGCCAGCGCGTACAACAGATCCACAGTGGGTGGTGGTACCCTGATACTTTGTAATAGTCATTTAAAATATAAGGAAAGGAAGGATATCACTGCTTACTCTGTTGATCGCTTGTGTGAGGTAGCATGTGCAGAGGTCGAGGGGCATACTGTCTTGTGCGTTTACAGACCACCAGCATCAAACTTGTCATTGTTTTTGATTACAATGGAAGAATTATTAAGTAAACTTTTCAGAGATAATAAATTAGTTTTTGTTTGTGGCGACTTAAATATAGATCTGTTAGTCAACTCGCCTGAAAAATGTAAGCTCATTTCATTATTTAAATCATTTAACCTAAAATATTTATTTAATGAACCAACAAGAATAACAGCAACTTCAGCTTCTTCTCTTGCTTCTCATATATAATGTATTCACTAATTGTAAAGTAAAAGATTAGTTTTTAATTAGTGGCGTTACGTCAGACCATACTGGTCAACTAGTATCTTTTGAGTCAAATAAAAAAAATTACCTAGGTAAATCAATTCGATTAAGACCACTTACTAAAAATAAATTAATCTCTTTTAATAATAATGTTTTTAGCAACCTTTGTAACGCCAGTTTTGATTCAAACGACCCCAATATAAATTACGGCACGTTGTTTTCAACAGTTTGCCAAGAATTCAATAAAACGTGTCCTGTAAAAACAGTTAAAGTCAACAATTCCAAATCGAAATTTATTGAATGGGCCACTGTGGGCATAAGAAAAAGCCGAGATATCTTATATAATTTATATTACGAAAAATCTTTGACTTCCGATCAAGTTTTTCACACTTATGTTAGAAACTATTCCAAAATATTCAAAAGAGTCTGCGCTCAAGCAAAATCTCTAATAATAATTAACAAAATTGGTGCTTCTAATAATAAAATAAAAACTGTGTGGCAACGCGATCAGAATGAGTTGTCTTTGAAAATAACTAATCAAACCATTTCTGATAGGCAAGAAGTCGCTGAGACATTAGAAAATTTCTTTACCAACATTCCGTTAGAGGTTACGAAATCTCTTCCTTCCTCATCTAAATTAGCTGAAGCTCTTCTTAAAGAAAACTTTACTAAAGACATACCAATGTTTAAATTTAAACCAATATGTATTGATACAATTAAAAACGCGTTCAAAAGTCTCAATATAAAGAATACTGAAGACTTGTGGGGGATATCCGTTAGGGCTCTTGGAGATATTATTGACTCAATTGCTCCTGTCATAACAGGCATATTCAATCAATGTTTGGACAGCGGCACTTTTCCTGACTTAATGAAACACAGTAAAGTAGTACCAATTTTCAAATCAGGCTGTAAGAGTGATCCTTCTAATTATAGACCTATATCCGTGTTTCCAGCATTGAGTAAAATCTATGAAAAAATCATGCTGGAACAGATGTTGTCTCACATCAATTCAAATGGGATCCTGCATAGTCAACAGTTTGGTTTCACGAAAGGTAGGTCGACAACGGACGCGGGAGTAAAACTCATCAGTCACATCTTGGAGGCTTGGGAGAGGTCCCAGGATGATATTGGCATTTTCTGTGATCTCTCAAAAGCTTTCGACTGCGTCGACCACAACACACTGATCTGTAAATTACACCACTACGGAATTCGTAGAAAATCTGCTGATCTCGTGCTTTCCTATTTATCAAACAGACAGCAAGAAGTAAATGTTAATGGGGCGACGTCCTCCGGGTCTCTAGTCAAGATGAGCGTGCCCCAAGGTTCAATTCTCGGCCCTTTCCTTTTTCTTGTTTACATTAATGATCTCCCTTTTATGATGGCCAATTAAAAATTATCGGATATAATTCTATTTGCTGATGATACTTTGCTAATTTTAAAATAGATAGGCAAGATACGGATGTCTTAAATGTCAACGAAAGTCTGATTGTTCTCTCAAAATGGTTCGCAGCTAACAATCTTTTACTGAATGCGAAAAAAACAAAATGTCTAAAGTTCTCTTTACCAAATGTACCACAACATGACCTAAACCTAAATCTTGACGGCAAAAATCTTGAAGTTATAACGGAAACTGTATTCTTAGGGATTACTATCGATTCAAAATTGCAGTGGGGCGCGCACATTAGAACTCTTTCGGGTAGGTTAAGTTCGGCTGCATATGCAGTAAGGAAAATAAGGCAGCTAACTGATGTAGCTACAGCTAGGTTTGTATACTATGCTTATTTCCACAGTATTATGTCTTATGGCATTCTGCTGTGGGGATCAGCAGCAGACGTTGACTCAATTTTCATCCTACAAAAGAGGGCAATCCGCGCAATCTATAAAATGGGTCCTCGCGAGTCCCTCTGAGAAAAATTTAAAGAGATCGATATACTGACTCTACCTTCACTTTATATTTTGGAATGTATTTTGTATGTCCGTAAAAATCGGGGGCTTTTCAAAACTAGAAGCGACTTCCATAATTTAAATACACGCAGTACGCACGAAATTGTAATACCCAAATTCAGATTAACGAAAACTAGCAAGTCTTTTCTTATAAACAGTATACGCTTTTATAACAAGTTGCCAAAGTCAGTTATAGAACTGACCGATGGAAGGTTCAAAAACTACATCAAACGTATCCTTATTAACAAAGCATATTATAAAATCAAGGACTACGTTGAAGATAAAAACATTTGGCCTTAGCTCCTTCTGCGCATGCAGCTTCCCTGGTAACTTGTAAACGGCACAAATAAGTGGATGTCTCTAACTATTCTCAATCTCATTTTTTCTTTCCTTCTTTTAATTAGACTTTTTACAATGGTTTTCAATCCCTTTGCTAAGAATAGTTACAGCACTGATAACAACATTTATGCCACACGTTAAATTTAGTCTTGTTATACTTATTTTTTTTTTACCTTTGTATAGATTCTTTTACCGATTGTTTTGTGAATGTGTGAACATTGTAGGCCTTCTTGATGCTAGTTAACAGTTGTTAACTTATTTAAAATATAATCTTTTTATTTTATTTTTTTTAGTTTCTTACCACTTATTGTCATAAGTCGGGCCTGCGTTGTCCCCCCATATCTAAGTACTAATGCTGTAACATGGGAATATTGTAAAACCAAACCATTTTTAAAAGAGTAACCATGGAGTTTCTTGCCGGTTCTTCTCCATAGGAAACGACCAACCCGAACCGTGCACCTTTTGTCGACGTTTTATAAGTGCCTATGTAGGCCTATGTGAAATAAAAAAAATATGGAAGAAATGGCTTTATTATTATTCCGTTTATTTAACTTTGTACACACTTTGTATTTACATTTTAAATATTTCTTTATAGAAAACAAATCATTAAAAAAACATTTAAAAATATAACAACAATGGTTGTCCACCGGTGTCGGGAGCAGGGTCCAAGCTACCGGTGGTTAGGGCTCCAGAGACAGGAACCTCCTCACAATGCGAGCCGTATCGAGGAGTACTGCCTTCTGTATCAGGCCCTTGATCCAACCGTGCAATGACAGCTTCGACAGATTATTATTATTATTTACTCTACTATTCCATCAACGGCCAGCAGAATTAAGACCCCAATTCAAAAGACATATTAACATGACATATATTGGTAAATAATCAAATAGTTTATTTCAAATAAACCGTACTTTTGAATTGTCAAACAAAAAAAATATGACAACTCTAGTTGCAAATTCGCAAGCGTCAGTAGGTCTCAATGGAGAAGAATTTGCAACTCCATGGTCACTCTTTCCATACGTTTTAATTACAAGTTTTTGGTTACATTATTCTTGTTGAAAAAATACATATATGTGAGAACAATGTAAAAGAGCCTGTGTTTCCCGATAGCTACAATCTCGGGGTCTTTGAGTCAAGAGTGAATAGGTTACTTCTAGGCAAGCGTGTTACACCGTCGACCACATTATCGCTTATCATCAAGTGAGATAATGGTCAAGCGCGAGCCTAACTATAATAAAAAAAAAGACGAGCACGTAAAAGCGTCTTGAGTAAAAAACAATTTAAAACGAGTCGAACTCGTGCGCCGAGGGTTCCGTACCTACACATTATACTGCCATAATAAAATTGGAATTATTTTTATTGGTGGCTAGTTTAGTTTTAAAGATATGGGCAAATTTAGGTTTTCGCGAAAACTTTTAAGTACAAAATGAACCTTAAAAAAGTAAGGTCTAACAGCACATAAACGGATTTTGATGCGGGTTCTTTTAATAGATAGCGTGATTCAAGAGGAAGGTTTATATGTATAATGCACGCGGGCGAAGCCGCTGGCAGATGCTAGTCTGGTATAAATTTCAACTTGATAGGTCCACCCGATCCTGAGAAAATCGGTGGTGACAGACGGACAAGAAAGTGATCTTATAATGGTTCCTTTTTTACCTTTTGAGGTACGGAACTCTAAAAATACAATAACCGGCCGAGGCAGCTAAGTTATGACCAATCCCAACTGTTGGCGCCCGTTCACGAACATGACGCATGGATCGGCACCACTCAGCTCAACCATCATGAAGGGAACCGAATGATCCAACACATCTGCCAACATCAGAGAGACATTAGAGAGAGCATGACTCACCAGGGCACACAGAAGTCAACGAACGACACATAGGTACAGTAAACGGTATATTTACAGTCGGAATATAGTACTTACACATTTGCTGTGCAGGTACATAATACTAAAATAAATTGAGTTTATACAATGTAAATATATTCATACAGTCTTCAGCAGGTCCAACAATACTTCAAAACTTTTCTGCCCATCACTTGTTTTTGTGCCCTAGTGGCTGCGGAGCCTGACTCGCATTGAGCCAAGCATTTTTATCAGCGATATTATCCCCCAACTTATAATATGCTCACCTGCATACTCGTAGTTTGCGTTTTATACAAGTTTAAAATTTCGTCTCATTCAGTTCTAGCATGTTGGGCGATATTTGTAACATTTTATACAGTAGTACCCCATAAAAGATGATGATGGTGATAAAATAATCTATCTACATCAGCGGTTGGTTATTGAAAAGTTAAAAGTTTGTAATTTGTTTACCCTAGGCGATGCCTTTGGCCAACCCTATACATCATTTTTGACCTTTTCTTTTCAGCTTTTAACCCTCTTTGCGCTTTGTACAGGGTTAAAAGCTGTCCAGGCGTAAAGTATCGCTTCACCTTATTTAGTGTTTCGTCCCGATTTTTAATATTTAATTGCAACACTATGTCAGTGGGCTGTCAACGATTTGACAGCTTTTGATTGACAGCTGACACTTGACAAGAGTCGAGAGAGAAAATTTGTAACGTGAGGACACGGTGGATTAGGGTTCTTGTCGAAACGTATCGAATCGAGATGTGTTTCGCCCATTTGTAATTGCTAATTGCGCCCGCCGTTCCAATAACTCTTTGTTCTTACATCCAACCGATAGTCGAGAAATTAGCAGACTGATCTCTGATTTAAAAGACGACAGCGCACCCGGGTCGGACGGTATTAAACCTTTTATACTAGAGCTTTTAACGCACATCTGTAACCTGAGTATGTCGACGGGTACTTTGCCTGACCCCTGGAAGATCACGGCTATAACGCCGATTCACAAAAAAGATGCCAAAAACTGTCCGGACAACTACAGACCCATCTCTCTGCTATGTGTCACGTCAAAGATCTTGGAGAAACTAGTAAACAACCGCCTCATCAGTTTTCTGGAAAAACACAGCCTACTTTCCGGACGCCAATATGGCTTTAGACGTGGGAGGTCCACAGAGCAAGCTGTAGGGCTTTTGACTGACACTGTCTCCTCAAGAATCGATCAAGGGCTACGGTCAATTGGGGTCTTCCTTGACCTGGCCAATGCATTTGACACAGTATCTATTTCAATGTTACTTAAAAAGTTAGAATGTCTTGGCGTAAGGGGCATCGCTCGGGACTGGTTTAGTATAGCTACTTGTCCGACAGGCAGCAGTATGTTGCTATCGGAGATAGTGTCAGCGAAAGCCTGCAAGTCGTTTTTGGGGTGCCGCAGGGCAGTGTTCTGGGCCCGACATTATTTACCGTGTACATGGATGACATACTCAGGCTAAACACAGGCTCTCTTAGTCAGAGATGATATGCTACGCAGATGACACAGCGGTCCTATTCTACGGTGATACATGGATGGATACCATGGATGCTGCAGAGGACGGCATGCGCACCATAAGTGAATGGCTTGACAAAAACCTACTCATCCTAAACGTTGAAAAAACGAATTTCATGACGTTTCACATCAGTCGTTCTAGCCGTCCGGACATAAACAAAATAAAAATCCACAGCATCCACTGTCATGCCAATAATTGTTCTTGCGATTTCATAGTTGGAGTCAAATCTACCAAGTACTTGGGTATTTTGATCGACCAAAATCTGTCCTTTAGAGAGCATATCTCCATGCTCTCGAAAAGAATCCGCAAATTTATCTACGTTATAAAGTCACTGAGGGCCAGTGCCCCGAAAGAATTATGCAGAAAGATCTACCTAGCCCTGTGTCAATCGCTGTTACAGTACTGTGCAGGCATCTGGGGTAGCGCGGCTAAGTCCTATTTGCTAGAACTTGAACGTGCTCAACGAGCTGTTCTAAAAGTTATGCTTGGCAAACCGCGGCGCTTCCCAAATGCCACACTCTATAGAGAAGCGGGTGTCCTGGGCGTCCGGCAACTGTATATTCTGAGGCCCCTTCTAGGTCTGGTCACCGTTTTGGGGAGACAATTTACTTACACCCAAAGAGGAAGGGTCGGAGCTGACAGACTGGCAATGTAAGAACAACTTTTGCCACTCGATTCGGCCTCTTTCTCCCGATACGAGTCTTTAATCTAATTATTAAATCTACTCTACGGGTCCCTGGAAATACTTTTGAAGCCAAGCCTATATTGAAGAGATGGCTTCAAGAGCTGACGTATGAAGATACTGAATTTCTTTTATGCC
The DNA here is from genome assembly GCA_964057195.1 of Orthosia cruda. Lineage (NCBI taxonomy): Eukaryota > Metazoa > Arthropoda > Insecta > Lepidoptera > Noctuidae > Orthosia > Orthosia cruda. The sequence goes on along the minus strand of OZ059855.1, from coordinate 10,965,735 downwards.
CGATGAGATGACGCACCTGGACACATACCCTCACCAAGACTGCACATATCCCTGTCCTGTCCGTGTCCAACATTCACACACGCACACACACACAACTCTACACTCTCTCCCCATCCCTCCACTTACTCCTATGTTACTGATTGATGCTTACTCATCTTATTATTGATTTGTTAATCACTGAATAATATTGTTGATCCCTACTTATTGACTTTTGATTTTAATTTATCTATGAAATTTATAAATTCATAAACTTATTCTCAATTTTAATTTGTTACTTTGATTCTAATAATTTAACTTAAGATGAATATTGTATTTGACTAATGTTATTCATTTTATTATAACTGTTAATGTAATTTTTGGTTTTGCCTGCTATTTTTTTTTTCTTTTATTATTATTTAAAAAAAAAATTAATGTCCAATTTGTAACTTTGTGCTGTGTAACATTGAACACTCAATCTGCCTACTCTCAATTTCTGGGCGTCCATGATACAGGCTGTGCCTAGTTTGGGGCCCATTGCCACTTAATTTTGTCAGAAGTTTATCATAATTATCTCGTTGTGCAAAATGTTTCTCTGTTGTAACTTGTGTGTGTGTCAATAAATACATTATTATTATTATTATTTAGGATGCCCAGTTTTTTGGCCGCAATTTGGACTTTGTACTCAATGGAGGCGCCGAAGTTGAAACTGGATGTCAACTCCATGCCTAGGAGCTCAAGCCAATCAGTCACTGGAACAGCCGCACCCCGAAAAGTAGGCGCCTGATCGAAAATATTCCTTTTAGCGGTAAAAAGATACGCCTGTGTTTTGGTGGCGTTAAAGGAGACCAGATTGTCATCACCCCACTGGGAGAGAAGGCTTAAGGTCAAATCTGTCCGCTCTACCATAGCCTCTCTCAAGGAACGAACTTCATCCACGCTGGTTCTTGCACTGGCCAGGTATCTCTCTGAAACAGTACTGTCATCTGCGTACCCAACAATACCAAGCTGAAGTAGGTCATTGATGTGCAACAGGAAAAGAGTTGCAGAGAGAACAGACCCCTGAGGAACTCCGGAATCAATAGCCATAAGGTCAGAGGAGCAGCCGTCTATGACTACTCGGATCGACCGTTCGCAAAGGAAGTCTGATATCCAGCTACAAAAACCAGCGGGGATGCCATACGCAGGAAGCTTGAGCACTGAGTAGACTTGCGTGCCAGACCCTGTCAAAGGCCTTCGAGATTTCCACCGATACAGCAAGTGCTTCGCCGTGTCTCTCGATGGCTTCGCCCCAGCAGTGCGTGACATACACAAGAAGATCGCCAGTAGACCGTCCCCGGCGAAAGCCATATTGACGGTCACTGAGGAGATTATTGTCTTCAAGGTAGGTCAGCTTCTTCTTCTTTAGCAGCTTTTCAGCAACTTACTGTTCAGTACCCTTTCCATAACTTTGCACAGAATGGAGGTAATGGCAATTGGATGGTAATGGACAGGGTCTGCACGGTTGCCTTTTTTGGAAACTGGTTGCACATTTGCAAGCTTCCAGAACTTTGGCACCGTTCTTTTTACAAGAGAGAGGCGGAAAAAGCGTGTCAACACAGGAGAAAGTTCGGGCGCACAAAGCCTCAGTACTCCCGCTGGAATGCCGTCAGGCCCGCTGGCCTTGTTCACGTCTAGACTGCACAATACTCTTCGTACCTATTTGGTGTGCACAGCGATCTCCGGCATCGAAGAGTCACAATGAGGTACAGTAGGTGGTTGTTTGGATCCAGCGTCCAGACGTGAATTGCTAGCAAACAGAGGTGCAAATAAATTTGCTTTCTCACTTGCAGAGTGAGCCAGCGACCCATCAGGTTTCAGCATTGGAGGTAAAGTGGGACGACAGAAATTCGATTCAACCGCTTTAGACAGGGACCAAAACTGTTTACTACCCGGAGTGTGCAATGCCAGCTTGGCATTCGGTCAAAACGTGCCCGACGCAAAACCCGCTTGCAGAACTTGGTGGCAGAATTAAAAGCTCTTTTCCTCGCGCGAACCCTACGCGCTCTAACTTTGCGGTCGCGGGCCCCGACCCAGGCTTGGTAGGCAGACTCTTTTCGGGCCTCAGCGTGGGCACATTCTGAATTATACCAAGGTCAGGATTTGTGACCGAGCGGAATGTCTATGAATGGAATTAAATACTCCATTTCCTGCCAAATCACATCTGCAACCGCGTCCGCACAGCTCGAGGGTTCACCCGAGGAGAAGCACACATGCCGCCAAGGATAAGACGCAAAAAAGTGCCGCATCTCGTCCCAGTCTGCTGACTCGTATCGCCATACTCGCCTCGTGCCTCTAGGACTCTCATCTGGAGGAGAGCAAGTCGACACTGGTTTCACCAGACAATGGTCAGACGTTCCCAGCGGGGCTGAGACCGATACCGAATGACTGTCCGGATCAGTTGTCAGCAGAAGGTCTAAGCAATTGGGTGTATGGCCGTCAACATCCGGTACCCGCGTTGCCACATTCACCAGCTGGGTTAGATCTAGCGATAGAGAAAACTTGCGCGCCTCTAACCCGGCATGGTCAGTTTTCCGGTACGGGTACAACCACTCCTTATGATGGGCGTTAAGGTCCCCCAGAAAATTAAGCTTTGCTGTTGGGTACCGTTGCTGGGCTATGTCAGCCGACTCCATGAGGCAGTTAAAGAGTGCTGTCGTCTCCTGGTCACCGGTGTGCGATCGGTAGACGCCAATGTAGAGAGACTTCTCCACGCCAGTGTCCACAAGTAGCCATATGGCAGGAAAACCCGATTTCTCAAAGCAACGGAGACGACGACAACAAATGTCATCGCGGACGTACACACAGACCCCAGCTTGCTTCTTGAACTTGTGTTCAAGAGAGTAACCCGGGTAGTTGAGGTACGCCACGTCCGACGGGGTTGCTATCTTCGTCTCCGTTAGGAAAAACAGGTGCGGCTTCTCGCTCTCAAGGTGGTGGGGGAGCGGATCGAGATTAGAGTGCAACCCCCTGATGTTAGTGAGGTGCACTTTTAGTGGGAGGAAGTGCAGCCGTTGTTTCACCATATTCTTCATTGCTTTGTCATTTGTTTTTTTTAATAGTTTGCTGAGGAAGAAGTTAAACTGTCGAGGCGCAGCTCAGTGAACCAAGTGGAACACTGGAGCTAACCCAACCTATGGGGAACTCATCTGGAGACTGCGGGGACGCCCGAACCCCCCCGGATATGGCCACCGGGTCCTCCCATCCAGTCGCCAGCTGGCACGGTGGAGCATACCGGGACTTTTCGCGAGTTGGCGGGGCAGCCTTTGGGACGTGGCTGGCGTGCTACTTGAGCCCCCTACTGACTGCGGTCGGCCAACGGCTAAAATGAGTTACACGGCAAGTTTTGCCCAGTGACCAAGACCGTTTCTGAACAGCGCAACTGACATCCTCCTTCTCCCCCAAAGGCACTGGCACTGGCAGTCCCACAAACACCGACGGAACACAGCAAGCTGCTTGGCGCCGGACTCCGGTGGGATGGTGGTCGCGAGCCAGGCGGCCCCTTGCGGAGCCTACCACCGCTTAAGTGGGATCGTTCAGCCGTACCACAGGCAAGCCTGTGGTGCCGTTGCCCGGGATGGACCGCTAGGAGGTAGATCCCATACCCATCCCAAAAAGGACAATAGCTTGATCTCTGCGACATATGTCAAACTGACGTATAAGTTATTGTTAGCCTGTCAAGCGTTATTGTTACTGTATTGATACTGATAGCTGTCGCAGAGATCAAGCTTTATTTTATGAACCATTAGCAACAGATTTATTTTACAAGGATAAATACTAAATAATCCAAATACCAAAATATGTTTGAAGCAAATGCACTAGACAGCTTATCACACTTAGTAATGTAGTAAATAATATACAGGACAGATAGTGTATATGACCTAATCATTACTAGAGTTCAATAAATACCTGACAACATCTTAGGCAATTTCCAAACCTTCGTGATCTAGTTCTACTAACTTGATCCAAGGCTTCATATTTTCGTCACACTTGGTCCCCTCGTAGCACTTGCTTGTCCTCTCTGCGCCGCGCATATCCTTTACTTTATAGTGGTCATGTACTAGTATTTCAGTGACTTGAGAAGGTCCTTTGAATAGTGGCAATAATTTTGTACTTTGCCCATCATTCGATTGACTGGGGATTTTAATAACCACCAAATCGTTGACATTATAACTATGAGCATCTTTTCTCTTGGAATCAAACATTTGTTTTTGTTTATCCCTTAATGACGTGACGTCAACAGATTCATCCTCCAGTGTCAACATATCAGTATCAGTTTGGAGAGAATACTTCACTGGAAATGGCTTAAGTGGTTTTATTGACGGTACTGTTAATCCCTTGCTGGATACTTGTGATATGTGTATCCCATGTACGGATGAGTGATATTAGGAGTAAGTGATACAACGAATGCTGTTGCTATACTGCCCTTTATTATAAAAGAACACAAGTTTATATGGTTACATTGACATCTCCCTCTCATCTCCTCCCTAAAACTAAAATAAAATAAAAGTTTACTTTTATTTTATTGCATGGATACAATATAAGCACAAATTAAACATTGATACTCTTAGGCTAACACGTATAAAATATAGTTATAACATAATCGTAGTACATATGTTCGTTATGTTTGGTATACAAAGTTATACAATAATAAGTAGTTACATACTTATAATAACAATCAATCCCTGAGTACCTATGAGCGCACAGCTGGCGCTTATTATTCGTCTCCGTTTTCTGCTGACCTGTATAATAGCTATTGTTAAGTGCTTATAGCATTGGTAATTAATTGTCTTATTGTTTTTATCTTAAACATGATACGGTTTCGTTCTGTTTTTGTGAATAATGTCGGGTTTTCCCTTATAATTGACCTCAACATTTGGTGACAAATCTCTAATCACCTTGTAAGGTCCAGAATATAATTGTTGAAGTTTATTGCCAGTTTCATTTTTAATTAAAACTTGATCGTTTGGCTTGTAGCGTATTGGATTTACATGCTGGTCGTATCTACTTTTTCTGCCTATTTTATTGGCTATCAAATTTTCCCGCGCTTCGGTTTGAGAAACCTGTAGGCGGTACTTAAGTTCAAGCGGGTAACTGTCGTAATTATATAGAGGCTCTACACACTTTTCCAAATTATTGGGCAAGTTACACTTTCTACCGTATACGAGTTCGAATGGTGTAAATTTTGTTGACGAGTGTTAGTTAGTTGTTCCTAAGTTAGTTGTTAGTTAGTTGTTCCTAATTTATCACCCGGTAGGAAGAAAATATCTGCATATTTTGCGCAAATGGACTCTATGGACAATTGCTCCTCTTTATTTAAATGTTTCAGCGATAGCGAAGCGAATACCTTTCTGACACGATCAGCATTATTATTGGTTTCTTGAAATGAACATACATCATACTCGCTTGCTTTGTAAAGTGTTGGACTAATTGTTGTCAAGACTAAATCTGTCTCCGTGGTGTTTAAAATCCTAATTGGTATTTTCCCATTCGTGGGCTTAACTAAAGTATTTGCAACAAAGATCCCCTTTCGCAGTTCTGTTCCATTAACTACACATTCTTCTATCTCACATGTTCGAATAAAGTGAATAGACTCTGATCTTGCCGGTATATTAAAATGATTGTTTGTCATTATTAATGGTAATGATACCTTTGAGTTGTTATTCCATAGTAACAAAGTTTGGTTACCGTAATTTAATACTGATTTATACTTGCTTAAAAAGTCTTGTCCCAGTATGCCACTACCTTTACAAGGCAATGTTTTAAAAACATAGAACTTATGTTGTAGGGTCTGATTTCCAATAACTAGGCGCAAATAAGCATATCCTATAGCCTGTACTTTGCCCCCGATGCCGTTTACAAGTGTCTTCTCGATATGGATTGGAATGTTTTGGTCGAGAATTTGTTTATACTTTATGACAGATATGGATGCACCGGTGTCTACTAATAATTGGTATGAATAATGGTTATGCGATTTTATATTTACGTAGCCTACGTTATTGCATGATAAAATTATATTTTTAGTCCCGAAAAAACTGGTCCTCATTCCGCTGTTCTGTTTCTGTATTTTCCTGCGTTTCTGAGTCATCCAATGTATGTATGTGTTGATCCCTGGAGGTGCTATAATTGGACCTACCTCTGTTTCCATGAAATGGTCGGGTGGACCGGCGCCAGCTTGCCTGCGATCCTCTCCGAACCTGATCCTGCTGTTCGTCTTGGTTTTGGATAACCTGTTGATTGCCACGTGCGCGTCCTCTACCTGCGTATGAGAAGCGGCCTCTCCGCTGTGACCAGTTATAAGACGATCTCCCTCTATAATTCATCGTTAAAATATCGGAAGATGTTGATGGACTTGTTATATCTTCATCGATGGCCGCCTGTACTGCATCTTTCAATGATGTAAAATTTCTGGCTGAAATTATTGTACTAAGTCGTCGATTTCTCAATCCATCTGAGAAACATTTGATAGCTTGCTTCTCATTAATTGGCTTTAAAACTTTCAAACTGGCCTCGTTGGCCCCCGATTGAGAGATCGTCAAATCAACAAACAATTCCGTAATTTTTTTGCCGAAATCATCGATTGATAAATCGTTTTGCCTAAGACTTTGCAGCTTTCGTTGAATTGCTGTAGCCGATTTTTTAGGCAATAACTGAATCTTCAAGTCAGCTATAAAGTCGTCAATATTGACATATGAAGTCGCTAATTTCAATTTTGCGGTCTGTGAGAGTCTATTTTTTAATACGAAATTTAACAGTTTTCCTTGTGAATTTTCGTCTAACTCTGTTTTGTAATACTCTATGCCATCTATAAGTTGCTTTACGCTAGCCTCATCGTCTGTACAAACTGGTAATAAACTTAAAGCAACTTTTAAATCAAATTTACAAGTAGTTGCCATTTTATCTGCCGTACTAGGTTTCTGTGAGCACAATTCTAATATTTGTTCATATAAATGATCAAAATTTGCGCAAAGCTCGTGAATATGCGAACATTCACTCTCACATACGGTGCTTTTCGATTTTGAATAATATTCTAAAAATAAGTTGTACTCTTTTACTAAGTTGTCTGCCTCTGCTAATTTTACGACTATAATGTTACCTTTTCTTCTATCTGGACCTATCTTTATCAAATATTTTCTGATTTCAATTAACTTGTCGTACAATGTTTTTAAGTTTTCTGCCATTTAACATAAATACTTATTTCTATTTTCTTAGTAGGTACTGAATTACATACCATTATTTTATACTGCATACACTCCAGCGTTCATTTTTTTTTCATTTGTCACTTATTTTAGTCCACTAAAATAATGTCATGTATATTTTATGCTATTACACGTTTACTACTAATAGAGAATAGACAACACCTTATATATAACCACGCACTGACACATAACGAATACAACTTTCGCGCACTTTTCTTCGTAAACCCTGGGTTTTTAACTCTTCAGATGACGTCCTCAGTGTCCTTCTTGTAGCCTCTGGCATTCGTCCGCATTTCCTCTGCGTCAGCTCTACGTCTCCATATAGAACATCGTAATCTGTCCTTCCTGATCTCATTACCCATCCATTTCTGATGGCAATTCTTGTAGATTCTGAAGATACCATACAAAAACGCCAACGATGCTATAAGAAGTAACACGATTAAAATGATGTTTGTTGTGCTGGCATGTATCGTCAGCTGCGTGATGTCAGCGCTGTTACTTCCACCTGCTGCGTTTTGTGGAACTATAACTTCTTCCTTCGTATTAGTTGTACCCATTTTGTGATTGTCGTGGTAAATATTCACAAAATAGAATAGTGACCACGCTAAGTCCCAGTACGAGATTGGTCTCGTTACAATACATTGCGACACCCGTTTTGGTCAAAGAAATGTAAACATACGCTGCTAGCGTTTACGCTGTCACGGTCGCCATGTACGGATGAGTGATATTAGGAGTAAGTGATACAACGAATGCTGTTGCTATACTGCCCTTTATTATAAAAGAACACAAGTTTATATGGTTACATTGACATCTCCCTCTCACCCATTTATCATAACTAGTGTTAGCACCCATACTACTCAACGCGTCCAGGGTGGTGCGATTGAAACGTTACACCTGACCGTTAGAGCGTGGGACAGCCGTAGCTTTGTGCATGTTGCCGAATATTTTTGTCCTGACAGTACTTAACGAATAATTTAGACGTGTAAAGACTTCCAGCATCACATATAAGACGCTTGGGGTAACCAAAAACTTTTAATATTTTATCTAATTCACTAATAACACATTTAATAACCCCATCTTCCGCTAAAACTTTTCTTAATTTATCGATCGTGGGAATTTCTTTTCTTACTGTGTAGAATTATGTAATCTTTCTTCTAATAACACTTTTACCGAAATCGTCAATTTCAATTTTCTTTTTTCTCGTCTGTTTAGGCCTTTTTGGAGAAGAAAACTTTACATTACATTCCATAATTTTTCTCTCATTGACAATCCGTATTACGCTTCTTTCCGAAAATCCTGTAGCCATGGCATCTGTTTTATGTATGTTAATTTCATCTTTAAACTCAGAAGAATTGGGATCTATTTTTTTTGTTTAAAATATTCGTACACTTTATAAACAACTTGTTTAGTTTTAGACCTTATTGGAGGACTCATTTTTGGTTGCGAATACCGTGTGCGTTTTACTTGAAGCGACCTGTCCAATTAACACGTGTTGACGACAGCAAGCCTGACGCCCAACTGAAGTTACGCGTCGTTTGACGTTTCGTAAACACACCCCTCCCGTACCGCTCCCATACCTCAGGAACTGACACAGTTAGGCGCAAGACCTGTAACTAAAACTAAAAATATACTGAACTAAAATATGGCGTCGAAAAATTCCTCCACATCGTTGCCCACTGGTAATGTACCCAAAAGGCTGCCAGCATTACCACGTTGTATGGCAATGCTTAATCTCTGACCAAGGTAAAAGCCAGCAAGCAAGGTCGCGCGAAGTGTCAACTAGGCTTTTGGAAAGATCTTTAAACAAATCGTGAGCACCCGGACCCCACGAACCAATAGTTTCAACCCTAAACGGCTCGAAAATATAACTACCGATGATGTTATTATATTTCCGCCGCTTGAGGTTCTCTGCAGCCGAAGCGGCAGCGCCAGCACAGCACGACGAACTCGGAAGATGGGATGGCGCAAGAGTATCGACACAAGTAGCGTCCCACACTAAATGCCTACCCATCTTCCATGGAAACAAAGACATCCCATCCGGTCTTTTACCATCGTCACGTGCCAGGCCATGGGGTTCTAATATGGCTGGAACGCCGACGGTGACGAGAGCACGACGGATGATGTCGTTTAAGTTTCCGTGCCGAGCGAAGCGACCCGCACTGGCTGCATGAAAGACCGACCACATGGGTGACCGAGGCTGTTGACAACTTCGCCACAGTGGCAACGATGTGGAGTACACCAGGGAGCGCCAAGACGTAAGGAAGCAGCGAGGCGGAAAGTAGTGTTGTCAAACAAGGTGCCTATGTTCGACGACGGTATTGCGTGAAGTCAGAGGCCCGACTCCCACTCACCCACAGCCAGCAGGCGAGCGCGCTCGACAGGAGTGGCAGAAGTGGCAATTAGGTGCTCTTGAACTGCTCTGCAGAGCAGCTCATCCCACCGTCTCTGGGAAGATGGGTAGTCGGGGGGATTCCACTTCGGGCAAACGAGTCTCCAAGCATCAATAGCCTCGGTGAAGCACGGCACATCAAAATTAATCAGTATAGGAGCTAGGATATTCCTGATTAATTTCTCAGTAACGTGGACCGAGGATATAAATGCCGGTAAACTAATACTTGAAATTTTGCGGACGCCGAGGCATCCCATACATATGGAAAGAGTAGCTCGGTCGTCCATGGCCACATTTAAAATTAAAGTTAATGTATGACGGATAATTTGGTCCATTTTTTCTAAAACAGGAGGGAGATGAGAAGCACGAATGAAATATGATGATAATTTGGGGCCAAAACAACGAAAGCGAATTATGGTGATGGCCGAATGCATGTTAATTTGGAGCAATCTTTCCGAAATGTAGTGTTTTTTTTTTTTCCTCAATAAAATCGGGAACGGAATCGTCGAAGATTGGGGACCCAAAGAGACGAAGAGAGCTTTTTTCAATAATTTTGATTTCGTTTTTATTGAATTTTGAAAGTGTCACTTGTATGTCGGTACTGTCAGATAACAAGTAAAATTTAAAAATTTAAAACACCCCCGACACATTTATCTTGCGAAAACATCCCGATTCAAACAGTAAAACGCCCATAACTTTTGAACGGCTGAACCGTTTTTTTTTAAACATAGCTAAGAACACTCTCGACACAATCACCTTTCCAACAAAAAAAACTAAATCAAAATCGGTTCATCCGTTGAGGCGCTATGATGCCACAGACAGACACACAGATACACAGATACACAGATACACAGATACACAGATACACAGATACACAGATACACAGATACACAGACACACAGATACACAGATACACAGCAACACACCTCAAACTTATAACACCCCTCTTTTTCCGTCGGGGGTTAAAAATAACTCACAATTGGAAAAATTAAGATGAAATTTTTTATTAGAATGTTGTTGGTTTTTTAAAAATTGCAGGTCATCTAAAACTGTGTCTACATCACCTCCTAGGGTTCCATCATCGAGATACCATACGTTAAATTTTGAATTTAGCTGTCAAATAAATGGGTGAATACCTAGAATGAAGATCCGAGAGGGTCACCTTGTGCCAACAGCGGATTCCAGAAGGTGGTCCCGATGAAGTAATTTAGATGGATGCCTATAACATTGCCAGAGAAAACAAAAAATTTGGGGTAGTTTCTGCCAGCAAGGTAAACCGAAGAAAATGCATCTCCTTTGCCAGAATTTAGGTAGGTCGATAATGCATGCACGGCAGCCTCACAGCCCCCTTTGGAACCGTAACCAAGCTGCAGGGGCTGAATTTTTTCCGAAACTACTTCAGCATAAAATTTACAGCAAATCTTGGCTGCCAAGTAAGTTGCTACGAGTACCTTGCTGTAAGTAGTCCCTACGGCAATGGGACGAATCCTGCCATCCTTCTTGCGCAGGGCACATAAATTGGCCCCATACAACACGTCGATGACGGTCTCGTTTACCTTACCGGAGAGCATAAGGTTCATTAGAGCCGTAAGCTCCTTCAAAAGCATCTCACCAGCTTCCCCAGCGCCTAAACACATTAGGTCCTTTAAGTGTTGAGGACTCAGGCCGTCGAGGCCGCCAGCAGAGCCACTCCGGAAGGAACACACGGCTCTGGTCACCTCTCGACCTGTAATGGTGAGGGTATTAATATCTGGATCTGGGGGGTCGGGAAAAGAAAGACCATCCATTGGGGCAGGGTGTTTGCTCTCGAGAGCTGCAAGAGTATCTGGAGGACACGGTGCCACCACATCACTACTAAAAAGAATCCTGGCTGCTCCGCTAATGTCACCTTCCCCTAATTTCAATTCGACCAGATGGGATATACCTCTTGAAGAGGTATACCTTTGTGTCGATAATTTAGAATCCAAATTATGGGCCGAAATGTTACAATTTTCTTTAATTTGTGAAATTAACGTCTTTTTGCTTGCCTGAACGTTTAAAATTCTGTAAGGGAAGATGAGAAGTTGTTCCCAAGCACTTTGTGAGTTCTCCCGGACGTCCAGGCGGATGCAACTTGCAAGATGATGTGCCACTAGGGGTCTAGCGCCGCGGGGAACTCGTTTTAAAACCGGAATAGAATTTTTCAATTTTGAAAGAGTTTTCCAAAACGGGTCAAAAGTGGATGTAGCTTGTGTAGGAGTATTAGTAACAACAGGGTCTGCACCAGGTGCATTTTGGAGCTTATGTGCCTTTCCAATATGCACGTTCAGGCCCCGCTTACCTTTAAAGAATCGTGCCTGTACCAGTAACATGATATTATTCTCTCAATTGTTTTATCGGCAACATGACCAAGGTCATCAAGATTAGCTCTAATGATCGGCCAAATACATTGTTTAGGGACAATCCACCGTCTACTCGTATCAGTCAATTGTTTTATCGGCAAAATGACCAAGGTCGTCATGATTAGCTCTAATGATCTGCCAAATACATTGTTTAGGGACAATCCACCGTCTACCATAGTCAGTCCGACGGTATACCTTATTACCTAATTACTCATATTCTTTATACACTTTCTTATTAAGCTCGGCTTGACCTGATTCTAATATTTACCTAATTGCACAAATACTTGGATCTTGTAATTGAACCGATATTGACTTGTCTGCTTCAGTAATAACCGTCACACTTTCACATATGGAAGTGAAATTTGTATGAATGGGATTCCTCTTCAAGGCGTCAACATGTTGAATTCGAGCCCTTTATTGTGTTTTATTTCGCACGTAAATTCTTGAGTGAGTAATACCCAATTTCTTGTTTTTTGTATGTTTAACAGCATTGCAATCTTTATTAATTTTAAAAGAGGATCCAAATAAATAGTGACGGAATATTTAGAGCGCAACAACTATAGCTAAAAACTCTAATTCAAAAGAGTTATATTTCTTTTCCTCATTAGAAGTCTGTCGACTATAGAAATGGATTGGTTTTCCCCCTTTCTCAGTAATTCGAACACTGAGATTTGTTCAACAGAGTTAGATTTGAACTTCGACGAATCTATTAAAGCTTAAAAAGAAAGGCAATTACCTACACGAACATAGGTACATAATTCTTTTGTCCTCCGTGAAATTCCTACCAACTAAAATTGGATAGCCAGCTAACTCATCACAAATATACAGGACTACGTTAACCACAGCTTTATCGACCATAATGTCAACCTGTACTCCATGAGTGACCTTGGAACAAGGATCCGTTTTAAATCCTGTTAAAAGAACTGGTTTATTTAACTGATAGATTGTGAGTTTCAAATCGTGTACCACAGAAGACGTTATTAGACCCGTATCAATGAAAGCTTGTCGTTTACATCCATTAACTATAATATCCTTATAAAATGTATCCTTAGGAGAGGGCCCAACAATTAGTTTTACTTCACTACCCTTTTCAGGTTTTATTTTAGGTTTAGTTCTACAAGCAAGTTCCAACTGACCAAATCGATTACACGAATTACATTGCACGTTGTCTTTTTGACTGCAGCTGGTTTTTTTATGACCAGGTTCACCAAGGCGACAACATGTAATACCACCATTAGAAACAGAAGAATGCATTGGTAGTACATTTGAGTTCGAAGTACTTTCTACTTTTTTTCTACATTACTGCAGGGTAGGCGAGTTGAATTTTTATTGAGAAAGTTACTATGCTACTGTACGGCTTTATGTCCGGGAGAACATGAATTTTCCCGTGCAACAATGAGGCCAATTTATCACAGTATTTATAGTTACCAGCATCAGCCGCAGTGCTTATATTTTATCACCAAAAGATCCTACAATAACCGAAATAATATCCTGCTCAGAAAATGACAACCTCATCTTGTCAATTTTGCCTTTTTGGACAAAATATGATTCATATGACTAACCATCCGTAGGTTTTGTTTGAACTAAATCTGTTAGTAAACTATACATATTACGTTTTATTTCAAATATATTCAGTGTACTTCGCCAATCCTTCCATTTCCAGGTCGTCCATCGCGTTTTATTTCTCGTGTCGTCGTAACCATGTTTTAGCAGTATTGCGTAATTTTTGCAAAGCTTGAAATTGTAAGACACAATCAGACCAACGAAAAACATGAGCATTTTCTTCTACAAATTTACCCACATTTGCATATCGTCCACTAATGGGTCGAAATCGGGAATCACAGAAGATAAAATAACATTTTGGATTATTATGGGAGACGCAAGCTTGATGCGTCCATTTTTCTTATGCCTGTGTCCATCCGAGCTGCTCGAAAATGGCGAGCTAGAGCTTGCAGACGAGCTGCTTGTATCACTTGTAGTTGACGCACTTCTTCTCTTTTGAGTCCGTTTGCGGCTTCGTGGCATTTTTGGGCGTGTTTTCTAACCACTTATGATGTTAGTGGATCTAGAATGCTTGCCAATATGTGTTTAATTAAACAAGGAACAATAGCACAATACAATTAACATAATAATTAGTCGGTTATCAAAATTGTATAACTAAAATAAATTTCGGCGATGATACCGAGCACTGACAGCTAATATAGACGTGCCACCCACCACCGCAACAAATCGGGTATCTATCGATATCGACAATGTAATTCAAAATGAAATGTGTTACTTCCTTGGCCGAGTAGCAGTAGATATCGACCTATGGCGAAAAAAAACCTACTAAACCTACTACCTAAATGTCAACCTTACCTCAAAAGCAATAAAGTTTATGATAGGGATGTTTCCTGGGTAGTAAAATGATAATTAGGTATATTTAGTCCGTCAGTGAGATTATCAAATAATATTGGTATTTATTGCTTTATCAAATAAATAAAAACTGACGTAGATAAAGCGCATCAAAGGTGAGTAGGGGCTTGTGACGTCACTTTGTCAGTAAAAAGTGTAGCACATCGTGACGTCACACGATATTTCAACGCACTGTTCATCGTAATTTTTTGATTACGTGGCTAAAAAAATACGTGTCCAATATTTTTAGGTACCTATCTAACTGATGGACTTAATAGATATTTTTTGTCAACTACCCTAATTACCGCCATCTATGGTCGGATAGCGGGGTTTAATTGGCAATTAAATCTAATTTGACTTTAGATTACAAAAGACTTCAATTTTGGAAGTAGGTGTTCCTGTTTTCGTTTCTTCGTTTTTTGACACCACCACCGACTTTCAAAATTGAAGTTTTTTACTTTGTCGTATTTTTATTTGGATGTCGGTTGTATTTTTATGTAAAGAAGTTATTATTTTTCACTATTTAGTCGTAAATTATGGACAAGTTCTATATTCCTTACTTCAACACTGTGGCATACCCGAATAACCCAGTAGATTACCCGAAATACATATAATTTGAACATAACCAGTGGAATGAGAAAGTATCAGGGTCAGCTGTACACATCTACCACCATTCTAGAGCCATCTACACCAGTTTCGAGCATACTGGCGTGTAAATGGGACCATTTCGGAATAAACTTCTTTCGAACAAAAAAAGAATTTAGCAATTTATATAAATATCCGAATTGAGAACCTTTTTGGGAAGTCGGTTAAAAAAGTCGTATTACTTTGATTACTTTCCAGACGTAGGATCACCGACGAGTGAGTCTCGGTGTGGACCCTTAGAGACTTAACAATTAGAATTATTCTAACGAACAAAAATTTTGTCAGATTTAGATATTCGACCATAATGACTCAAATTCTTACGATCTCAGATAAATATTCAGCAAGTATTAAGGTACCGTGGGTGGTCTTTTATAACATCCGCTATTCCGAACGTGAACACGGTAGGTTGATTCACGAGTATTTTCTACGAAACCCGTTAATATGTGGTAGCAAACTTTAATAGGAGTGTTGCTTTTCATGCCTCGTGCAGTGTCACGAGCTACGAATCATGCGTACGACTCTTCAAACACGTAGACGTCTGAATCATGACACCTGATTTCGGCACCCCGATGACAAACCCCCATTATATGTAGATTTGGCTTAACACGTAAGCTCGACTACTGTATTCAGCAAACCCGCAGAATGTCGTGTGCAGGGTAATAAAATTAATGGGCTTAGTTACTAGAAATAAAACTTGCATACCACGTGCATGACGACAAAATAGTCGAGGGTAAGCCGGTGATTGAGCGCAGAACGACCGAATCAGGCCATACTGCCCACCAGAAAGCAAATTGCCGATGTAGGTTTAAACAATGCAAGACCGAAGTAGGTCTGGGCAGCCTTGTCTTTCGGATGCCTTAGTAGTGGGTCCGTATATCGTTTTACCAACGTCAGCCAACTATGTACCAGCAGTGCCGTAACTAGGGCGGTGCCGGCGGTTCCCAGGCACAGGGCGCAGACCCTGGAGGGCGCAGAAATGAATAAGACCAGGACCACAAATTATATAATAATATAATTTATTTAATAGAAGATAACATTAATAATAATATATAAAAGACGATTAGATCATTCGTAAATATTAACATTACGAGTTGTGACTGGAGTTCAGACTGCAGCTCTAGTTTACATGTACCATTTTGGTGACTTCCGAAAATTATATTCACGGTGTCATTCGATTCGGCATAACATCTAGAAACTTTTTGCAAAAATCGAATTGGCGGACGGGGGACGCAAAAATTGAAAAAAAAAACAATTAAGTAATAAAAAAAGTTAATTCAAAAAATTGAAAAACCCGACTGCTTAAGAAGCGAACTAAAAAGACGTAAATAAGAAGAAAATCATGCTGTGAAGTCGGAGGATACATATTCGCGAGCTGGCTTACCAAAAACAGATGTATACTCCGACTGCACAGCATGATTAGGGTCCTAGAGGGCAGCTCCGTCGTATCTTAGGGGGGCACCAAAAGTCTCGAAGGCCGGCAGACCACGAGCGAGAAGAGGAGCTCCAGGTTCACCTGGAGCGACTGCGCGACGTGGACCCTTGCCGTCGCCGACGGCAACAAGAGCCGAAGTGGCTCAGGTCCTGGAGACAACTTGTCCGACCAGGACACGCGTGGCACCTCTAAAGACACCTCTAAAGTTTGGAGGAAGCATCCGCGCAGCAAGGACTGGGGGTTGCTGGGTCTCTCCCCAGGGGAGGGGGGAGGGGAACCTGTCGGCCCCGAAAGTGTCAACGGCGCGGAGAGGGCGGTGTCGCGCGGTGACGGGTGTTGCCACTGCTCGACACGCCTGCCCCGTGTGTCCAGTGCGGGCAGAGCGACCCTGGGCACATGAATGCGGACCAGAGCGGTGGCTCCACCACGTCCCTGCTAGGGGAAAATAAATCAAATCAAATATTTTAAAAGAACATTAAACATGATTACATTTTAGTTAACAGCTACATTAGTGTGAAACTGTGTAGTAGCCATTAGCGCCCACCTCCGAGAGAGCAGACGTCAGCGTTCTAACATTTATAACAAAAATAAATTACAATTAATCGATATTAGTAAAATAAATTATTTATAAACTACCTAATCATTACAAAATAAACCATATTTAACTATGGTCTATTATTCCTAAAATTATAATATCAATAAAACTATTAATGCCGACCGTTAAGAAAAGAGTAGAGCGTTCCGGTTAGTTCAGCTATGCTCTAGTCCCGCTACGCTCGACTCAAAAAATACCTACTAAAAAGTAGGGTAGGATAGGGTAGGGTAGGTGGGGCAGGGTAGGTAGGGTAGATGGGTAGGTAGCCAGTTGACGGGAGCGAAGCCACGTGGGACAGCTAGTACAGGGATAAAAAGTAGCCTATGTTACTAGGGGATAATGTAGCTTACCAACGGTGAAATAATTTTTGAATTCGGTCCCGTAAGTTTTTAAGTTTATTCGTTACATACAAAAATACAAATCTTTCCTCTTTATAATATTATTATTATTTCCTTTATTCAATTTCTTTCTTATTATTTACATTTTTTTAATATTTTATAAATTTATATTACAAATAAAAAAAAAACATTTAAAAATATAAAAAAAAACATTTGGCAAAAAAATACTACCGACTTCCAAATACAAAACAACAAAGTGAAAATAACTTAATTTTTTGAAGTCGGTTTCTTTCGTAGGTACCATTTTTTTGCGTTATGGACACCGACTTCAAAAAATTAAGTTATTTTTCACTTTATTTATTTATTTATTTAAACTTCATGCACAAAGGTACAATGGCGGACTTAATGCCTTAGGCATTCTCTACCAGTCAACCAAGGGTGGTGAAGAGAAAACATGGCAGGTGCATTGTTTGAATCAACAATTTAACAACAAAATAAAATTTTTACTTTGTAGTTTTGTATTTGGAAGTCGGTAGTATTTTTTTGCAAAAAGTTTTTTTATTTTTCACTTTTTAGTTGTACGAACCTAATAGGCAAGTTAGTAAGGGATCTATTTCGCCAGAATAGATTTCATGAAACTTGAACATAACCGGTGAAATGAGAGATCTGCTTACCCCTTAAGAGCGAACTGGCGTGATGTTATGTTATGAAATGTTATAAACAACAAACAGACATGCGATTGCAGCAATCCCGAAAGATTTGCCGTTATTTATTGAAGAGTTCTGTAGTATATCTCCGAAGTTCTTCTTCAGATCTTCACCAAATTAAAATGGGACCAATTTCGGAACATACTTTTTCAAACAAAAAAACAATTTTCAAAATCGGTCCACAATTGACGGAGTAATCGATGAACATACACAAAAAAAAAAAAAAAAAACAAACATGAAGTCGAACATAGAACCTCCTCCTTTTTGGAAAGTCGGTTAAAAAATAGAGGCCCACCGGTGTCGGGAACAGGGTCCAAGCTACCAGCGGTCAGGGCTCCAGAGAAAGGATCCTCCTAACAATACGAGCCGTGTCCAGTAATACTGCTTTATGGATCAGGCCCTTGATCCAGCCGCCTAACGAGAGCCTCCTAAGGTGTTGATCGAGGCTCGTGGCTATTAAGCCATTGGCTGACACGACTATCGGTACAATAAACGCTGTGTCTACTTCTCACATGTCGACAACCTCGCGAGCCAAGTCAAGATACTTGATTTGCTTATCTTTCTCGGCTTTCACGAGGTTCCCGTCATGCAGGACAGTTATGTCAACAATCATTGCACACCTCTCGATTCGGTCCACCACCATTATATCAGGCTTATTAGCGATAATAGTCCTGTCAGTGATGATGGACCGATCCCAGTACAATGTGATATTGCCATTCTCGAGAACTGGGTCGGGCACATACCTGTAGTACGGCACCTCCGATGCCACAAGAGTGTATTTCAGAGCAAGTTGCTGATGGATAATCCTGGCTACAAGGTTGTGCCTATGCAAGTACTCTTCGTTAGCTAGACGAGAACAACCAGAGATAATGTGGCGCATCGATTCACCATTCATTCATTATTATATTATTAGTATAGATAATAATATCCAGTGAGTGAATGCGGCTTGTCTACATTTTGTCGCGTGCCAATATTGCGCTTAATCCGTAGGAATGTGACTGTATTTTACGACCATCTAAACATCTGTAAACTAATTTACTCCAGTTTTAAGCCGGTAATGTTTTATTTATGAGATTTGTTTAGGCATTTATGTGCCAGTAAATTAGGGTTAAAGCACACTGAGACGCTACGCATGTGTTTGATTCTCGTAGAATTATGTGCATGACTTTGAGGATATAGGATTCAATATCATCATGATCTGCCTGACTTAATCCCATGTTACTTGAGGTCTGCGCAACACGTTTTCTTCTTCCATAGGTACCGTCCTGTGGTCGGTGATAGGAAGTCAGTGATATTGTAACGGGAGACAGGACTCCTGTCCCCCGTTACACTATCACTGACTTCCTTTTCGTTCATATCACTCCTCACACAGTCCATCCATCTTTTCTTTGACCTTCCTCTCCATCCATCCAAATTTATATTCATAACTCTTTTAGTAGCATGCGTTTCATCGCTCCTCATACCAGGACAAACTGTCTCCTTTCAACTTTTCTTCACTGGCGCCACTTCCTCTAATATACTCATTTCTCATTTTCTAGGCTTCAATATGTTGTGTACATTTTTACGCCGGCTGTACACTCTCGCACGTGTGCCCGAGGAAACACTGTACATTGAGTTTTTAAACAAAATACTTCATGATTTAACTCAATACTGCCGGAATAAGACTGTCGATGTCGCTTCGCTTCTACTGTGTCCGAGTCAGTCCGAGTGTGTTTTGACCCTTACAGTATTATTCGTGGATAGTCAGACGCCCATCATAGTTTTATTTATAGGCTTAAATAAATGCTAGGAATATAATTTCAGTCTTGTAGTATTTTCAACCTGTTCAGTGTTCAATACAAAGTAATGTTCAACCTGAGGCGAAACCCGCGCACGTTGCAGGACGCGACGGCGTGCGTCGATTGTTTTAATGATTAACAAGACTTATTGATGCTAATGAGCTGCGTAATTGGTGATTTATGGCAGGAGAATTTGCTGGTTTTTAGGGTTCCGTACCCAAAGGGTAAAAACGGGACCCTATTACTGAGACTCCGCGGTCCGTCTGTCTGTCTGTCCGTCTATCTGTCTGTCACCAGGCTGTATCTCATGAACCTTGATAGCCAGACAGTTGAAATTTTCACAGATGATGTATATCTGTCGCCGCTATAACAACAAATACTAAAATCAGGATAAAATTAATATTTAAGGAGGGCTCCCATACAAAAAACGTGACTTTTTTGCCGTTTTTTGCGATAATGGTACGGAACCCTTCGTGCGCGAGTCCGACTCGCACTTGGCCGGTTTTTTACGCAACTATGCCCAAGTTCACCTTCATACAAGATAAAGATCGTCAGTTTGCCGTCGTTGGCAACTGCCGTTGACTTGATCACGGCACCAATCTTGGGCGCTGGCGTGTCAACGGCTGCCGAAAAATAGCCGCTTATTTCCATCTGTAAGAGCCCTTAGTTGACGCAATCAGCGTTAGCGAATTTAATCGCGCATCATACGCGGGATTAATATTTTTCGTAGTTTACGGTCTGCCTACACGGGCGTTCTTAGTAATTCTGTTAATTTAGTCCGGTCACCGGACTGGTGAGACTTTTCGTCTCGGCATTTCGTGTATGTAATAGGACCGGACTATTGAGCCTGATAGTTCAGTACCAATATCACACTAGCACTAGTGTAAGGGTAAGTGTAATAGGTACAAG
Organism: Orthosia cruda; assembly: GCA_964057195.1. Lineage (NCBI taxonomy): Eukaryota > Metazoa > Arthropoda > Insecta > Lepidoptera > Noctuidae > Orthosia > Orthosia cruda. The sequence goes on along the minus strand of OZ059855.1, from coordinate 10,944,953 downwards.
TATGAGAAATTACCACAACTATGCGAACTAAACTTAACTAACTTAGCGTCTGGTTTGCAATCTGGGTAATATTAAGCGATTGAAATTAAAAAAACACAAAACGTTCAATCGGGATGACGGTTACAAATTATCCGCGGCGTGGAATCCAGTGATTCAAAAAGCATTACCTCGTTTTGTGCAGTCGGCGAACTTACAGAATAAGGACACGGTTAGTGTTGTGTGTAGAAATGTGAGGGTAGAAGAAGAATTTTCTGCCCCAACGGAGCCAGTACACCGAGACACCAGTCTACCCGGGACCACGGTCGTTGCAACACGGCCGAAACGTTGGGTGAAATAGATAAATAAACAATCGAAATTTCATCGCGTTAAATTCCCTTCATATATTGTTTTTATATCGGGGTAATGTTCCAAAAAAAAAACAAAATATATTCGCAATGTTTTTTTATTAAAAAAATGTTCGCTTAATTAAAAGTTACAAACTAAGAAGTTTCAGCCGGAGTATCGTCAACAATCTCATTGACAATCTCGGTGGGCTGGAAGGTGGCGGGGGCGACAGGTGCGGGGGTGGCGGGGGGCTCGTCGTCATCGCTGTCGTTGGCGCCGGGGTGCGCGTGTTGCGCGGGCGGCGCGTGCGCCGGGCGGGACGCGCGAGCCGTGCCCGGGGCTGACCACACAGCCTGAGAACGCTGTAACAATAACAAATTAAATTTAACTTCTTGATGAGCCCCATTCTCTCTACACTTTGTATATAAGTACGATTTTTATTAGTGTTATATTATAGAAAAATGTCGAGACAAATAAAAAAGTTAATTAAAAAAACAAAAAACGCGGCTGCTTAAAAAGCGAACTAAAATCATGCTGTGCAGTCGGAGAATACATCTGATTTTGGTCAGCCAGCTCCCGAACATGTATCCTCCGACTGCACAGCATGATTTTTAGTTCGCTTTTTAAGCAATCGGTTTTTTGATTTTTTTATTTAACTTTTTTAATTGTGTGGGATGTTATGTACTGACTTCTCCCGCTCTGGGTGAAGTGGGAGTAGACTTTTACTGACTAAACCCACCCCTGTTCCTTTAGTTGCTTTTGCCAGGGCCGCGGTAACTATCTCTCAAATGTATCCATATTTAGTATTTTTGCACAATCTATGTTAATTGTGGGCATCGTTTATGGCGTGGTTCCACAGTCGCATTGTAATGACTGATAGGAAAATCAATTTCGCTTCGAGGCCAGTTTATAGATGTTTAGGTGGGCTAATTATATTAATTAAAAGTCAGGTCATTCATCATGAATTGGCCCCTAGCCCAACTTAGGACGATACAATGGTCATGTCTAGAAAAAACTTAGACAAACATAAATTTTTGGGCGACAAAAAAATAATCGCGTCGTATAATCGTTTGTGACTTGTATAGCACAATGGATTACTGCGCCACTAGCCTTATAGAGCCGACCACACATTTTTATCGTAAGCATTAATCGTTCTGGGTATAGATAAATAGATATAATACTTTTTATTATGCACACCATATAAGTTACGGCGTTTCGCAGTCGCTGTATTAGACCCAGAGTTCGTGCAACTACATTTTTTTGTGCCTTGATTATATATCATTAGTCATTAATTCATAAACAAGTAACTTTTATGTGAATTCACACACAAAATTACACAATTACAGTATATACACTAAAATAGATTACATTTGAATTTCATAAATTACATCAAAAATTATAAAACAAAACAATTTACATTTCTTCATTAGTACATTGCACCATGTAGGTAAATTAAACAATATGGCCAACCCATTAAAATTTAAAACAATTAATTAAAGACAAATTAGCATAGATTGATAAAAAAAAAATTAGAAATAATGAATTTATGGTTAGTTCAATAAATCAGAACGAACAAAATCCAATAAAATTTAACAACCCTTGACCATCTCAATAAAATTACAATTCAATAAAATAAAATTACAGTTCCTCTACAGCATATAGACATTTATTCAATAGGATTTTTTTAGTTTTATTTTGAAAGCGCTATTGTAGACAGCACTTTTTATGTCTAAAGGCAACTTGTTGAACAATTTTACAGACTGGTATCGTGGACTGTGTTCAACAATTCTTAGGTTAAGATTTGTAAGATTGTAATTCTTCAAGTCCAGTCTACGGGTGCCTTCCCTTATCTGCCGTTCTTCAACTATATATCTTCTGCTTTAGGCGGAAAACAAAATGACATGTCCAGATGCCCATGATAAACAGTCACCGCTGCCTATGGCCATCTATATCAGAAAGTAAAGCTTTCGTGGACGAGTTATTTCGCAAAAAAGCTTTACGACTGCCTAAAAGCTTCTATCCACATTTTACCTCGTACTGTTCTTTGCATATTGCTTTCGAATGTGAAATGGGCAAGACGTCTTTCGGCGAAGGTTCGAAATGGATAGGTTCAATTTAAGAGAAAAGACAAGGTAAAGCAGCTGTGGTATAGTTCTCTCCAATCTTCTCGGCCGCTCTGAAGTTGGCTACAATGGCTGGAGAGCGATATGAAGATTCGAATGACGTTATTGCGAAGCACGCTATTTGGAAAAAAAATACGAGTGGTACGCCAGTTCGAAAACACATTGAGTCGAAAACCGCTATATCGAATGACGTTATCGCGAACACGCTGATTCGAAAAACTGTTTGACTGATACGCTAGTAGGAAAGTCTTGGTATCGAAATCTACTGTTGCGGTTGGCATATTTCAATATGTAGGCACACTACTTGGGCCCCCAACTACCTGTAGTCGGCCAGTGGCGCACCGTGTCTCGGATCCCACTACCCTCCGCGACCAAACTCCCGATACGTCCATAAAAACGTAAGTCAGTCTGGCCTGTCCGTAGTGGAACTTCTATCTCGACTCCTCTAGTGGCTGCACCGAGCATCATACCGGAACACGACTAGGCTGCTTGGCGGTATATCTTTGCCCGGTTGGTGGTCACAAGCCTTCTGCCAAATCCCAACACCAGTTAGTGTCACCTGATTTGCACCACCCGGGGACCAAGTGTAGGTAATCAAAACTGGGTACATTCCTACGGACGTGGGTGACTCAGCGCCAAATTCAAAATTCAAATCAGGCAAATTCCGATTGGAATATGCCAACCGCAACAGTAGATTTCGATACCAAGACTTACCAGTCAAACAGTTTTTCGAATCAGCGTGTTCGCGATAACGTCATTCGATATAGCGGTTTTCGACTCAATGTGTTTTCGAACTGGCGTACCACTCGTATTTTTTTTCCAAATAGCGTTCTTCGCAATAACGTCATTCGAATCTTCATATCACTTCCCAATGGCTGCGCAGTAGTAAATCTCATACAAAAACATTTCCGATTTATGTCTTTCGCATCGGAAAGCCAACTTCAGGGCGGCCAAGAAGTTTGGCGAGAATTATACTACTCGTATTGCAGATGTCCAAAGGCGGCGCACAGCGGCCAATTTCGAGGAATTAGCGGTACGAAAATCATAGTTCTCAAGTTGAGGGTAGGTTAAAAAAATTACTTTAATCTGTTTAGTACTATCTACTACACAATACATATTGACAAAAAAGTAATTAAGGCCGTACCCCGACCAAAAATTCAGCGTGAGATATGAGCATTCCTATTGGCCTAGCGGCACTTGTGGCGCATGAATTACAGTAGTGAATACGCCCAGATTTTAGAATAAATTTTTTATAAAATCGAATATTGGTCTTTTGAAAAAAATAAACCTACAAAATGTTCGTTATCAAATTGTCTATCCATTAGTGTTAGTACAAATAAATATTAATGAACACTTTACGAGGAGATGCATGCTATCAATCATTATTTCTCATTTTTATGGTTTTGTTGGAAGGAGATTAGTGAAACATATACTACATTAAAAAAAAAAAAGAAATCTACAATTTTGGAATCAATAATATGTAGAAATTTAATGTATTTTTATTAGTTGATATTTCTTTTTAAATAAAGAGTATATAGCTCCTAAAAACTGCACGAAAAACGGCTAGCGCGGCGTTTTGCTCGGGGTACCGCCTTAAACCAATACTTTGTGTGTTATGGTACGTCCAAGTTATTAGTTCAGCGAATAAGTTAACTATCTTTATTTTTACTGTGATTTCTGCTTCAATTTAGTTACATTGTGCTAAATAGTTATCGATTTGAAGTCTTTGAAAAAAATTGTGCATATTAATGAAGGTATTTATAAATATCAATCAATCTGCCTAGCCTTTCCCAACTATGTTGGGGTCGGCTTCCAGTCTAACCGGATTCAGCTGAGTACCAGTGCTTTACATGGAGCGACTGCCTATCTGACCTCCACAACCCAGTAACAGGGTAACACGGTACCCCTTGGCTAGACTGGTGTCAGATCTCAAGCTTCTGACTACCCGTAACGACTGTCAAAGATCTTCAAATGACAGCCGGGACCAACGGCTTAACGTGCTTTCCGAGGCACGGAAGAAACTCGGTATGTTGAAATGGTCACCCATCCACGGACCGACCTCGTCAAGCGCTGCTTAACCTTAAAGATCGACCCGTGCGGCTGTTATTATTTACCCACGAGCTTAAGGTATTTATAAACATATCGTGTAATTTTTCAAAGTTGTTTTGTTAAATAATGATTTATTATGACATTGAATTTTCAACTGCATTTTTGCCTTTCGACGCGTAGACATTTCAAGAAACATGTTAGAACATAAAATTTTTAGTGATAACAGCTGGAGTCAACCTTTTTCTATTAGATTTGATTTATCGCAGCATACCTACTACAGCTCACTCAACATTTTATTTTTATTTTCAGGAAACGGCCACTAATTTAACAAATCGCGAACTAAATAATTATTTTACTAAACAACTTTGAAAATTTTATCAAAAACATTACACGATATGATTATACAAATACATGCCTTATTTATTTGTTTGTGCTTTTCCTGTCAGTCTCAAGGAGTTCTACTACTAAAAGCATCAAACCTCATTTAATCTTACCTCATACTGATCCTTGCACTGTCTCACGCGGTCGAGGTACATGTCGTAGACATACTGCGCCATATGTGGCATGTCTCTGATGCGCAGTGTCATGGCGTCGGGCACAACTGCCACAGCGCCGCGCTGTGCTGGCCAACGCTCACCCGGCACCAGTTCCAACTCGAGGGGACGCTCCACCAGCTAAGGAAACATATTTATATTGTAACAGTTCAGAAACCAATAATTAACATGTGCGATTATATGCTGTCCCGTTACTGGATAAGGTTTTAAGGCTTATGGGGCTTCTCGGTTGTAAAGGTGCACTTCCGAGAAAAACGGCTCCAGGACACTGGAAATTCGCTGGAAGTGATAGAGTGAAACCGTAACAAGCATCCTCACAATCATTCCCAGTTAAAATATCAGTAATTCTGTCTTTCTGTAGGTCCTTATTATGATGGTTGAGCTGAGTGGTGCCGATCCATGCGTCATGTTCGTGAACGGGCGCCATCAGTTGGGATTGGTCATAACTTTGCTGCCTCGGCCTGTTATTGTACTTTTTTTAAATTCTTTGTTACTCTAGAAGATTTACGTGAACGTCTTTTTACACTGTTCTCACATATATGTATTTTTTCAACAAGAATGATGTAACCAAAAAATTTTAATTAAAGCTGATGGAAAAGAGTGTCCGTGGAGTTTCTTGCAAATTCTTCTCCATTGAGACTAAGACTAAGCGTCAGGCTTGCGAATTAGCAACTAGAGTCATCTTTTTTTTTGTTTGACCATTCAAAAGTACCTTTAAGGTTTATTTGAAATAAACTATTTGATTTTTAGGGTTCTGTACCCAAAGGGTAAAAACGGGACCCTATTACTGAGACTCCGAGGTCCGTCTGTCTGTCTGTCTGTCACCAGGCTGTATCTCATGAACAGTGATAGTTAGACAGTTGAAACTTTCACAGATGATGTATTATATTAATTTTATTCTGTTTTTACTAAAAACAGAATGAAATTTTACTAAAAACAGAATGAAATTAATATTTAAGTAGGGCTCCCATACAACAAAACGTGATTTTTGTGCCGTTTTTTGCGATAATGGTACGGAACCCTACGTGCGCGTGTCCGACTCGCACTTGGCCGGTTTGTATTATTTGATTTGGATTAATGTGTGATTACGAACGGGCAAGTACAAGATATAATTGTATTATCAAACTGCCTTGAACAAGCAAATCATTCAAGATTACATAATTCGCGCAGGGGGTAACCTTGTTAAAAGATTCATGGCGAAAAGGTTATTGCTCCTGTCGGGCACGCTTCCAAATAATTTTGAGGCAAAGAAAAAATTTCACTAATATTATAAAGAGGTAAAGTTTGTAAGTTTAGATGTAGGAGGTAATCTCAAAAAATAATCATCTGATTTCAAAAATTCTTTAACTGATGTTGTAGCTTTGTGATGTGATATATTTTGCTGAGTGAGCTGTTTGTGATTTGTGATATGATATATCGTTGAGGGACGCCTGGGGGAGGCCTATGTCCAGCAGTGGACGTCTTTCGGCTGAAATGATGGTGATATCGTTGAGTGTCTTGGAATTTTTTAATCTCGGATAAATGGACAGATTCAGCGGGATAAGCCACGGGGAAAAGTAGCATCTCTATAAAAATAAAAGTTCTATTTTTAAATCAAGTCAATTTTCCTCTGCCCTTGGAAAGAAAAACACTGATGGTTCCAAGAATTTCTGGGATAACCTATCGTAAATTTTATGATTGGTTGGTTTTTACTAATGTAGCTACGTGTTTTATGTCTGGGCATCTGTTCACTCTTGGACGGTAAAAAACTATACATGGTGTAACGGAAAGTTGTGATAATATTTTAAAAACTGCATCTGGCCATGTCTATGTACAACTTTATCCAACGAAGTCAGTCAATTCTCCAAAAAGAAATTATATCTCCCATACAAATTTTGGTCAGTTGACGACAACTTTGTATGGTAAATCCATTTTTAGGGTTCCGTACCCAAAGGGTGAAAACGGGACCCTATTACTAAGACTCCACAATCTGTCTGTCTGTCACCAGGCTGTATGTCAGAACCGTGATAGCTAGACAGTTGATATTTTCACAGATGATGTATTTCTGTTGCCGCTATAACAACAAACAGAATAAAATAAATATTTAAGTGGGGCTCCCATACAACAAACGTGTTTTTTGCCTTCGTGCGCGAGTCCGACTCGCACTTGACAGTTTTTTTGATTGAGAATGGCTTATGACTTCCTTGGAGAAAGTCTTTCATTTACATGGCCAGGAAAATATGGTGGTGGTGGTATAACCTTCCGTTACACCCTGTATGATGGAGATCAACCTGTCAAGACTGTGCACAATATCGCTTGAAATATTTAATTATTCAACGAACGTTAGGAAGGTGGCCAAATAATTCATGCAGTTTCATGAAACTTTTCAATCGTCTTGTTGTCATTAATAAATTAGAGACGATGAAGATGAACAAAAACAACCGGTGACAATTTTAGCGAGAAGTGACAATTCAGCAAATTACGTACAATACGCGGGAGTTTTTGAATGGCCTAGCGTAATTTTTATTCGTCAAGGAAAATGTTTTCCCGCAATCCATGGACGTGCGAATAAAAAGTGACTTCGACCTTTGAAAATAGAAATAAAGAAAATATTATTAATGAATGTATTATATTAAATTATTTTCTAAACAAACGCAATTTATTTGACTGTGAATCAAGTTACGACTCAGTAAATATAAACTGGTCGAGGAACTTTTATGTTCAAAGTCACAGCTTTTGGTCTTACCAATGCCCCTGCTACGCAACAGAGACTTGTTGATCTCTTATTCGGGCCTGAATTCGAGCTCAAAGTCTTTGCTTATTTAGATGATGTAATTATCATTAGCAGAACTTTCGAGGAACACGTAGAACTGCTTCAGAAGATTTTCCAAAAATTACGTCACGGTTCAACTGACTGAGCCGGATTCTCATTCTGTCTCCTTCATCGCCTGAGTGGAGTGGCCGAGCTGACCGGGACTACGCCTGGAGGACGGGACTTCGCCAGGGAAGTGTGGAAGGCTAGACAAGTGCGCAACGACCTAGGCCGAACCTTACTTTCTTTTTTTTAATATACCGTTTTTTTTTTTATAATTTCAAACTGAGTTTCATTTCTTCTCTTTTCTTGTTCACGTCTTATATACGTGACAATGGCATAACGATATAACGGTATTAGCACAATGGCGCCCATAAACGTGGTTTAAGGTCTTTCGCACTTGGTTTTGGTCTTTTTAGTGGTTCTATGTGGTGGTGTTTTTTTAGCAGTGTTTGCCTACTTGTCTTAAATTTCTTAGAACTTTAAGTAATTCTGTCATTTAAATGATAGGTTTAATTACATAAACTTTGTGCAGTTTACCGTTATTTCTATTGTGTTGAACGGTAGTTATAAAATTTTGAGTCGCTTAAATAAAAGTAACTTAGTGTATGTCACCTGACTTCACCTGTCTTATCATGTTATGATTGGTTTTTGTTCTTAAATAAATTGTAACAGAGCGGATTTTACTTGATTTATGTTAGTAAATTGTGCATAACCTACCCAGTTTTTTATCATATATTTTTTTTTTTTGTTTTTTTAAATTTAAATAACAATATGGCAATTCCAATAAAATATTTACAGCTTCAGAAATCTGAGCTCATGTATGAAGTTGCTATCCGTGGAGAACTTCCCTCTGACAACGTAGCGGGTTTAAGACGTCAAGTCACTAAATTGACTCAATTATATTCGTCTGATGACATAATCGATTCGGTTTTCCGGTTTTCAGAGGATAGTAAAGGCTCTCAAGAGACGCTAGAGAAGGTTAGGGCTAATCTGGATGCCTTAAAACTTAACTTTGATGAATCTCTTTTTAGTAGAACTAAGTCTCTTCTACATCATTTATATTATAGGCTTCAACGTATTGAAAAACCGCAGGCGGCTGATGATTTATCGGAATTAGATAAAATAAAGAAAATTTACGAGGGGTATTATGAGATGCTTTTGAGCCTTGATAAGCCAAGGGTCAAAGACCAGAAGCAGCCCACGTCTTCAGTTACTTCTGAAGAGGATTTTTTAGATAAACCAAATTTATCCGGGATGAATATTGCAGTTTCGTGTGATCGCGGGTTAATAGGAGAACTGAATAAGTTTAAATATGACGGAAAATCTTGTGTCAGATCATTTATACAGAAAGTTGAAGAATTCCGTACGTCTAAAAATATAACTGAAAATAAAATGCTTGGTTCGGCTACTGATATTTTCATTGGTGATGCACTTCACTGGTACCGTAACATCAGGGGTAGTATCGGTAGTTGGAATGAGGTACTAATTGCGTTAAGGAATGATTTCGACGTCCCTGACTACGATTATCGCATGGCCTCAGAAATTCGTCAGCGTACACAAGGCGAGGAAGAGAACATAACAATTTATTTATCTATAATGCAAGGCATGTTCTCTAGGCTAAGTAAACCTTTAGAGGAAGACGTTAAACTCGAAATTATTCTGCATAATATTCGTCCTTGCTACTCTACTATTATAGCTGCTAGTCCTAATATTAAATCACTTGAAGACTTAAAATTAATTTGCAAGAATTATGAACAAATAAAGGTTCGTTCAGAATTCTTTAAGGAACCACCTTCGGTTTCGGCTAATACCTTGGCTCCAGAATTTGGCTACCAGTCTTCAAAATGTAAGTCGACGACTAGTAGCCAAGGTAATTTTTACGGTCGTAGTAGGTATGACGGTGCTCACCATCAAGGGTCACACAAGGTCTCTGAAATTCAGGCTCCTGAAGTCGAAACTTCGGCTATCACCAAAGTTCCCTACTGTCATCGTTGCCGTGTTAATACGCACTCTATGAAAGACTGCGCAGCTGAGCGTAAATTTTTTTGCTTTAAGTGTGGCATGAAGGAAGTTCGCACACCAGAGTGTCCAAACTGCAAACCAAAAAACTAGTTTCTGAAAATTGTAGGAAACATGCGGTTAGTCATACAGATAGCTCGAACTGGAATGATTGGCTCATGTTTGTAAAAAACTTCTTTTCTAGAAAACATATTTCTACAATTTTCAATGTCAAACCGAGTAATGACCCTAGGCCTTATGTGAAGGTAGGAATCAATAAGGATTTGTTTTTGTATGGTTTGTTGGATTCTGGTTCCGCCGTCACTATCCTAGGTAAGAACTCTCATGAACTTTTAATAAAATTAGGTCTGATTTTATGCAACGATGAGAGAATAACTGTTACTGCAGCAGGAGGTCAAAGGATAACATCCCTTGGTTATATTCTTCTACCCTTGACCTTCGAAGAAAAATTTTCTATTATTAAGGCGCATGTTATTCCAGCGATCGAAACCGTTTTAATCTTAGGAATCGATTTTTGGAACACTTTTAACCTGTGCCCTAAGTATTTGTCAGAGAAAGAAAACTTATTCTTAACTGACCCCGGGCTCTCGGAAATTTCTTCGTCATCTATTCATCACCTGTGTGGCTATGACGCTTTGAATTCTTCTGAAAAGCTGTTAGCTGACAATATCATAAGTCATTTTAAGGACATTTCGTACGCAGAGAGAGGTTTAGGTCGTACTCACGTCATTAAACATCGTATAGATACCGGTGACGCTGAACCTATTCGACAGCGATATTACCGCATGTCACCAGAAAAGCAACGTATTGTTGCTGAACAGGTTGATGAGATGTTAGCGTTAGACGTTATTGAACCTTGTGAGAGCCCGTGGTCTTCGCCGGTGTTAGTGGTCGGCAAGAAGGATGGAAAGCCCCGCTTCTGCTTAGACAGTCGTAAACTTAATGGTGTTACAAAGAAGGACGCATATAAGCTGCCATATGTGTCTGAAATATTGGATAATCTAAAGGATGCGCGTTATCTTTCCAGCATTGATTTATCTAAAGCTTTTTGGCAGATATTAATCGATGAAAAGGACAGAGAGAAGACTGCGTTTTATGTTCCTGGTCGAGGAACTTTTATGTTCAAAGTCACAGCTTTTGGACTTACCAATGCCCCTGCTACGCAACAGAGACTTGTTGATCTCTTATTCGGGCCTGAATTCGAGCTCAAAGTCTTTGCTTATTTAGATGATGTAATTATCATTAGCAGAACTTTCGAGGAACACGTAGAACTGCTTCAGAAGATTTTCCAAAAATTACGTCACGGTTCAACTGACTGAGCCGGATTCTCATTCTGTCTCCTTCATCGCCTGAGTGGAGTGGCCGAGCTGACCGGGACTACGCCTGGAGGACGGGACTTCGCCAGGGAAGTGTGGAAGGCTAGACAAGTGCGCAACGACCTAGGCCGAACCTTACTTTCTTTTTTTAATATACCGTTTTTTTTTTTATAATTTCAAACTGAGTTTCATTTCTTCTCTTTTCTTGTTCACGTCTTATATACGTGACAATGGCGTGAAAATTTTTCTTCGAAGGTCAAGGGTAGAAGAATATAACCAAGGGATGTTATCCTTTGACCTCCTGCTGCAGTAACAGTTATTCTCTCATCGTTGCATAAAATCAGACCTAATTTTATTAAAAGTTCATGAGAGTTCTTACCTAGGATAGTGACGGCGGAACCAGAATCCAACAAACCATACAAAAACAAATCCTTATTGATTCCTACCTTCACATAAGGCCTAGGGTCATTACTCGGTTTGACATTGAAAATTGTAGAAATATGTTTTCTAGAAAAGAAGTTTTTTACAAACATGAGCCAATCATTCCAGTTCGAGCTATCTGTATGACTAACCGCATGTTTCCTACAATTTTCAGAAACTAGTTTTTTGGTTTGCAGTTTGGACACTCTGGTGTGCGAACTTCCTTCATGCCACACTTAAAGCAAAAAATTTTACGCTCAGCTGCGCAGTCTTTCATAGAGTGCGTATTAACACGGCAACGATGACAGTAGGGAACTTTGGTGATAGCCGAAGTTTCGACTTCAGGAGCCTGAATTTCAGAGACCTTGTGTGACCCTTGATGGTGAGCACCGTCATACCTACTACGACCGTAAAAATTACCTTGGCTACTAGTCGTCGACTTACATTTTGAAGACTGGTAGCCAAATTCTGGAGCCAAGGTGTTTATATTTTTGAAATCACCTCTTAAAATTCTTTATTTCGATACCCCACACGATGGGTTAGGAAGAAAAAAAAAATCTCCCACAAAATGGCGCCCAAATTCCGCCACTTTTTCCTTTTCCAATTTTTATGTAGCCAGTGACACTCGCATGTTAAGACGAATCGATTGACGTACGAATCATCAAAATCGGCCAACGCGTTTGATCTCTAGAACGCCACATAGGAACAAACATACATACATACATACATAGACTGATAAACACATTACCCTCCTTCGGCAGTCGGGCAAAAAAATCGGGTTTGTAGAGCGTAGCTTCCGCCACTCATACAGCTGTGACTTTGTGTGACAATCTCTTTGAAAAACTCGGTATACCATAAGTCATAGTACTATCATCATCTCCCTGCCCTTATCCCTTGTTACTTGGGGACGGGCCCAACACGTTGACTTCTTCCATACCGTCCTCTCCTCCGTCACGCTATCACTGTCTCCATTTTCTTCCATAAGTCCGAGTATATCTTACCTGATTAAATGTAGGCTGTAGCTCAAAGCAGTTCCTGAAGAGGCCGGCTCTGGCGAAGATGTACAGGCCCAGGCGAGCCCTGGACGCGGCCACTATTAGACGGCGCAGGTCTCTGACATGGCCCACAGCTCGGGTGCGGACCAGCGACACCAGAGCTATGTCGTTCTGCTGTCCTTGATACTTGTCTACTGTTGTCACCTGTGAAGGGAAAAGAATGTGTGGGTTATAATACGGAACTATTAATTTGTTATACTAATAAAGGGAGCGGGCTGTAATCAGCGTTGACCAGCGATGTGGCTATGCTGCACACTGATCAACATTTGGTTTTCTTTTTTTTTCCTACTTCTCCATTAATCTTTTCTGATTAATTTCGTTGCGGAATCCAAGACAGTTAAATTCATTCTACGGGACTTCGTCGAGCTTCATTGCCTCGGCGCTTTTCTGGTGGTCGCCACTGTGATGATTCTGGCTTTCAGGAGTTGTTTGGAAATAGTGCGGTGGGATTTTCCCAATAAAAAATTATCAACATTTGGTGAGCCCGCTCCTTTTACCACACTGAATCTACACCTGTTGCCACATCTGTATTTTGTACTATTATTATTGAGATTGTAGTGTTGGTAATAAATGTTTTCTTTTTTCTTAAGAAGTTCTATTATAATAACATTTTAAGTATTAGATATTGGTTGGTTGGTTTGGCATGGAAAAATTTTGACAAGTGAATAGCACGCGGTAATTCCCCTACTCGCTTCTAAGCGAGTCCCTAAACGTATTCATATTTTGTGGGAAGCCCCGAATTTGCGGTTCGTTTTCAAACATAGACAATGTGTGGGTTGCCATATGTGTAAAAAAGTTAATAATTACTGCTGACGTAATCACCATCCGCCCCCATGTCATCAAAACCCTAAAGAGAAAAACAAGTACTAGGTATAATTTATACATTAGACATTATGAGGTGCTGCAGTCGGGGCCGCGGGGACGCAAAAATAATTATAGAAAAACCTACCAAAATTTCGTTTGTCACCCCGCTCTGGCAGCACCTCACAATATTTAATGTATAAATTATACCTGGTACTTGTTTTTCTCTTTTTAGTTAATATTTTTTTAGCGGTCGGGTATTTTGTTATTATAATATGTTTTTAAGATTAGCCAAGCGGTTGGTTGACTCCTCACATGCCTAGAGATTATTTTTCGGCCAAAGAATAAGCGTTGTCATTGAACGTGCCAAGAAAAATCAAAAAAGTTTACCGCGAAAATTGAAAAAAAAATGAAAGCGCTTTTCCCTATGACGTTTTTTCATGGGCCAGCTTTTTAAGCATTTTAATAATACAATATTCTTAGTAATTTGATGTGTAATTACATAAATTATAACCATTTGGTTGGCGCTTTGCAATTCGGCTGTTTCTTAAATCAATTCTACTTTGATCTGTTGCCAATATGAGGTAAAGAAATTAATAGTGTTCATTCATCACAACATGTACAGGACGAAATATTTGCCAAAAAATCTAATCAATAATTTGATCAAATATTCAATATGTCAGATCTAGGTATATAGGATCGTGATTTGACCTATTTAGTGACATACCGGTGATAGATTATAGTCGTAGGCGCACAATTTGGGATACGGATAAACTAGAGAAATATCTCCTGTAACTTCTACACAGTTTTAATTCGTTACAGAGTCAATTACTATCATTATGGTACTAAGTACTACTCTGGACTTAAAAGGAAACACTGAGCAGTTCCTAGGCCAGTATGTTGTCACGGCCATGTCCGAACGATCTCTGTCGCAGTGTCGCCCTTCCATAGGTACCATATCGACACCATACGACACTAGACTCCACCCAGTACCAAACTAAGGTACTTGTGTATCGTTTTAAGTAAACAAATCATGACAAGATCCGACAAATAAGACACATGGATCCTTCGATCAAAAATATATTAGATAAACGATCCCATACAAAACTTCTCTTTAAAACTGACGCCAATTGTGTTTAGGTAATTCAAAGAATTATTTTTATAATAAATATGGATAAATGCAAATTCAACCGTAGCTGCAATGTTTAAAGTTGCATTCACAAAACTATTTATAAAAAACAATCAAAACTATATGAGCTTGCTCGCTGCTCAACATACATCAAAACAAATTTAGTCTTACACGCATGTTTTAAAGTCTAAATTACAAAGTTCCAGAATAATCGATTGTTGTTACAATAGATGGCGCGTTGTCGACGCAAACGTTGGTCAAACAATCATAATATTTGGTAATTGATTCATATTTACTTTATGAAAAACACTTGATGGCTTAGATGACCGAAAAAAAAATGCCTTACAAAATCAAGGTCTTACGGTGGTTATTTGCACAATTTTTGAAAGCAGGCATTAAGGCGTTTTTAACGTCTTAATGTTGGCTATGATTGGACCTTACTAATTTGAAATAAGACCACAACCGTATTTGTGGCCATCTTTTTTGGCCCGTTTTTGAAGCTCTGACCGGGGCATCTAGCGTATTGTTGATCGAAGCCTGGATCAGTAAAACACATCAATAAAGATTGCAACTGCTATCAGTCCCGTAACTGACCTTACCTAACATTAACTGAGTCACTTGCGTTAGGTCAGTTATTTTTATTGTGTAAATAGTTGTCTCCATCTCATTGTAGGTATTAAAATACCTAATCTAAAGCGAGTTACCTAAACAAATTCCAACGCCACACCCACTTATTGTGCGTCATCGTATTTAGCGGCGCTGCCAATTTAAGTTTGGTTGGTAATTTTAATTTGAAAACAAATATCGAACATAAGTATTGTATACATACATAAACTCACTCCTTTTTCCCGTGGGGATAGGCAGAAACTACAGAACGCCACCTGCTACGATCCTTACATACTTCTTTTGCTAAGTAAGTATAAGTATTGTATCTACCTACAAAATGTATGTATTTAATATACAGAGTGGATTTTTGAGACAAGTAGTAAGGTAAGATCTAGACCGTTGATGCTATAGGAAAAAAGTTTTTGACGACTGTCCTACACTTTTTGAGTAATTTCTAACTACATTCACCAATCTATACTATATCTATACTAATATTATAAAGAGATTTGGCTTGGAGATAGTTTGAGACCCTGGATAGCATATAGGAGTTTTTATCCCCTTTTACGCGGGCGAAGCCGCGAGCAGAAGCTACTTTTGAATAAAATCGTAGCCACCAAGATAATATATACAAATCCGTTTTTGTGCCAATCGTCTCTTGACCAATTAGGATAAAAAAAGTATTTCAGACTAACTGGGGTTTTGGTAAGTACAAGAAAAGCCACAAACCGCAATAAAACTTATTACATAGACGTTCCATTATGACTGATAGTTTGTTTACTTCAGACAACACGTCTTTCTGCATATCGGGGAGTGCGCGATAAAATTGCATGATCTAATTCCGCCTAGCCCGTTTCATCATCGGACTACAAGACTTGCGGCGATGCGCCATCGGTACATCGTGGATATCCTGGGTACGCACTAAACGTTTTCGAAATACTTTCATTAGGCGAACATCTAAGGAGTGGAATTCACTGCCGGAGTCTGTGTTTCCCGAGAGCTACAACCTAGGGGTCTTTAACTTTCTACTGTTACTTCTAGGCAAGCGTGATACACCGTCGACCACATCATCGCTTACCATCAGAAAAGATAGTGGTCAAGCGCGAGCCTATCTATACTAATATTAAAAAGCTGAAGAGTTTGTATGTTTGTTTAAACGCGCTTATCTCAGGAACTACTGGATGGAATTGCTTTTTTTTTCTCTTTTCTAATTTAACTAATAGGAGCGGAGCATAAATGAAAAATGTTGCAAAAACGGTCAAAATTTTTCTTTTTTGGGAGCTTACGTTGCGTGCGCTGCGTAAACGGTTTAAGTTACGAAAATATCATGTATGATAGAATTATTCCTCTTTAAAAATTCTAAAAAAAAGTCCGCGACAGCATATCTCTATCTTTTAAGATAGACTCACTATAACCTTTTTATATGGTAATTAAATTTGTTCATTTGCGAAGGAGTTTTATCAACATCTATACTAATATTATAAAGCTGAAGAGTTTGTATGTTTGTTTGTAGGGTAGGT
The DNA here is from genome assembly GCA_964057195.1 of Orthosia cruda. Classification (NCBI taxonomy): domain Eukaryota; kingdom Metazoa; phylum Arthropoda; class Insecta; order Lepidoptera; family Noctuidae; genus Orthosia; species Orthosia cruda. The sequence continues at coordinate 10,928,246 of OZ059855.1, read as the reverse complement.
AGCGTAGTTAGGTATAATACTCACAACCGATCTTTGTGTGTCTGAAGTTAGTTCTGTCAAAGGAGAATGCTCATGGATGTATGGAATCCCGTACCATGATGCATCAAAATTAAACTTTGTTTTTTATAGACTACACTGATCATGACACTCTCTTACAAAAGTACTTTTTGAAAACAAAACCCTGCTTTCGGAGTTATTTTATAAAATCGAAAATAACCTAAAATTTGGTCTATTTTGTACGACGCTACCAACGACGTAATTTATATAGACACGATATACATGGCTGTTATAGTTATTAAATACACAAAAGAAACGATTACTGGTTCGTCTTTTCATCAAAAATCGATTCTATTAGATACATTCTATCTACATCTTTATGACCGGCTGTGAACGGCCATGTACCATAGATAAAATAATGATAATCTTTTAAATATAGATTCTATGAGATTCTATTATATTCTAGTTTATTTTTAATTAATGTAGAATCGGCTAAGTATATTTTTTTAAATGAATCATGACTCTTTCAAAAATCAAGGGTAGGTAAGTTAATCATATCATGTGAAACGGAACGTCATTTAAAGGGAGTAGTATAACAATATCCATACTTTTAAACTCAATATTAAATTCCCTATTCAAAAATCAAATCCCCGACGCGTAATGTCGTAAAAAAATATGAAACTAATTACTATATAATTTTGGTCTTGATGCGTGAGACTTTTTGGTACCACTTTTGGTCATTCTCCTTTTGCGAAAGAAACAGTTTAACTGCATAGAGTAACGAGATAGGATGATGCGACAAACGTAAGCGAGTGAAAGAGACAGTTATACAATGATAACTTCACTTTCAATATTGACACAAAAATAGCTACTGCGCAGGCTCTTGCAGCCAATTCAGACACACAAAGATCCGTTGTGAGTATTATATTGGTAGGTAGATAGATAACCAGTTGACGGGAGCGAAGTCGCGGGGGTCAGCTAGTCTATAGTAAAAAAGCTATTAAGTCTTTTTTTAAATTGTCTTCTCATTCCAAGTTCCATCTTTTTCAGTAATATCCCGTTGACCCATTTGAGCTATTACAATGGATGACGCTGCAGATGTGTTTGAGTATGATTTGTTCGTGTCTCTCGTCAGGAACCCAGAGCAAGACCTTGACAATTCAAGTTTGCAAATAGATCTGATGCTATATGATGTCAGATGTGAACTCGGTTCATAAATAACTGGTGGGCGAATATTGTTATATCATCGCTATACTAAACATGCTATAAAATTGTTATTTCAACCTTTTTTTAAGCTGCGTAGAAAAATTGAGAAAATATATGTATAATTAGAAAACCTAAGTATTCGTTCTTTATGAGACTCCCGATCATGTTTACTTCGATTGGATACAGACTGACACAGGCCTACCTCTTCATTGAAGTAAAAATTACAGGGATCAGTAAATATAATAACAATTACGTAGGTCAAAACCACAAAGGTGTAGTTGAAAGCCTCCTACACCCGAAGCTGTAGACAAGTGACAGTCTACCAGCAAAATCGTTGCGTTCGCGATTAAAAAACGTTAAAAATGTATGGGATTGTTAGCCATCGACCGGCAAGGGACCATTTAAAGGTCCGTTCATATCTACAGACATTGAGCGTGTCAGACAAGTGCCGTGGCAGACAAAATAATATTCTTTTATACAGTGTCTATTAACGTATTTATATCTATCGTTACACGGCCGCGCAGACACCAAAAGACACGGGCCGTGCGCGGCCAGTATTCGCGGCAAGAATATTTTGTCTGTACGGTTCGTGTCTGTAGCCACCAACCGGGCAGTGTGAACAGAGCATCGGAACCGTGCAGACATCTTTTGTTTCCTTTACCTGTCGATTTGTCCTTTTTCTATCGATGTCTGACACGGCACGCTCAGATGTAAATAATCATTGTCTGCCCTGGCAAGTGTCTGGCACGCTCAAATGTAAATAAACAGTGTCTGTCGGTGTCTGCCCCGGGACGTGTCTGACACGCTCAATGTCTGTAGATATAAACGGACCTTTAGGCACCTATTAAGGAACCGTACAGACAAAATATTCTTTCCGCGAATACTGGCCGCGCACGGCCCGTGTCTGTTGGTGTCTGCGCGGCCGTGTAACGATAGATATAAATACGTTAATAGACACTGTATATAAGAATATTATTTTGTCTGCCACGGCACGTGTCTGACACGCTCAATGTCTGTAGATATAAACGGACCTTGAATTGTTTTTCTATTGTGTCTGCAATTACGCCGGCTGAGTTACCTGTGATTTTTAATTTGGTAGACTTAACTGACAGCTGCCATTAACGATTTTTTTTTAAATGTTGCAAGTGTGGAGCATAGTGTTGTACGTAAGGCTCAATCATAAGTGATTCATCAAATCGATGTGCCATGACTCCTCAATATAATTTTACTTATTGGTGTCAATAAATGTTTTATGAATATAAACGTAATATATTTAAATATAACAGTATTCATACACATAGTACATAAACTTTTATTGTGTTAAATATGAAATCAACAAAAAAATAAATGCGATCGATAAAATGAAGTCAAATGAGTAGAAACTAAATAAAGTGCGCTAGTTTCTAAACAAATGTATTTTTTTTCCGTGAAATAATTGCATTTTTGATCTACTTCGATTTTCAATCAACTTTCGATCACTCAGAATAGTCAGGATACGACAATATTTTTATGTAACGATAAAGTGACAAACTCCCAAATGTCAGTTTTGTCTACGAAATAAAAAATCCGACTATAGGGCTATTGAAATGTCCCTTGCTTACATTTTGACATTTTGAAAATCGCCATCGCATATTGAATGTCTATTCTAGAACCTCAGCAGCACCGTACCATGCCAAGCTGCGTGCCCCGCCGCCGCCACTGATCCGAGTTGTCCACTGCGTGTTCTACAGCAAGCAATGCTACATACAGAAGCGTATTTCCTCTTTGGCTTAGCACGCACTGCGGATTTAACTCACGCGATTTATTCCGCCCGTTCTGCGATCTATGGAATTGTATAAAGCTGCACGTACCTTGCGGTAAAAACCGCGTGCAACAAAACTGTGTTTTAAAACCGAATCCACCGCACCACGGCTCGGTTCAAATCCGCGCCATTCTTTTGTGTGGAATTTTATCCACCGTGCGTGTTAGTTAAGAAACAGTAAGCGGAATAAAAAACACGCGAAAAACAATTGACGCTGATAAAAACCGCAGGGCGTGCTAATCCTTAGGGCAAGAGGGCCATGACCCAAGCCAAAGGCTGCGAAGAGTTAGGCGTCCTAGCTTATAAGGTAGGTAGCTAAAATTGTTAAGCTCGCTCTTGCTTTCTTGGTGTTATCAAGTATGTATGCTTTGTTGTCAAAGTTAGGTACAGTACAACTATTTTCTTAATGTCCCTCGGCAATCATCGCATTTCCAAATACAAACGAATGCTAATTTCCATGTCCATCAATTATTAAACAGTGAATTTTAATTTCGTGGACTAAACTGACCTGTTATTAATAGGAGTACAAACAGGATCAAAGCAATGCGGCGGAATATTAGATTAAAAACAAATAACCAATTAATAGACAATCCTCAGGAAGTTGCTGACATTCTGGTAAACCAGTTCCATCACAATTGTGTTATGCCTGGTAACAATACCCAGCAAGCTGTTGACTTTCTTCAAAAAAATACGGGCAGAGTGGAAAACGAAATGGACATCTCGCTTACTACCCCGGAAGAAATTTCTAAAATTGTAAATAATATTCAAAATAAGAAATCTTGTGGCTTTGATGAAATACCAATATCAGTAATTAAGATTATCTGGACCCCTCTCGACTTTTTGTAATAAATGCATTGCAGGAGGCATTTTCCCAGACCAACTAAAATTGCGAAGATCGTCCCAATACATAAAAAGAGCACGAAAACTGATCCAAAAAACTATCAGCCTATTTCTTTATTACCCAACCTCGCAAAAATTTTGGAAAAAGTTTTAAAAGATCGCTTAGGTAGACATATTGGTTTAAATAAAGTAATACATCTAAGACAATTTGGATATCAGAAGAACGTCGGTACAGGAGATGCTATTTATACCTTACTAAACTATGTGGTTAATAAATTGAATAGTAAAATGAGAGTGGCTGGTATTTACATGGACCTAACCTAGGCTTTTCACACGATTGATCATAACCTACTCATCATAAAATTGGAACATTATAGTGTTAGAGGTAAAGCCGTACAACTCTTCTCATCATTCTTTAAAATAGAAAAATGTTTGTTGAAGTTGATTATACCCATGGTTTAAAAAAGAACTACAGGTCATTTATGTTGAATATTGCAACTGGTGTGCCCCAAGGCTCAATTTTGGGCCCATTATTGTTTATCTTGTTTATTAATGACATCATCGATTTCCTTCAAAATCTTTTACCTGACGTTCAACTCTTTGCGGATGACACCAATGCCGCAATAGCAGCTAACGATATCCAAGAGCTTACTGTAAAGGTGAATACAGTTCTGGCTGCCTTTCATTCTTGGCTTAGTGCAAATATGCTCAAAATTAATATCACTAAAACAAACGTAATGCTATTTAAAACCAATTGCGCGTAACGATGATAAAATGAATATAGAACTGGATCGAGTTAGAATTGACCTTGTTAAGGAAGTTAAGTTTCTTGGCATTTATATAGATGAACTTTTAAACTGGAAAAGATAACTAATGACACTGGATTCTTCATTGTCATGTGCATGCTATGCTTTAAGAATCCTTAGGGACGAGGTTAGCATTACACATCTTAAAATGGTGTATTATGCCCTGATCGAGTCCAAAGTAAGGTATAGCATACAGTTTTGGGGCAACAGCTATCTCTATAACTGTCAGAGAGCATTTATTTTACAGAAAAGGGCGATACGTACTATTGTCCGCATTCCTCAATGGGAGAGCTGTAGACCATTTTTTAAAGAACTTGGCATTCTGACAGTCCCTAGCCTTTACATATTAGTTCTATTATGCACCTTTAATAGTACATTATGGTACAAGTTTGTAATGTTGGTGATTACCGCTGAGGCGCCATTGAGACCCGAGCCGTCAGGTGAGGGTCTTAAGAGAGCCGAGGACGGTAATCATCAATACACACGTGTATCATACGACGTTTTTCAACACACTTGTGAAGAAAATAATACAAAAAAATCATTTCCAACAGTGAAAACGAGTTGTGATTTTTTTTTCGCAATGGCGGGCAAAATTAATCAGTTTTCCTATGCGCGCGCATCTAACAATGGCGATCGGCCATAGACTAAAAATAATAAGTTATCTTTTTTTTTTGCTTTTCGCGGATAGCATTTTAGCCACGTACAAAATGGGGAATTTCAAGTTTTGTTTATTACAGACAAAAACAAAAGTAATATTTAAGTGAAAGTTTTATTTATTAAACATGAACAAGTTGAAATTATCCATTTAAATGAAATGAAATGCCTGAAATGTGTTGCATTTGTACTATTGTGCTCGATCTTTTTTGTATCGAAACTTTTTTAAGAACAAAGCAACTCAACCAATAAATTAAAAAAAAAACCTCTTTATCTCACTTGTGAATAATAGTAATGAAAAAGTCACAGTTTGATAACAGGTGTCATTATGTACCTAATTGCGGTGAAATTAGAGCCACTTTATGAGCAAGTGTGTTGAAAAATACATATATAACTTCGAAACAGACGAAAATAGGCAGATAAGGGAAAATACACGAAGACTTTGGAAATAAAATAGTACCTCAATTTGGAATCGTTAAACATAGTCCACAATATCAGGCCGTTAAAGCTGGGTCTATCGCATAGAAACACCTGCGTGCGTGGCAAATGTCAAAACACGTTTCAAAACAATTTTTATTTTATATTATTTATCAATTATCGGTTAAAAAAAATCTTATTACAATGAGAATAAAGCTTTAATAAAGACATTCGGATGCATATATTCGTTAAAACAGTCATTTAACAGTCATTCTATTTGTATGTCTGAGTGGTTCTGCAGACGGTGTTAGCATAAACTATTAGGTCAAAATGAACTTGTTTTTTTTTTTAATAAGCTTTTGTTATGTTCCAGATTTCCTAGATGATGTCAGTAGTGATGTAAATTGTAGACAGGCCACTCCTTGAAATATAATAGCTATTTCGAGCTATTGTGATCTCACTGGCATTATGTTATTGTTAAAACTTTGTATTTAATTAGAATACAGTGTATGTTCGTTAATTTGTTCAAGTGTTACTACGTAGACTACGTATACACATTAAAAATGCCACAGCAGTTCCCTGAAGCACAAGGTACGTAAGCGGCGCGCCGCAGACAGAGAGTCCACTAGAGTGCGCGCAAGATGAGTCTGCGCGCGACGGGTGGCGTGCTTAATGTTGCCAGCATAACTGATATTTTTTCCTTCATTTAATCAATAGTCATTTTTCATTACTCGAAACTTAAAGTCGTTTTAAGTTAAGCATAATTAATGACTAGTTTTTTCTACTTGCATAGAATACGATGAAAAAAAAAGCTTCATGAAATTATTGTAAATCTTTATTGAATACTTAGTAGCACCTAAATTTGGTCTAACAATGGTTCTTTAAGAAATTGACTCACACGCTGTTCCGTTGTTGTTGAATTAGGTATTTTACCTATGTTTGCAATATTTGTAAGTATGTGAGAAACATGTTCCTATTTATAAAATTAATGAATTTACCTGCTAATGCTTTTAATACTTTATACCTGTACGTAGTATAGTGTGTAGTGCGCGACACATTGACATTACGATTTTACAGGGATTCTCGGGCAGTATCGGACAGAGCTCAGTCGCGGCTGTCACGTCTTTCAGTCTTTTGGAAGTCTAATTCGTTCTTGGCTGGTTTTCTTTTCGTTTAGCATATTGGTTATATAATTGTCGGCAAAGGATGGACAGCTACACACACGTCAGTAAGCGATGAAGGTACAGCCAGTGTAATAAAGCCTGAAATTACATTAGGATGCTTACTGTAGATAGTTCTCCAAATTATAGGACAACAAAAAAAAAAACAAAACAACAAGTAAACAATTCAGTATCCAAAAAATTATAAATTATTTTAAGTCCATAGATGAAATTGTACATTTCAGCTTTGTTTAAGCAAAGGCTATGAAACTGATCACCCTTCTAGATCTCAACTCTTCTTTATCGAACTGTATGCCTTTTTCACATTTATGTTTTTGTCCAGCTTGGTGCCTTTTCACATTTTTATGTTTTTGGTAGGATCACCATTATTACACCATTGTTACGTCTTGTAACCCTCCAATCTTCGATCTTCTCACATACGATGTGGCGTCGTGATATTAAATGGATTTGATGCTCTGTCTACCCTCTAAGGCATGTAAGCATGATAATTATTATGTATGTTTAGACGAATCAATGTATTTGTGTTTGTAAACTTAAATTACCTACTCCTTTTTAAAATTCAGAATCAATATAGTAGCAACCCTAGTGAATCTGTCAAGTTTAGGTAACAATTTTCGAGGGTGACGGGAGTGGTCCTTCTGTAAACTGTCTATTTTGTGCCTGAAGTTTGGATTTGTGCCAGGTTGTAGGCAACGGGGTTGCCTGCTTCAGCTCCCGTCATCTCCTTCGAACCTAACCTATCCGTGTCGAGGTGCTCTAAGCTCCCGAACTTGATTCACTCGCTCTTGACCAACCGTTAAATAATTGAATAATTAATTACGACCATAATTATCGAATTGCCCAACCGTTACGTAGCAATATTCATAATGAACAGACAATGTGATAAATATAGAAGTTCTAATCAATATTCATTACATTGCCCATGGTTTGACTTGACTTGATTCAAAATGCCCGGGGGCGTCCATGACATCTATACCGAAATTCATTAAAATTGGTTTAGCGGTTTTGGCGTGGAAACGTAACAAACAAACAGACGGACAGACAGAGTTTCTTTCGCATTTATAATATTAAGCAAGGAAGTAATTATTAGTATTGTGGATATGTAAAACATGGTTGATGAGTTCGTAATTACTGCCTGTGTAGTTGGTTTCTTAATAGCTGTCAACATTGAATACAAATTGTCTGCATAGATAATATGAAACTCGATGTTACGAGTTTCGATTGAATAATTAAGTTGCAGTAAAAACCTGTATTTAGTTAAAACACGAGATTTTCGATGTTTTCTTTAGATGTTTTCCAAATCCCCGCACTGGGTCCGCGTGGTGGATTACGGCCCATTCCCTCTCACAGAGAGTAAGCCTGTATCCCAGCAGTGGGAACATTAAAAGGATGACGATGACGAGATTTACAGAAACTTTGTTTTTGTTTAGGTACATACTACATACGTACCGTAATTGTACCGTAAAATACGATCTTGTTTCATCAACGCGACAACTTAGACCCTTAATTTCATCAAACAAGAACTTGATATAATGTTCTATTTCTAGAAGAACTTGACCTCTGACGTAACAGTTTTAACTAAGCATTTTGTAAAAACAGGTTTTGTTTAGTTAATACTAGTAGGTATTAACTGGATGCAATTAGGCTTAGCACGCATTGCGATTTTTAACCATGCGGATATTATTCGCGCGAATTTTTGTCCGCGTACTGAATCATACTAACACGCACTGCGGATAAAATTCCGCGCGGTTTTTGTCTATTTCTATCTGTTCATAGATCTCAAAATATTCGTGCGAATTTAATCCTCACCGCGGTGCGATGGATTCTGTGGCAAAACACGGATTTCTTGCGGTATTATTTCCGCGCAATTTTGTTACCGCACTGCAGCTTCATACAGTTTCAAGTGTCGCAGAATGTGCGGAGAAAAATCGCGCGAATGCTGCAATGGCTGCTGGACAAACGTTTTCCTTTCAACTTTTCTGTCACTGTTGCCATTTTTAAACTTCTTCTATACTCGGAATTTTAATTCGATTCCAGATTTGACATTAGCTACTGTCATTTTGTGAAATAATGATACCACATATAATAGTGTAGTGATGAACACAAAAATCGATAAACAATCAGTGTGTGAAAAAATTACGGCTACCGAATGGTCTAAATGCGTATCCCATGTTGTCAAAGAAGAGGAAAACATGAGTAGGCTAGATATGTTAATTGACAATATCACAGACACATTTATAATAAATGTTACAGAAAGTGACAGCGATAGCGATAGCGATGACGGCGACAATATATAAAATAAATTATTACCATAATACATCTATCTGTTTTATTTGTAATGTTCCTTAATGATCACATTTTTTTATTTATTTCACACACAATTATAAAAGAATAGTCTCAGATCGTTAATTAATCGTCAAAACTAAATTATCGGTTCAGAAATATTTAATTTCCTGATATACTTAGTTTACGAGAGTAAAATTATAAACGAGAAGAATCGATCCGGAAATATTCCATTTCAATATCGAATAATTTTGCAACGTCACTATTTAGTACTTGTCATAACGTTGCAACACTGAAATTGTCAAATCTGGAATCGAATTAAAATTCCGAGTATAATATACTCATTTCTCACTTCATCCATTCTAGTCACATATTAGTAACTAAGCTACCAGTCTTAAATTCCACGTCTTAGTCAAAGTAAACGTAAGTCTCGTGTAAAATGATTACGACCTGACTGTATTTCAAAGAAAATGTTTACTGGAATTCCAAGTGTAAACAGTACTTTAGTGTGAAATTCTTTACCTACTATGAAAGGCATTTTTGATGATTTCATTGGTCAATAGCTTAGGTAAACTCTTTAAATATGCAAATTTATTCAACAATGAGGTGAGGTTGGAGCATAATGTTTTCAAAGAAAAGAGTTGTCTTTTTCCAAGAAGAATGTGGTCTGACATTCTTTTTGAAAGCTACCTCATTTTTAGGGTTCCGTACCCAAAGGGTAAAAACGGGACCCTATTACTAAGACTCCTCTGTCTGTCACCAGGCTGTAATCTTATTAACCGTGATAGCTAGACAGTTGAAATTCTCACAGATGATGTACTTCTGTTGCCGCTATAACATAAAATACTAAAAACAGAATAAAATAAATATCTAAGTGGGGCTACCATACAACAAACGTGATTTTTGTGCCGTTTTTTGCGAGTGGTACGGAACTCTTCGTGCGCGAGTCTGATTCGCACTTGGACGGTTTTTGGGTTATTTCCGAGTTTCGAGAACTGACTTTACTAAGAAATAGAATAAAGGATACTTCTTTTATTATATTGTGACACTGTGCTTAACTGCTTAAGTGACAAATTGAAAGAGACAAAAACCCAAAATTAGTAAGCGGAAATACTACAAAAAAAGTACTCCAACACCGGAGATGACTAACCGACTGCTCTACAAAAGACAGTAAGTATAATGAAATATAATTATAAGTAAACAGCAGAAATTCCGATCACCGGAAGAAAAGTGAATCATTTCATAAAATTTGTTTTAGACGCTTGCCAGACTTATGCAACAACAAAAATTATATATGTTTGAACGAGTCATTAGAACGAGAAATAATGTACGAACATTATTCTTCGCAACGTACGACGATTTCATAGGAAAACTAGCGGACCCGGCAAACTTTGTTTTGCCATAAAAACACCAAACATGCATCTACCCTACCTACCTACCCTTTCTACATACCCACCCTACCTATGTAGGTAAGGTACCAAATTTTATTCTCTTTTTTTTTTTCATAACAACCTTCTCCTAACAATAACAAACACAACAAAAAAAGAATTAGCGAAATCGGTTTAGCTGTTCTCGAAATTTGCGCTTAGCAACACATTCTGCGATTCATTTTTATATCTATACTAATATTATAAAGAGGCAAGATTAGTATTTTTTCAACACACTTGCTCATAAAGTGGCTATAATTTCACCGCAATTAGGCACATAATGACACCTGTTATCAAACTGTGACTTTTTCATTACTATTATTCACAAGTGAGATAAAGAGTTTTTTTTTTAATTTATTGGTTGAGTTGCTTTGTTCTTAAAAAAGTTTTGATACAAAAAAGATCGTGCTCAATAGTACAAATGCAACACATTTCATGGAACTTCGTATTTAAATAGATAATTTCAACTTGTACGTGTTTAATAAATAAAACTTTCACACAAATATAATTTTTGTTTTATAAAGAAAACTTGAAATTCCCCATTTTGTACGTGGCTAAAACGCTATCCGAGAAAAGCCAAAAAAAAAAATTCATTCTTTTTAGTCTATGGGCGGTCGCCATTGTTAGATGCGCGCGCATAGGCAAACTGATTAATTTTGCCCGCCATTGCGAAAAAAATTTCACAACCCGTTTTCACTGTTGGAAATGATTTTTTTGTATTATTTTCTTCACAAGTGTGTTGAAAAACGGCGTATGATACACGTGTGTATTGATGATTACCGTCCTCGGCTCTCTTAAGACTCTCACCTAACGGCTCGGGTCTCAATGGCGCCTCAGCGGTAATCACCAACGTTACACACTTGTACCATAATGTACTATTGTGTTTGTATTTTTGTATGTAACGAATAAACTTAAAAACTACTGGACCGATTTCAAAAATTCTTTCACCGTTGGGAAGCTACACTATTCCCGGGTGATATAGGCTACTTTTTATCCCTGTATTCTCATGGGAACGGGCATTACGCAGGTGAAGCCGCGAGGCGTCCGCTAGTTAAAGATACAATATTTCAACACTGAATTCCGTTTTTACTAAAAACACTAACGAAATCATAATTAATGCTGAAATAAAATTCACGTTAGATTTTAAAATCTAACGTGTACCTAATACAATTTGGGATCTGTTCTACATGTTCAGAATACGTCTTTATGCCCCTTTCAGTTAGGAGCGTTCAGAGCAGAAGAGCTTTAAGGCGCTATATACGCCCCCATGTTAACGCAGTACTGGCTGTGCGCCCGCTCGATGCTAAAATATCAATATTGAACCTCCTTTTGAACAGTTTTGATTTACAAATGCTATGTTAGGTATGAAGAAATTCCAGCCATAATTTTTTTGTGTAAAAATATTTTTAAACATCAAGTCGTTTTGGAGGAGTTTCCAAAAGTTGCGAAAAAATCACGTGTTGTTAATTATTTTTTTAAAGCAAAACTATTAGTTACACGAAAAAACCTTGTATTCAAAATTATGAACATGAATATTTTTTTATTTTTTTTTATACCTTTTAACCTAGCCGTTACTAAGGAGTATGCTTTAGAAAGTTACCGTTATATGGCACTATAGGGTATGTAGGCCCTTAAGGTAGAAGACTTCTGAGCAAAGAGGCTCCGGTAGTGCAGTGTCAGAACTCGGGAGAGCGTTTTTATATACTTATTTTTTTTGTATTTTTAACCCCCGGCGGAAAAAGAGGGGTGTCATAAGTTTGACGTGTGTTGCTGTGTATCTGTGTATCTGTCTGTGGCATCATAGCTCCTAAACGGATGAACCGATTTTGATTTAGTGTTTTTTTGTTTCAAAGGTGATTTTGTGAGTTCTTAGCTATCTATACTAATATTATAAAGCTGAAGAGTTTGTTTGAATGCGCTAATCTCATGAACAACTGGATGCAATTGAACAATTATTTTTGTTTTGGATAGTCCATTTATTGAGGAAGGTTATAGGCTATATAACATCACGCTACGACTAATAGGAGCGGAGCATAAATGAAAAATGTTGCAAAAACGGGCGAAATTATTCGTCTTTGAGAGCTTCCGTTGCGTGCGCTGCGTAAGCAGTTAAAGTTACGCAACATTCATGTATGTAGGGTAGGTAGGTAGCCAGTTGACAGGAGTGAAGCCGCGTGGGACACCTAGTGTTTGAATAAAATCTTTAGCCGTTCAAAAGTTATGGGCGTTTTACTGTTTGAATCGGGGCGTTTTCGCAAGATATCGTGCCATAATTACGTGTTCAAAACATTGCCGATCAAAGCGTATCTACTATGTACTACATAAATTATGTAGCATGGAATAAAAATGTACAAAAACATACATAAATTTACAAAAAAAATCTTGTATTTTATGCGTGTAAGGATGCTCATGCATACTACGCTACCAAGGGGAGATAGTGCAGTTATGTGGCTCTTCAACCCACTAAAACCCTACGTTGTGCTCCTGTGCCGCTAATGGCGGTGCACACGGGCACGCGTAAGCACTCATCCGCGAAACGGCCGCGACTTTCCGTCACCGGACTGACCGGACCCTCCTCTGGGGAGTACCTCCCATCACCGACGCACCAGAACACTCTGCACCCCGTGCCCACCCTTGGGACCAAACCAGCACATGGGCGGGCGCCAGACGTCCCCGTGTATGGTACCCGGTTTGTAAAAAAAAATAAAGATCAATAAGTTACCTTGTGCGGTCGTCCGATGAGTGGGTTTTCAGCGCAGCGTTTGTCAATGACGTCTCGGATCAAATGCTTCTGTCCGTTGTAGGTTGTGAGGATTGAGATGCGTTCAGCTGGCCACCCAACCAGCCTCATGAACATGAAAACTGCCACCACGTATTCAGCTTCAGCCAGGTTCTAAAAACAATTATATAGATTGAGAAATGGAGGGTTAAGCAAATTTCTTGAAAGAGAGAGTGTTAGACAACAAAAGAAAAATCTAATATAGTTGTCGGCACGTAACTTGGCAAGGTTTTGGCGTAGTTGGGGACCAATCAAAATGGAGCGAACGGAACGTGGACGTGACGCGATTGGTCAGTCAATCCTTGTATGAACTGAGCAACCAATCGCGCGCTCAGAACCACCGCGTCCGGCTTGGTAACCAAAGAGACCTGAAAACGACTTGTGCGCATCTAACGACTCTCGCCAAGTTACGTGCCGACAACTATACGAATGTTTCTATTCTTGTTTAAAATAGTCTTTAAGTGCTACTAATGCATATTCTGAACCTAAGACTTATTAGTTGGGTGAGGCGATTAACACACGGTACTGCGCACCGCCGCGGACGCGGAGTGGAGTGCACCGTTCGACCCGCGCGGTCGGGCGGTGTACGTGTGATAGGCATCAACGGATTTATTAGCGGCCAATGCGACATCAGACCCGCTCCACCGCCTACCCCGGTGCGCGGTGCCGTGTGGTACATGCCTTATAATACATGAGAAGCGATCAATTTATTTAAAGTAAATCAGAGCAGTCAGAGCATAGGTACGTATGGGCAATGAGCAAAAACTTCATCCACCACAACTTGCACCCTTCAGGACTTAGAGACATGACTACGACAGAACCATTCGACTGTTGTCCTGCACCGGTGGCGGTATCTAGCGAAGGCAGAAGGCGATTTATCTTGCAGTACAGATTACCTGGTTCTCTAGGACTTTCCCGCCAACAACGGACTGATATTAACAGTTAACATAGTTCTGCTGCGAAACCCACAGATTTTCTTCCTCAATTGCGTCCTTATAGGGCTGAAATAGTACAATATTGCAAAGGCCGGGAAATAGGCAATTGCAGGTAGAGTATGAGATTGAAGGCCGAGCCGTAGGCAAGGACTTTACTAATACGATACAGACAATTGCCATTTCCGCAGAGGCATATATACGAGTAGTGCATTTCTCAAAAGAATGCAGGGAAATAAAACATAATTTTCATATACATTTAATTTATTCAAAGTTACAACAAAAAAATTGCTGGAGCGTTGTAATGTTCCAAATTCAAAAAACACTCCTGCAATGGATTTGATTTTCTTTGTCCGTAAATTCGATACATCGCGTGTTCTTTTTTCGAAATATATGACAATATTTCCATGCATGTTTGAGAAAACATAATTTTTATATTATACATTTACTTTATTAAAACTTACAACAATATTGCTGGAGCGTTGTAATGTTCCAAATTCAAAAAACGATCCTGCAATTAATTTGATTTTCTTTGTCCGTAAATTCCATACTTCGCGTGTTCTGTTTTCGAAAATATTGACAATATTTCCATGCATGTTTGAGAAAAAAAATATATATCGAATTGTAAATTATAGGGCAATAGAGGGTATTTTATTTTATATTTCATTTAATGACGCCGTATATAAGGCTCAAGTTCTCCTTGTCACTTCGTGTCTTGATTTGTTTATGGTGGCCATTATAAATCGCCTTGTCACGCAAAGTGTGATTGATTTACCACCGACGGACCCTTTGATGGATTTTGCATTTCAAACAGGCATAATATGGTTTATAACCCTTGTCAAGTCAACAAGGTTTATGTCTTAAATCTACTCGTATATGGGTTGGGCTTCAGAAGTGACTAACAGGAAAAATATCCTTAGAAAAATTTCGTTCAGGCAAGTAGTTAAATGCTTTTGGGTTTTTTTTATCACACAATCTGACATTGTAGGTGTTACGAAGAATTTGACGTAAGGTAACCAAAGAGCTAAACGATTATGTCATATTTAGTTTGCTAACGTCATTCGTCTGCTACTTTTGCGGCACCTAAACGATGTTTTGCCTCGCCCACAAAAGAATTATAAATGTGAACGTATGGCAGAAATCTCGCTTTGCAAACAATTTTACCTATCTACAGCACGACCGATGAGTCGTGGCCCGTCTGAAGTTAGCGCCAAGTGATTGCCTAGAACATAGGTACTTTACGAATCAAATAGCTGTTTTCTTCACGAATCAAATAGATGTTTTCATATACATGCGCAAAAGTTCGCAAAGCCTATGTTCAGACGAGCCACGACTCATCGGGCGTACTGTACTTACTTCTTAGTTGTCACAGTGTGGACATTAAACGGGCGATAAATTAAGGGTAAAATAATAAACGAGATTATCTTTTTCTAAGACAGTAATCATTAATTACTGTGGTTTGTGGATTTATGGATTATGTTTTACATTTTTTGTTTGTTACTGTGTTAGTTAGTTATAGTAGTCAGAACGGATCTTTGTGTCTCTGAAGTGGGCTCTGCGAACCATTGCGCAAGAAACAGTTAACCATCGAGTATACTGCATAAAGTAAGCGAGTAGGACGATGCGATAAACGTAGGCGAGTAAAAGAGGCAGTTATACAATGCTATCTTCAACTTCAACATTTACACAAAAATTGCTACTGCGCAGGGTCTTGCAGCCAACTTCAGAGACATAAAGATCTGCTGTAGGTATTATGAAAAACTGCGCCGACCCTACATAAGATTGGATATGAACATCATGATGATGAGAAATTCTAACAAATGCCGCAATAATTCCAAATACGTTACTTTTTTACCAAGGCCACACGTGACAGAACTATATTAATTTGGAAGTGCTAAAAGATTTATAGACATAACAAGTCGTGAATTATGGTATGAGTGTCGTAACTACAGAAGAGTTACGGTTAGATAACAAATCACAATGCGGTCACGCACGAAATGATTTATTTCAGTCGCTATAAGAAACAAACGGCATTGCGATTTGCATGAGTCATAGTGTTTCGTCCCGATTTTAATATATTGTTGCAACACTGTGCCAGCTCGCTGTCATTTTGATTTTGACGGTCTTTTGATTGACAGCTGACACTTGACAAGAGTCGAAAGAGAAAATTTGTAACGGACACGAAAAATTCGGTGTTTTGTGGAGTGATAAGCTAATCGAGCTATATTTCGTTCATTGTGAGTTGAATTTGCGCCCGCCGTTCGCGATCGGTTTATGCGGCGCCCGCGAAGTCGGTTTTGAATATATTTCACGCACAACGAAGTGCTTTTGCGGGAAACGTGCTCAGCCTGTCCACCAGGCTGAGCACGTTTCGACGCCGGAGCCTTCGGTCCAGACAGCCGTCAGTCTATCCCTTATTGTCCTAATATTATATATATTCTCCTATCCCTAATCTCACGGCACGATAATGATCGACCCCCAGGAGCCTACCGCAGGAATCACAGGTAAGTGAATATAAACTAAGTAGAAGTAGTAGGAACCAGTATATCTCTCAATAAGGAGCGAACCCCCTAGCTTTCCACTGCTGCGCTACGGCAGTTTCGTGGGATACAGGTTCAGAAAGGGTCCAGGAGTCCCACCGCCGCTATGGGCCCCGGTATGTTTATATCCTGGCTAGGGACCCGAAGACCTGTATTTAACACATAGGCTAGTTGAAATTATCACAGAATGGGTAAATAGTCTCGTGCCAAGTTTCCCACTGGTGGCGCCACTAGAACTGAATAGATTCTGATTTAATATATTTGCGTCGCAAATCTCGCATCTGTTTTAAACTTAAATTCACTCATGACTTTGTTTTAGTTGTATTATTTAAGCTTTGAAATTAGCTTTTAACAATATCACGAAAGAGCACTGTTCTCTGAACTGAAGATGTTAATATATCTCTTCCAGATATCATATTCAGAAACAGATGTGCTGTCGATTCTTTTTAAATTGATCATGTTAAATTTGTATAAAATTTATTTAATTAATTGTATAAAATATACATAAATGATTGCATTATCGCTGCGGGCTTAGATCAAATAAAAAGTCTAGATGGAACATTGCAAACAACAAGGTGACGCCGGTTAAAACTATGCCTTGCCGTAAACATATAGAATAACACGCACACAAGTACAACGAAACTACGCTTTAGCTTGTCAGTCGAGCTCTCAGATCAAATAAAAAGCTCGACTGACAAGCAACGGTCCATCTTGACTTTTATTTGATCTGAGGCTGCGGTAAAAGTTGGTAAGAAAACCTTAGTGCTTGTTCAGACTCGTGGGATCCACATTTTTATGGCTAAACGAATATGAAGATGGTCATGACAATAAGATCTGCGCGGGACCCGCGCCAAATATTATAATGATTCTAGGAATTATGTACCTCGTACGACTGTATAGATGATATGATTGAGAAAAATGGGGTAAGAGTTTATAGTTCAATTTTATTGAAGATTCAGTTTATGAACTATTTGATTTGTTAAATATGCATTGAGTACAATAAAAGCTTTTAGCTTTTAATTGAATGCAAACATTTTTAATTTACATGGCGCCGCTGGTCAACTATTCAAATTGCTGAGTTGAATATAAGCAGCACAATGCATGCTGACAACGTAGGTATTAAATAACAAAAGTATGCCGACAACAAAGCAAATTAAAATTGCAAATCTGTTTTCTCAGAAAGCATTGACTGCAGTCGTGGTAATAAATTAAGAAATATTGTACTCATAAATCTGCTGATTTCATAAATGATTTATGAAATCAGCAGTATATATACCTATAGCACGTGCGAAGGATCCTGGAATACTTCGGTCACATTATTCGAAGAGAACCTCGAGCAGCTGATGGCAAGGTCGATGGTGGTGGATGGTTGGCTAAACACCAAACTACACGATGCATTTCACGACGCTACAGACAGACACTGATGCAACATCATAACAGAAAAGTTGAACTCCCGTGTTGGAGCAATTACGATCCTCACAACGAGTTTCTGGAAGCAAAATTGTCGCAAAATTAATGTAACAAATTTTCAAGCACGCGTTATCTGCTGTGATTGGTTAAATGTATAGTTCTCGCCAAACTTCTTGGCAGCCCTGAAGTTGGCTACAATGGCTGCGCGGTATTCAATCTCATACAAAAACAGCACCGATCCAAATAACAGCTACAAAGCCAACTTCAGGGCGGCCCAGAAGTTTGGCGAGAACTATATTTTCAACAGCCAATTGCAGTAGATAACGCTTGCTTGCCAATAATTATCACATTAGTATTGTTCCAGAAACTCAGCGTCAGTAATAAGGAACAGGACACAAGGAGATATATACTGATAAATCTTTGAGAGTGCTGTACTCAGCGAAATGAAGAAAAGGGTCGAAACATATGGATTGCATAAAAACTGAACGCCAGTTGCAAAGTTACAGTTTTTATGGCGTTGATAGGTATAACTGTTATTGTGTGTATAGGGAAGGAATGGTAATGAAATTCCGTGCGGAAGTCTGTTTCCTGATATCTACAATCTGGGTGTCTTTAAGTCAAGAGTCAATAGCTTACTTCTAGGCAACCGTACTACACCGTCGACCACATAATCACTTACCATTAGGTGAGTTGGCGATCAAACGCGAGCGATCAATACAAATAAAATAAAAAAAACATTAAGACTGCCAACCACAGACATAAATCTATCTAGATGGCGCAATTGTATGTACTTCACGTGTCAAAAAACGGATCGGCACCGTAAATCCACCGAAATCTAGAAAAATGCCCTTTTATCCATATTGAGCTGTAAAGACTGTATAGAAAAAGTTGGCCGAAGCATTGGAAATGTTTTCTTTCATTGGCTCAGATCAAATAAAAAGTCCAGATGGAACGTTGCAAACAACAAAGTGAAGCCGGTTCAAACCATGCCTTGCCGTATAAATACACAATTACACGCGCACAAGTACAACGAAAATAACCCTCAGCTTACTGACAAGCAGTTGAGCTTTATTATTTGATCTGTGAGCTCGAATGACAAGCTAAGGCGTAATTTCGTTGTACGTGAGTGCGTGTAATTGTGTATTTCTACGGCAAGGCATAGTTTGAACCGGCGTCACTTTGTTGTTTGCAACGTTCCATCTTGACTTTTTATTTGATCTGAGTTCTGAGGTAAATAAATTTTTATTTAAATTGTGTGTGACAAAGTGGTACGCTTAGTTTTCATACAGATGGAGGGAATTGTGTTATCTAGTTAGATTTATATCTGTGCTGCCAACCGACTGCGCAGTTCTGTTGCAATCGACATGTGGTCAACATGCAGTTGGCGTGCAGTTCAATTGCAGTCTGTTCCCTTATAACTTCTAAGTACTTTTCTCATATTACTGTTTTGGTTTTACTTTTAAATTGTTATAATATCGAACGATACACTATATTGCAAACTTACCGTAACTATGGGTAAAAGCTAGCATGTTCCGAAAGATATTTGAAAGGTATTGTTAGCCTTGGTTGAACTGCTGAATAGTGTAGCGAACAAAGCCTGGCTGGGTGTCAACGAACTCTAAGTGTATCAATTGTAAATCCCGTTCGATGACCCTGGCCTGACTGGTACAGGACGCAGCATAGCAGCGAACACTTTCTTGACAAAAAAGACGATCGAGTACCTGCATACTTAGGCAAGTACTTAATTGTCTTCATTAAGAGGTATGTATGGTATATGACTCGGGTTCCGTTCATTGGATTTTTCCTTTTGAACTATAAAGGTTAGCACGAGTTAAGAGCAGTGGTGGCCCAGTGGTAACGGGCGGGACTTATAAGTTGTAGGTCGTGGTTTCGAATCCAGCCAGGCGCTTTACTTTGTGTAAATTATTTCATCACCACTGCTCTCAAAACGGTGAAGGAAAACATCGTTAGAAAACCGGTATGTCCTAGAACCAAACATTCGAAGACATGTGACATCCACCAACATGCACTGGGCCCGCGTGGTGGATTACGGCTCATTCCCTTTCATACAGAAGAGGACTGCACGCACAACGGACCAAATGCGAGTGTAAGTGCGGAAAAGGGGTCCATCTATCCTATCCTAAGGGTTAGCTAGCACGGAGACGAATGACATATTTATTTATACCGATATTTTTTATCGCATATCAATATCTATGCCTCATAAAAAAATAAACAAGTTGCATAAAGAAATAAGCAGCTGTAACAAACAGACAGACAGACGATCGAAGACAACACGTCCAGATTTCTTTTTAACTGACTTCAAAAAGAAGGCGGTTCTAAATTTGGTTTTTAGGCTTCCGAACCTCAAAAGGTAAAAAAGGAACACTTATAAGATCACTTTCTTGTCCGTCTGTCCGTGTGTCACCACCGATTTTCTCAGGAACGGGTGGGTCTAGCAATTTATACCAGATACTGAGGTCTATTGTCCCTATTAGGTGTATAAAAATCAAGGTCCTGAGTCAACACGATAAATAGATATGGAAGAATTTAGGTTTTCGCGAAAACTTGTAAGTATCAAAATTTACTTTAATTTAAAAAAATAAACGAATTTTCTCTTTACTTATGCTGTAAGACCTTGCTTTTAACCAAAATTGACAATTCTAGGTCAACCGGAAGTAGGTACCCTGGTTGGAGGTTTTGGGTCGAAAACCTATATGGTAGTTCCCGTTGACATATAATCACGAAATTTGACAAAAAGTAAGGCCTTACGGTACAAATAAAGAAAAACACCAAAAAAATTAAAAAAAGTTGAAAATTAAGGTAAATTTTGGTACTTACAAATTTTCGCGAAAATCTAAATATGACCATATCTTTAAAACAAAGCCATCAATAAAAATGATACGAATTTTATTATGGTGGTACAATGGGTACGGAACCCTCGGCGCACAAGTTCGACTCGCACTTGACCGGTTTTTTTTACTACTTTTGTTCTGAACCCTAACCGACGTAGACAAGTTCATAGCTGGGTTTTTTTGTGTCTCAGATTATTGCCCGCATTGACGAACCATTGTCGTCTGCGATATAAAAATGAACACCGTTGTGATATAAAAATAAACAGACATTGACATACGATTGCAGTAGGTAATCCCGAGAGATTTGCCGTCATTTATTGAAGAGTGCTGTTGTGTTTTATCAAAAGTGTTCTGTCAAATTTATACGGGACCACATGAGAACCACCAGCTTTCAAACAAAAAAAAAAAGATCATTAAAATTGGTTCACCTAGTAAAAAGTTCTGAGGTTACAAACATAAAAAATACAGTCGAATTAAGAAAGAACCTCCTCTTTTTAGAAGTCGGTTAGAAAAGAAACCGCCTTTTGCATATAGGCACTGCAATATATCATGGTGCAGATTCCTACCGTGAGGTCAGCCTCTTACAACTCTTTAAATGAAACAAAACGATGTCGTGATCTCGAAAGGTCCTGGGTATATCTATTAAGGTTAAACTAGTCGACGGCACGAACTATTTTGTGCGCGAGGTTAAAATGCATGCTATCTCATCCCACAACACGTGCGAAATATATAGATGCTGTGATGAGCAGTAAGAAGCTAGTTCGCGTACGAATTAGCACTTCTGCAATCTTTTATCGAAATGGACGATGATTTAGGACGAAAACGAGAAATTTTATAAACAGACCTTTGGGAGTCTAGATTTCATGAAAAAACTACTGAATGTATCTGATCAAAATAAAATTATTTGGATTGTTGAATTACTAATCTATCCCTGTATGGAGGCCGTTTTTTAATTTTCCTTCTTCTTATGATATTTATTTGCGCCCAAAGATACGTTAAAATTTGTGTTGAAATATGGAACTTTCGACGCTCATAACTTTCAAATATTTTATTTTTTTATTTTTTCGGTTCCATACAGGGCTAGATAATGATGAGACAAATTGATATCTTTTTTTATTTTGAAAGTACATCGTCAAACCTACTCTAGACTACGTTTGTATGAAAGAATTTTTGACTTGTTTACCCTTAAAAGTCAAACACAGTGGTTAAATTAAAATAACCTGTTATTAATAATCGTGCCCGATGGTTTGAGACACTTGACTCAGACCCAGTAATAGCAGTGTTCTAATACCTATTTCATTGTGTATCTAATCGCTAATTTGATTGATTAAGCCGTAATAATGATGTCGGGCGCCAGGAACTAGAGTCATTGTCGATAAATGTGGGCGGAAATTATCAATGGTTACAAAAGCAAGAGATTACGGTGCGGTTTGCCTTCCGACTCAAACAATCATACATTTACAAAATGCAACGAAACTAGTATGGCCAAATAACGTTTGTTTCCGTATGTGCCTCATAATAAGTCACACATGTATTATCATATCCGGAGGAAGGTGATAATGCTGTGGTTTTCCGAAACTGTTCCGGTTGTTTTGCGGTCTACATTATCACTGACTTTAAATCCTGTTCGAAACCGCAGTAGGTAGGTACTGTAAATGTTGTAGCCGAGATACGACACCGTTCCGACCCGGCAAAATAATGTTAATTGAAATAAAAGCTTCTCTACATTGACAACACAAATTAGCAGACAGCTTGCTGTAATCGAGCTTAACACCATCGTACAACTCGATAGTTGACGTCTCGCTTACCGCATGCTTACCACGCACGTCAAGCGGGCGGCCCGCGCGCTGTACGCACGCAGACTGCTCGCTTGAAGTACGTCACTGTACAAGTTGCTATTATTATGAGCCTGTTATGTCCCACTGCAGGGCAAAGGCCTCTCTTCCGTCTTTCCATTTTTACTGTATCTTGTTACATCTGGCCAATCCTTCAGATAGACGTCTAATTCGTCACGCTACGTTTCTGGGCCTACCGCGTCGCCGATTCCTGTTATTCGGAATCCAGACAATAAATTATTCCTGGCTGGACCTAATTTAAAGTGTCATAGGTGTTTAGAATATTCTGAATGACAGTTTTTTTAGGCGGCGGTTAAGCGATAAAGCGCGTGTGTTTTGATGTAACACTTAATGGAAATATAAAAAATTAATATAAATAAACCCAAAATATAATTAAAATATTGTGTATTATTTACGTGGTAGCCTCAAGGCTACCGAACTACGGCGCCTTAAGATATCTTTTGATGTTAGGACTACTTGAGTACACTAATAGAATACATTTCTGCTTACTTGCTTATTTTATGCACCCGTCTAGACGTGTCACGTTTACATGCGTTAAGTATATCATTATGAATTAAATGAACGGTTATTAGTGTTATTGTATAAGGGCCTGCATTGCACGCCGCCGATAACGTAATTTATGCGGGTTATAAAAAGTAAAAAAAAAAATTGGGTTCTTCTCAGGCCACCATGCCAGTCCGACTTTAGAATCAGACCTCGGAACCTATCCTTCTGCAGCGAGGTGTGAGACAGGGAGACGTCATATCTCCGAAACTGCTCTCTGCTGCATTAGAGGATGTCTTCAAGGTTCTGGACTGGAGAGGGCTAGTCATCAACGTCAATGGCGAGTACATCACTCGACTTCGATTTGCCGACGATATTGTGGTCATGGCTGAGACCATGGAGGACCTCAGTACAATGCTCGATCGTCTAAAAATTAACATGGATAAAACCAAAGTGATGTTGAATGCCCATGTTGCACCCACTACTATCAAAGTCGGAGACTCGAAGTTTTGGACGATTATGTCTACCTGGGACAAACGGTCCAGTTAGGTAAATCCAACTTCGAGAAAGAGGTCAACCGTCGAATACGACTCGTCTAGGCAGCGTTTGGGAAATTGCGCGGTATCTTCTCGTCCAACTTACCACATTGTCTCAAGACGATAGTCTATGACCGGTGTGTGTTGCCAGCGATTACTTTCGGGACAGAGACGTGGTCACTCACAATAGGCCTCATCACACGGCTTAAAGTCGCCCAAAGGGATGTATGTTCGGCCTTTGAAATAAACTAGTTGAATTAACGAATTTTTGTCTTTTGTCTTGTTTACTTGCGTGATCGAATCAGAAATAAAGACATCCATCCGCAAGAGAACCAAGGTTACCGATATAGCCCGAAGAATTGCCAATCTTAAGTGGCAGTGGGCAGGACACATTGCTCGCAGAACGGATGGCCGTTGGGGCTAACATTCCTAGAGTGGCTACCGCGTACCGGAATACGCAGCGTTGGAAGGCCTCCATCCAGGTGAAGCGACAACCTGAACAGGGCTGCGGGAGACCGGCGGGTGCGAAACGCACAGGACAGATCAGAGTGGCGACGAGACGTCTGCTGGACATAGGTCCAGTAGTGGACGTCTTTCGGCTGTAATGATGATGATGATAATGAGGGTATTCTTAATGCTGTTTGATTAAATATTCTAATTGTATTTACAGGTGCCCGTGATTTATGGAAAAGGAGAAGAATGGTTACCGTCTTTTCCGTCGGGCAGTCGCTTAAAGAGATCTCACTTTGCATCACTATTTCAGCGGTATACTTGTTACATTTGCTTGTTTTATAATATCGATGTAAATTCAGTGTCTTCTACTGTAATGGAGCCGTACATATAGCATGTACTAAGAAAAGGTCAATATGCAACAATGTTCTGCTTAATCAGGGATTCTACCCCTTAGTTGCTTGAGTGAACCATCAAATGCCGGATATCAATGATATTCTAGTAAACAGATATGTTATGAGCGCGCGCATTGTGAATACTCGAATACGTCCTAATTGGGACGTATAGTCTTTAGTCTATGTCACGCATGGCGAAGAGCGATACGCTTTGTTTAAATAAAAACAAAATTAAAAAATATCATCGTGTGTATTTAGAAAGTGTACCAATTATGATACCAAAGTACATAAAACAGAGGGGATCTCATACCATATGTAAGTACGAAAAACACCTCTATTTACTAATTTATTTAATGTTTTTCCCTAATATTCTGATATTGGAGGTTAGAAAAAGAAAGCGATGGTAAATACATTGGTGGCCTTCACACGCATGTGACAAACTGTAGCTGTCTCTTTTTTTCTTGTTGGTTTTATCAAGCTATCCCATTCGACTTGTAGTGAAATGTCAGATGAATCAAAAGTGGGTATGTGTGCTGCCGTTGCTGCGCGGAACACTTTGTTCGGTTGTTTTGCGAGTGTATAACGTATCTGTTTACTAGAATATTATTGCCGGATATGCATTCAACTTTACGACAATATAGTCTTATTTAAATATTATGAGATCACTGATGCGTTCAGCGGAATCATAAGTATAGATTATGAGCAAACACAGATCACTAATGCGTTTAGAAGAATCATAAATTTAGATTATGAGCAAACTTGTGAATAGAATTAGAAGACTAATACCATGTGTCATTAGTCTTCTAATTCTAGGAACTTCAAGTCTTAAGAGCTCGTCAAGAAACTATAAATAATCAAAGACGGGTGAAGATACTTGAGAAGGTGAGACTTTGTAAGACGCGCGGGTTGCATTAAAACATGCAGCATAAATAGAATAAATAACGCCGCGCTGATATACTGATAGGGCCCGCGAATGTTGCTGTAGTTGATTTTAAAATAAGAAACACGTCTAGACAGCTAGTCCTATTTTAGAAAAAAAATATAATACATACATACATAAACTCACGCCTTTTTCCCATGGGGGTAGGCAGAAACTACAGAACGCCACCTGCTACGATCCTTACATACTTCTTTTGCTTCACTCACATTCATACATCGAGTCATACACACACGCATGAGTATTGCGCACCTGGCCTTTCTGAAGAACATCACCTATAAGGTCTATATTTGTCTTTCTAGGGTGTCCCCTCCCGGCGCACATACGGGTATTTGATACAAAAAACTGGCCAAAAGTCATTTTTACAATAGTAACCGCGCAGCTATCCTTTGTTATGTTTTAACAATGGGACACTCTATTCATTAAGAAACCGGTACCCAGAAGGGGCTAGAGCGCTCCATGCGCCCTCAACGTCAGTCGGAACTCATCTGTTGTGCTAGTGACACGTTTGTTTTCTCGGCGCTCGCAAATTTCAATTGCTGTTTAAGACTAATCATACTGTTGTGTTTAGTGCAAACCCCAAAAACCATCATGGAATCTTCAGGCACAGGTATGAACTTTATTTTGAATCTATTGTGCTACTGTTAGGATCACTTTTTCATTCTTTAATTGTACCATAAAGTCATGAGTATTTTTATGCAAAAAAAAACACGTAAAATAGGTTTCCTTCGTCAAATTAAGTATCAGATAAACATAGTTAAGCTAAAGTTTATACATAATCGTGTTCTTTGAACCTTCTAGATTTCATATCAAGAGAAAAAACCTTCCGCCTCTTTCCGCCCCTATGAATTATAGCCTCTGAACAAAAATAGGTTTTTTTCGAAAAAAAAACAGTTACAGTTTGTACATAGCTTTTCATTTATGTATTTTGTAAGGTTATGTAAAAAGTAAGCGTTATTTTTAAATCATTGTGTATTTTTAAATGCTTTTTTTATTAGTTATTGTACAAATAAATCACCATAATGCTTGAAATAGAAAATAATGTTTTATTTTATTTCGATTTTATTTCACACGTAAGTCCCTTTGGAGAAAAGGGTATAGAAATGATTGGGTTATACTAAAATTAATATGAAAAATAACTAGGAGGCACAATTGACCCAAAATTACCAAAAAAAAGGTTTTGGCCAGTTTTTTGTATCAAATACCCGTATGTGCGCCGGGCGTATTTTAATGAGTTTTTCACCATCTCACAGAAAATTTAATTATCTAAATTTTGACTTAAGGCTTTTTTTAAGGTCATAGAATAATAAGGAAAGTACAAAAAACTACTGAATTTGGGTCGCGCGGTGTGAAACCAGTGCGTGTTTTGTTCCCTTAAGGTCGTTGGTCTGTCAAATGTCATCGTCTTAAAACCGTTGCCAGATTTAACACAAGCGGTCCAGGTCATTGTACTCTATGCTTGGCCTTGGGTACGCGAATTGATGTATGTACATTACATATGACCACCACATAATGTACTTACGTCATTGGTACGTCAAGTACGTACTTAACTATACTAATATTATAGCTGAAGAGTTTGTTTGTTTGATTGTTGTTTGAACGCGCTACTCTCAGGAATAGAAAATTGATTTTGTGTTGGATAGTTCATTTATCGAGGAAGGTAGTAGGCTATATAACATCACGCTACGGCCAATAGGAGCGGAGCATAAATGCAAAATGTTGCAAAAACAGGCATAATATTCCTTTTTAAGAGCTTCCATTGCGTGCGCTGCGTTACGCAAATATCATGTATGATGGCATTGTACCTCTTTCAAGTTCAAAAAAAAAGTCCGATATAGCATTTTTTTTTATTTGCTTTTAAGATTGACTCATAATAACCTTTTTCATGGTAATCAAGAGTTTTCTCAACATACTCGTAATATTAATCCATAGCCAAATAAATATGTTATTTATCACAAGTATTTAAAAATATTATAAAGAGGTAAAGTTTGTGAGTTTGTGACGTTGTAGGGGGTAATCACTGGATCTACTGAACCGATTTTGAATCTATCATAGTTAAGTCACAATAGCAGCTTTTATGTTATAAATTTTAATTAGATTGACGGTAGAAACAAAAGTTGGTTACATTCATATTGTAGTATTAATTCTTATTCAAATAAATAGTTCAACAAATTGGTAGGTAGGTAGGGTAGGTACGGTAGGGTAGGGTAGGTACGGTAGGGTAGGGTAGGTACGATAAAGTAGGTGGGTAGGGTAGGTAGATAGGGTAGGTATAGAGTAGGGTAGATAGGGCAGGTGCGTAGGGTAAGTTTGGTAGGTAGGTAGGTAGCCAGAGCCAGTTGCCGGGAGCGAAGCCGCGGGGGTCAGTTAGTATAAAATAAAAATTAAACAAACAAATATAATGAGTAGAGTACACTACTGAAGGCAAAATTTTATATACGTTGATGCAGCTAAATCGTGTATTTCGACTGATACAGGTATTTTCAGAGCACTGCTTTAGGAAGTACCTGTGTCGCATTGTTGGCAGGGAACCGACATCAAGTTGTCATCACTGCAACTGCAGCGAAGACACAGAACAGCATACTATTGTGCTGTGCCCATTCGGGGTGAAGCAGCGAAACGCCCCAGTTGCCGAAGTGGGGAGTGATCTCTCGCTTCTGTCCATAAACAAATCTATGGTCGGAAGCGAAAGGTGCAAAGCGAAGGCAGCCTTCGCCGAAGAGGTGATGGCACCGAAAGAGGATGCAGAAAGAGAGAGGAGGGCTGACAATGCCTCTTGGCGGACTTGGGGAAGTATTTCATCCAAGCACACAGGCCTGAGTTGGGGGTGTCGTGCAGTCTTTCCGCGCGCCTCTCAAAAATAAAGAGGGACGGGGTTTTCTAGCGCAAACCGTCACCGATGTGGTGATTGTGGAGAATGCGTTTGTGTCCCCACAAGAGAAACACCGTGTGGTCTGACAGACCTCTCCGTCTCTCCCAAGGCAGAGGAAATCCGTGAGGATTTGCACACGTAAAAAAAGATACATTATGTAGGTATCATAATACCTAATGTACCTTTACACTAAAGACTCGACTTTGAGAAGTCATTTCAAAGCCATTAGATACGGTAATTATTTGAAATTCCATTTATACCTCAAATACAGGCTGTTTTTTTAACAGTCGTGTGCTTTATTTTATTTTTTATTTTATAAATCTTAGGGAAACTTACAGCTAATCAATGATATTCAAATAAACAGATAAGTTATACACTCACAAAACAATTGAAAAAAGTGTTCCGCGAAAGGGATGGCTTGATAAAACCAACAAGAAAAAAAGAGACAGCTAGTGTTTGTCACTTGCGTGTGAATGTAAACAAACATTATTCTGACCACCAATGTTGTTATATTTTTCTAACCTCCAAATATATCAAAATATTAGGAAAAAAAATGAAATAAATTAGTAAATTGAGGCGCATTGCGTACTTACATATGGTATGAGATCCCTTCTGTTTTATGTACTTTGGTATCATAATTGGTACAATTTCTAAATATACACGATGGCTTTTTTTATTTTGTTTTTGTTTCAGCAAAGCCTATCGCTCTTCGCCATGCGTGACATAAACTAAAGGTCACAATTGTGACCTATTCGAGTCTTCACAATGCGCGCGCTCATAACATATCTGTTTATTTGAATATCATTGCAGCTAATACAATAAATATGCAGAAACAACATGAAAAAAACGCCCGATTAAATTTTTTCACACATATAAAAATTTGCATAATATACATATCTGCGAGAGTTTCAAATAAAAAATATATGAGTCAAAAAAATTGAAACTGTAAAAGAATTCTACATATCAAAGAAACGCTTACTCAAATTATTCTTTAAATTTTTAATCTTGGTATAGAACAAATCCAGATCAACATCTCGACACACCATATTAAATCTATGACAAACTCTTGATGGTCTTTCGCCTAGGACCATGGACTGCTTCCTTGTAGCGCATAGATCTCATTATCAATCCTTACGAGGGACACGTCAAATGACTAGTTACCATGTAGGTATACGAGTATTGCATAACATATTATACAAATATTGAATGTGACTAAGAACATGTGGGTGACCGTCCAAGTTACGTGCTCCCAGGCATGTTTTATCAAAACCCGTATTCGGAATTCGAAATACAGGTCAGACAGAAAAAAAAGTTTAAAAAGGACAAAAAGCTCTTCTGGCAGCTGGCCCGGTGCCTTTTGTGAAGCCTTATATGTCTGAGATCGTGTTACCTTATATGTGAACATGCCAGGTAAAATACAGACGCGCCATACCTTTTGCAGACCTAAAACTTTGATGACTCAGCGTAGTACAATTGTTCAGCTTCAATTATGGACCAATTTAACCACGATAAGATCGTTTAAGCTGAATATAGCAGAATTTATTTGCTTCTTTAACAATCTAAGTCATTAAGCGACAATCACATAGACAACATTTATGCAAAAAAAAATTAACATGTCGTTTTTGTGCAAATATATTGAAGTACCTTACAAATTATCCCATATTTAATTAAGGCCAACTTGCAGAAAAACTTAACTCGGAGTTTTTTTTTTATTTGGTATGGGGATTGCTATTGACTCTAGTCTAGGTCAGAGGTGACAGAGACAGAGTCGACTCTGTACTATATTCGATTGAAAGAGTGAGGAGAAATATTGCGCAACAAAAGAGGTATTCAATATTTTGTGAGGCGTTCAAAAGTTCTCTGCAAGTTAAGGAATTGTTTGCGGACAATGATATTCAAATAAACAGATACGTTATACACTCACAAAACAATTGAAAAAGTGTTCCGCGCAGCAGCGGCAGCATACATACACACTTTTCATTCATCTGACATTTCACTACAAGTCAAAGGGATGGCTTGATAAAACCAACAAGAAAAAAAGAGACAGCTAGTGTTTGTCACTTGCGTGTGAATGTAAACAAACATTATTCTGACCACCAATGTTATCTTTTTCTAACCTTGTAAATTGAGGCGTACTGCGTACCTACATATGGTATGAGATCCTTCTGTTTTATGTACTTTAGTATCATAATTGGTACAATTTCCGAATACACACGATGGTTTTGTTTTTGTTTCAACAAAGCCTTTCGCTCTTCGCCATGCGTGACATAAACTAAAGACTAAAGGTTACAATTGTGACCTATTCGAGTCTTCACAATGCGCGCGCTCATAACATATCTGTTTATTTGAATATCATTGTTTGCGGATCTGCCAATATTGTGTAGCATGAAAGCGTATTTCAATATTTACAGACATTTTCGGAAATTAAACATAGCTTTCTAGTTTTACTTGTAAATTGGCTGTCGCCGTCGTTCTAAATTAGTAAATATGCATAAGTCTGGGATCTCCACCTAAAACCTCTTTGGATTACATTGTTGGAAATGCGGACAGAGAGCTCCGACTGAATTTCCTTAATAAAATGTCATAAACCGAGGTTTCGCTCTCGCCTATTTCCTCCTCCAGCATAGGACAAATCGAAAAGATATTCGATGAATTGAATAATAAATATCTATGTTCTCCTTCTATGTTTTTCGTTTTTCATTTATAATTGTCAAATTTGTACTCTAGGCCTCTGTTGACAGCTCAATTTTGAGCATTTTCTGAGGGTGCTTCTAAAGATAAGTAAGTACCTGGGCGACCGAGCTCTGCTCGGGTGAAAATAGAGAAAACGACTATTTATAAAAATGAAACCTAGCTAGATCGATTTATCGTCCCGAAACCCCCTGCATACTAAATTTCATGAAAATCGTTGGAGCCGTTTCCGCGATTCACATTATAGAAGATACAGATATATACAAGACTTGCTCGTTTAAAGGTATCATTAAAAAGGAAACCATAGGGGCACAGTATATATCTTTCTTTTTTAATCGACTTCCCAGAAAGGAGGAGGTTCTATATTCGACATTATGTTTGATTTTTTTTTTGTGTATGTTCACCAATATCTCCGTCAATAGTGGACCGATTTTGAAAATTCTTTTTTTTTGTTTGAAAAAGTATGTTCAGAAATTGGTCCCATTTTAATTTGGTGAATATCTGATGAAGAACTTCGGAGATATACAACAGCACTCTTCAATAAATAACGGCAAATCTCTTGGGATTACTGCAATCGCATGTTTGTTGTTTATACCATTTTATAACATAACATCACGCCAGTACGCTCGTAAGGGGTACGCAGATCTCTCATTTCACCGGTTATGTTCGAGTTTCGTGTAAACTATTCTGGCGTTATAGTTACCTTACTAACTTGCCTATTAGGTAGGTACTTTATTTTTTGAAGTCGGTGTCCATAACGCGTGGTACGTTTATTTTCGTAGGTACCAAATTTACCTAAGAAAGTCACCGACTTTCTAAAAATAATCTATTTTTCACTTTGTAGTTTTGTAATTGGAAGTCGGTAGTATTTTTTTGGAAAAAAGTTTTTTTATTAGTTTATGGAATCTATATATATATTATAAAGCTGAAGAGTTTGTTTGTTTTTACGCGCTAATCTCAGGAAGGAAGGTTGGAATAGAAAAAATATTTTTGTTTTGGATAGTCCATTTATCGAGGAAGGTTATACTACATAAAATCACGCTACGACCGGAGCGGAGCATAAATAAAAAATGTCGCAAAAACGGGAAAAAAATATATTTTTGAGAGCTTCCGTTGCGTGCGCTGTGTAAACGGTTTAAGTTACGCAACAATCATGTGTATGTAGGGTAGGATAGGGTAGGTAGGTAGCCAGTTGACGGGAGCGAAGCCGCGTGTGACAGCTAGTTTTATATAAAATTGGTCCAATATTGGAGGAGGAAATAGGTGAGAGCGAAACCTCAAAATTATGACTTTTTACTAAGGATATTCAGTCGTATGTCCGCGACCGCATTTAATCTTAAGTTCGCACAGAATCTTAAAAGCAAATAATTACACGGAAACCGTTGAGTGCGAGGCAACTTCACAGAAAAATTGTCGATAAACTGTTGAAACGGCGTGAATTCTGTAAGAATAAACATTTCCCCAAAAAAACGGCTAGCGTCACTCAACAGCTGATTTACCAGGCTTCAATAATTGGCATGCGTAACAAACAAGCAGATAATTACAAGAATTAACATATGCACTTATTTATAGTGTTCCTACGTACTGGCATCTTATTTACATTGAATAATGTAAGTTAAACTGAGCCTCACTCTATCTTATATGTGAGGTGAATGCTAAATTTGTAGTCAAGATTTTGCAATAGGAGTCCCGAGTCCCAGTAGAATATAACCACAGATCTATATAAATAAAAATAAATTGTCAAATTTATGTAAACGCATCACTTCAGACTTTTTAGGGTTCCGTACCTTAATCTTCTAAATTCTTTTTAGAACCGTGACACCGTAACCCTCTTGAACCGTGATAGCTCACACTCACATGAAAAATTAATAAAATTTGTCCTTAAGATAATTTTATTGGCATATTCTAAATATTTTGTATATTTTTAGGGTTCCGTACCCAAAGGGTAAAAACGGGACCCTATTAATGAGACTCCGCGGTCCGTCTGTCTGTCTGTCTGTCACCAGGCTGTATCTCGTGAACCGTAATAGCTAGACAGTTGAATTTCACATATGGTTTATTTCTGTTGCCGCTATAACAACAAATACTAAAAACAGAATAAATTAAATTTTTGAGTGAGGCTCCCATACAACAAACGTGATTTTTTTGCCATTTTTTTGTAATAATGGTACGGAACCCTTCGTGCGCGAGTCCGACTCGCACTTGGCAGGTTTTTTATATTGTTATTTCACAAAATCTTACATACATTTATATAATTTGTTGTTTTTGTTATTAATATGTATGCCTGGAACGCTGTCGTCTCCCTTCTTGGAGGTAGGCGCTAAAGGCCGCGAAAGAACTCAAACTTTTGTAAACTGTTTCTTGTCCAATATTTGATTTGAACTATACAGTTGAAATCTTCACAGATGATGTATTTCTGTTGTTGCTATAACAACAAATATTAAAAACAGAATAAAATAAATATGTAAGTAAGCTACTCCTATACAAAAAACGTGATTTTTCTGCCGTTTTTGCGATAATGGTACGGAACCCGTCTTGCGCGAGTCCGACTCGCAGTTGGCCGGTTTTTTTTTGTTGTTTTCATTGTCAGGACAAGGCTTGTGTGAAAGGAAATTTTGGGTGAATGTTTAGTTTGTGCAATATTCACCGGGTCAGCCAATTTAGTATAAACAAAGGCAGTAATAACCTACTGACAGAGTTTCAGAAAACGGTAAGTGAACTACTTTTAACAAAGAGTTCGTAACATTCAAATGTAGAGCATTGCTTGCGAGGGAGACAGCGAGCTAGTGAGCAAGATGAAAGTGCAGTAAGTAAATAATTTCTCTTTTAGCGGCAACAACCTACGTTCCAAGGTTATCGACCTTCTTATGATGGTCGTTCACCTTTGAACCTTTGGAAGAAATCTTTGAACCCTAGATAACTAACCTTCCTCAATTCCCTTTTACTTTAGCTTATATTATAGTAAATAAGGTCATCATCA
Organism: Orthosia cruda; assembly: GCA_964057195.1. Taxonomy (NCBI): domain Eukaryota; kingdom Metazoa; phylum Arthropoda; class Insecta; order Lepidoptera; family Noctuidae; genus Orthosia; species Orthosia cruda. The sequence goes on along the minus strand of OZ059855.1, from coordinate 10,893,921 downwards.
TCATCATATCAGCCAAGAGACGTCCATTGCTGGACGTCCCGTGCGTCTCGTATCCAGCGGATCCCCGCAACCTTCACCAGGTCATCGGTCCCGATATCGGTTAATGCAGTAGATATTACATATTTACTCAATCAGCCTAGCCTTTGCCCAACTGTGTTGGGGTCGGCTTCCAGTCTAACCGGATTCAGCTGAGTACCAGTGTTATACATGGAGCGACCGCCTATCTGACCTCCACAACCCAGTAACTGGGTAACACGGTACCCCTTGGCTAGACTGGAGTCAGATCTCAATCTTCTGACTACTTGTAGCGATTGTCAAAGATCTTCAAATGACAGCCGGGACCAACGGCTAAATGGTCACCCATCCACGGACCGACCTCGTCAAGCGTTGCTTAACCTTGAAGATCGACACGTGCGGCTGTTATTATTTAACCACGTGCTCCTCATATGTTATATTTACTGTAATAAAAAATATCTGGCGAACATAATTTGCGACAGAGCACACATGTCACATATATGCTAAGGGCCAATACAGCAGTTAAATCTATTTTAAGAAGGAAAATAATAATATTTTTGCACACGTGCGCCTGGGAACCGAGACTGAACTGAACCGAGTGTGTGTCAAGCTTACTCCAGCAGCGCGACGAATCGACGACTCGGTTCTCGTCGTCGTCACACGAATATTTTCGAAAATAGCTCACGCCCTAGTATAAATATAAGCCAGTCAGCAATGTGATCGCTGGGCTGAATGCCCTTTCCTGATGGCTCGACGCAATTTAAATTAAATAAAAAAACTTTTTTACAAAAAAATACTACCGACTTCCTAATAAAAACTACAAAGTGAAAAATAACTTTATTTTTGGAAGTCCGTGTCTTTCGTAGGTACCAATTTATTGCGTTATGGACACCGACTTCCAAAAATAAAGTTATTTTTCACTTTGTAGTTTTTATTTGGAAGTCGGTAGTATTTTTTTGCAAAAAAGTTTTTTATATTTTTTACTTTTTAGCTGTACCTACCTAATAGGCAAGTGTTTTTAATAAGGTAGCTATAATGCCAGAATATATTACACGAATATCATGAAACTTGAACATAACCGGTGAATTGAGAGATCTGCGTACCCCTTAAGAGCGTACTGGCGTGATGTTGAAATGGTATAAACAATAAGCAGACTGCAGATTGCAGCAATCCCGAGAGATTTGCCGTTATTCATGGAAGAGTTCTGCTGTATATTTTCGAAGTTCTTCATCAGATCTTCACCAAATCAAAATGGGACCAATTTCGGAACATATTCTTTCAAATAAAAACATAATTTTCATAATCGGTCTACAATTGACGGAGACACAGGTGAAAAAAACAATCACGAAGTCGAACATAGAACCTTCTCCTTTTTGGTAAGTCGGTTAAAAAAGGAAAATATGGATGAATTGTGTGAGGAATCATATGCATGTATGACAACGTGACATAATACCAAAGGAGTGTTCCTTATTGCGTTGGAACTGTGCATAATTCCATGCCGCTAAGCCGGAATGGGCTTGGCGCATGGGAAAAAAGATAGGATACATATTCGCGAACTGGCTGACCAAAACCAGATCCTCCGACTGCACAGCATGATTTTCTTCTTGTTTACGTCTTTTTCGTTCGCTTTTTAAGCAGTCGAGTATTTTGTTCTTTTTAATTAACTTTTTTTATTTATAACTTTTATGTGTTATATATTTTTTAAATAACCACCTTAACCCATTATTTTGATACCCCCACACGATAGGATTAGAAGATGAAAAAAAATTGGGCCCCCACAATATGGCGCCCAAAAGCCGCCATTTTTCTATTTTTTATTTTAAAGTAGCCAGTGTCACATGCAGGGTTAAGACGAATCGATTGACGTACGAATCATCAAAATCGGCAAACGCGTTTGGTCTCTAGAACGCCACATAGGAACAAACATACATACATAGATTGATAAAAACATTACCCTCCTTCGGCAGTCGGGTATATAGATGTGCGGCGATGAGCCACCGACACATATGTTGGATATCTTACCTATACATAACCATAAAACGTTTCGGGAATTCATTTTACGCACAGCTAGAGAGATTAAGTCCCCGGTCACGAGACGCTCAAGAATTATTACTTGGAAATTTTATTTGTTGACTTTCAAACGTGCCGCTTAGTTAAATTAAATATTTTTCTTAAACATGCATGGAAATATTGTCATTATTTGCGAAAACAGAACACGCCAAGTATCGAATTTACGGACAACAAAAATCAAATCCATTGCAGGAGCGTTTTTTGAATTTGGAACATTACAACGCTCAAGCAATGTTGTTGTAACTTTTGATAAATTAAACTAATGTATAATATAAAAATTGTTTTATTTCCCTGCATTATTTTGAGAAAAGCACTACATATGCTTCGGCGGAAATGGTAATCGCCTGTCTCGTATTAGTGAAGTCAATCTCATACTCGACCTACAATTGCCTATTTGCCGGCATTTGCAATAATGTACTATTTCTCAAACATGTATGGAAATATTGTCATTATTTTCGAAAAAAGAACACGCGATGTATAAAATTTACGGACTAAGAAAATCAAATCAATTGCAGGAGCGTTTTTTGAATTTGGAACATTACAACGTGGAGCGTTGCAATGTAGTATGAAACGGCGTGCGGAGTTATTAAATACTCTTTGATTGGATCTTTTTTTATCATTCTTGTCATACCAAAGTAAGTCTCTGCTTAGTACAAAATGGCGTTCACGTGGCTATAAAGTCATAAATGCGTTTGCAGATATACATAGAAAATTGGTGGCAAATCTGAAAATTCGTCTTGATTTGTTATTTACATACTAATTAAATATAAATTTAATAGTTAAAATGAGTTCCAACGGCTCAGAGAGTGAAATGGAGATTGATTGTACTACACCAAATTTAAGATCAGAAGCCAAATTGGAAATGGAAAACCTGCTTTCAGCGAAGTCATAAGAAAAATACATGAAAGTATATGAACATTTTATTATTTGCAATTTATTCCATGCTGAAATGTACTGTTTATGATAAAATCGGCATTAACTTAAAAATTATGGAAAGCTAACTACTTTTCTGAAACGACAATCGACCGGATTCAAAAGCAAAAATTCGAATTTTTTTACTGGAGAAAACAAAGTATTTTTTATTTCCCTGCATTCTTTTGAGAAAAGCACTATATATGCCACGGCGGAAATGGCAATTTCCTGTCTCGTATTAGTGAAGACCTCGCCGTACTCGACCTGCAATTGTCTATTTCCCGGCCTTTGCAAATTATGTACTATTGACTTTTGAATACAGACAGAGGACATTTAGCGTCGACCTCAAGTAACATGGGACAGCTGGAAAAGAACAAGTACAACCATGTCGTGTCCAGGCTATCTCTGGCGGTTCTTGGTTGCCTGGAAGAGTACAATAAAGTATATAATTATAAATAAATTAAACTAGATGTATTTACCTGATAGAAGTACGGGCTAGGTTCAGTCTCGCCTGCTCCGTTGAAGTCGTCCACGTTGATGAGCTGGAAGTCGTACCGCAGACCAGCGTTGGCGGCTCGGTACTCCGGCAGCCGGGTCACGTGGCCCAGGTCGCCCAGGGCTAGGTAGCGCCAACGGTACAGGTTGCAGATGCTGTGGACAAATGAGGAGTTAAGAGACATGGAGCTAAGAAGGGTTATATGCGCTTATGACAACAGTATGGTGCTTTCTGTAGCCTGTAACTTGATTAAAAAAATTAACAAATCAATAAATTTTGGTCCATTAATTGAGGCAAAACCTCAACTGGCTGCCAAAAAGTAGAGGATCCTTGCAAAGGTGAGACGGTACTTCACGCCAGAATAGTTGCTTAACTCGTATCAAGTGCAAGTTCGGTCATGCATGGAGTACTGCTCTCATCTCTGGGACGGATCTGCCAAGTACCCGCTGGATGCACTAGAGTCGATCGAAAAACGGGCCAAGAGGCTCCAGAGCCTTGAAAAATGGCACCAAGTTTCCAGTTTGTCGGTTTTCTATCGGTTACATTTCGGGGAGTGTACGTTGGAATTGCATGAACAATTCCACCTAGCCCTTTCCATCATCGGACTACAAGACGTACGGCGATGCGTCATCGGTACATGGTGGACGTCCCACCCATACGCACCAAACGTTTTGGGAATACTTTCATTATGCGTACAGCTAAGTAGAGGAATTCCCTGCCGGATTCCTCTGTATTTCCTGATAGCTACAACCTGGGAGTCATTAAGTCAAGAGTGAATAGGTTTCTTCTAGGTAAGCGTGCTACATCGTCGTCCACATCATCGCTTACCATCAGGTGACATAGTGGTCAAGCGCGAGCCTAATAATCTATACTAATATTATAAAGCTGAAGAGTTTGTTTGTTTGTTTGTTTGAACGCGCTAATCTCGGGAACTACTGGTTGGAATTGAAAAAATCTTTTTGTATTAGATAGTCCATTTATCGAGGAAGGTTATAGGCTATATAAGATCACGCTATGACCAATAGGAGCGGCGCATAAATGAAAAATGTTGCAGAAACGGGCAAAATTATTCCTTTTTGAGAGCATCCGTTGCGTGCGCTGCGTAAACGGTTTAAGTTACGCAACAATCATGTATATAGGGTAGATGGGTAGGTACCCAGTTGACGGGAGCGAAGCCGCGTGGGACAGCTAGTAATAAAATAAAATCTTTCCTGTACATTTATTTTTGGACTAGCTTGACCTTTTAACACAGGCTTTTTCAAAAACCTACTTTAGGCACCAGTCTATTTCAGTGGTGGAATATAGCATTAGCCAAAAACATTGTAAATTTTAAGGTAACTTATTATAAACAAGCAAACAAATGAAATGAAAAAAAAAGCAGACAAAAAAATTAATTAAAAAATTATATAATACATTATAGAATTAAAATTATCCCGGGATAAAAAGTATCATATGTGCTATTCCAGACTATAATCTCTGTAACAAATTTTATCCAGATCCGTCCAGCAGTTTGAGCGTGAAGAAGTAACAAAGACAAACATACAAATACACACACACACTCACAAATTTCGCCTTTATAATATAAGTGTGATAACACGACAAAATATTCTGAATATCTGTTTTTTTGTCGGCCTTTCGTCGTTGGTCCAGGAAAAGATGTCCATAATGATGAGTACAATGACCCCTTTTCAGATTTGCGTTAGGTCTGTTTCACGTTGTATACACTGGTACGTTGCACAGCAATGTTGCAGCAGTATTTTTGAAATTGTTGCCATAATGTTGCACAATTTTTTACGAAATGTAACTGTCATAGAGTTCTAGGCTTCCCCTCGCAGAATTCAGCCGTGATGTCATATTTTGTCGTCTGGACAATCCCCGATAGAAACAATTGCTATGCATCACCGAACACTAATTCGATTATCATCGGATTTTTTATGTGTTGTTTGGGTGGGGCTATTGCCAGATCGATCAGCTGATACCTTGTTTGATTCAGCTTGCTTTATGATTGCGGCGCTGAATAGTTTTTGTCAACATTCACTACGCGTCGTCTATTATATAATTACTAGCTGACCCTGTAAACTTTGTTTAGCCATAAAAACACCAAACATTTATCTACCCTACCTACCCTACCCTACGTACCCTACCTACACTACATAAAAATAGATAGTAGCCGATTCTCAGACCTACTGAATATGTATATAAAATTTCATAAAATCGGTCAAGCCGTTTCGGAGGAGTATGGTAACTAACATTGCGACACGAGAATTTTATATATAAGATGTTGTATGTGATAGGTAGTTGTTACCATACATAACATTAAAAATATTTATTGTATAATCAGTTTATGGATAAATATATAAATATCACTACATATTATAAAATAAATTCCCCGCCGCGTTTATGACAAGTGTTAAGAGGGTGTTGTATTCCGTGTTTTTATTCGTTTCCGAAGCAAATAATCGCCATCATTATGCCAAAAGCAATTTAAAGTCCTGGCAGGGATGTTTTCTCGAAGGTCAAACGTGTTTGTAAAGAAGAACGAGACTATAACGAGCCTACGGAACCGTTTTCTAAAGTTAGACCCCGCGTTGCTTATTTGACAGGTAATTTTTTGGGATTCCATTACACTAAAATTTCCCTACATTTTCGTACTACCGGTGTCTGAGGGTTTTTGGGTGGTACATACATACCAGCGGGACAGGATATGCATTATTATTATTTTGTTTTAGGCTTTTCTGAACGCACCATCACCCAAATAACTCAAGAGGATAATGAGGCAGCAGCTTCATCTTCAAAAATTGTTGACGAAGAAATTAATAAAGAATTGAAATTGAAATGGAAGTGGGTTAATCCACTGCAGGGCCATTTTTATACCAAATTTAACAGTACTACTAAGCATTCAACAAAAGTTTTTTTTTTTTTTCAAATTCTATGCAAGAAGAAAAACCTAGTACGTTAATTATGCTTAACTTAAATTATTTCAAGTTTCGATGAATGAAAAAATACTATTGATTAAATGAAGAAAAATATTAGTTATGCTGGCAACATTAAGCACGCCTCCAGTCGCGCGCAGACTTATCTTGCGCGCACTCGAGCAGACAAACAATAAAATGACAAATGTGTATGCGTTAAGTGTGAAGGTCACAGAGTTCTTTGATTGTCTCACCGGCTCTAAAGCTAGGTCTCCAACGTGGTAGCTTCCTACAGATTATCTTTGCACTTTGGTGGTCATGCATGAAGAGATACTCCATCGTCTACCAAACATAATTGCTTACCACCAGGTCAGTGATGAAAAGCGTGCCTTTCAATAATATTACGAGTACCTACACTAATATTATATGGAGGAAAGATTTATATGTTTGTAAAGAATAAACTCAAAAACTACAGGTCCAATTTCAAAAATTCTTTCTACATTAGAATGCTACATTATCCCTAAGTAACATATGCTATAATTTTGTTACAAAAAAAATTGAGTCCTTATGAAAATTGCAATAATATAATCCAAAGTAGCAAAATGTTGTCTATAAAATTGATTATTTGGCGTGCGCTGAGAAAACTGTTGATGATACATAAAAATTATGTACAAAATGATTAAACTACTCCTAAAACCTTCAAAGAAGTCCGCGAGGGAATATATCTAACTATAATCAGCGTTTGTGTTGTGAAATTTAATTAGATCGCCGGTAGAAACAAAAGTTGGTTAGGTACATTATTCGTATCGTAGTATTAATTCTTATTCAAATAAATAGTTTAACGAATTGGTAGGAAGGTAGGGCAGGTGGGTAGGTAGGTAGTATATGATAGGGTAGGTGGGTAAGGGGCGACGGACTCTGGGACGTCCGTCACCTCCCGAACATGGACCCGAGGTGGCGGCGCGTAGTGTTCCACGCGCGCTTCTCTTAGACGTCGCGGGGGGAGTCAAACACCTCACTCCCCCCAACCCGAAGTGGAGGTCCCACAATTACGGGGTTGCGGAAGAATCGTACTTTCCCGCGACACCCGGCGTAGGTGTGAGATGGAACACCGGGGTGGTGGTTTTTAGTCAGTACGAGTTTGTCAGACCCCAGAGCGGAGGACATCCAATGAGGATTTTCCAAGCAGAAACAAAAAAAATGGAAACCGCGGCGGACAGCTAGTTATTACCTCTAAAAACCAATTGGATAAGTTGAGTAGTTGCCAAATTCTCTGGCTTGAAAACTGTCAAAATTTGGCCAAAAAGGAAAGGTTTGACAGTTTTGACATGTTCTTAACTTCAAATTCTCAGTTCAGACACCTAAACTAAGTGTAGATATGTCGTGGTTATGGTTTTCACAGATGACGTGTAAGCTCGTAGGTGTTTTTAACCGACTTAGCAAAAAAGGAGGAGGTTCTCAATTCGACTGTATTTTTTATTTTTTTATGTGTCTTACTTCAGAACTTGTTACTGGGTGAACCTATTTTGATGATTCTTTTTTTATTTGAAAGCTGGTGCTTGTCATGTGGTCCCATTTAAATTTGGTCAAGATCTGATGAAGAACTTCAGAGATATACATCAGAACTCTTCAATAAATGACAGCAGATCACTCGGGATAGCTGCAATCGGATGTCTGTTTATTGTTTACATCATTTCATAACATAATATCACACTATCACGCTTTAAAGGGGTACGAATGTGTGAACAGTTCACCCTGGTATACTCTAAATCCACCGTTTTTGTTTAAGTTTCATGTTTCTGGGTTAATCTATACTGGCTTCACTTTGGAGAATTGGTCCGTTATGTACCCACATCTAAAAAGTGACAAATAAAAAACATTTTAACATTCGGTGTTCCTGTTTTGGGATCTTCGTTTTTTTACACCGACTTCCGAAATTGAAGACATTTTTCACTTTGTAGTGTTTTTATTTGGAAGTCGGTTGTATTTTTTTGTTATTAAAAAGAGGAAAATTCATATCTATACAATGATAACGCGCGGAAATTCGGTACTGTGCAAACATAAAGATTCTTATTTTTCCGAGAAAATGGCCCTAATAGATTACGTATTTCTGCAGAAAATAAACACGGTGAAGGTGATGCCTCATACATGTTTTCTTATCTGAAGATAATAATAATCTAGAGAGCAAAGACGCTGAGCAAACAATTTTTTCACGTGTACCTATGAGCCTATACCTGAACTACGTTTTACACAGTTATTTCTTACATTATAGTCGTATGACATCATCGTCAAACTGTGCTAGAATAATTTAAGCATTGAATTTCGCGCAAGGTATACGTACGATTTTGTTAAGGCAAAAGTCTCTCTCTGATTCGTTTTGAAGGCTTTCTAAATGTTTGGCCAGGATACGAGAGGAGTCGCGTGTGAGGTCACCCACTGTCCCGCTATACGCTGCGGGGTGCGTGGTGAAGAAGCTGAAGTCCCGATACAGCGCGTGAATGCGTTTTCTGTGTGTTGCAATACGCGTGTTTTCAAAGCAAAGAGATATACTTTCAAGTAACGTAAGAACACGCATTCTTGAGCTACGTACTCCCGCGCTACGCACTCTCGCGCTACACACTCCCTCGCTACGCACTCTCGCGCTACGCACTCTCGCGCTACGCACTCTCGCGCTACGCACTCTCGCGCTACGCACTCTCGCGCTACACACTCTCGCGCTACGCTCTCTCGCGCAACGCATTCTCGCGGTACGCACTCCCGCGCTACGCACACCCGCGCAACACAATACCGCGCTACGCTGCGCTATGCGGTGCAGTGTGGGAGTCGTCTTAGTGAACCACTCATTAATGCCACGGACCAAAATTTCACTTCTCTAAGATTTTCCTGTTCTATGGAAGTACCGAGTAAGCGATGGTGCAGTATAAATAGTCGACGAACGTTACAAACACATGAATAGAACGGTTTTCTTCGAACGTATGCAATGTTATTATTCCAACTAACTCACGTGGGGATTTCGACATTCTTAAAAATACTTAATACTTTTCCTGTGTGCAATTTCGTTAATGAGGAAACTAAAAGAAACGCAAACGAAGTTAAGATAAGATTGTCTTCCTGTCTACCAATTTGTTACGTTTTACGAGAGTCAATAAAGTCAAGTACTTCAATTTAAACGTTATGTCATGCGACATAATAGTCACTAGACATAAATGCTCATGATTTGCGATGACTATTGTAAAAATTCTGATAAATCACGCTCTAAGCAGTGTGAAACATGAAAATATTCTCCTCTGAAATTGTTATGTAGACACTATTCGAAATTGATCGGGTATATAAAGACCAGCGGACAAACAAGACGCCACCAATGACACCTACCTCATTTGTCAAACTATGATAAGTCGTTTAGAAGTTATGAGGGAACAGATGAACATTTATTTTATTTATTTTTTATTTCCAAAATACTTAACCTATTTAATATTGGTATCAGCCACACAACAAAAACCTCACAGGGCTTAACTGTGTGATGGCGCGCCGCTTATTTTAAATTAAATTACAAATTGCAATACTTACAATATTACATATTAATTATTAAATTACATATAAAAAATGCTTTCATAATAAACATTGATAAAAAATTAAATTACATATAAATTTGATAAATTATTGACAAATTATTGATAAATTATTGATAAATCATCAAATTACACATAAAAATACTTTCAAAACATTGATACATTTTTGTTAAAAGATGAATTAATTAATTGGGGAATTTAACTGTGTTAGGAAACGTTTTAATTTGTACTTATAACCCTTCGAACCCCTTTTGTATAAAGTTTGCAAGTCTTCTGGAAGCTTATTAAGAAAAAGAGGTACCAAATATTCTGCAACCCTCATACCGTACACATTATTGTATTTTGGTAAGCTGTATTTATGTTTAAGTTTTATATTTCTAAGAAAGTCAGATCTTGTTTTTTCGATTAGCAGCTCCGGTCTATTCATTTCAGTAAGAGTGAAAAATTCCACTTTATTGAACACATTCATAACATTACAGTATTTAAAAAGATCTTCGTCACTATTTACGAACTTCTTGTTTATATGTTTAGGCGTAATTACTTTTAATATTCTTAGTTGTAGCTTATAGATATCTGTCAAGTATGTTTGATAAGTTCTCCCATAGCTGCTGATCCCGTAGTTGATAACCGAGTCTGCTAGGGCATATACATACATACATACACACATACCGGTCAAAAACATAACTGCTTCGCCGTGCGCATTTTTACGCATATCATGATGATTTCCACCGGAACCACGCAACTTTTCCGGGATAAAACGTTACCTATGGAACTCTCATGCAAAAATATGACATCAGTTCGTTACTCCATGAAAGAGGGACACCATCAAGACACAAACAAAAAAGAAAAACAAAAAGTAGCTGACCTCGGTCGGGCTCGTCCTTGAGCATCCAGTTCCACATACGGCACTCCTAGGCGGACCATCCTGGTGAACAGACTCTGTTCCATGTTGCAGTACTTCTGGAACGCCATGTTCTTCACGACGGGAGGCAGCTGGTGGTGGTCTCCGATCATGATCCAGCGCTTCAGGCGCGAGCGGCCATCTTGCGGGTTTTGCAGAAGAAGAGGTATGAAGGTCTCAATCTCCAGGATTTGAGCAGACTCCTCCATCAGTATGTTGTCGTATTTAAAGCCTAAAATGAACAACAATACAGTTAGTTACTTGTTCGGCTCTGATACGCTATTCTCCTTCTCAAGGCATACCATTAGAGGGGCGGTGGTGACGGAAAAATTGCTATATACTTCAAATATTTTACATAATACGTTGTTAGTCCATTTCGTTTCATATGTTTACTATAAGCTATATATAGGGATGTTTCCTATGTAGAAAAATGATAATTTTATTTAATTTACGCAGCGCACGCAACAGAAGCTCTCAAAAAGCAATATTTTTGCCCGTTTTTGCAACATTTTTAATTTATGTTCCGCTCCATATTGGACATAGCGTGAAGTTATATAGCCTATAACCTTCCTCGATAAATGGACAATCCAACACAAAAAGAATTATTCAATTCCAACCAGTAGTTCCTGAGATTAGCGCGTTCAAACAAACTCTTCAGCTTTATAATATTAGTATAGATATAGATGATGGATCCATATTTTTGGCTTTATCAAATAAATAAAAATTGACAAAGATAAAGTTCAAGAGTGGGAGCTTGTTTGTGACGTCACTTTGTCGGTATAAAGTGTAGCACACCGTGACGTCACACGATATTTCAAGTTTTCAATGCACTGTATCGTCGTAATTTTTTGTTTTCGTGGCAAAAGAAAATACGTGTCCAATATTTTTAGGTATAAATATTTTTTTTTTGTCAACTACTCTATTCGGACGGATTAAAATAAGCACGTAAATATTTTTATCTTCTAATCTGTTACGGTACCTGGGAATCACCATAGGAAAACTACACTGTTGCCAGCCGCTAGTTTCAAAAATATTTAAAAGAGGGGTTTTAATTTCTTTTACATTCACGGCCGGCAACACCGTATTTTTCTGATGGTGATTCCCCAAGTCTCTATTTTTGTACCGGACTTTGACCTTCGCCTACGCGAAATCTCATTTGAGAGTCTTAATTGATGGGTTAGTTTTTTTTATTATCATAATTATGTTTATCAATGTATTATGTTGTCTCGATAAATTAGATAATAACCATATTTTTTTTTTGACATTTGAAGGCTAAAGAAGCAACTATCAGATAACATTACGTGTGTATATTTGGCACTCCCATATACAGTGGGTTGCCAAGTTATTAGGGACAGTTACATTTTTATCAACTTCTTACTTTCAGGGCACTTGGCTGCAATTTAAGTGGAGCAACTATTGCAAGAACTACTGTTGGACTATTGTTTATTCTATTTTGTTTTAGTATTTTCTGTTTCCGTAAGTGTGTCCGTGGCATCAACAGTGGGTCCTATCAGAATATCAGCGCGGCGTTATTTTCTTTTTTGGATATCGCTGCACATACTGAGATAGGAGCCTTTTTGGTCTCGCACACGGTTTTAATTTTTTATAATTTTTAATTTTATGCATATTTCTCGTGTCTCCTGTGCGGGTCACAAATAAATTTTCTTCTTCTTTCTTCTTCTTCAAGAATGTATTATTTACGATCGCCATATGTCGATAACTCAAATAACCGGATGGATGGCAATCAACCGGTTAACCTTCAAAGTTAAAGTTCGCGAGCACATTCGCAAGAAGTTGGCAGTAGTATCGTCACAACGCTAATGTTTTTCAATTATTAATCTAATATTACTATTGTTTAAGTATATTTATATATTTAGTTTATTCTTTTGAGTATATATGGTATAATTATATTGTATTTATAGTTTATATATGTTTTTGCATAAATCTTGCAACTGACTAACTGTCAATATTGCACCTACTACTAGTTGTCTCTGCATCACCCAAAGGTCGCCTGGTAGAAAATGCCTAAGGCATTAAGTCCGCCTCTGTACGTTTGTGTGCATGAAGTATTAAATAAATAAATATTTAGTGGTTGTTGAGCGTTAAAAGGTATATTTGCTTTTATTTATTTTTAAGTTAGACCCTGTAGCATTTGTAAAATTTAGCCGCCCTCGAAAAGTTCCAACCGGAGTCAGCGGCCCGTGCCATTTCTTACTACGCTACGCCTGATACGCTTGCCCCCCCTCTCAAAGCGTAGCGTAAAATTTCTTTTCATATTTTTAATGTAAGCAGCTACAATTCGGACGGATTAAAATTGCCACGCAAATTTCTATTTTCTTATCTGTTACGAAACCGTGGCATCCCCACTACTTAATAAATATAAAACTTAATAAATACTGCTAGCTGCTGGCAACATGTAGTTTTTTTTTGGGTGATTCCCCATGTGTTTATTTATTGTAACGAAATGTGACCTTCGCCAACTATTTGTAGAGTTAGCATATTTAACAAACATATTTTTTTTTTATAATTCTTGCCTCATTATAAAACATATATTCTTTGACATTTGAAGGGTAAATAAACAACTATCATATTACATCACGTGTGTATGTTTGACACTCACACTCCTTATATAAATATATTTACTTATATTATTTTATCCTGAACATACGTGACTACAAACACGGGGGGAAATTTCAATTCTGGCAAAAAATATCAGGAAATCCAGCTTACTATCTAAACTAATATTATAAAGCTGAAGAGTTTGTTTGTTTGAACGCGCTAATCTCAGGAACTACTGGTTGGAATTGGTAAAATTCTTTTTGTATTTGATAGTACATTTATCGAGGAAGGTTATAGGCTATATAACATCACGCAGCGACCAATAGGAGCGGAGCATAATTAAAAAATGTTGCAATAACGGGTAAAAATATTCCTATTCGAGAACTTCCGTTGCGTGCGCTGCGTAAGCGGTTAAAGTTACGCAACATTTATGTATGTAGGGTAGGTAGGGTAGGGTAGGTAGGTAGCCAGTTGATGGGTCGCGGATAAATTTGAAAGGGAGTTACCGCGGCCCTGGCTCAAGCAACTGAAGGAACACGGGTGGGTTTTAGTCAGTAAAAGTCTGACACGCCCTCCCGCTTCACCCAAAGCGGGAGAAGTCATTGGATGATTTCACACCCAAAAAAAAAAAAAAGGTAGCCAGTTGAAGGGAGCGAAGCCGCGTGGGACAGCTAATTGCACAATATTTTCTTAAAACTTCGCACAACAATACAATACAATTTCGTCATCAAGCATCATTTAGCTGTAGGTGGTCTCATGATGACTGGGAATATTGGGATGACTGGTTACATTGCTCAGTCAGCAAAAAAGTTACATAAATGGCGTCTGTAATTCTCTGAATCGTGACAGAATAATTATGTTTGATTGTATCTTATTCTCCTGTCAGTAACAATAAGAGTTCTCGTACCTATTAAAAAAACTGAAATGACTAAGAACTTAAATTCAAATTAATAATAGTCATCCTCATCAGTGATCTAAAGAACCTTCTACTAATGACGGTACCTATTTAAGCCCAGCATTTTAACCCTTTAGTGCCGTAAAACGGTAACTTTCTAAAGCATACTCCTTAGTAACGGCTAGGTTAAAGTTTTGAAAACAATATATATTTATTATTGATTCATGTACATAATTTTGAACACAAGGTATTTTCGTGTAACTGAATTGCTTTAAAAAAAAAATTAACAACGCAATATATTTTCGCAACTTTTGGAAACTCCTACAAAACGACCTGGATGCTAAATAGTAGATTGTTTACCTAGGGAGCAAACAACTATTTTGAAGGCGAGTGTTTTTTTGAATGAAGGATTCTAGAGTAGAATCCCGAGCGCAGTGAGGGTTTCTAAAGTAGAATCCTGAGTGCAGCGAGAGATTCAAAGTACGTCACTCGAGAAAATAGTGTTGCTCCCGAGATGGACACTCTACTTTTTATCACCCTCTATGAGAAAATAAGTAAGTGCAACTTATGAACAAGAACGTTATGTTTATTTATTTACATAAAATTAAAACCCATAAGACATAAAATAAAATGTATATTCGAATAATTATGGAAGTGCATCGTAACAATTTTATTAGTACCATCCGTTACAGTTTTATATTTATTTACAGCTTGGGAATTTTAAATAGTCTCGGAAAACCGTGTCCCAGGATGTAGTTTTTGAGAAACTTGATTATAATACTCTCACTTGAGGAAGACGCGCTCATTTTTTTAAATCATTCTAAAATCTGAATTTGAAACAACTATGAACGAAGACAGAATGCATTTAATTTCGCGCGTTGTTTATTTTTCATCAACTTTTTTTTATTTGGTCCACACGCAATTTTTCAGCCAGTCACATATTCAATACATTGTTCCCGCATGGTTACTGATTCACCTCTTTGCTCATTGGAACATTTATTTATTTAAACTTCATGCACAAAGGTACAATGGCGGACTTAATGCCTTACTAGGTAACAATATCCACATTCCAAATTCAAATCTATTTTGGTCCCTGTTTACTAGGAATAAAC
The DNA here is from genome assembly GCA_964057195.1 of Orthosia cruda. Lineage (NCBI taxonomy): Eukaryota > Metazoa > Arthropoda > Insecta > Lepidoptera > Noctuidae > Orthosia > Orthosia cruda. Next base: position 10,878,480 of record OZ059855.1, on the reverse strand, counting down.
TAACTCTTATTGAATAGATGTGATAATAGCTATTTATGCAACTGTTACGTTATGGACGGTCTTTTGAAACGAGTGCCATTTTTCGGTACAAGCGTAGCGCGTACCGAAATAGGTTGGCACGAGTTATCAAAAGACCAATAACGTATAGTTGCATACAAGATTTTATCTACGAAGGAAGGAATAAAACACAGTTACTCGTAAAGACAAATAAGTATTTTTAATAAAAACTTATGATGTGCTTGGAATATTGTTACGTTCCCGCCATATCACGAAATGTCTTGATTTTTTCTATTTGTTATATCTGGTGGAGTATTTTCAATATCATTTGATTTTGAAGACATTTTTAATAAAATTTGGAATATAATTTCAATTTTTTTTTCCCGCGTCCGCTTTTATATTATTTAGTCTTTATTAGGTATAAGGCAAAAATCATGTAGCCGCAACAGCCAAATAGTATACGATACTTTTGATCTAAACTTGTTCCATTTTTAAAACATCATATATATTGTCTCGATTTCGAAGTAATATTATAGGTACCTGGCTGTATGTTCAGAATGTCTTTGCTTGTGTTTTAGAATTTATGACGATTCGCATAATGCAACCCGATGTCGTTATGGGTATTATAATGAAACCGCTGTCAATTTTGTAATTCGAATATAACGAAACCGAAGTAGATAATAGCTATTTATGCAACTGTTACGTTATGGACGGTATTTTAATACGAGTGCCATTTTTCGGTACAAGCGTAGCGCGTACCGAAATAGGTGGGCACGAGTTATTAAAAGACCAATAACGTACAGTTGCATACAAGATTTTATCTACGAAGGAAGGAATAAAACACAGATATAGACAAATAAGTATTTCAGGAAGTGTGTTTAAGTATTTCATTTCTCATATACCTAGTTACATGTCTTGATTTTTCTGGTAGTAAATTATTTGTAGCCGCAACTGCTCTATTTGTTATATCTGGTGATGTATTTTCAATATCACTTGATGTTGAAGACATTTTTAATAAAATTTGGAACATAATTTCACTCAGAATTTTTTACCCGCGCCCACTTTTAATTGATTTTTTTTATTTAGTCATTATTAGGTATAAGGCAAAGATCTTGTAGCCGCAACAGCCAAATAGTATGTAGGTATTTTTGTTCTAAACTTGTTCCATTTTTAAAAACATCATTTACGTTGTCTCGATTTCGAAGTAATATTATAGGTACCTGGCTGTATGTTCAGAATGTCTTTGCTTGTGTTTAAGAATTTATGACGATTCACATAATGCAACCCGATGTCGTTATGGGTATCATAATTAAACCGCTGTCAATTGTATAATTCGAATATAACGAAACCGGAGTAGATAAAAAATATTTTTACACAGACAAATTGATAGCTGGAATTTACTCATATCTATTATAGCATATGTAAATCAAATAATATGTTGCAAAAAAAACTGTTCAAAAGGTGGTTCAATATTGATATTTTGGCATCGAGCGGGCGCACGGCCAGTACTGTGTTAACATTGGGACAGGTGATTTCAAGGCCTATCAGTATTTTCACAATGACATCATTTTTGTTTCGCTAAAGCCCTGCCAACATCATAGAAAAAAAAAGCACTTACCCATTTGTACAAGTTCAGATCTCTTGAGCGCTGCGTGTGTACAGGTCATGGCAATGATCTTCGCCTCTTTCACCAGCAAGTATTTAGATCTATCCAACCCTGACCGCAGAAGTTCGAAAGCACGGAATTCCTCGAGCTCCTCGAATATGTGGTCGATATACCTGTGGAAGCACAAATCGTGTCATCGTGTGTGTCATCATCATTATCATCAGCCTATAGCAGTCCACAGCTGGACATAGGCCTTTTGCAATAGCAAGCCATTTGCTTCGATTTTCGACAACTCTCATTCAGCTACTACCACCTAGCCTGAGGCGTCCTACCTTACGTTTACCAGTTCGCGGTCTCCATTCAAGAACCTGTCTACCCCAACGGTCATCGGTTCAAATTCTAAGGCTAATATAGCCACATCAGCTTGCTTATTCTCCGAGCTATTTCGATAACTTTTGTTCTCTGTCGGATCATCTCGTTCCGGATTCGATCCCTCAGAGTGACTCCAAGCATAACCCTCTCCATAGCTCGTATCGTATTTGTAGCGTAAATAAATGCGTAAAGCAAAAACTCGCCATCCGCTTAAAAAAAGGTCACGAATTTCGTAATGTGAAATGTGATGAAAAACATTGTATGTATCACGGGCGGTACGGGAATTACGAACCTCGACTCAGAAAGCCCTCAGTCTTTGACTTCGGGCTTCTACTAGAGCCTCGATCGTAATTCCTTACTTACCGCCCTTAATACACAATGTACTATAAACATTGCATCATTGTAGAGAGTAGAACAATACGACATTATTACGTAACAGAGAATGGGTTCAAGCTAGCCAGTGTCAACGACCCGTGACGAGACTGACGTTGCGTCGGCCTTGGCTGCAACCTTGATTAACATAAGCTGAATTTACCTACAGTCCATGAATCAAATTTTAATGTCAATTAAATGGGCGTGTCAGTGTCTGATCTAGGTCACCGAAATATAACAGGAAATTTGTACCTACATAACGAAGACACACTTTTCCAGAATTCGGTCAAGGCGTTTGTAAGATCAACAAACTTCTGCCAGCGGCTTCACCCGCGTGAATGTCGGTAATTATGCCAAGGAAACATATTTCCGGAATAAAAAGTACTCTATCTTTCTCCAAATTATGCTAATTATGTTAAAACTCCTCATAACGATTGGTTAAGTGGTTTGGACATGAAAACGTAACAAACATACAGACTTTATAGTTCTCGCCAAACTTCTTGGCCGCCCTGATTCCCTGAAGTTGGCTACAATGGTTGCGCAGTAGTAAATCTTTTACAAAAACAGCACCGATCCGTTCCACAGGCATCGGAAAGACCACCCAAGCCCCCTCCTCCGCCGGTGGGTTCCCGCATTGTCAAGGCGGGGAGGCTAACCGTGGCTTGGTCACCCACGGTTAAGCGAAGAGGAACCCGAGGAGGGGCCGCTCGTCAGGGCTTTTGCCAATAAGCCGACGACGTAGCGGCCAACGAACAGGTTACGGTGCCACCTGGGCGACATCGCAACTGAGGCGGGCTCCCATACCCATACGATATCGCGGCGGGAGAGGGGTGCCAGTATTGGGGTTCGCCGCTCTGCCTACCACCCGCGGCCTGGACAGGGTCGCCACCGTCTGATAGCAGACGCGGTGGGGCCGCAGGGGAGGAGGAGTGTCGAAAAATGGTAGATGATGGGGCTATTGACCTTGACCCGTGACAAGGGGACCAAGAGTGCCATACACAGGGTCGTCTATCGCCCATGTGTTTGTTTGGTCCCAAGGGTGTGTCACGGCGTACAGTGTGTTCTGGTGCGCCGGTGATAAGGGGTACTGGTACCTAGAGAAGGGTCCGGTGACGGACAGCCGCGGCGGGTTCGCGGTGAGTTTTCCCGCCATAAGCGGCACAGGAGGACAGCTTGTAGTTTTAGTGGGTTGGAGTCCCACATAACTGCACTATCTCCCCGTGGTAGTGCAGTATGCATGAACATTCATCCACGCAAAAAAAAAGGCTTCGGAAAGCCAACTTCAGGGCGGCCACGAAGATAGGATGGAAGTATGGAAAAAAGAGTTTACCATATTCCTCACCGTGATTTTTCACACAAAATAAAAAAAATATTTGTGTGAACTAGAATTAAGTTGATTTATTTCAATTAAATATACTGAACATATTTATAGTCATTCTAGGGTTGCCAACTTTTATTATAAGAAATAGAGTATATGTGATTTCAAAGGAGGTAAATAAAGAGTACGGACTTCGAAAAAAGAGTGTCATTTATTTTATATTTTTAAAAAGGAATTTTTTCGTACTTTTTGCAGCACATAACAATTTTTCATGGTTTTTAAATCGATTGTATGACTCCAAACATTCTAACTCTAAATGTATATAGATCAAGAGCTAAATTTTAATCAATTTCAATGAAGCTCTGTGCCTCTCTTCCTGCCACTTCACATTCATGACCGAAAATACTTTTCAGTAAATGCTGAAGTGGCGGGCACTAGTATAGTAAAAATTGTATAAAAAAGAGTATTTCAGCATACTCTATTTGTGTTATAGATTATAGAGTACGCCTACATGATATAGAGTACAATACTCTATTTTAGAGTACGGTCGGCAACCCTAAGTCTGTCATTAATCATTGGTATCTGTTTTTCAAATAACACATTTATGTAAGAGTATCTCTATAACATCTGTCGCTGATTACAACATAAAATATAAAAACAAAATATAAAAAGCAGCCATGTGTTTGGGTATTCCAAATTGGCAAGTGTGCTTGGCAGTTAAACTTTGTTTGCGAAATAAGCGCTTTCGGGAAATCCCCCGATATGTTATGTAATCACATGAGCGCGTAGTCTTGGTAAAAGCAATTATAAACAGCTACAAAACTGACTATTTTTGCAAAGACAAGACACTGAAAAAACCCCAGCGAATCCTGAATAAAAAACAGTCACTGGGAGACATTTTGTAACTGCATCTGTAGACATTTTTAGCCGACTGACGAAGGAAAGTAATGTGTTGGTCAGTCTATGTATGTATGTTCCTATGTGGCGTTCTAGAGACCAAACGCGTTGACCAGTTTTGATGATTCCCACGTCAATCGATTCGTCGTAACCTTGCGAGTGTTACTGGCTACATTTAAATTTGAAAATAGAAAATCATGCTGTGCAGTTGGAGGATACATATTCGCGAGCTGGCTGATCAAAACCAGATGTATCCTCCGACTGCACAGCATGACTTTTCTTCTTGTTTACGTCTTTTTAGTTAGCTTTTTTGCAGTCGGGTTTATGTTTTTTTTAATTACCTGTAGCAGCTCTGAGCCACTTCCATATCCTCATCATAAGATTTCCCAGGGAATAGTGGCTTTGGTGCATCGTCGAAGAACTCGTGGAATGGAAACTCTTTGCTTATTATCTCCATAGACTTCGTCTGAAAAAATAAATATTGTAAGAACCTCAAGAAAAGTTAAATTATGATCATCATCATCAAGCTGGATGCACTAGAGTCGATCGAAAGGCAGGCCACGAGGCTCATCGGCAATGAGATACTGGTCGAGTCTAGGCTCCAGAGCCTTGAACATCGGCGCCGAGTTGCCAGCTTGTCAGTTTTTTATCGGTTACATTTCGGGCAGTGTGCGTTGGAATTGCATGAACTAATTCCTCCGACCCCTTTCCATCATCGGACTACAAGACGTACGGCGATGCGTCATCAGTACATGGTGGACGTCCCACCCATACGCACCAAACGTTTTGGGAATACTTTCATTATGCGTACAGCTAAGGAGTGGAATTCCCTGCCGGAGTCTGTATTTCCTGATAGCTACAACCTGGGAGTCTTTTAAGTCAAGAGTGAATAGGTTTCGTGCTACATCGTCGACTACATCATCGCTTACCATCAGGTGAGATAGTGGTCAAGTGCTAGCCTATCAATAATAATAATAATCATCTGTCTGCCCCCGTTATCCCATGCTGCTTGTGGTCGGCGCAACACGTTTTCTTCTTCCACACCGTCCTGTCCCCCGTCACGCTATCACTGACTCCCTTTTCTCTAATACCACTCCTCACACAGTCCATCCATCTTTTCTTTTGCCTTCCTCTCCCTCTCCATCCATCCACATTTATATTCATAACTCTTTTAATAACATGGTACAAATAAAGTTTTGTCGTTTTCCACTAAAGTTATAATGAACACAAAATTATGCACAGATAATTTTACTGCCCAGCTAAAAATAAAAACCTTTTTTAATGTTTAACCGAGAGCTTTTACGGCATAGATCTTTAAATTGAAGACCGGTACTTAAGGTTACACTAGTCGATCATTCTTCCATACAAACGTAGTCTAGCGATTACTCCACTGTTTCACGATGTACGTTCAAAAAAAAAAAAAACAATTTGTCTCATCATTATCTAGCCCTGTATGGAAACAAAAAGTTAAAAAATTAAATATTTGAAAGTTGAGCGTCGATAGTTCCATATTTCAATACTAATTTTAACGCATCTTTGGGCGGGAGTAAATACCATAAGAAGAGGGAAAATAGCAAAACGGCCTCCATACAGGGATTAGATTTTAGATTAGATTAGTAATTCAACAAAGCAAATAATTATATTTTGAAAATATACATTTAGTAGTTTTTTCTTGATATCTAGACTCCCAAAGGTCTGTTTATAAAATATCGCGCGCTCGTTTTCATCCTAAATCATTATCCATTTCGATACACATTCGCAAAAGTGCTAATTCGTACGCGAACTAGCTTCTTACTGCTCATCACAGCATCTATCTCATTCGCACGTGTTGTCGGATGAGATAGCATGCATTTTAACCTCGCGCACAAAATAGTTCGTGCCGTCGACTAGTTGAACCTTAAAACCGGTCAAACCACATATCAAGCCATAACATCCAAATCTTTTTTTTATGTTGAATATTAATTGGAAACCCTGCGGAATTCCTAATGGCTATAATCGGAGGGTCTTCAATTCAAGAGTGAATAGGTTACTTCTTGAAAAGTGTGCTCCATCATATTTAGAAGAATATAATAGAATACTCTTTATTATGTACACCATATAAGTTACAGAAAGTATAGACGTATACATATACGATACAATGGGCGGCCTTATCGCTAAAAGCGATATTTTATTTTTATTTTCGTTAAGGCGCTACCCCGAGCAAAACGCCGCGCTAGCCGTTTTTCGTGCAGTTTTTAGGAGCTTAAGCAACCCCCGGCACAACTTTTGAACGGCTGAACGAATTTTATTCAAACATAGCTAAGAACACTCTCGATTAAGTCAAATTTTAAACAAAAAAAAAATCAAAATCGGTTCACCCGTTTGGACGCTATGATGCCACAGACATACACACAGATACACAGCAACACACGTCAAACTTATAACACACCTTTTTTTCCGGCGGGGGTTAAAAAGAAATATCAACTAACAAAAATACAATAAATTTCTACATATTATTGATTCCAAAATGGTAGTTTTTTTTTTTTAATGATTTGTTTAACTAATCTCCTTCCAACAAAACCATAAAAATGTGAAATAATGATATTGAATTGATAGCATGCATCTCCTCGTAAAGTATTTATTAATTAATGTTTGTACTAACAGGAATGGATAGAAAATTAAATAACGAACATATTGTAAGTTTTTTTTTTTTTTCAAAAGACCAAAATTCAATTTTATAAAGATATTTTCTAAAATCTGGGCGTAACTCTTGCGCCACCAGTGCGCCGCTAGGGCACTAGGAATGATCACGGCGGTGTTTTGGGCAGGGTACGGCCTTAACCAAATACTTGCAATTAGTTACCAATACGAGACAGTCAAGCATTTTTTTTAAGGGGCGTGTGTTACCTGGTCCTGTGCGCACTTGGCAACGAAGGTCTCCCAGCGTGGCCGTACGTGGTAGACGTGGAAGTGATGCGCCAGCTCGCAGGTGGCGCTCGCATCCTCACCCGCCTCCAGGGTCCTCTGCAGACGACCAACGCGCTCCAGCAGTTCCAAACGCTTGGCCAGTACGTAGTTAACGCGACCATATCTGTTCAGTGAATAAGGAATTAGTACAAAAGGAACCTAAGGGGTCTTCCTAAACAATCATCGCACGAATACGCGATCATCGCACGAATGAACGATCGTCGCGTTCAAGCCTCGTGTAACACGTGACGCTCAACATGTTCGGCAACGTTGCACAACAACGCGGAATTTGCTCGCTGGCAAGCATCATGACGCACGGCTAGTTGTTTGTTGCCGTCATACCGTGCACTGCACTATGCAGTTGAGCATCAAATATTGTCAAGTGAAGACGTGTCGCGCAAAGTGTCAGTAGTGTACTGTAACGAACGTGTGCTTAAATTAATCGAACTGTACCAACACCGTGGGATACTGCTCACCAAGAATATAAAACCCGGCCAAGTGCGGGTCGAACTCGCGCACGAAGGGTTCCGTACCATTATCGCAAGAAAACGTGCAAAAAATCATGGTTGTTGTATGGGAGCCGCGTTTAACGAATTAACGCGTTGGCCGCAATCTACTACCACTGTTCTTGTTCTTGTAATGTAATGTATGTATGTCATTTTGTGGCAATTTTTTTTTTTTATTGGCTCGCCTTTGACCACTATCTCACCTGATGTTAAGTGATGATAAGGTCGAAGGTGGAGCACGCTTGCCTAGAAGACCCCTAGGTTGTAGCTACCAGGAAACAAGGACGCCGGCAGGGAATTCCACTCCTTAGCTGTACGCACAATGAAAGTATTTTCAAAGCGGTTTGTGCGTTTGGGTAGGATATCCACCATGCACCGATAGCACATTGCCGCACGTCTTGTAGTCCGATGATGGAAATGGCTAGGCGGAATCAAATTGTGCAGTTCTGTCGCACACTCCCCGAAATGTAACCGATAAAAAAAGACAGGCTGGCAACTCGGCGTCGATGTTCGAGGCTCTGGAGCTTTGAGGCGACCAGTGCATCGTTGCCAATAAGCCTTTTGGCCCGTCTGTCAATCAACTCAAGTGCATCAAGCTGGTATTTGGCAGATCCATCCCAGAGATCCACGCATGACCGAACTTGCGCTTTATACAAGTTGAGCAGCTGTTCAGAGGTGAAGTACCGTCTCACCTTCGCAAGGATCCCCAACTTTTTTGCAGCCAATTGAGCCTTTGCTTTTTGTTAACGTAACACCAAGAAGGTCGAGATGGTCTGTTATCGGCACGGTTACACCACGGAAGGATGGTGCCGGGTGGAATTGGCTCTGTTTTGCGGAAAAAAGACACGCCTGGGTCTTAGCAGCATTTGAAACTGACTAGATTGGAATTGCCCCATTCGAAGACTGCCTCCAAAGACAGTAAATACATTTTCTTTTATATTCGCGCGATGATCGCTTTTTATTAAGACGACGCCCACGAGTTTTTTCAAGTGTTCGCATTATATATTATACTAACCCTTATTCAGATCATTAAGGTAAGAAAAAATACTTAATAGCACCAATACGATGAAAAAGATAATGAGTTTTGAAGTATCTTGATGCTTGTAGACCTTGTTCTAGAATTATAACCATATGGTGTGGGCAATCTGCCTTTTTCGCCAGATAAGGAACAATAATGAAGCAATTTTAAACATTGCAGTCAGTATTCTTTTAAACGCTTCATAGAAAACATATCTCAGTTGACCCAACCTCCTAGCTGCTCTTGCAACACGAGACCAATGGGGCGGGTATATTTAATCATTGCTCGAAGTGAGTCATCCTTCTCTTTGAAGTATGCTTTAAAAGGGATTCATTAAAGTACTTCTGCATTTGTAATCTTAACGACCGTCGGCTACTAAAGATCTGTTTTTAGTCCAATTAGTAAGATCGAGTGGATAATACTCACTCAAGTCTGCTTGATTTTATTTATTACTAATGTTTTTAAGAACATGCATTTGGTGTTTAGGGTTCCGTACCCAAAGGATAAAAACGGGACCCTATTACTAAGACTCCACTGTCCGTCTGTCTGTCTGTCTGACACCAGGCTGTATCTCATGAACCGTGATAGCTAGACGGTTGAAATTTTCACAGATGATTTATTTCTGTTCCTGCTATAACAAACACAGAATGAAATGAATATTTAAGTCCCATAAAACAAACGTGATTTCTTTGGATATTTTTGCGATGATGGTACGGAACCCTTCGTGCGCGAGTCCGACTCGCACTTGGCCGGATTTTTCTTATTTCTATAGCACAGAGAAAATTATAAAAATGCATGAATGTTTTCTTTCAGTTGGGTAATATTATCTTATTTTTTTAGCTCAGCTGAGGAAAAGTGTAAAGTGTGTATTTATTCCTTGTTATATAAGTTATTTCTCCAATACAGGTACAGCAATAAAATAACTTGATTCTCCGAATCGAATTCGATTTTCTGTAGAGTAGAGATCAAATCAATAAACCTATTGACTGGGAATATTGATGCGAATAAATATGTGCTTACGTAATACTTGGCATTCTAAAAATAAATAAACCGGTCACCGAGATATAAAAACATAGATTGGGTAGCAACAGCCACAAAAAATCCTTTATCTTGTAGTATGACAATAAAATTATGCTATGGAAGGACAGCCTCGAATATTATATTAAGTTTTTTTACCCCTTGTGTTTTGTACTTGAGAATTCTATGACCGTTGGCCGGCTGATACAATTCTTTTTTATCGTCTGTGCTGTCAAACATTTTTAAAACGGTCGTGGAATTCTCGAGCTCCCACACCCATGTTAACTACTTATTTGAATTGATTTCGTAGCAATATAGATGGTAAGGACCTGGACTTATAGTTATTGTTGATGGCAACACCAAGTAATTTTATTTCTAGTTTTATCTATGATCAGAGTTGTCATACGCTCTCTTCCTCTTCCTTGTGGTCTATGACCAAAACTCATTCATGTGAGTTATAGTAAACTAGAGGACGCCTCGCAGTTTCACCCACGTAGTTCCCGTTCACGTGGGTATACATGGATAAAAAGTAGCTTATGTCACCCGGGGATAGTGTAACTTCCCAACGGTGAAAGAATTTTTGAAATCGGTCCAGTAGTTTTTAAATTTATTCGTTACATACAAAAATACAAATCCATCCTCTTTATAATATTTTTATCTATGATTATTTGTGATCTGTTGTAAAGAGCTGTCATACGCTCTCTTCCTGTTTCCTGTGGTCTATGACTTAAACGCATTCATGTGAGTTATAGTAAATAATTAATAAAACAAGCAAATTGTATCAATTTACCAGCCTACATCATTTACAGTCCACTAACAAAGACAATAAAAAGCTAATACCATAATAAAGCTGGAAACAATTTATCGGAAGCGACTGACAGCCGCGTCTTATAGAGTATCTGGCTAATGAATGTACATTACATTGTGCAAACTATCAGACGTAAGTCGCGGACGTGACCTTGGGCGTTAGGACGTCCGATAGAGATCTGGTCCGCTGGATGTTTGTGTCAGTCGAAAACGTCCGCGGACGGTGTGCACCCAGAACAATCTGTCTTCGCACGTGCGTGCGAGGTTACAAATAAAAATGGAAGAAAAGACTTATCGAGAGTATTCGCTGCAGAGAATTGCGTCCTTACTTTCACTACTCGACAAGATTAGAGAAACATAATCTTCGTTGAATAAGCTTTATTATCTATGGCTCCTATGGCTCGGACGCGTCTGCAAGCCGCGTCCCATATGACTGTGCACACAAATCAGTCGCGGCTGTAAGTCGCGTCCGTCAGCCGCTTCCGATAATTTGTTCCCAGCTTAAGCTTTTAACAGTTATTATAGTCATTAATCTGTAATCGCCGACCGCCTTTGCAAGCGTTGTGTTCAATGTTCGGGCCATCTTTATATGAGAAGAAGCCTGTGTCTTGCAGTGGGTCAGTTACATGTTGGTATTTTATGGTTGAAATGTTACTGACCTGCGCTCGGCCGTACTGATTGCTCACAGTCCAGCCAGACGCTTTTCCTTGATTAGTTCGTTTGCTGTGTTTAAAGATTTCCGTACCCAAAGGGTAAAAATGGGACCATATTACTAAGACTCCGTCTGTCTGTTTGTCTGTCCCTCTGTCTCCAGGCTGTATTTTCACAGATAATGTATTTTTTTTGCTGCTTAAACAGTTAATACTAAATGCAGAATAAAATAAATATTTAAGTGGGGCTCCCATAGAACAAACTGGTAAAAACCGGTCAAGTGCGAGTCGGACTCAACAACAAGGTTTCCGTACCATTTAACGCAAAAAACGGCAAAAAAATCACTTTTGTTCTATGGGAGCCCACTTAAATATTTATTTTATTCTGTTTTTAGTAATTGTTGTTATAGTGGCAACAGAAATACATCAGCTGTGAAAATTTCAACTGTCTAGCTATCACAGTTCATGAGATACAACCTGGTGACAGACAGACAGACGAACAGTGGAATGTTAGTAAATTTCTGTGCAACCGCATGCACAGAAATTAATTCACTTTTATAAATTGACTATTGCTGAATAAGAAACAAAAGAAGAAGAAACAGTTTGGGCACCAATATGCTACCTTGAGGAACACCTCATCATTTATTAATGGTTTAGATTTGCAAACCGCAAACGCAATAGTATCTTTTGTTACAATCATCATGATTTAATGGATGAGACCTACATCTAATTAAAAGTTTAAAATAGAGTAAAAGCCTTAGAGTATGCAAAGAAGAGCAGTGCCTACACCATAGGTGACCGTATCGTAAGCTTGGTTGAAGTCTATTGGCGAAATCATATTGTGTTTTATCAAAATTATTAATGAAGTTACCTATTGAACGATAATAATTTCAATTAAAACTGTATTTGTGCGTTATTAATGAAATATTATTTAAAAAAACCCAGGGTTACTCGATTATCAGCCCCGGTTGATAAGCTACTTTTAAATTAATAAAGTTCAAGTAGGCACTTCGTTAGCGTAATTATCACAAAGCAAGCCAATTTGTTTATTCCTAAATAACTTTGAGTATTCCCCATCGATACATCACTGTGTTTTTTGAGCTGTATGAAATACAGTATAAATTGTCACAATATATACTTGTCTCGAGATACAATGACTGTATTATTCATTTTCCGCCGCTCTGGTCATGGTTTTGGTAGGTAAATTATGTTATCTAAAGATGTTACTTTGTGAACATCGGATACATTCTTGTGCAGTAGAACTATTTCTTAATATCCCTCGGTAAACTTCTTTTTTCGTCAGTTGTCGGATTTCTATCAGCTGCCCTTGCATTTGGTGCAGACCTCTCAATCAACTTGGAACTATTTAGAGTTGTTAATACTCTTTTAACTTAATGTAATTTATTTTAAAATTAGAAGCAGCTAAAAGAAAATAGTTTTACAGGTCTTTATAGTTAACGCGGAAATCAAAACAAAACAATGAATTCAAATTATTATACACGATGAATCTAATAATTGATGGCCATGGCAATTATCATTCATTTGTAATCGGAAATGCGATGATTGCCGTGGGACATTAATAAAATAGTTGTACTGTACATATTTATTTATTATACATGTATTGTTCTGTTGCTGCAATGTTTGCCCATAAAAATAAAACTATGTCAACCGTTACGCTACGTAAATCGTAAATCGACATCATAGCGTGATTCTTGCAAGTACCATAAATCCAGGTATTTCACATTATTATCGCAATTTGCAGAATATGCAGTGCACGTTTGTTTAGTTACCTCAACACTTATACTTAGGTACCAGTCATGCCGTGCATTGACGTTCCTTCGTTTGAAATATTTAGTGGCATAGTACGAATAACCCGCCAAGCCTTTACCAGAATGGTTTGCCAATAGAACTTTTGTGAAGTAAATATTTATATACGAACCTGGAGAAATCCTTGTCAGTTTGCAGAGCTTCTTCACCATGTCCGAGACGCAGCAAATGTCGCTCATCGACATCCAATTCTGCCACTTTTTCGAAGAGTTGATTAAGCGCTTGGTTACTGTGAGTAACCACCAGGTTGCGCTGCCATGGGAAGTTGTGGTAGAGATTTGCTATTATCTGTACGGCTACGTCGGTTTTACCTGATAAAAAAGATGTATTAACGGTTTCTGTCTGCATCAATTAGGGTTTTAAATCCTCCTTTAATACCGTCTGTAACTCAAAAACTGCCGCCAAATTGAAACGTCGGTCGGTTTTCACTACGACACGATGTATTCGTGATTTTTTTGTGTAAAAGGGATAGCATGATTGTGTACATCTCCGACTCTCTAACACAACAGAAACACTTAAGACAACATAGTAAGTATCTGGTTCTGTCATTGACAGCGGGCACCGTGGCAGTGGGCGCAGCGGCAAACTTTTAGTTTTGGGCTAGCAGAATTGAATATGCTGTCGTGACAAGGATCAGAAGAAAAATATAAGATCAGTTTTTTTTTTGCCGAACTAAATTTTTATTTACCATTCCCGTCTTAGTTAGCTGGTGCGGAATAGAATTAAAGAAGAATGAAAACCTTCGAAGATAGGAAACAGAACTCGTCAATGGACACAACATTAACAGCGGTGCCGAGTCTGTAGGTATTATATTATTTATCAATCTAATTACAAACAAAAGGGGAAATAAAACATATAATTAACAGTATAATAATCATAATTTAATATTGACAGTACGAACTACTGCAGTTCATAAGTATCAAAAGATTATCAAACGAAAAAAGAAAATGGAAATTGATAACTTCTGCTCGTTTTCTTATAAAAACCTGGTTTTTACCAATTCTGTTACCACGGCGATATTAGGTATTATTTTAGATTTCAAACGTGCATCTACGCCTGTTTGGGTAATCCCCAAATGGTTTTCTTCTGCAAGGTTGTTAAACTCAATTGAAACCACTCAGACCAATAAATTTTAACAAAGGGTAATGATACTCACAACGGATCTTTGTGTATCTGCAATGGCTGCAGACCCTGCGCAGTTGCTATTTTTGTGTCAATGTTGAAGACATCATTGTATCACTGTCTCTTTCACTCGCCTACGTTGTCGCATCGTCCTATCTCGCTTACTCTATGCAGTATACTCGATGACACACTGTTTCTTGCGCAATGGTTGGCAGAGCCAACTTCAGAGACACAAACATCCGTTGTGACTATTATAATTTGTTTGCTTCGGCGTTGTTTGGCTTCAAAATATGTACGTAACAATGAAGTTCCTTATCCTTGTCTGGAGTTCATTGCCCTTTCTTTTATCACTCGGTACGAAAGGACATTTACCTTTTAGTGTAAATTATGCCCGCACTCCCGAAGCGAGCGATAAGACGAATCGTTCTTTCGATACGTACAACATACAAATTTCGCGACCAACATACAAAAACGCGTTCAAAGTAGCGCTGGCCTCTGCAGGCAGTAATGTTTTCCAGAACTCTGCATCCACGCAAGGAAAAATTCTGATGAACTAACCTGTTCCCGGGGGTCCTACTACCAGCGTCAATCCCGGTTGCATCCCAGACCGGATAGCCTCTACTTGAGTAGGAGTGAATGGAATCGTGTTCCTGCAAAAAAAAAAATATCAATACTAAGTTCACGATATAATGGTGGATTTTGTCGTACTAAATATCCTGCTTATAGTATTTCTAAGAGTTCTTTCAGAAGCTTATCGTATTCTGGGAACTTGGGCAGTCCAACGCATACGTAGAAAGGCTTCTTTGTGCTAAGAATATGGGTTAGGCTTGTTACACATTTACTCGGGACGGCAGTTAGCACGACTTACACAGACTCTAGACAGGCTCGCGTCGGGTCACACCGTTGCGAATTTTAAAATGTGTTACAGAAAATTGAAGCGATAATGAAGTACATAGTTAAACGTCTTATTTGGAAGGAATTGACGCTGTGTAAATTTTGGACCCGCAGACCGCCAAGAAAAATCTAATGCGAAAACGAAATCACTACTGAAGGTTCCCCTAGTCGACGGCACAAACAATTTTGTGCGCGAGGTTAAAATGCATGCTGTCTCATCCGACAACACGTGCGAAATAGATAGATGCTGTCATGAGCAGTAAGAAGCTAGTTCGCGTACGAATTAGCACTTTTGCAAATTTGTATCGAAATGGATGATGATTTAGGACGAAAACGAGCGCGCGAAATTTTATAAACAGACCTTTGGCAGTCTAGATATCATGAAAAAACGACTAAATGTATATTTTCAAAATAAAATTATTTGCATTGTTGAATTACTAATCTATCTCTGTATGGAGGCCGTTTTGCTATTTTCCTATATTATGGTATTTATTTCCGCCCAAAGATGCGTTAAAATTAGTGTTGAAACATGGAACTTTCGACGCTCATAACTTTCAAATATTTTATTTTTTAAGGTTTTTGTTTATATACAGGGCTAGATAATGATGAGAGAAATTGTTTATTTTTTTATTTTGACCGTACATCGTGTAACAGTTGAGTAATCGCTAGACTACGTTTGTATGGAAGAATGATCGACTAGTGTAACCTTAACTGGGCACTCTAAAAGTTACGATTGCACGCCAGTGGAAGCGCGCGCACGCGCTCATGTTCACTATGATAGCACTTCAGCAGTCACCTGCCGCTTAGTACTTACGTCTCCCCTAAGATGCGCTTCGTCACTGCGCGGCCAGTAGAAACCGAGTTAAATAATTGGCAGCCGGACGGTAAAAATCAAAATTGCAAATTCAGCGAATGTATATATTGCGAACAAATGTAGTTTTCCAATCGGCACAAACCAAATATTTGATAATACTCGTAATTTCTTGTCGTCTTTGTCGTTCAACAAACACAGCCAAATCGAATGTGTCGAGCTGAAAGTGTGTTAGCACCAATGATATTCTAGTAAACAGATACGTTATACACTCACAAAACAACCGAAAAAAGTGTTCCGCACAGCAGCGGCAGCACACATACACACTTTTATTCATCTAACATTTCAGTACAAGTCGAAAGGGCTGGCTTGATAAAACCAACAAGAAAAAAGAGACTGCTAGTGTTTGTCACTTGCGTGTGAATGTAAACAAACATTATTCTGACCACCAATTATGTTTTCTTGTTCTAACATCCAGATATCAGAATATTAAGGAAACAATAAAAATAAATTTGTAAATTGTGGTGTATTGCGTACTTACATGTGGTTTGAGATTCCTTCTGTTTTATTTACTTTGGTATCATAATTGGTACACTTTCTAAATACACACGATGGCACTTTTTAAATTTTGTTTTTGTTTCAACAAAGCCTATTGCACTTTGCCATGCGTGACATAGACAAAAGACTATACGTCCCAATTAGGACGTATTCGAACCTTCACAATGCGCGCGTTCATAACATATCTGTTTACTAGAATATCATTGGTTAGCACGCCTTACATGGGTTCAACAACAACTCATTCCTCCCTCCTCCATCTTTAACACATCATTTATAAAAAAAAGAAAACAAAGACGTATACGGGTACGAATTACGGGTAATTGAAAACGTTTAACCTATTGACGAGATATTTATAACAAGCTTTTATTTAACTTGCCTCTTTAGTTCGTGTGAGGATCAAAACATGCAACTAAATTTTAAATGGTTATTCTCAACCAATAGTGCTGATATTTTTTGGATGACTATGGACGTTCAGGTAAAAAGCTTTTTATTTAAAAATATATATGTTATGTTTTATTAGTACTTACGGCCAACAACGGAAGGTGATTACTTCTACATGGATACAAGAAATTCAAACAGCATACATACATACACTCACGCCTTTGTCCCATGGTGGTAGGCAGAAAGTACAGAACGTCACCTGCTACGATCCTTACATACTTATTTTGCTTCACTCAAATTCATACATCTAGTTATACACACACGCCGGTTCTGAGTACTGTGCACCTGGCCTTTCTGAAGAACATCACCTATAAGGTCTATGTATGTCTTTCTAGGGCGTCCCTTCCCGGCGTTTCCATTTACGTCTGCCTGCCTTTCGTTATTCGCCTTTCATTCATCCTCTTTTTGTCACTACATCTTCTTTTAAACCACAACGTTGTCTCTTTACCTCATTCCTCAATATATAATTTAAAGTTACACCACACATACTTCGCAAGGAGCGCATTTCTACTGCATTAATCCTACTTTCATGTCTTTTTTGCCATACCCAACCTTCACTTCCATATATAAGTATAGGCACCAGCACGCTGTGGTGAACGGCATTCACTTTATTCCCTGCATTCACTCTCCTTTCCACATCCTCTTCTATCTTTCCATCCCTTGTGAACATACTTCCCAGATATACAAACTCTTTCACTTGCGCCACACTCTTATCATTTATTTTCACTTCACACTCCGATACATCGAACAGATACAAAATTATTCGATACACGGAAACCATTACATGTAATGACTAGACAAGATTTTTCTTTTCTTAATATTTGTGCTGTTTGTAGGTACTGTGCTGAAGACCAGAAATAGTACATTACTGCAGCGACCAGCAAAAGAGGCATTGATTTCGCCTCGGCCCACATACGTAAGTCCATCAATGCCTAGTTGTGGCCAAGGCTTGTATAGTGCTTTTCTCAAATAATGCGCGGAAATTAATACTAAGTAGCAACTAGAACTCATTTTGTCAAATTACTTTTCGAAATCAATAACAATAATATAATTATTCCCGTGTTAAAGTGTTCATTTTTTTTATATAAACAGCTATCTATATGCAAGCCAGTTCTAAATTTAAATAAAACCTTTGATAAGTTACCTCCTTGGTGGCCATGTTTCGGAGTAAAAGATCGTTCCATTTTTAATTTACAAGACAGATATGAGTTTACTATGCAATTTATTTGGACGCTAAACACGACAAATATGGATTTTCATACAACTTTTGCCGGCCGCTGCTCGCATATATTTGGCCAGTACAGCAATTGCGATTTATCTCGAAGAAGGTTGTCAAAATAATGCTCAAATTTCCAAGCATGTTTAGATATTCATTACTGCAGCAGCCAGCAAAAGAGGCATTGAGGGACGAACGTGTAAATGTGGGCCGAGGCGAAGCCGAGGCACACATACGTAAGTTCATCAATGCCTAGTTGTGGCCAAGGCTTGTATAGTACTTTTCTCAAATAACGCGCGGAAATTAAAACTAAGTAGTACCTAGAACTCATTTTGTCAAATACAATTACTTTCAAAATCAATGACATTTTTCAAATATATTACTTTCAAAATCAATTAATTTCTTTTTTTTTCATTAAGCAGTTCGAAATTTAAATAAAACCTTTGATAAGTTACTTCCTTGGTTGCCATGTTTCGGAGTAAAATATCGTTCCATTTTTAAATTACACGACAGATATGAGTTTAGTATGCAATTTATTTGGCCGCTAAACACGACAGATATGGATTTTCATTCAACTTTTGCCGGCCGCTGCTCTCATGTACATGGCCAGTACAGCAATTTCGATTTATCTCGAAGAAGGTTGTCAAAATAATTCTCACATTTCCAAGCATGTTTGAGAAAAATCTATGTTTTGTTCTGTAACAACTTTTTTTAATAACTTTGCTGTATTGTTGATGCATGTAGCTTGGTATCAGTAGGTGTAAGTGTTCGTTACCCGATAAAAATAATCTAGTAAAACTAAAAATAAGTTCATTAAGATATTATTATGCTGTTGTTACAGTGCCAGAATGTACCCTGATAACGTTTTATTTATTTATTTATTGGCCTATCTACAATTGTTACACTAAAAATAACCTTATAATATGTACAAGCAATAATATAAACTAAGTGTACAATATGATGCGATAGACACAGCATGCAAAAACATCATTATTTAATTTATTCTCCTATAGTTTTTTGGTTTTTTTCCTGCACCTTTCTATAGATGAAACGGATATCTGGTAACTATCCGGTATCGGGCCTATCCGGCGGCCTAATTACAAATATATAGCCGGCCGGATACCGGATTTTAAAATAATAGCAAATTTAGTTAATTGCTTTATACAATCTTTCCTTCCTCCATCCTTAGACAATTAATTAGTACTCATACTGCACTAAAGACAAATTATGGTGAATAAATACTTATTTATCTGCGTTAAGAGGTAGCAAGCGGGATCGCTTGCCTCCATAAACAAGACTAGCCTCAGATATTTACGTTAAATCTTATTAGAATAATAAAAATACTTGAAATAACAAACGATCGTGTTTGCAATCAATTCTTCAGAAGCCATAGACAAGTGGAAATTCTATCATCGAAAGTGTGCCAGATAGGGATTGGAAAAGTGCCAAGAATGTATGGAAATGTCAAACGCTATCGAAATGTCACATTTGTCATTTCGACTATCGCCATCGCTGTCATCAACTGGCACTTAACTATACTCTACTTTTTAATTTCGTAGACTAAACTGACATTTCGGGGGTTGTCACTTTTTATCAAAAACCCCCTTTAAAAAACCCCCGTCACATTTTTATTTCATGCTTCATAATTTATCTAGTTTATAGTAGATACGCTTCGATCGCCAGTCTATTGAACACGTTATTATGACACGGTATCTTGCGAAAACACCCCGATTCAAACAGTAAAACGCCCATAACTTTTGAACGGCTGAACCGATTTTATTAAAAATCGGTTCAGCCGTTTAGGCGCTATGGTGCCACAGACAGACACACAGATACACAGCCACACACGTCAAGCTTATAACACCCCTCTTTTTCCGCCGGGGGTTAAAAATTGTATATTATGCAACTAGTGAATAAAAGATGGATTTAATGCGAGGGACGTAGATGAATCACAAGTAAGTGAAGGATTCTAACGACTGAATCACGACCGTAGGGAGTGATTCATGATGATTGAATCACGAGCATAGCGAGTGATTCAAGTGTTAGAATCATGAGCGACGCGAGTGATTCATGGCCCTCGATATAAATCCGTTTTATTCAAGAGTTGCATACTATATTTTATACCATGACTACGAGAAAAAGAAAGATTGAAGCGGCACAAGGAATAATAATAAATAAATGGGTTTATTACCTTCAAAATTTACAAAAATATGTGAAACCCTGACCCCTGAGCTAGGTAACAGCACTTGTGTTTCAATCTCTAACTCTATCTCTAACTCTATCTCTATCTCTAACTCTATCTCTAACTCTATCTCTAACTCTATCTCTAACTCTATCTCTAACTCTATCTCTATCTCGTACTCTATCTCTAACTCTATCTCTAACTCTAACTCTATGTCTAACTCTACCTCTAACTCCGTGTTGCCACCAATAAAAAAGACGGAGGCGGTGTTCTCGTGGCTGTACTGAAGAGTCTGCATTCAGTTAGATTGGCTCCGCAAATCGCAACCCATGCCAGCGTTGAGCACATCTTAGTGCAATTGCCAAGCTCAAGTGGAGGTAAGTGCCGAATTATTGCTGCAGTATATATACCACCAAAAACGCCAGAGTTTGCGTATGCTGAATATTTTGAACTTTTGCAAGCACTGCTTGGTGGCACAAACATTGATAATTTCTATGTGGTAGGAGACTTTAACCTTCCGGAAATCGACTGGATCACTT
Organism: Orthosia cruda; assembly: GCA_964057195.1. Classification (NCBI taxonomy): domain Eukaryota; kingdom Metazoa; phylum Arthropoda; class Insecta; order Lepidoptera; family Noctuidae; genus Orthosia; species Orthosia cruda. The sequence goes on along the minus strand of OZ059855.1, from coordinate 10,857,384 downwards.
GTACAGATAGTACTTCATTATCGGCTCATGTTTGTAGAGGTAACTCCCCCGTTAGTGATCATATGCGTGCACTTTTGTCGTTCCTCGACGCTCATCAATACAATACAATACGCAATGCGGGTGGCAAAATATTGGATTTGGTTATTGGTAACGGTGAATGCAATGTTTCTAGAGCCACAAACTGTTTACTGCAGCTTGACAGCCACCACCCACCACTTAGTGTTTTTATTTCTCTAAGTGTACCATACGATTCGATGGCCCGCAAGGTGATTAAAAAATATAATTATTACAAGGCAAATTATGATGACATAAATGCGGATTTAAAAGACATTAATTGGGAGGAATCTTTAGGTAACCAAACCGTTGACGATACCTTGAACACGTTTTATGACGTTGTTTTCAGCATTATTAAGAAACACGTTCCATTCAATAACTGTAGATCGTTAAAGTTTCCGGTATGGTTCACAAAATCGCTTATTCATATTTACAAAAATAAAGCCAAAGCTTGGGTAAAATGGAAGATGTATCAAAATATCTCAGACTACGAACAGTTTTCCATTTACCGCTCCAGATTCCAAGTTGAGAGCAAAAATTGTTACAGAAAGTACATTGCCTCTGTAGAAGACGGCATCCGAATTAATGTTAAGCATTTTTGGACGTTCATTTCTTCCCGCAAATCCTCTACAAGCTTCCCCTCTATCATGCACTATAGTAATCATTCAGCCAACAACCCTGAAGACATCTGTAATTTGTTCTCAAGCTTTTTCAATTCGGTATATGAGCCATCCACTTCAAGTCACAGTGCTTCGTCGCAGTACGGAGATTACTCGGAAACCTGTTCTCTCCTTAGTAGCATTCAGTTTACTGCCGATGAAATATTAAGTGCGCTAGAAGCATTGGATCCGTCAAAAGGTCCGGGACCAGATGGCTTACCAGTCGTGTTCATTAAAAAGACCGCTGTTAATCTGTGTGTGCCATTACAAATTATTTTTAATCTATCCATTTCAAAAGGAGTCTTTCCCCAAGCTTGGAAACTCGCAAATATAACTCCTGTTCACAAGTCGGGACCTAAACAGGACATCGAAAATTATCGACCTATTTCGATATTATCTGTTTTTTCCAAGTTATTTGAGAGACTTGTTCATGATAAAGTTTATCCTTTACTGCATAATAGCATAATTCCGCAACAGCATGGATTTGTCAAAAAAAGATCAACTACCACTAACCTGATATCTTTTGTTGACTATTTATTTAATAGTATGGACTCTCGTATTCAAGTTGACACTATATACACGGACTTCCAAAAGGCGTTTGACAAAGTGGACCATCAACTGCTTTTGAGTAAAATTGCCTTTAATGGCATACGTGGCGACCTACTGAGATGGTTCTCTTCTTACGTTTTTAACAGATCTCAGAGAGTTGTGATAAACGGTTTTAATTCTGCGACCCTAAATGTTACTTCCGGTGTTCCTCAGGGCTCTATACTGGGTCCTCTTTTGTTTGTTATGTTTGTTAATGATATAGGTACGTGTTTTCTAAATTCTAAATTATTACTATATGCAGACGATTTAAAAATTTTTAGACCAATAACTAATTTACGCGACTGTTTATTGCTGCAGGAAGACTTAGATAGATTCTCTGCATATTGTGTAAAAAACAAGCTAAAATTGAGCATATCCAAATGCCATTGCATTAGTTTTACTAAAAATAAAAACTTAATAAAGCATGCATATACCTTGCATAATACAGATCTAGCAAGAGAAACAGTGGTTCGTGACCTTGGTGTTTTGCTGGATGACAAACTCCATCTAGATGCTCACGTTACTAAAATTGTGAACAATGCTTTTCGTATGTACGGGTTTGTAATGAGATCGGCTCTGGAATTTAGGCGTCCTAGTACTTATTTATACCTATATAAAACTCTGGTCAGGTCTCAGTTGGAATACGGGGTCCCGGTGTGGAATCCCTTCTATGAAAAATATTCTAACATGATAGAAAGAGTACAACGTAAATTTTTAAAGGCCATGCATTACCGTTGTTTTCGCAAGTATGCATCTTATAGCGACTTGCTAAATAAATTTAAACTTCAAGATCTTAAATCTAGACGTATAATGTTGGAATCGATGTTTTTGTTTGATTTATGTAACAATAAATTTGATTGTATAGATATGAACAATAGAATTAGTTATGTAGTACCCAGAAAAACTATATGTCGGGGTGTGCGCGCGCGACCACTGTTTGCTGTAACCTCTTGTCGATCAAACGCGGGCTCGCGAGCACCCCTACGTCGTCTTACCACTCAGTTCAATAAAATTTTCCAGGATATTGAGTTCTTTGCTGTCTCGGCTGGGAAATTTAGAAGTATTGCTCTTAAAACCATAGCAGACTTAAGTACATAATAATTTAAAATCATAGTTCAATTCTTTCTCTGTTTTTTTTTTTTTTCTTTTGCATGTATAACTTTCAGTTTAGTTTTATTTTAACATTTATTCATACCTTAAAGTCTACCTTACATCGCACGATGTTCATGTTAGTTTAATTTTTTTTTTTGTATTATGTGGAAAATGTTGTTGGTTATACATTTATAATACCATTTTAGTTTTAAGTTCTTAACCATACTGTAATGTGTAACCGTTTATTTTCCCAAATAAAATAAAATAAAACTCTATCTCTAAATCTATCTCTAATCCTATCTCTAACTCTAACTCCATCTCTAACTCTATCTCTAACGTTATCTCTATCTAAGTTTGTATCGAATATTTTATGCGTAAGGAGGTTGTACAGCATTGAGATGGAGTTTGAATATTATATTGGTGTGTTCTAAATTCAAACACCAAAACAGTGATTAAAAGTGCTTTTTATTCACTGTTTTCAGTGAATAAAATAAGCTTTTTAGAGGGGGAATGGTATAAATAGTATTGTACCCTGACTATGTTGAGTGATCGTTAGTTGATCGGAAATCGAAGTATTTCGAAAATGGAACTATTTCACGGCATAAATAATACATTTGTCAACAAACTAGCGGCCCTTATTTAGTTTCTACTCATTTATGTCAGACTTCATTTAATCGATCGCATTTATTAATAAATAAATCAATTTTATAATATACTAGCTGACCCCCGCGGCTTCGCTCCCGTCAAAATTATAGCCTATGTTACTCGGGAATAATGTAGCTTTCCATAGGTGAAAGAATTTTCGAAATCTGTCCAGTAGTTTCGAAGCCTATTCGGTAGAAACAAACAAACAAAAAAATCTTTCCTCTTTATAATATTGGTATAGAATACTGTTTGTAGTCTGTCTATCTTCAGACATCCAATGTGTGGTACATTTTTGACCGGTAATCGTTATGTGATGTAGCTATAAAGGCCTATTCTATATCATGTGAGCCTGGTAGCCATTTTAAATACCCCCTTTATTTCATCACTATACTATCCCGTTTTAAGAAAAAGATACAAACATACTTTCAAATTTAGTCTCGCGGTGAGCAGACATAAGGAATACGCATAATAAAATATATGGCCATGTGGAACATTTATGCGTTGCTTTTGGATTGATGTACGTTCTTTTTATAGCCTTGTGTGTTTCCACCACCAAGACGCAACATTTCAATAGTAAGTATAAATTCACCACGAAAACACGTAACTAAGAAAGATGCTATTCTTAGTTCTTGTAATAAATGCTAACGTAAAACTTAAAAGATGCGGATCGATTCTACATTGAATATTTAATTGAATGTTAATTTTATTTAGAGGAAACATTATTAACTTGTTTTGAATAAGCCACGTGTATTATTACAGCAAACTACGCGATATTACATACATTCTAATCACGGTACGGTAAATATATTCATGTAAATTTCTAAACAAAATCGGGCCTAGAGTTAAACCCTGCGGTAAGCCTGTTACAATTTAAGTCAGAAATTATTGACTTGTAAAGTATTGCATGACTTTCCTCATTTATTAAAAAAATAATACAATAAGGTAAAAAGCTTGTTACCAAGTGGATGACTTTTGTGATTAGTATTTTCCTGTTTGGTTACTACTCAATCGAAAGCTTTAAACGAGCCACAGATTAGTACAGAGCACTCTGGAGCGTCTATATTTTTGTAAAATGTTTTCAATATAGCTCGTTTGCTCGGTAGTATTGATTGGTCGTAACTGATAATAATGCAAAGTAGATAAATTGCATTAGTTTCCGTTTATACGTACAATTTATCGGATTTCGATCTTTACGGTAATGCGAACGCCGTAAGGTTATATATAACTACGACGAGATATTGCGGCTATTTATAATGCCTAGTCCCTATATTAAGATACAGATTAACATTATAAACTATCAGCGACTTATTAGATTAATGATTGGGTTAGGTTAGGTTAGTTACTTACTTTTTGGGTTCGTTGGATAAGTAAGGTCCTCTCTTGGGCTGGACGTGAGGTTCGACCAGTATCACTTTACGAGGCTCGTCTTCCTCCATGGCCTCCTCACCATGCTTTTGCTTCTGGAGAACATTCTCGAACGTTACCCTGCCACAAAAACCATTTCACATTATAGTTTGGACAAAGGAACCTGAGATTCAGATTTACAGTCGCTGGTAGTTAAAAATTCAAAATCCCGAAATTACCTATCATGTAGAATTCTCATAGTTGAGACGTAGGTAACATTATCTTCAGAAGATTATTCACAGCTTAACTGGGGATCACGTAATTTACCAATCTTTTTATTTGACGTTATAATTATTTTAATGACTCAAAAAGTTTTGACTTATAAACATAACGTATGTGACTGGTTCCCTGATAGAGAAGATTTATTGTAACCTTTGGTACGCGTGATTTCCAAATAGGCATGATTATAGAAAATAATATATGAATCAATCAATCAAAGTACAACAAACATAAATGGACAGACGCCAGAATGATACGATAACATAAAATAAGTCAATAGTTATGTTTAATTATTGAGTCATGAATGATGTTAATAAAACAAATTTGCCAGTGTTTGATTCCCAAATTCCATATTCGGTAATTTCAGCAAAATTGTTACCGCAAATAAAAAAAACCTAGACGTCATTGGACCATATTATCCTGAATGATCCATTTGGTGACGCAGGATCTGTATTAACTCATAATAAAATATTCATACCTCAAACGTTAACCTTTGATATCAATCCAAAAAATATTGGCTTCTATTATTTGTTACTGTTCATACAGAACGACAGATGCTGACACTACAGTCAATTGCAAACAGTCATCGATTTTTACAAACTTACATACATTACGTCTAGGAAAGTAGGGACTTACTTAAATGGTCTGACCAGTTTTCTAGGGTCGTCAGTCTGCACCTTGATTTCATATCCAGGAAAGCTGTTTCGTAGGTGTTCCATGTCCAAGAAAGTATCGTTGAAGTCCAGGGTGGGGATCTCATTCGGCATTCTAAAACAATTGTTTGTTTTGACAGTGTTGATGTTACGTTTTCTATAGAGTACTCAAGATGAGCAGAACCGATGTAGATGTGAAGTAACTAAGGACTTATGCACACGGAGAGTTTCATGTTATCCATGTCCTTCCGGTAACGCTTCGTTTTCTGCCTTTAAAAAACAGCGCTAGTAAAACGCGCTTCGACGGGAAATAAGCTTTATGCTTAGATTCAGAGGACCAGTTTCTGAATTGAGTATTTTTATAGGTTTACAAGCTAAAGTGGACTTTGACAAACACTCAACTTAAAATTCTTAATTCAGAAATCGATAGTTAACGTTGTAAAACAAGAGTAGCTTACCTGGTGTAGTGTGCCTGTCCAGGGTCTCCGTATCCTAGCACAATATCGTGGAGCCACTCGGGCACAACGCATTCAGTGTTCATCAGCTCTCGGATCGTCTCTAGCACTGCTTTGAAGTTGTTCTCTTTAGGCTTACGCCTCATCACGATGTTAAATGTTTCGTATACGTCCTGTATAGAACAATATTATATGGATCATCGTATTTTATGGAATTTATTTAATATTAGGAACACTTACTTAATTACGAACTAACTTATATTTACAAAAGATTTTAATTTTTATTATAAACTAGCTGTAATCTAACTAATTGTAATGCCACGTGTGTAAAAAATGTATTTACCACTACCTTGTCTATTATGTAACACATTGCCTAAGAAATTCGTTTCGCAATATGAACATTTAGACACAAGATTAAAAAAAAAAAAAAATTATAACAACAGTTACGAAATAAATTTTGTATGGAGTTTTGATATCATTATGTAACTGGCAGAATGATACTGAACCTGTTACCTCTCGAAAAAGCGCGTGTTGATTGTGTGCAATATTAGAATTAGTAATTGAGACTAAAAAACACAGACTATATAGTCTGTGGTTTTGAGTCTGAACTTTTCTAATAAATTGTTGTTGGCACTTATTTGCATTTAATTAAGTAAGCTCATCAGGTAGTGGAAAAAGAATCAATCGACGATTATCCATGTATGCACTACGCAAGTGCACCCAAGGGCAATCCCCGGTTGGTGCAGGACTATTGCAAAATATGGAGCAAAATCTATTGGGCTTTGGGTCTGGCAGGTTTAGTGGATCGATTCCCTAAAACTATAGGAGGACTACTGGCCCCTGCCTGACCCCTGTTGAACTATATGGCTATACAAGTAAAATTTAAAAATTTAAAAAACCCCCGACACATTTATCTTGCGAAAACATCCCGATTCAAACAGTAAAACGCCCATAACTTTTGAACGGCTGAACCGTTTCTTTTTAAACATAGCTAAGAACACTCTCGACACAATCACCTTTCCAACAAAAAAAACTAAATCAAAATCGGTTCATCCGTTGAGGCGCTATGATGCCACAGACAGACACACAGACACACAGATACACAGATACACAGATACACAGACACACAGATACACAGATACACAGCAACACACCTCAAACTTATAACACCCCTCTTTTTCCGTCGGGGGTTAAAAATGGCAGGGAGTGACTTGCACACTCAATTAATGGGCCTCCATAAAGGGTCGCTAGCACTTATGTGACGTGGCGCCAAGGAACAACATATCCGGACGTGCTTGACGAGTGGAGAGGTATACCACGGCTATCAGAAAAATCCCGGCAGTACGGTCAAGAACCCATATCATTTGTTATGATTATAATATATTTTTTTCTGTATATCCTGTTACAGAGGCAGTAGTGGATGACAAGATGATTCAGGGCAAGGACAAAAAAATTGTGACAGTTTTTTAAAACGAGTGACGAAAGACAGTTACAAAAATTTTGTATATAATTAATAGATGCCAAAGATTGAACGATTCTGTTTTAGGAAAGGAATTAGTCATAAATTTATATTATTAAAATGATAAATATTGCAATATAGCACAAGTATTTTGTTCCGGCAGGGGAAACCTGATAACTTGGTCACTGTAAAAAATGGCAGTTCCTACATAACGAACCAATCAATCTGCATAGCCTTTTCCCAACTATGTTGCGGTCGGCTTCCGGTCTAACCGGATTCAACTGAGTACCAGTGATTTACATGTAGCGACTGCCTATCTGACCTCCACAACCCAGTAACTGGGTAACACGGTACTCCTTGGCTAGACTGGTGTCAGATCTCAAGCTTCTGACTACTCGTAACGACTGTCAAAGATCTTCAAATGACAGCCGGGACCAACGGCTGTCATTTGTTATTATTTAGCCACGAGTTAGCTCCACCTCACGAACATCACGAACCACTTACATTTAAATACTATTCCAAAATTGAATGAAAAACTTGAAGCCCTAGCGAAAGTTTCCTGAAGTATTTCAGCATTATAAGTGATTTTTAGTATTTATTGCAAATTCTTTCAGGCGTACGTGACTTTCAGCATATACCGGATCCGTTGCATTCAAAACAAGAGTTTCTATTTTAAGAGACCTAAATATGACGTTGCGGGTGCTTTGTAGCATATTCTCCGGTTACATGTAGCAAAAATAAAGAAACTCATTCAACTGTACATGTATGATATTATAAGAACATACCTCGTTCCCTTTGCTGGCATGATCCAGATCAAGTCTGTATTGATTGGGGTCGAGTAGAAGTCTGAATGTTCTGGCGTCTCCATCCAGCTCTGGCCTGGGTTCTGGTCCTTCTTCAATCACCCTGCCAGAGGCATCCAGCATACCTTCCACCTCACACCCTCTAACGTACACTATGCCTGCCTGCTCGACCATACTCTTTCTATAATCGTATTTAGTACCTGTCAAATGGAAAAAATCCGAATCTAAGGTTGATAGACTTGAGAAATAGACACAAATTTTATTTAAATAGCTAGTAATTACCAATGCCCTGTGTTGGTCGTACAGTGACCAAAAAGCAAACGTCGTGCTTCCTTAAGCTCTCCCACTCATGTTTGATCTCGTTCCTGACGCTGAGTGTAACTGTTACATCGGCCCGCACACACGAGGGTGCTTTCTCTCCAATGTTGGGCTTGGCCACCTCCACAACTGCGAAGCTGGATATAGGGTGGGCCATACGAGCCCACCCTCCGAAATATACGCTTGAATCTTCCGAACGCCTGTGAAAAATACGCTCTCTTAAATATCTAAGTTCGAAGAATAAACCTCTAACCAAGCAATAAGTGATTCCAAAGCTGGAATGATGATGTCAAGGTGAAATGAGATGAAGTGTAAGGGAGCGTGAATGATAAAATGCTGCACCCGTTCAACATTTTAAAATAAGATGATTCATTAAAAAATCTTTTAGAAAAAAAAGCTTTTTTTGGAATTCTTCTCAGCAAACCCTATCATTTGATACCCACAATAATATCATGGCAGTGCACAAAAAATAACTAGTACGCCATCTTGGATCGTCCGCCATATTGAATTTAGAATGAGACGTCACTTAGCTAACCATGCATTGTCATCCAAACTAAACGTGTATGCAAAATTTAATCTTAATCGGTAAGGATAACTGCTTTAAAATTTAGTTGCAAGATTTGACTCGAACACACTTACATACACACATACATTGCAAGCTAAATAAAAGCTTGTGAAAAATACGTACCATGGTGCTAATCGATACACGGCATCTTCGATATCTTGACGAATTTCGTCTGTAACAGAGTTAAATAAAATAAATATTTTTTGCCCAGTCTTGAGTTCGATTCCCGCGTCGCGTCGGGCAGTTTTATTGGTTTATCCATCTGGAACTTCTCGGAGTCTGGTTACATGAGACAAAAAACAATGACGACAAGAAAATGACGGCCTCCTATAATATCAGCCTAATTTTGCCCGTGTTAAAGTATTGTAAGCACTTAGTAATAGGTCAAAGCGCCACCAAGGCGCAAGCCAGACTAAATAAATATTTAAGGCAAGGCGAGGATCGTGAGTACATTTCGCACGCGCGGACGATACGCGGGCTGTTGTCTGAACAGACACAACGCGCGAGCGAGACAATGAAGACCTCTCAATTGTGGCCCCTCCCAAACTTAGTACAATAGCAGTTGCAGCCGCAGATGACGAAGCGTCACGGCCGCGACCAGTCTGCTTTGTCATAATTATTGAGGAACTTGAAGTAAAGTCAGTTTGATCTTTATGTATTGGTCAATATGTCACAATATCGTGCGCTCGCGAGTTTAGAAGAGTACGAGTAAAAACAATTGAATTGGCGCGCAGTCTGAAGCAGTGCTGCCAACTTAGCGCTTTCAGCGCCAGATTTAGCGCTTCTTTTGTTGAATAGCGCGTTAAATCTAGCGCTTTTTGAAACTCTGTACTTTCTCTTTAAAAAATAGTAACTGCGCAAACTATCAACTTCCCAACGACGTGTTGAGGAAAATTTCATCCACAGATAAATATAAATTGAAGTCTGAAAACTGATCAAGACCAACCTTATTTCGGCGGCAGAAGCAATTGTAGTAGAATCAGACGATGATGAATTAATTTAATCCCTATATTTTATAAAATAATTACATTAACACGTTACTAATTTATTTTATTATTACTAAACAAGTACTATAATGTATGTAACTCTTTAAAATGACATAATTAATTAGATTTAAAAAAAATGCATTTATACATTTCTAGTCTCAAATTATTGGGCGTTTTGTTTGAATTTGGGGCCGCATTTTATCGATTTCTGGAGCGTTTTTTTGACAGCGACCATTTAGCGCGTTCTAGCGCTTTTTTAAAGAGCTAACAGCGCGTTTTTGCTTAAACGAGTTGGCAGCACTGGTCCGAAGCGGAGCTCGACCGCACGCGCACATCTAACGCATCGGAGGGAGCGCTCTTGGCGGCGGAACGAAACTACGTGTAAAGGGTTCTGGAGTTAGCAATGGCAGTTTGGAATGTGGAAGCCGTAATCGGGTTTACAGAAATTTAATAAAACTTGTTCTCATGACTGCATACTTCTTTTTATTTTTATCCCCCGACGGAAAAAGAGGGGTGTTATAAGTTTGACGTGTGTTGCTGTGTATCTGTCTGTGGCATCATAGCACCTAAACGGATGAACCGATTATGATTTAGTTTTTTTTTGGTTGAAAGGTGATTTTGTCGAGAGTGTTCAGTGAAAATCGGTTCAGCCATTCATATGTTATGAGCGTTTAACTGTTTGAATCGGGATGTTTTCGCAAGATAAATGTGTCGGGGGGATTTTTAAATTTTACTTGTTGGATATATCATAGATAACAAGCAATTGAAATGTTCACTGTTCATCCGCAAGATTTTTTTTTATTATCCTGTGGTTGATTTTCGTGTAATTCAAATGTCAAAAACACTATTTTTAACCTCCGACGGAAAAAGAGGGATGTTATAAGTTTGACGTGTGTTGCTGTGTATCAGTGTATATGTGTGTCTGTCTGTGGCATCATAACGCCTAAACGGATGAACCGATTATGAATTAGTATTTTTTTTGTTTGAAAGGTGATTTTGTCGAGTGTTCTTAGCTATGTTTGAATAAAATCGGTTCAGCCGTTCATATGTTATGGGCGTATTACTGTTTGAATTGGGGTGTTTTCGCAAGATATCATGTCATAATTACGTGTTCAATAGATTGCCATACGAAGCGTATCTACTATGCACTAGATAAATTATGTAGCATGAAATAAAAATGTGTCGGGGGTTTATTCAATTTTGAAATTTTACTTGTTAAACGAAAGAGTCGGAGCGCGTTCCAAACCACCGGTTTGGATCGCGTTCTTGCTCGCGGCTTGGAACGACAATCCATGATGCGCGCTCCAAAGTGTACTTGTGAGGGCCGCTTTGGTTTGCACTTTAGTTCACCGTCTCCCTATCTCCCTAAGGATGTTACCAGAACAAACGATCGGTCGTCGATCGACGGCATCGATCAATGGTATAATGGATTCTTCGATGTCGATCGATAGTTTCTACCAGACCAATCGATCGGTCGTCGATCGACTGCATCGATCGATGGTATAATGGATTCTTCGATGTCGATCGATAGTTTCTACTAGACCAATCGATCGGTCGTCGATCGACTGCATCGATCGATGGTATAATGGATTCTTCGATGTCGATCGATAGTTTCTACCAGACCAATCGATCGGTCGTCGATCGACTGCATCGATCGATGGTATAATGGATTCTTCGATGTCGATCGATAGTTTCGACTAGACCAATCGATCGGTCGTCGATCGACTGCATCGATCGATGGTATAATGGATTCTTCGATGTCGATCGATAGTTTCTACCAGACCAATCGATCGGTCGTCGATCGACTGCATCGATCGATGGTATAATGGATTCTTCGATGTCGATCGATAGTTTCTACTAGACCAATCGATCGGTCGTCGATCGACTGCATCGATCGATGGTATAATGGATTCTTCGATGTCGATCGATAGTTTCTACCAGACCAATCGATCGGTCGTCGATCGACTGCATCGATCGATGGTATAATGGATTCGTCGATGTCGATCGATAGTTTCTACCAGACCAATCGATCGATTGTCGATCGACGATCGATCGATGGTAGAATGGATTAGTCGACGTCGATCGAGCTGATGGTTTTAGCCGGGGTTAATCGATCAACGTCGACCGATGCCATCGACCGGAAATAGATAGATTGGTTAGTCGAACGGTATCCGTCGATCAATTAAAGCTACCAGACCAGTCGATCAACTTCGATCGACGTCGATCGACGATAGATCGATTGGTCTGGTAACACCCTAAACGACATCTATTCGTAAAAATTCTTTAAAAGCAAGTATATACAAGATCTTAAATCACTCACATGTGCTTTCCAAACGGAACAGGTTAAAATTTCTCAGTAAATAATCGTGCAAGGTAAGAAACTGCAGATTTAGTTTAGGTAAAGCCAGGCAATTTTCCCCGCTATAGATTTCTGTTGGGACCACATTCTCATCCCATATGACTTCCTCTGTTGGGTAAAGAGGCATGGAGTTCAGTTCCTCTAGCTGCGATATGCGACGCTCGTGCCTTGATATCTGGTGAACAAGAATAAATTATGTGAATCAAGACAGTATATTACGTCAAGGTAAAGGTGAACGCGCGTTCACCTTAACCCACCATCCACCATCGTGAATTAGTAGACACAATAGTATAACAATAGCTAACGCGCACACCCAGGTGCGAACGACGCGTCGCGTGTTGTATAAATAAATAAAGAACGTATTTCGAATTTACTTCTACGACATACCTTCATTTGAAGAGATTTTTACAACACGTAGTTAATTCTTAACATTCTAAATACTTTTGTTATGTACTTTTAATAATATATATATATATATATGTCGGGTTTAGTCAATAGTACGGACGTCAAAACAATTCGCAGGCACGCCATCTGGCGGCAAAGCAAGAACAACTACGCATTGGCGCGCTTTTACTAAGCGCTTGCGCGGTGGGGACAGTGGAATAGAGCAGTTTAAGGTGCGTTTCGACTTCGCGCTCCGAGAGATCGAACATTGGCGCGCGCTCCAGCCGCGCGAAATGGATACCAGTTTGGAACGCGCGCCAAGGTGTTCGTTGGAGCGCCCGAACGCGGAGCGGTCCGTTCTGTCGGGTGTCGGTTTATTACCACGCATCAGTCGTGGCGCGCGCGCCAATTGAGACGGGTCGTCGTATTTTTTTGTGTTTGTTGCGCTCCGAATAATAATTATGGATAACCAAAGTTGCCGCAAATTAATTCAACTATATGGTACGAAAGAACTTTTGTGGAACAGCAAAAGTTCTTCGTATCATAATAAATCGCTTAGAGAAGATGCTTGGAGAGAAATCAGTAGTGAAATGGGAGTTTTATCCACCAACGCACTTTTCGTTTCTCTTTTTTATAATGCTGTGTATAATTACAAAAGCTGCTGCTGCTCGTACACGACTAGCTTCCAGGATGAACGGTCAAACACTGGAACAGTTGCCACGCGCGCCAGGCGCGCTTAGTTGATATACTTCAAATCTTTGGAACGCGCTCCGCGGAACGCACTCTCGGCGCGGTCATTCATGGCGCGCGCGCCAGGAGCGCGAAGTCGATACGCAGCTTACTGACCGCCTCAGAGCTTAGACGTCGTAAAATCAGTGTCGATCCGTAATATTAGTAAGCAAGATGGTAACTCTGAATATTTGAATAAACCCAGTGTATCGAATAATTCCGTGAGTTAATTTGCACGATTGTACCTACCGGACCTGCCCACACACGATGTCTTAACCTATGGGAATACACCCTGACTTCCCGATGGTTTGCATCTATCGGCCAGCCTTGATGCGACATATATATAACGTATATTTTTTTTAAATATTGTTTAAATAGTCCGTCTTACCAATAGCTCTTTGAGAAATTCTTTGTCTACTCGATGCCATGGCGCGTCATTTTCTTTTCCTTCTGGTGGCACCAGATTCAGGTACGTGGCTATTGCACGCAGAGCATTTTCACTAAAATGAAAAATTTAATTTATTAATAAATCGTGTACACGTGGAGTCAAAAGATCAGTGTGCATTCATATGCACGGTTAGACAGACATCGTATAGGAGTCCGAGCCAGAGTATCTGAGTGAGTTAACTCTGCTACAAAATAATGATCATAATGAAGGACCATCAGACTTACCTTAAATTACCGAAATGTTTGTGCAAAGATTCTCTTGTGTCCACACTGGCCACATTTGCGAGAGCAAATAATCGTAGGTCGGGGAATTTGGAGAAAGCAGCTTTCTAAAATGAGAGAACAATATTAAGAGCCGTTATTTATTAGGTACAGATGTTGTTTTTAACCCCCGCCGGAAAAAGAGGGGTGTTATAAGTTTGACGTGTGTTGCTGTGTGTCTGTCTGTGGCATCATAGCGCCTAAACGGATGAACCGATTTTGATTTGTTTTTTTTTGTTTGAAAGGTGATTTTGTCGAGAGTGTGTTATTTGAATAAAATCGGTTCAGCCGTTCAAAAGTTATGGGTGTTTTCGCAAGATAAATGAGACGGGGGTTTTTTAAAATTTTGAAATTTTACTTGTTATTCAGAGGTTTTTGTATATTTACCTGCAACGAAGTAATCCTTGAATAGTGTTGTAAAGTCATATCCCTGTCAGTCATAGGGTCACCTGTTTCATCACTTATTTCAAATCTTGCGTAAAATTTCAACATATTCAGGAGCTGAAACAAAGAAAAATCTTTTTCATCACACTTGCACGTAAACAGTATCAAAACATACAGGTTAACTTGGCCGTAATGCCTCATATAAAACCCTTGAGCTTTTTTGTTTGTCATGAACCCCAAGGGCGGTAAGTAATATTTTTTTTAATTTATAGCACAGCACACAGGTCATGCAAGTTCAAGCAAGGAGTTTACACGCAATTGAGAAATTGTTTTAAAATGTTATCTAAACAGGAATTTCTTTGCAATCTCGCTACATGTTACTTAAATATTCAACTAATGTTCTTAATAATCGATTTTTAATAGTTATTTGTATCTAAAAGTATTTTTTTTTTTACTTTCCGTCATGGCTGACTACCTACGTAAGTAACGTAACATCTCCTCCTAACGTCCTCTTAACGTTTCTGAACGAAACATCTGTATAATCTGTGGTGTGGGCAAAAACTCGCCATCCGCTTGAAAAAAAGTTCTCGTATTTCATAATAATAGCTGACTTGTATATTAAAGCTATTACTCGCAAATGTGATGAAAAACATTGTATGTGTCACGGGCGGTACTGGAATTACGAAACTCGACTCAGAAAGCCCTCAGTCTTCGACTTCGGGCTTCTACTAGAGTCTCGATCGTAATTCCTTACTTACCGCCCTTAATACACAATGTACTATTGTTAACATCTGCTTCGTTACGTCATAGTTTTTCATGCAAATGTATGTAAACTTATTGTATTTAACCGACTGCAAAAAAGGAGGTCATCAATTCGACACGTATTATAGTAGTCGGCACGTAACTTGGCAAGAGTCGTTAGAGGCGCACAAGTCTTTTTTTAGGTCTCTTTGGTTACCAAGCGGGACGCGGGGTATGTTAAGTACCGTTCCGTGCGCCTGATTGGTTAGCCAGTTGACACAAGGATCGACTGACCAATCGCGTCGCGTCCGCGTTCTGTTCTCTCTATACGGTGGCTGGTCAGTTCGCGCACTATGCGCGAACTTACCCCTACTACGCCAAAAGCTTGTCAAGTTACGTGCCGACAACTATACCTATGTTATATTGTTGGAATTGCACAATATTCACATACACGCTCATATTCACTCTGTATGGGCTTCTAAAACACGTGTGTCAAATTTCATAAGTGTATGGATGTATGTCCACTATACATATTTCCGATACTAGTTATCGGATCGCAATCATTTTTTTTTTTGGATTAAGTATTTCTCAACTTAGGGAATAGCGTAAGTTTCATCAAAATCGGTTCATCAAGATATACATACAACTGAACTCCTTAGCGACGAACAACACGAATTTATTATGGGTGTTTTATTTGTCAATTCTTTAGGTACCTCACTAAAGAATCTGCTCCAATTTTGGTGCTGGTGTGCCAAAACTACAAAAGGTGATATAAAACAGCTGTTTCAAAAAAAAAAAAATATGTCTATGTAATTTAAATAGGTATATTTGTATTTGTTTGGATGTTAATTTGGAAAATGAACAGTTTCATTTCATTCGTAACATTTAGGGGATGTTAACACTAGTAGGAAAGAAAAGTACCTACACTACATCCATATCTTTATCGTGTTACCATTGTTTCATCGAAAAGAAATTGACGAATTATCACTTCCCAAACAATTTTCCGCATAATTTAATTTGCCAAATTATTTTTCAAAAATCTCTTCACAAATAATAATAAAGCAAACCTAATGTTTAGCAAGTGAACGTTTAAACAATAACTTGTTTACCAACTAGTAATTTTAACAAGTTTTTATGTGGTCAAATATTTCAGTTGGAATAACACATTTTACGCAAAATAAAATAAGCCAAATATTTAGTATCGTCAGTTTTCAATTTACCATTTCTATTCATTCAATTGCTTAGTCAATGACAAAATAATGCGTCTATGGGCCATTTGCACAGAATAAACAAATTAAATTACAATGTGTAAGTACAATTACTATTTAAGCAACAAAGTCTCAGATTATTTTAAAAGAAAAACAATATATCACGGGCATTTAACGCGATGATTTCGATTGTTTATTAACCTATTTCACCCGATGTTTCGGCCGTGTTGCAACAACCGTGGAAAAAAATGAGAATGAAATGTGAGGGTAGAGGAAGATTTTTCTGCCCCAACGGAGCCAGTGCACCGAGTCACCAGTCTACCCGGGACATCGACCACATAGCCACTAGACGCCTAATGCTTGATCTAATACATCAAAACAATTCTGTCAACTAGCTGAGGTATGAGGGACGGGGTACTGCGCTCTGATTGGTCCCTTACCAAGGTCATACGCATCATTAAGGGTGGGACAGGTTTAAATAAAACCAGGAAGGTATCGATTTTTATAAATTGTATTTGTATTTTTTTTAAATAAATATTACCTTTTTTATTATTAATTATACGGCGTTAACATTTTAGTATTATCATAAAATGCTATTTAACTAAAAAAAAAAAATACAACATTCAAAAGGTAAACATACTATTTTTCGGTTGTTTGTTCTTAAATATAGTAATATTAAATATTAGTAAAAAACGTAATCAAAAAATCGTTTCACAATTAATAAACTATTCAATTTAATGTCTGTATTTGTAAGGTTTCTAGTTCTATCGATAACAGATTTGGTCGTAGGATATGGTGCTTCACTAGTTTTGTTTACGAAATTATAGAGGAGAAGAGATAGCGAAAAAAATACTTTAAAAAGAAAGAGACGCAAACATGCGGTGGGCGTGTTCACCTACAAACTTGACCAGTATAATATGAACTCCGATAAATAATATTAGAAAATAAATCTAATTATGTTTATGTAACTATTAACTTATCAATGAAATGTTATGTTATTTTTTCGGAAACTCGATGTCTGACTGTTGTTACCATAGCAACGTATTGTACAAGAGGCCATTATAATATTTATTTCATCATTTTTTTATTGACTGACACGGAAGTGTTTATGGCTCACAGAAGTGGTCGCTACTAATTCGAAATTATCGAGTGGCGATCAGTATTACCTGTATATGATCTTTTTAGTCATATCTGTTGACAGACATCGCTCGCCTGTTATTAGGCGTCTAGTGGCTATGTGGTCGATGACCCGGGACCACAGTCGTTGCAACACGGCCGAAACGTCGGGTGGAATAGGTAAATAAACAATCGAAATCATCGCTTTTTTTAATTCTGAAACGCGAAAGTTTTAAAGTTAACATTTTAAAAGGTTTTAATGTAATTTTATTTTATTTATCCAGGTTGCCAAAAGTGATAAAAACAAATATCAAAAAAAAAATGTATTAGAATGTTTTAGGGCTAATTATAGATTTCACTGTGTAACTAGGATATATGTGTACACACACATGTGAACGGAATATAATAGAATAGAATATGGTACATTACTGCAGCAGGGGCCAGCAAAAGAGGCATTGATGGACGAACGTGTAAATGTGGGCCGAGGCGAAGCCGAGGCACACATACGTAAGTCCATCAATGCCTAGTTGTGGCCAAGGCTTGTATAGTGCTTTTCTCAAATAATGCGCGGAACTAAAACTAAGTAGTACCTAGAACTCATTTTGTCAAACACAATTATTACTTTTGAAAATCAATGACGAACAACAATAATTACTCCCGCGTTAGGCTTAGCACGCACTGAGATTTTTATTCGCGCGATTGTTTTCGGCCCATTCTGCGGCCTATGGAATTGTATGCAATCGCACGCGTTGCTGTAAAAGAATCACGCGGGAAACGCTACAAAAATCCGCGCAAATAAAAATCGCAGTGCGTGCTACGCCTTAAAGTGTTCATTTGTTTTTTTCAATAAACAGCTTTCTATTTGCAAGCCAGTTCGAAATTTAAATAAAACCTTTGATAAATTACCTCCTTGGTTGTCACGATTCGGAGTAAAAGATCGTTCCGTTTTTAAATTACACGACAGATATGAGTTTACTATGTAATTTATTTGGCCGCTGCAAACGACTGATATGGATTTTCACACAACTTTTGCCGGCCGCTGCTCACATTTATTCGGCCTGTACTGCAATTTCGATTTATCTCGAAGAAGGTTGTCAAAATAATGCTCAAATTTCCAAACCAAAATACATTTCCAATTTCCAAAATATATTACACAAATAGGTATGCATGGAAATATTTTCGAAAAAAGAACATGCGAAGTATCGAATTTACGGACAAAGAAAAACAAACCCATTACAGAAGCGTTTTTTTATTTGGAACATTACAACGCTCCAGCAATGTTGGTCAAATACATTGCAGGAGCGTTTTTTTTTTAATTTGGAACATTACAACGGTCCAGCAATGTTGTTGTAACTTTTAATGAATTAAATGTATAATATAAAAATTATGTTATATTTCCCAGTATTCTTTTGAGAAAAGCACTATATATGCCTCGGCGAAAATGGCAATTGCCTGTCTCGTATTAGTGAAGTATTACATAAGTGAAACTCATACTCGACCTACAATTGCCTATTTCCCGGCCTTTGCAACAATGCACTATATTATATGCAATACAATACAGCATTTCTTAAGGTTTAGATTAGATTAAAATAATGAAAAGTAAAAAACTAAATACGTAATCAGATTTTTAAAGAGTTAATGGATGCCCTTGTCGCCAAAATGTATGTATGATGTTTTTATAAGAAATATTTAAAAATGTAACTAATATGTATAAAAAAATCTACAAATTGACTTACACTACAGCATGGGGTATCAACTCATACAAATTATAATTAGTATTAAAAAAAGATCATAGATGGCAGCATAGGTAACAAATATGAAAGTAACAATCAATTAAAAATGTTTAACAGCAGATTCAGGCTGAAATAAGTTTAGTAAAAATCAAAACTTGCTTCTTTAATGTTAATTTATCCATTTACACTCATTAATCAGGTTTTTTGAACAAAAAAGATAAGTGAAGACTTTGTATGTTAAATTAGTTGAAAGTAGCCATCGACTTTTCGTTTTGTTTTGAGTTCTTTGCAATAGATGGCGTGTTTCACAATTTGTCCTAAACTATATATCCATCGTAAGATTCATTTTGTAGGATAGTTATTATTTATTATAGGCGTAATTTCAAATATTAAAGTTTTGGTCTATTATTTAAAATCACTTTTTTGTGAAGCTTGTTTACACGTCGAATTAACTAGATACCTCGCTGGAACAGGACTCGTATCGCGCTAGGGCCTACTCAAATCGCACGGGTACTAAAATAAGAGATAACGCGACGCGTGTGCCGCTTGCCGTCCGAGTTTACGTGTCGCATAGTAGGTACAGTTTGATTCAAACTTAATAACGGCTCGAAACACTTCGTGAGCCACTACGCGCTAGCAATTTCATGTGACAGCGGGGGTGAGGGGTAGGGTAGGTACTGCCATGCTGCGTACCTAACTAAAGTATTAAAAGTAATCATTTTTGTAAAAACATCTTGTTCTTTATATATCTAAGTACCAACCTAAAATAAAAAAGCTAATTTAAAAATCAAACACCCGACTGCTTAAAAAGCGAACTAAAAAGCTGTAAACAAGAAAATAACTAGCTGTGCAGTCGGAGGATACATATTCGCGAACTGCCTGATCCTCCGACGGCACAGCACGATTTTTACTTGTTTACAGCTTTTGAGTCCGCTTCCTTTTTGATTTTTAAATTAGCTTTTTTTATTTACAACTTTTAAGTATTTTTTTTTTATAAATTGTTTTAAACATATACGTGGTATGTATTTTTGTAATCACCACTAAAAGCCCTTAATTTTGATACCCCACTCGACGGGTTACGAAGATAAAAAATTGCAACCTCTACAATATGGAGCCCAAAATCCGCCATTTTTTTTTAATGGCACTTATCTAAGAATATTTGGGTGGCCAAGACCTATCTAACGATGTCTTAATTATAAAAATCCGTCATGTGGTTTGAAAGATACGAGGTAATAAAGCATATTACACACATACTTACATACAAGATACGCGCGAAAAACATAACCCTTTCCTTGCAGCCGGGTAAAAAAGGATAACCCTTATAGTGAATAATAAAATTACATGAAGTAGGTACCTACTTCGTGTCATTCCGTTGCCGCGGAAGCAAGCTAACTACCTATATTTATTTCTACAACAAATTCTACAGTTTTGATTGATTTGGAATATTCGTGAATATTCTGAAATTCGCTACACAATGCGACCACTTAGATTTAAGAAGTTACCGCGGTCTGAGCGGAGTCTGTCCCGAACCGAACATACCTAATGTTATTATTACGAATACGAAGTAAGCGTTCAAGGACAAGACAACTGGCAAATAACGTCTCTGAGTACCTACATGATACGATTCCTCGCTCAAATTGCCATATGATTTAGTATCTAGGCAAACTACTCGATGGCGTTAGAAAACCACAGTCTCGGGCTATTAAAGAGTCACTGGTGCTGCCGCCTGTTAAAAATATGGAGAAAGAAAAAATAGCCCGACCAATAGCCCGACTTATGGAGGTGACATTTCTTTGTATGGGATTGGGTATCTGTACTGTAGTATTATATTATCTTTGACTACAGGTTCTTTGGAATACTTGTATATTTTAGTATTTTAAATTGTTATACGTAAATAAGGGCGGCAAAATTTTCCTCCATCATGAGCGGCTGAAACCCTCGCTACGCCACTGACATGGGGACCCAAAAGAAGTTTGTTTTGTTTTTTTTGCTTCTCCGGCCCTCCTCCGCTATTTCATACTTTAGACGTTCAGTCACTCACAGCGCTCGCTCAATGCGCGCGTGCCAGTGCTGGTTTAGCCACTTTATCGCAATTATAAATGAAAACTTGTCCTTTTTTAAAATTCCGCAGTTGAAAATCGTTTCTTCTGTAAAAATATACTACCACCTCTGGATTTCAGTGTGCTTTTATAAAGAAGTGATAAAGTTTTCATGCATTTAAAAGGATTTTCTGTGTGCGGAATACAAGAATAAGTTCACTAACTTAACTAAAATGGGTTCTTCTATAATAGCCTATAGTTTCATTATATGTTGTTTATTGATACAAGTTAAATATGTATCAGCCAGTGCTAAGTGCTGCCCTGAAGGACAAGCGCTTCTCCTGAGGAAGGATGTTTGTTGGGAACCAAAAGCAAACGTTACTTCAAAAATAGCATTGCCCTGTAATATAACTCTCAGATTTTTAAACAGTTATTATGTAAACGATGCTGACGAATTGAAATTACACCTGGGAGATGATTTCGACGAAACGTTTGAGACTAATTCGTAAGTGTTTCCTATTTATTTAGTGTTATGGTGGTGGTTTCTTCATTTAACTCCATCTATTGGAAGGCAGCCGAACTAATCCCACCGGGATCGAAACTTATAGGTACAACATAGATGTCGTTACCAGTCTCATTGAAAATACGAAATAGTACACTGGCGGAAACCAAAACTGCATCATAGTATACAGGTTGAAACGAAAAGTTGCGATCATATTTTAAAAACTTCTGCTCATGTATATGAACAGCTTTTTCCAAGGATGTTATAGCCAATTTTCAAACAAGAAATGTATCTTCCATACAATCAGCTGACGACAACTTTGTATTGAAAATCCATTACTTTTTTGGGAATTGCATGCAATTGTAAATTCAAGTTGCCGCCGCAGGTAGTTTGTATTTTCTGGGCTTATTTAGGAACTTCTATACTAACACTCTAAGTTGTACCAGTTTTTTTTTTCTGTCTTTAATCTTTTAACTATTACTTATTGTTTTTGTAATATACGAATGTTTGTATGTAGTTTTGTGGCAATTAAATACATTTTATTTCTTTCATTTTTCTTTCATTCAGAAACTACAGATTTTCATACGGTTTTCAGTAATAGTAACAGGTATCCATGACGGCAATAATTTATTAAATTTAACAATACGCTGAGTACATAATTAATTCGGTTAAAAATTAAATTATTTCAACACCATTGCTCTCAAAACGGTGAAGGAACAACCGACTTGCCAAAAAGGAGGAGGTTCTATGTTCAACTTTATGTTCTTTTTTTTTTTTTGTGTATGTTCACCGATTACTCCGTCAATTGTGGACCGATTTTGAATATTCTTTTTTTTTTTTGAATAAGTATGTTCCGAAATTGGTCCCATTTTAATTTGGTGAAGATCTGATGAAGAACTTCGGAGATATACAACAGAACTCTTCAATAAATAACGGCAAATCTCTCGGGATTGCTGCAATCGCATGTCTGTTTGTTGTTTATAACATTTCATAACATAACATCACGCCTGTTCGCTCTTAAGGGCTTACCCCTTCTGATGACAACTAGTCACACTAGCTATGTCACCACTATCCGTAATAGGTCACTTTCACTAATACGTCACTTTGTACAGGTAGTCAGCTTCCCAATTTGTCTCAAGCCGTATTACGTCTCTTTCTCAACTTGTGCGACGTTTATGTACATTTAAGCACAAAATATCTAAACATTTTCATTACAGCAAAATTGTATTAAAAATTTAATACTACTTTTTAGTAAGTAGGTAAATTTATTTTAATATTTAGGAAGAGGCTAAATGGCATGAAGAAGAAGTCGAAAAAAAAAACGAATCAAATACGTTTTGATAAAAAAGAAAAATTAAATGACATCGCCGAAAAACAAAATATGAAATTTGATGACAAAAGCCAGTTTTTTTTATTTATAATAAGGTCAACATGCAACCATCCTGTTCTTTTTCTCATTTTGTACCTCGGAAATGCGTCGGGTACAGCACTTTATAATTTTGTACCTTACAGTTTGTTGAACAAAGCATCGGACGAGTTGAGAAAGAGACGAAATACGGCTTGAGACAAATTGGGAAGCTGACTACCTGTACAAAGTGACGTATTAGTGAAAGTGACCCATTAAGGATAGGGACGACATAGTTAGAGTGACTAGTTGTCATCACAACCAAGAATCTCGGGTACATTTTCTTAGATATTTTTTATTGCTTGTTCCATTTGATTTACGATTTACAAATCAATCAAAAATATTTGTTTGCTAGAATATGGTACATAATGTGTTACAGTAAATTTATTTCAGCATATCCTGCCATAATATGGCGTGCAAATGTATTGACAATCAGTTATGTCACTTAATCTAACTTACAAATTACAGACTCTATTGACTTGTCTTCCAAATAGTCCTTAATGCTATATCTTTTAAATAATAATAGTTTGAAAAGTATTTTTTTAAACATGGACAGCGGTAGGTCTTGAACACTATTAGGTAAATGATTGTAAATAATAGACTCTGGCAAACGAAAGTAGACACTCGAATTATTTGCAAACCTTTTATATGGCAATGCTATAATAATGTCAAACCCAATTTTCCGTATGACACTATCATGTTGATACTTTGTTTTAATTCGCTCTATTTATCTTTCTGTAAAAACTTTTTCACAATTTTGATTTAAATTCATTTTATAATAAGATAAACACCTTCATAATAATGCAAGGTTATTTATCATACCATAATAAATATTGCATTTTAATTTTAACTCATTTTTACTCGTTTACATAAAGGCAAAGCAAGGCAAGCAGAGGTTGATGACATATCAACCTCTGCTACATCCTCCAGATTTTATATATAAAGTATTTATAGTATTTTTATTCAGACGAAGTAATATAAATAATTCTAAAGTATCAAATTAGGTTATTCCAGGTATAGCATACTAGTTTTGGGGTTGCTATGCTGATATTTTTAAAATTTGCCGCGCTTTTCAGTCACTACTTTCGTTTGTCAGACTAATCGACATGCAGTATACATTTTTCTTAAATAATTCTAATTTTATTGATGGCACCTGAAGTCTATATTTATGCCGTGTTCTGCTATTTGGCCTGTCAGTGTTAGTTTCAAATAAATTGTAGTTTATCTTAAAAGAAGAACATATTTCAAAAATATATGAAAGACTCGTCAGGATCGTTGTGTACTTGAGAGTTTCATGGTGCTAGGTTCAGCGCTAACAATTTCGACAATCTTGTCTCGTTTCTCGTGTTTCGACCCGAAAGTCCTGGGACTCGAGACAAATAATATTAAGAAAAGTCACGTCTCGTGTCTTGAAGTCCCGGGACCCAAACCTTAGTTTGTATGCACTTCGCAAGTGCATCCAAGATAAACCCGGTTGGTAAGCTTTTGTAGAACAGCTTAGCAACAAAATATTTTATTTTCAGGGTTTTGCGCAAGTGGAGATCGTGGCTACATAATAACACACGCACGGGTCGACCTTCAAGGTTAAGCAGCGCTTGCCGAGGTCGGTCCGTGGATGAGTGATCATCTTAACTTACAGAGATTCGTGTGTGCTTCGGAAAGCACGTTAAGCTGTTTGTATCGACGGTCATTTGAAGATCTTTGACAGTTGTAACAGATAGCCAGTAGCCTGAGATCTGACACGAGGCATCGAGTAACCAAATTGAAGAGTTCAGATAGGCAGTTACTCGAGGTGTAAAATAACGGTACTCAGCTGGATACAGTTAGATTAGAAGCCCACTCCAACATAGGTTGTTTTCTTTCAGACAACCCAAATATGGGTCTTCTCCTTTAATAATGTCGTGGTGGCCTAGTGGCTAAGACCTCGTCTCTCGTGCTTGAGGTTGTGGGGTCAAATCCGGGCAAGTATCGATGTGACTTTTTCAAATTCACATGTAAGTTCTAAGTTTACCTTGGACATCACAGGCAACGGTATAGGAAAACATCGTAAAGAAACCTGGACTTATATCTTATACTAGAGGACGCCTCGCGGTTTCACCCGCGTAGTTCCCGTTCCCGTAGGAATACAGGGATAAAAAGTAGCCTGTCACCCGGGGATAGAGTAGCTTCCCAACGGTGAAAGAATTTTTGAAATCGGTCCTGTAGTTTTGGAGCCTATTCGGTACAAACAAACAAAAAAATCTTTCCTCTTTATAATATTGGTATAGACTAGCCGACCCCCGCGGCTTCGCTCCCGTCAACTGGCTATCTATCTACTTACCACTACCTACCTACCCTACAAACAAACAAACAAACTCTTCAGCTTTATAATATTAGTATAGATGTTGATAAAACTCCTTCGCAAATGAACAAATTTGATTAACATTTTTTTTTTTTTTTACCTTTGTTTAGATTCTTTTACCGATTATTTTGTGAATGTGTGAACATTGTAGGCCTTCTAGATGTTAGTTAACATTTGTTAACTTTTTTATATATTATATAATCTTTTTTTTTTAGTTTCTTACGACTTATTGTCGGGCCTACGGCCCCCCATAGTACTAATGCTGTAACATGCAAATATTGTAAAACCAAACCATTTTTTAAAAGAGTAACCATAAAGTTTCTTGCCGGTTCTTCTCCATAGGAAACGACCAACCCGAACCGTGCACCTTTTGTCGACGTTTTATAAGTGCCCATGTAGGCCAACGTGAAATAAAAAAAATTTTTTTTTTTGATTTTGATAAAAGGTTATAGTGAGTCAATCTTAAATGATAGACATAATATGCTGTCACGGACTTTTTTTTTGAACTTTTAAAGAGGAACAATTCCATCATACATGATATATGCGTAAGTTAAACCGTTTACGCAGCGCACGCAACGGAAGCTCTCAAAAAGGAATATTTCTGCCCGTTTTTGCAACATTTTTCATTTATGCTCCGCTCCTATTGGTCGTAGCGTGATGTTATATAGCCTTTCTCCTTCTTCGATAAATGGTCTATCCAACACAGAATTTTTCAATTCGAACCAGTAGTTCCTGAGATTAGCGCGTTCAAACAAACAAACAAACTCTTCAGCTTTATAATATTAGTTAGTATAGATATAAAATTCTCGTGTCACAGTGTTTGTCTGCAAACTCATCCGAAACGGCTTGACCGATTCTTATGAACATTTTTGTGCATATTTGGTAGCTCTGAGAATCGGTCGTAAACTATTTTTTAAACCCTATACGGGTACGGGGTAGATAGGGTAGGTAGGGCAGGTAGGGTAGGTAGGTTAGATAGGGTAGGTAGAGAAGGATAGGTATGGTAATGTTTGGTGTTTTTATGGCAAAACGTTTTCCGGGTCAGCTAATAGTTAATATAAGTCAGAAATATCCAAGTCAGTCCCGTGGGGTGCCCAGAGGTGGCTTAATTAACTCTGACACCAGAGGTGGCCTCACACGAAAAGAAGAATGATGGGTTGAGCTCGCCTTTCTACATAAGTTGTCCTTTTGTATTTTAAACGACTTCCCAAAAAGGAAGAGGTTCTCAATTCGGATGTTTCTATTTTTTTGTGTATTTTCGGACATAACTCCGTCATTTATAAAGATTTTTTTTATTCATAAGGGTATACTCTCGAGATGGTCCCATTGTCACCAAGTCAGAATCTGATGATGGGACTACATAGAAATTGAGGAAACTCCTCAAATATTATAGGCAGACATAGCGATTTTGGTGTTCATTAACATGACAAGCATTTGCACTCAGAAAGTATCATTTGGTGAAGTAGAACTGATGAAGAAGACCACAGATGGCCACAGGAACTCCTTATTAGGTGTCATGGTATAAGATATCTCGAATAGTTAAGAGACTATGATGAAGCAAATACATAAAAATAAATGGTACTGATGAAAATGGTACCATCCAACTGATCTGTTGATGAAGTCGGGAGGTAGGCACTGGGGCTCCGTAATACAAAAAAATATCCTAGTCGTGTTTGAGCTTATTGTAATCAAAATGAGGTTACTCTAGCTATAAATGATTTTCATTAATATGTGGTAAAACACTGGTACTCAGCTGAATCTGGTAAGACTGGAAGCCGACCCCAATATAGTTGGGAAAAGGCTAGGCAGATTGATGTGGTACCAAAACTAAAAAGAGAAAAAAATAAAAAGCTTTCTAACAAAAATAAGCGAAAAATAACTTTGTTTCCCGAAGTCGGTGTTGAAAAATGAAAAACAATGAATGTACCAAAGACACCGACTTCGGAAAGCAAATGTGTTTTCGCTTTGTACTATTTTGCTTTAGAAGACGGTTATTTCTTTTTGTTAAAGGTTTTTTATTTTGTTTAGTTTTGTGTACAATCAAGAATATCAATATAAGTAACTAGCTGACCCTGGGCTTCGCTCCCGTTAATTGGCTACCCTGCCTACCGTGCCTACCCTGCCTACACTGCCTACCCAACCCTACCTACCTACCTAATAGTACCTAACATTTTTTATCTATCATCAATAGTTTTCTCAGCGCACGCCAAAGAATGAATTTTATAGGCAACATTTACCTGTACCTTGGGTTACATTATTGCATCTTTCATAAGAATCTTATTTTTTTTTGAAAATATATTATAGCCTATGACACTCAGGAATAATGTAGCTTTCTACTGGTGAAAGAATTATGAAAATCGGTTCAGTAGATCAAGAGTTCGGTCGATCGGTTCAGTAGACCCTTTACAACGTCACAATTTTTACATCTTTGTAATACTAGTTGACCCGGCAAACTTTGTTTTGCCATAAAAACACCAAACATTCATTTACCCTACCTAACACTATCTACCCAACTCTACCTACCCTACCCTCCCTACCCTACCCTACCTACCCTTCCTACCCTACCTACCCTACCCACCCTACCTACCCTACCTACCCTATACACCCTACCCACCCTACCTACCCTACCTACCCTACCTACCCTACCTACCCTACCTACCCTACCTACCCTACCTACCCTACCTACCCTACCTACCCTACCTACCCTACCTACCCTACCTACCCTTCCTACCCTACCTACCCTACCTACCCTACCTACCCTACCTACCCTACCTACCCTACCTACCCTACCTACCCTACCTACCCTACCTACCCTACCTACCCTACCTACCCTACCTACCCTACCTACCCTACCTACCCTACCTACCCTACCTACCCTACCTACCCTACCTACCCTACCTACCCTACCTACCCTACCTACCCTACCTACCCTACCTACCCTACCTACCCTACCTACCCTACCTACCCTACCTACCCTACCTACCCTACCTACCCTACCTACCCTACCTACCCTACCTACCCTACCTACCCTACCTACCCTACCTACCCTACCTACCCTACCTACCCTACCTACCCTACCTACCCTACCTACCCTACCTACCCTACCTACCCTACCTACCCTACCTACCCTACCTACCCTACCTACCCTACCTACCCTACCTACCCTACCTACCCTACCTACCCTACCTACCCTACCTACCCTACCTACCCTACCTACCCTACCTACCCTACCTACCCTACCTACCCTACCTACCCTACCTACCCTACCTACCCTACCTACCCTACCTACCCTACCTACCCTACCTACCCTACCTACCCTACCTACCCTACCTACCCTACCTACCCTACCTACCCTACCTACCCTACCTACCCTACCTACCCTACCTACCCTACCTACCCTACCTACCCTACCTACCCTACCTACCCTACCTACCCTACCTACCCTACCTACCCTACCTACCCTACCTACCCTACCTACCCTACCTACCCTACCTACCCTACCTACCCTACCTACCCTACCTACCCTACCTACCCTACCTACCCTACCTACCCTACCTACCCTACCTACCCTACCTACCCTACCTACCCTACCTACCCTACCTACCCTACCTACCCTACCTACCCTACCTACCCTACCTACCCTACCTACCCTACCTACCCTACCTACCCTACCTACCCTACCTACCCTACCTACCCTACCTACCCTACCTACCCTACCTACCCTACCTACCCTACCTACCCTACCTACCCTACCTACCCTACCTACCCTACCTACCCTACCTACCCTACCTACCCTACCTACCCTACCTACCCTACCTACCCTACCTACCCTACCTACCCTACCTACCCTACCTACCCTACCTACCCTACCTACCCTACCTACCCTACCTACCCTACCTACCCTACCTACCCTACCTACCCTACCTACCCTACCTACCCTACCTACCCTACCTACCCTACCTACCCTACCCTACCTACCCTACCCTGAGTGCTTGTAATTCAATATGAACTTTATACAATAGCAATAAAGCTCGTTTTAGTTAGAAAACGTTTGTATGGGAAAAAGAAAAGAGCTGTTTTTAGGGTTTTTCCGGCAATTATTCGATTTTTCTCTTTTTTGAACTTCAACGAACATTTAAAAAAAAGAATTGGCCAAATTGGTCCAGGCGTTGTTGAGTTATGCGCTTACCAACACATTTTGCGATTCATTTTTTCATTATAGATTAGTGAAGATTAGGAAAAGCCTAGGCTAACGATGGTTCTGCTTCACGCAAACAAAACTCAATTCACGCAGGTGTCCCTTCGCGTTCACTATCTGGAAAGCAATTTCATAAATCGTGTTTTTATCCCGTATTCCGGTTTCCGTTTTTAACCGACTGCCCAAAATGGAGAAGGTACTATGTTCGACTTTATATTTTTAATTATTTTTTTTATACTTGGTTCCTCTTTTCACAGGTACTGTTTGGGAAACTATACTATTATAAAAGATGTGAATCTGACTCATATACGACCCCTGGCAATAGTATGCGCCGACGAGGAGGAAGAGATCATAGATGACAAGATTCTGGGCTACACCATGATCGTCTCAGTTATATTTCTAGCGGCTACTGCACTAATATATAGTTTACTACCGGAGCTCAGGTTAGTATTACGATTTTATTTTTATCACTGGCAATCTTTAATTTAATTAAGTCTTAATGTCGCACCCTGTTTCATCAGCACCTCATTTGTGGTAAATAAAAAGGGAAAACATATATTTTACAAAAGAAAACATTCAAATACATGGATTCCCTGACTCCTGTGCTTGATCATTGACCTGTTACAGGTAAAGTATAATCTATCTGTCCTTTATTTTATCACTGCGTAGATTTGATTAAGATTAAGTTTTCTTGATCTAAATCCCATAGGTACCTTATATTTTTTTATAAAAAAATTGTATTTAGTCAAATGTTTTTTTTTACAGGGATGTTCAAGGAAAGAGTATTATCAATTTCTGCATTAGTCTCGGAATTGGTCTTTTAGTTCTTATCATAATGAAGTTAATGACATACTATGATATGGGATGGTGCGCCGCTAGAGGTAAGCATAGCAAATAAAAGAAAATAAAAAAAATAAAAATTATGATTAAAATTATATTAAATTAAAATAAATAAATTAAATTAAAATGTATTTTATGTACCATTCTAAAGACAACAAAGCAACTTGTTATTATTATTTTTGGCGTTATTTTTTACTTTCGTCGTTTTAAACAATGCACCTGCAATGTTGTCTCTTCCAAGGCGTGAAGGCCGTCTTTGTCCATGAAGTTTTAAATAAATACAGACCCCAACATAAGTAGCTTAATCATAGATATAATAAACATTATATTTCTATTAGCTTAATCCAATACAAAGTTAGAAAAGATTCTGAATGAAGAAAAGAGAAAGGAAAGAGAGGTGTAACTTGTAGCAGTTTCTATAAAAATAATATCGACTTTTATATGAACTATAACTAACTAGTGTAGCTTTTATATCAAAAGGGTAGAACTCAATGTAGATGTACCATTCTAAAGACAACAAAGCAACTTATTATTGTTATTTTTGGCTTTATTTTTTACTTTCGTCGTTTTAAACAATGCACCTGCAATGTTATCTCTTCACCACCCTTGGTTGACTGGTAGAGAATGCCTACCAAGGCGTAAAGGCCGTCATTGTAACTTTGTCCATGAAGTTTTAAATAAATAAATACAGACCCCAACAAAAGTATCTTAATCCAATCCAAAGTTAGAAAAGATTCTAAATGAAGAAAAGGGAAAGAAAAGAGAGAGTTACACCTCTCTTTTCTTTCCCTTTTCTTCATTTAGCAGTTTTTATAAAAGTAGAACTCAAGGTAGATGTAGTATCCGTCAACCTTTTTTTTAATTGTTTTTTTTTTTGTAGGATTCCTAGCGTATTTCTTTTTGATAGCAGCTTTCTTCTGGTCAAACGCTATTGCAATACAGGTCCTTTTACACACAAGGTGAGAAGCATTACTGCCCTGCCCGGTTTCTAAAAGCTCGATTATCGGGATGTTAACGTAATAGACGAATAATCGCCCGCCGGTTAACTGCTGCGATTGGTTAAATGAATTTTCAACAGCCAATCACACAGTCACATTAATTTAGCTTTGAGAAACCTGGTGTTAGAGTCAAATAAATTAATTGTTAATCTTTCATTATCCATCTCATATCCCGAAAAGGAATTATATTCAAATCAACGCTGACAGCGTTGATTTGAATATAATTATGGACAATATTATTGAATATAATTAGTTGAAAAATTGAAAGTAATTTTCTGAAACAAATAATTTACTTTGTATTTACAAATTATTTTAAAAAAAGAACAGTGTTCTAATGGGTTTTTCAAAATTTTACTTTTCAGGCGTCCTGCTACGTTAGACTATAGCTGGAGAGAGTTCAAGTGGTATATGATATACGCTTGGGGATGCCCAACTGTTCTCACAATATGCATGGCAATAGTGAATTTCCATCCTGGTCACCACCAGAAACCAGGCATCGGTCTTAATCACTGCTGGTTCTTTGGTAAGTTTTTTTTCATCAAAATCAAAAGTCGTTTATACAAATAAGTTTGAGAGCTAGCATTTTCTGAACGTCAATGTTCTACATACAGACAGTCACCCAAAACGCCTGCTCGTCACCACTCCCTAGTGATTTAACTGCGAAGAAGTGGCGCAATAAACTGCTCAGTAATACAGCAAAGTAAAGCTTTGGGAGGGATTCGTTGTGCAGTCGTTTTTGAACGTCAATGTTCTACATACAGACAGTCACCCAAAACGCCTGCTCGTCACCACTCCCTAGTAATTTAACCGGGAAAAAGTTGCGCAACAAACTGCTCAGTAATACAGCAAAGTAAAGCTTTGGGAGGGATTAATTGTGCAGTCGTTTTTACGTCAACCGCGTATAAACATGCCCCGTGACCGACAAACAAAAATATTATTTTTGGCATCGATTGCTGATATATAAACAATCAATCTGCCTAGCCTTTTTCCCAACTATGTCGGGGTCGGCTTCCAGTCTTGACGGATTCAGCTGAGTACTAGTGTTTTACATGGAGCGACTGCCTATCTGACCTCCACAACCCAGTAACTGGGTAGCACGGTACCCCTTGGCTAGACTGGTGTCAGATCTCAAGCTTCTGACTACTCGTAACGACTGTCAAAGATCTTCAAATGACAGCCATCGGTTGAAATGGTCACCCATCCATGGTTAGACCTCGTCGAGCGTTGCTTAACCTTGATGATCGACCCGTGCGGCTGTTATTATTAAGCCACGAGCTCGACACACGTATAAAATTTTCTTAAATATCTTCAAAACACAAGACTTCGCGGCGATACGATTATGTATTTAAAACAGTGTCCAGGGCAGTATAGATATGCTCCGACCATATTAGTGGGCTGCGTTCTGTGCCTGCCCCATTCCCAAATTGGAGAACCCATTACGTCAATCTTTGGCAGTTCAAAGCACTTTATTTTCACAATTCAACAGTATTTATGCTATCGAGTAGGCAGAATTTTAAACATATTAATAACATTACAGCGGGTGCTTTGAGCTTAAAAAAAGTTACGATCTTTGGCAGCAGTTCTGACGGAATGTGCGTTCGTCAGACAGTGCTGCCAACTCGTCAAAGCAAAAACGCGCTGTTAGATCTTTAAAAAAGCGCTAGAATGCGCTAAATGGTCAATGTTAAAAAAAGTGCTATATTCAGAGCCAAATTCAAACAAAACGCCCAATAATTTGAGACAGTTTTTTCATTGTAAGGGCATATCCGTTTTTATTATCATCTAACTGCACAAATCCTAAAACTGACTCAGAATAACTGCCGAAAAGGAGAAAACTGTCGGACAATAGAACAAAATTCAAAATAGTTAGCGAGGAATCAGTGCTGCCAACTCGAGGAATCGAGACAAAGACTCCAAAATAGAAACAAAGCAGCATCGTTCCGTGGTAAACGCACATCACAGAATAAATAAACAGTAAATGTGTATATCATATTAAGATGTCAAAAAGCGCTAGGAAAACTAGCGCTTTTTGAAATATTAATATGACAGCACTGTCGTCAGAGCATGCTTCGCGACACTGACGGTCCAGATGAGTCACTGTGTGAACTAGGTCATACAAAATGTAAGACAGTATTTTTTTTCTTTGTCACTGATGGAACCCTGAGGCGGATATGTGTGGATAGCGATACCATAGTAGCTGTCGTGAAACACAGACTCCGGCAGGGAATTCCACTCCTTAGCTGTACGCATAATAAAAGTGTTTCCAAAACGTTTTGTGCGTATGGGTGGGATGTCCACCATGTACCGATGACGCATCACCGTGCGTCTGGTTGTCCAATGATGAAACGGGCTAGGTGGAATTGGATCGTGCAATTCCAACGCACACTCTCCGAAATGTAACCGACAAGCTAGCAACTCGGCGACGGTGTTCAAGGCTCTGGAGCTTTGAATTGACTAGTACCTCATCACCGAACATCAGCCTCTTAGCCCGCTTACATAATATGCTTAGGAAGACTAAAAGTGTGTACCTCACAAATACGTACAAATGTATAAAACTTACAATATTTACAATTCCAGATAAGCATCAACAATGGTACTACATGTACAGCATAATTTCCATGCTGCTGGCTGCCAATATATGTATATTTATATACACGTCCTTAGTGATATGGCGTTTGTCATTTTCATCCGGTCACATACGGGCTCTGAAGTTCAAGTAAATATTTTACATGGTTTTATACACACTCATACAACTCACGACTTTTTTCCCATGTTGAGAACCTCTTTGATCATCGACGCACCAATTGCCTGCAATTAACACATCTGCTTCAACCTCTTGTAAATATACTTCCCAAATATATCTATGTATAAACTTGCTTCACACCGATACATCCTCTTCTCTTTCAAACACTTTTGTCTTGTTCATATTTATATTTGTAATTTTCATCTTAAAATCATTCATTCATCACAGTCGTCCTATCTTGCAACTGTTCTACAGATGATGCAAGTAGAACTTGATCATCAATCCGTAATCATTCTCATGACACATCATTTTATAAATTGCATAATCTGATTTTTTATTCATTTTAATGATTCATTTTTAAATTTCAGGTTCGTGATGACGGTGCGACTTATCATTCTGATGGGACTACCGTGGGTTTTCGAAATGATCGGATCATTAGTGGAGAAACATATTATTTGGTTTGTACCTGGCATGAAATTTCTATGTAGATAAATATTATTAGAATAAAAAGCTCTCACATCTGGTTTTGGTCAGCCAACTCGCGAATATGTATCCTCCGACAGCACAGTATGATTTTCTTCTTTTTTACGTCTTTTTAGTTCGCTTCTTAAGCAGTCGGGTTTTATGAATCAAAAAAAAAAAAAACTTTTTAGTTAACTTTTTTTTTCGGATAAGGTACATTTAAATATATTAGTTTTATATATTTTTGAAATCACCTCTTAAAACCCTTTATTTTGATACACCAAACAAAGGGTTTGACAAACCTTATAATTAATGTAGCCAGTGACAAGGTTAAGACGAATCCATTGACAAAAAATCATCAAAATCGGCAACGCGTTTGGTCTCTGGAACGCCACATAGGAGCAAACATACATAGACTGAGAAACACATTACCCTCCTTCGGCTGTTAGGTAAAAAGACAACAAGAGGCAAAGAAGTTCCGTGTTCTAGATTTTTCATGTAACATTGAGTCATGAAGATAAATTTACAGCGCTCTAATGATTAGCCAGTACAGTCTAACAACGGTATCTTAGCAGTTTGCACCAAATTGATAAGGTGTGGTAACATGCAAACAAGTAGATATATGAACGTAGGTACTCGGTTTTCGCAACCAGAATAAATATTGACATTGCGATATTATCAAAAATGCGCTATCTGAAAAAAGACTTGATATTTCGCAGAATACACAAAGAAATATCAAAATTGTTAAGCTATTGGTAGTTTTAAAATTTAAATACATTGCTTTGCAATACGTAGGTACCAATTGCCTCGGTCAATACAGATGTTTGTATGTACTTTGACACTTAGACAAATTAATTCCTACTCGCAGCTGTTCAAATTATTAATAAACCGGCACAGTCGTAATGAATTGATAAAAGGAAATATATTGCTAAGTATTTATGGCCAATTTCCATGCTAGTGAGGCCATCTAGCGTTCGATAGCAAAACTAAGTCGCTACAACGTACACTCCGAAGAGTGTGTTTAATATTCGAATCATAACAGCAGTTATAAAACAAAAACAATAGATCACTTTTTATTTTTATAACATAAGCAATAATTTATTCCTTTAATAATTTATTCTTATTTAGGGTTCCGTACCTCGAAAGAAAAAACGGAACCCTTATAGAATCACTTTGTTGTCCGTCCGTCCGTCTGTCTGTCTGTCAAGATATTTTCTCTCAGGAACGCATGGCGGTATCAAGTCTGTATCAAATATAAAGAAATTTATATCAAATACATCAGGTCTACTGTCCCTTAAAGCTGTGAAAAAATCAAACTACTAAGCCAACGCAATCAAAAGATACAGCCGTTTATGCCGCAAATTTCCGCAAATATTCGACACTCGTAAGGGAATCAAAACCTACAGGGTACTTCCGGTGAACTCAGAATCTTGAAATTTGGTACGGAGCAACGTCTTATAGCACAGATAAAGGAAAAATTGCGATAACTTAAATTTTTAGTTACATCATATAATAAAATATTTTTAATAATTTAAAACTTACTACCCCTTTCCTCATGAAAGCGTAGAGGTATTAAATTGAAATACATACCAAATACTCAGGTCTATAATATCTTTAAGCTGAGTTTTGTACGGAACCATCGGTGAGCGAGTCCGACTCGCACTTGGCCGGATTTTTAATGCTTAATTTAGATTTATTATTACGTGATCTGTAATTTTCTCGTTAAACTACAAACAACAAAAACTAACACTGCTCTTGATGTTTACAGGACTATTCTGGATGTTTTCAACACACTGCAAGGGTTATTAATATTTTTGCTACTGGTGGTGTTTCGCAAACGTGTCATAAAGATGATGCACAAGCATGGCTGGCTGAACTGCATATCAGGGTTTGTTGAGAGACATCTAGCGACGGAAGATGACGAGGAAAACGTCGTGCAGCATACTGATGTGCCAATGAACGACAGAACAGTCTTATAAATCTGCTATGCTATGAGGTTTAAGTTTGAATCTATCACATCTGCCACCTAAACACGAACTTGGGGGTCCAGCGGGGTGACCATAAACTAAGAAATTATGTCACCTCCCAGGTCGGTCGCTGCAGAAACAATCTGGCCAAATAGGGTATATTTTATACATCACAAACACAGTGCCAATGTGGAGCCCCATGACGGGATATGAATCATCTCCTTTTCAGCAGACGATCTCCTGCACCATCCATGACTTTAGAGCGGCCAACCCGTCATACTTTTCATAGAAACGCTCGTACCTCTTATGTGACTATGCCGTAGTAAAACATCAATATTTGAATCTTATGAACTATTAGGTATCTTGGGCACTGTCTAGGTTTCTTAGAAAGCTAAATACAAAAATTGGGAGAAAGAAATTCAGTAAAAGCATCCAAAAGTCTGCTGTTATGCACAAATTTTATCTAAACTTTGGCCGTTCGTAATGTACTCATAAATTGTAAAAGTAAACAAAACATCTTGATAGAAACCTTGAACATGTAATGGAGATTCTAAATGACAAATATTATTATTCAAAAACATATTTCGTGGAAAAAGTTTCATTAAATTTTCGAACACTATTTTTCACTCTCTCTTTTAACTAAAGTGTGAAAAATTTAAGTGAAGTGAACTTGAAGTGAGCTGTAAATTCATTCAATCAAGGTGGAATGATAGTTCATTTCTAACTCACTCCGCCAAAGTTTTCACGGTGAGATGTTTTCATGGTGAGATGTTTTCACGGTGAGATGTTTTCATGGTAACATGTTTTCATGGTGAGATGTTTTCATGGTGAGATGGTTGCAGAATAGACCGGCAGCATCAATGGCGATGGCGATGGTTGAAATGCCAAAATGTAAAGGATTGATCACGTGTAGTTTCGATAGCGCGTGGCGCATTCTCAGAAATTACTATCAAAGGTGTAAAATATGAACAGCCCTGACTTTACCTAAATCTAGTCTAACCTAATTTTAACTCAGTCTGGATGTGTTTCCAAATGATCCAAATAGGTATGTTTGTACTGTTATTTAATTAATACATGATAAGAATGTTCAATACTGCTAAACATGTTTTAGAATTAAGATATTAATAATACTTTTACAATTAGATTTACGGTTACCTAGATTTGTAACGCCTAACGTACGTTCTCTTTTTGTGACCATCATTTTTGGTGCAGATCTGCAACTTTTATAAATATTGACAGAGTTTTATTTTTATACTTATACTTTTTATCATAAGTGCGTTTTATTAATCTGTAGATGAAATCTACATAGTTAGAGATAAGTATATAGGTATTAAATATTACTTACGATTTTTTGTATTAATATTAGTAATAATTATGTTAATTCTATAAGAATCTAATTCTTAACCTAATCTGAATAAATAGTTTAGATCTATAAATTACGTTACACGAATTTCATGATATTTGTAGCCCCCTCTGTCCCTGTCACAATCTCATTTGTATGAACCGCCCCTAGTACGACACCAAATATTGAGAAAAAAAAATATACGTTAAATTAATTTTTGCATTTACAATAAAATTAACAACAGTTAAATCAAACATTTCATAAGTAAAACATCGTCATTGTTCATCAAAAAAATTACTCTGAGACGATTAGCTGCAATTCTCTATGGACGAATTTTCATGTTGGGAAAACCCTCTTATTACCTCTTACTTGATTGCTTAATTACGTTGGTAAGTGGTTTTTATGATAAAATACAAAGGCTACAAATATTAAGTTTCACGGAGCATTGGTGACACATTTTGTTGTCACACGATGACACACTTTGTTGACACCCACAACACGTGTTTGACCCCCACTCCTCTTTAATGTGTGACGTAATTTATGGATGGCTCCGTAGGATTATGATTTTCGTTTTGAATTATGCCAAGAGCATTACATAAAATAAAACTAAGAGAGACTATAGTTTAATGGCTATAGAGTAAATAATAATAATAATAATATTCCGCGCAGAAACCACTTCGTACGAAAGTATTTCTTCAAATACTTTGATACAAAGGGGAGGCCCAAGTCTCTGTAACACCAACATAACTATCGGCAACTTGGACAAGTTTAAAATAAAATAATCATATTAACTTTGACGTGACCAGACATGCTTTCCTTTAATAACTGTTGTTATAAATCATGATAGTAGTTATATTCTACAATCTCCTTTAGCAGTTTATAATCTTTGTTCTTGGTGACACTTGTGGTCACTAGACCTTCATGTGTTTGATCCTCAGGTCGGGGAAAAAAATATTATTATTATTTATTATTATATTTATGATGGTAAAAAATGTTAGTAGCAACTAACATCACGTAGTATGTAGGTTAGACCGGGTACATACGAGTATTATGATTGGTCTTTTTTTTTATTTTTTTTTTAAGATCGGTTTGCTCTTGACTCTAGTCTAGGTCAGAGGTGACAGAGACAAAGTCGACGATGGAGTGAGCTTACCCAGAAGATCTTAAAATCTTATCAGAAGATCTTATCTTTAATTATTTTACAACTTTTATTAAGAATCACGTGTTTAATATTTATATTATGTTTAGTAAATGTAAATTAGTAGGTAGTACATATATATTACTATTAAATAAACGGAGTAGTAGTTATATTTTTAATTTAAAAACATTTTTATTATAGAATAGAATAGAATACTCTTATATATCTCTCTTTTATATTATTATTAATTTGTTTAAGTAACAATTAATTATAAAGTAGTAGAAATAATATTTCAAAATCTAGGTTTTTTTATATAATTAAAATTTTAATATAATTAATTGTGAATGTAATTTCGTGAAAATAATAAGCTGCAAACAAATATACATTATAATAAAGTACATAATATAGTACAAATTACCCGTTTTATTATTTACTATGTCTATACTAATATTTCAAAGAGGTTGTAGGAGGTAATCTCTGGATCTACTGAACCGATTTAGATGAAATTTGGCAGGGAGATAGTTTGAGAATGAAACATTTGTTTGGGAATGACATAGAATAGTTTGTATTTCCTTGGGATGATAAAACACATTTTACGCGTGTGTAGCCGCGGGCAGAAATTGTTATAAGCGAGACTGCTTAGTGCTCATCTCAACGCGCAATAAGTGCTCATCGGCAGGTACGAAATTAATTGGATAACTAGTAGGAACAACAAATTTTCATGGTACGATAAGAATTGTACGATCTTCGATCGAAATAAATATTCTGCCTAGCCTTTTTCAAAATTATGTTGGTGTCAGATCTCAAGCTTGTATATGTCACAAGTATTGTGAATGTTAAAGATCTTTAAATGAAAGCCGGGACCAACGGCTTAACGATCTTTCCGAGGCACGGAAGAAACTCGCAATGTAAAGATGGTCACCCATCCACGGACCCACCTC
This sequence comes from Orthosia cruda, assembly GCA_964057195.1. NCBI lineage: Eukaryota > Metazoa > Arthropoda > Insecta > Lepidoptera > Noctuidae > Orthosia > Orthosia cruda. Next base: position 10,817,206 of record OZ059855.1, on the reverse strand, counting down.
GGCAAGCGTTGCTTAACCTTGAAGACCGACCCATGCGGCAAAGTATCAGTCACACACAGGTGTGATATTATGTATAAATTACACGTACTCTTGGCGCCATCTACCGTATAAATCAAACACTTACAAGTTTAGTTGCTTACTAATAAACGACGCAACAACAGTGCGGCAAAACTGTGCCAGTTTAAAGGTTGTGTTGAACACTACTCGCCACTAGATGGCGTTAAAGTGCAAAGCCGTGAATTTTATCAACGACTAGCGGACGCCTCGCGGTTTCTCCCGCGTATCCATCCAAAGGTTGTCTGTAAGAGATTGCCCTGTGCGATAAGACCGCCCATTGTACACTTGCTTTTATGATTTTTTATCCTGTATATATATTTGTGTGGTGTACAATAAAGAATATAATAAATAAATAAATAAATAAATTGTCCGTTCCCGTGGGAATACAGGGATAAAAAGCTATAGCCTATATCACCCGGAGATAGTGTAGCTTCCCAACGGTGAAAGAATTTTTGAAATCGGTCCAGTAGTTTTTAAGTTTATTCGTTACATACAAAAATACAAATCTCTCCTCTTTATAATTTTAGTATAGAAGTATAGATATAGATTGGCTAAGCAGAGAGGTGGTAGGTCTTTTGCATTGCATTCCACTGAAATAGCCTACTATACAATGAAACGAGCAATATTTGTACATAAATTTGTAATCACGTTCTCAAAAACGGCTCCAACGTATTCGATAAAATTTTCAATACTTATAGGGGGCGGGGAAGGGACCCGAAGGTCTTCGGGGGCGAAAAATCGAGCTAGAGGTCTAATATCTGGGCAAATTTGTTTTTGGAACAACCCTTGCGCTTAAAATTATTTGCTCTGTGATTAATTTTCAAGACAAGTTACAAGTAAAATCATTTAGAAGTAAAATTTCAAAATTTTAATAACCCCCGACACATTTTTATTTCATGCTACATAATTTATCTAGTACATAGTAGATACGCTTCGATCGGCAATCTATTGAACACGTAATTATGACACGATATCTTGCGAAAACACCCCGATTCAAACAGTAAAACGCCCATAACTTTTGAACGGCTGAACCGATTTTAATCAAACATAGCTGAGAACACTCTCGACAAAATCACCTTTTAAACTAAATCAAAATCGGTTCACCCGTTTGGATGCTATGATGCCACAGGCGGACACACAACAACACACGTCAAACTTATAACACCCCTCTTTTTCGTCGGGGGCTAAAAAGGTGTTAATCAGTAACGGTGTTGATCTTTATTTGCGTCAATTGGTTTCTCCACAAACAGTTTATTTATAGCACAAAATGTTGATGCAGACTAGGATCATTGCATCACTTAATTCAATTTAAATCAGAATTGAAGTCATTGTCACGAGGATGAGTCAGTAATTCTCAATAAATTTTATCACATGAAGGAACGTGTTCTTATTAAGGTTTGCACGTTTTGGGTATACTTTAATTGTGCGCATAGCTATTTTAAGGACTTGGACTTCAACGAGGGTGTTAGGTCTTTAAATCTGAGTTTCTCACATCTAAATTATCACAGAATTAATGTGACAAATAGGCTGTTGGAAATTCAATATGCCAATCACAGCAGATAACGCGTGCTTGATCACCCTAGTTTCTTTATTAAACTGCAAGAATAGCGGCGAATCTGCATGTATCTATTGCTAAATTCACGTAAATTCTCGTATCTCCTGTGCGGGTCACAAATAAATATTTTTCTTTGTTTCTAAATGAATTAAGAGAACCGGCAGCCGTATTTCGTAAATAAATACGGCAACGCATAGAGTGTGACCGCTATCCAATTGACCAAATCACACAGACGGAAATCCACATCGCGTCATTCATCTCGAATGTGATTGGCCAATTGGCTGCCGGAGGTCCCGCAAAGACGACTTTCATAATTCCAAATAAGAATATATATGAAATAATCAGTTCCAGGTATTGCCTAAACATTATGGCGTCGTGGTGTGGTCAAGTTGGGTGTGGTCAAGTGTAAAATAACATACTTATAACATTATAATGTTCTCAAATAAAAAGCATATTAATCTATGTTTCAGTTTTTATAAAAAGACGCCGCGATAAAGTTCAGGGTCACGCCAAATGAGCCAAAATAACGATTATTTACCAAGAATAAGTTTTAGATATGTGTCTGTCTTGAAAAAATCTGCCTAGCCTTTTTCCCAACTATATTGGGGTCGGCTTCCAGTCTAACCGGATTCAGCTGAGTACCAGTGTTTCACATGGAGCGACTGCCTATCTGACCTCCACAACCCAGTAACTGGGTAGGTAACACGGTACCCCTTGGCCAGACTGGTGTCAGATCTCAAGCTTCTGACTACTCTTAACGACTGTCAAAGATCTTCAAATGACAGCCGGGACCAACGGCTTAGCGTGCTTTTCGAGGCACGGAGGAAACTAGGTATGTTGAAAATGGTCACCCATCCACGGACCGACCTCGTCAAGCGTTGCTTAACCTTGAAAATCGACCCGTGCGGCTGTTATTATTTAGCCACGAGCTCCTCTATGTGTCTATCTTAGATTTATAGAATAAGTTGCTATATGTCACGTATGCCGATTTATTATATACTTGTTGGTGTTGTGATACTAATTAGCGATTTATCAATCATCCCACCCAGCCAGGTATCTACAAGATAAATAAAGGAGAATGCCCATTTTGTATGTAGAAATGTACTGACCGAAACATTTTAGTGTCCTGATAAAACACCATTATTTGATTATATTACCTTAATTAATTACTCGTACCAACTTTAGTCAATTTTCATTGCGGGAGTAAAGAGATATTGAACGAAATATATTCCTTTTTAGGTTACAGTAGATTCACAGCAATATGGACTCTATGCCAACATATTTAAGATTTGTATTCGTTAGACATTTGTTCGAGTGCTGTTAAGATATATAATGTTATTCTTACTTACCGGTGTAGATCCAAGCCCGTAATATGGTCCAATATATTATCAAGAATCTTCGACAAAATGTTATGCTTGCGCATATATGGCGCCAACATCAAAGAACAATTGAGACACCAACTTCGAACGGTAGCCATGTCGGAAATCACAAATATAAAGTCCTGTCTTATTAAGCTCTATTTTCACGAACACACGGCGGTGTTGTAGTGATAAGTATTTATTAACAGCGGAACGTAAAACTCAACTAGACGCAACAAAACACAAACAAAACAAATGAAAAGACGACTACCGTCACTGTCAAATGAAATGACTGACAATTATAGGCATGTTACCAAATCGGTAATATAATCGATTTCTAAAAACGTAAACGTCATTTTTTATCTTGGTTTGCATTAAACTAGTAAACCACACCTATTTTAAAATAAGTTTGTTCTTTACATTAAAGGGGTGAATCCGGATGGATTGATTCAGTGCTTCAGGTAGATTATAAAAAACTTATTTTTTAATCGATGTCAGATCAAGTCAACATGTCTCAACAATAACATAAATGGCGGAATATGTTTGAGCTGTGAAACGGAAGTAAAAATACTTATTAATACAAGAAAATGAACCCCACTAGGAATCTTTTTGAAAAGAAGTTAAAATACTTAAAATATTTTTGTTTTATTTATTGTCCAGAAATTATTGTGACACAATAAACTTTTTTTAAGTACTGTCCATGGGCATTCTCCTTTACTGTAAAAAGAAAAGTTGGCTGGAAACCACCAACAATAATAAATTGTAATATAATATGTCGTGGTGGCCCAGTGGCTAAGACCTCGCCTCTCGTGCATGAGGTCGTGGGTTTAAATCGGGGGCAAGTACCAATGTGACTTTTTCAAATGCATATGTACTCTCTAAGTATATCTGGGACGTCACAGGCAACGGTGAAGGAAAACATCGTGAGGAAACCTAGACTTATATAGTTAACTAGCTGACCCCCGGGGCTTCGCTCCCGTCAAGTGGCTACCCTGCCTAAACTACCTACCCAACCCTACCTTCCTACCTAATAGTACCTAATATTTTTATCTATCATCAATAGTTTTCTCAGCGCACGCCAAAGAATGAATTTTATAGGCAACATTTTGCTACCTTGGGTTATGCTAGTATTATATTATCTGTGCTTGGGTTACATTATTGCAATTTTCATAAGGATCTCAATTTTTTTTGAAAATATATTATATCTTATGACACTCAGGAATAATGTAGCTTTCTAATGGTGAAAGAATTTTCAAAATCGGTTTAGTAGATCCAGAGATTACCCCTTACAACGTCACAAACTCACAAACTTTACCTCTTTACAATAATAGTGTAGATGTTTAATGTAAGTCTGACATAGCCAAGTCAGAGGCCTGTGGGGTTTCTAGAGGCGGCTTAATTAACTCTGACACCAGAAGTGGCCATATCCTCACACGAAAAGAAGAAGAAGGTTATCAATAGATATTTATGGAAGTTTCCTTCCACACGAGGTCCGTCTTCAAAATTATATGCCCTACATAAATGATACAGGCAGCGGTCGTATAAAATTAAAAATTACCTTGAAAACGGAATAATATTTTTACTACCAAGTCCCATTACATTATTTTTAGGATTCCGTACCCAAAGTTTAAAAACGGGACCCTATTACTATGATTCCACGATCCGTCTGTCTATATGTCTGTCACCAGGCTGTATCTCATGAAACGTGATAGCTAGGCAGTTGAAATTTTCACAGATGATGTATTTCTGTTGCCGCTATAACTACAAATACTAAAAACAAATATTTAGGTGGGGCTCCCATACAACTAACGTGATATTTTTGTCGTTTTTTGCGATGGGTAATGGTACGGAACCCTTCGTGCGCAAGTCCAACTCGCACTTGGCCGGTTTTTATAAGTCTTTTCTTTTAGGGTCAAGGTTGTACTTGTTTCACTAATATTATTAATGCGAAAGTTGGGATGGATGTTTGTCTGTTACTCAATCACGCCAGAACGGATTTGGATGAAATTTGGCACAGAGATAGATTATAGTCTGGAATAGCACATTATACCGATTATTTTTTGTAAATCGGTCGCGTTTGGTTTCGTTCCACGGCGATAGATAGATCACCATCTAATAATCAATCGATATCGATAGATAAACCAAATAATCAGTATAATCAGTACAGTACGTCGGGACAGTTTCTTTGTATGGGATGAGACTCCACGTATACTCCAGGTATTATTTTCCCCTGGGATGATAAAACACTTTTCACTGGTACCGTGGTAATATAATCATATAATACTTACGAATTTCGCTCAAATGCCTCGTCGAATTCATCGAAGTGTAATTTCAATTCGTCAGCATCGTTTACATAATAATTCTTTAAAATCTGAGAGTTATATTACAGGACAATGATATTTTAATTCAGTGTTTTGTGGCCTAGTTGAAATAAAATATCTTTGTCTCTTGTCTCAAATGCCTCGTCGAATTCATCGAAATGTAATTTCAATTCGTCAGCATCGTTTACATAATAACTCTTTAAAAATCTGAGAGTTATTACACGACAATGATATTTTTGAATTACTCTCAAACGTTTTCGAAATCATCTCCCAGGTGTAATTTCAATTCGTCAGCATCGTTTACATAATAACTCTTTAAAAATCTGAGAGTTATTACACGACAATGATATTTTTGAATTACTCTCAAACGTTTTCGAAATCATCTCCCAGGTGTAATTTCAATTCGTCAGCATCGTTTACATAATAACTCTTTAAAAATCTGAGAGTTATTACACGACAATGATATTTTTGAATTACTCTCAAACGTTTTCGAAATCATCTCCCAGGTGTAATTTCAATTCGTCAGCATCGTTTACATAATAACTCTTTAAAAATCTGAGAGTTATTACACGACAATGATATTTTTGAATTACTCTCAAACGTTTTCGAAATCATCTCCCAGGTGTAATTTAAATTCGTCAGCATCGTTTACATAATAACTCTTTAAAAATCTGAGAGTTATTACACGACAATGATATTTTTGAATTACTCTCAAACGTTTTCGAAATCATCTCCCAGGTGTAATTTCAATTCGTCAGCATCGTTTACATAATAACTCTTTAAAAATCTGAGAGTTATTACACGACAATGATATTTTTGAATTACTCTCAAACGTTTTCGAAATCATCTCCCAGGTGTAATTTCAATTCGTCAGCATCGTTTACATAATAACTCTTTAAAAATCTGAGAGTTATTACACGACAATGATATTTTTGAATTACTCTCAAACGTTTTCGAAATCATCTCCCAGGTGTAATTTCAATTCGTCAGCATCGTTTACATAATAACTCTTTAAAAATCTGAGAGTTATTACACGACAATGATATTTTTGAATTACTCTCAAACGTTTTCGAAATCATCTCCCAGGTGTAATTTCAATTCGTCAGCATCGTTTACATAATAACTATTTAAAAATCTGAGAGTTATTACACGACAATGATATTTTTGAATTACTCTCAAACGTTTTCGAAATCATCTCCCAGGTGTAATTTCAATTCGTCAGCATCGTTTACATAATAACTCTTTAAAAATCTGAGAGTTATTACACGACAATGATATTTTTGAATTACTCTCAAACGTTTTCGAAATCATCTCCCAGGTGTAATTTCAATTCGTCAGCATCGTTTACATAATAACTATTTAAAAATCTGGGAGTTATATTACACTACAATGATATTTTTGAAGTAACGTTTGCTTTTGGTTCCCAACAAACATCCTTTTTCAGTAGAAGCGCTTGTCCTTCAGGGCAGCACTTAGCACTGGCTGATACATATTTAATTTGTATCAATAAACACCATATAATCATATTAAAGCCCATTCCAGAAGAGCCCACTTAAGTTTAAAAAAAAAAAAACTTTCTTGTTAACATTTTTTTTCGAATAAGGTACATTTAAACATAATTATAAGTGTTTATATTTTTGAAATCATCCTTTATTTTGATACCCCACACGATGGGTTTGAAGAAATAAAATAATTGGGCGCCCACAATATGGCGCTCAAAATCCGCGGTTTTCCTATTTTCCAACTTTAATGCAGCCAGTGACACTCGCGATTGACGTAAGAATCGACAAAATCGGCCAACGCGTTTGGTCTCTAGAACGCCACATATGAACAAACATACACACATAGACTGATAAACACATTACCCTCCTTCGGCAGTCGGGTAAAAAGGACAAGATTTCATTTATCGGTCAGAATATTTTCGCGGAATTGAATAGTGCAAACTAAATTTATGAAACGATCAAGCGGATGAAGCACGGATGACACAGCGCGCCGCCCGCCCGCCGGCCGGCCGCGCGCGCATTAATTCACGAACTGACTGACTGAGCGAGTGAGTGAGCGGGAAACGAACATATTCCTCCAATGAATGAAATATGAACGTTGCTACTTCTACAGTGTCATTATTGTCGGGGAATCCCCAATTGACTTGCATTCCATATGAGCTTTGATTTAAATACCTGATTCATTAACGGCGCACTATAAGAACAAATTCAAACGTTTCGTTGAAGTCATGCCCCAGGTGTAATTTCAGTTCGTCAGCATCGTTTACATAATAATTCTTTAAAAATCTCAATCACACAAATACCTACACGCCAAATATATCGAGGTATACTGTGATTTTTATTTTTATAGGCTTAACTGACAGCTGCCAATTACCTTTTTTTTTTAATGTTGTAAGCACGGGGCTTAGTTTTTAATTCTAGATAAGGCTAGACTGCTCTATTTAATTTTACCAATTGGTGTAAATAAATAAATAAATGTTTTATGAATATAAATATACCAGTATTCATACAAATATTACATTAAACTTTTATTTATTTATTAACAAGGCACACCAACGACTCAATTACACATCAATACTATAAAGGAACATCTAGAAAAGATCCTGTGTAAACAAGTCACTTACAGGCATGCACATCATTCACAGCATTAGTCGCATGTATTGTAGAAGATATATAAAACAAAAATAATATCAAAAAATAAATTGAAATTGGTTATAAAATTCTTGTAAATACATTGTGTTAAATATGAAAGCAACAATAAAATAAATGCGGTCGATAAAATGAAGTCTGACATAAATGAGCAGAAACTAAATAATAGCTAGTTTCTCAATAAATAATTTAATAATTTATTTATTTCACCAAAAAAAAAAGCCTCTCATACAATCATTCATATTAGTTAAACATATAAAAAGCTTTAAACATTAGGTCAAATGTATTTTTTTGTCGTGAAATATTGCAATTTTCGATCTACTTCGATTTTCGATCAACCCAGGATAGTCTAGGCTTGTCGAAAAAATATCGATACATCAATATATCGATATTTTTGATTCGATATATCGATATTTTTGCCGATATATTTTCATCCGATACATCGATATATCGATACAAAATATTCAATATCGAAAAACGTATCAAAAACAATATTTTTTCAAATTTAGATTATTAACAGAATATTTAACAGAATTCAAAGCCGTAAAAGATAGGAACGAACGGAAAATTACCGTATTGTCTATGACTATAACGATTTGTTAGTCTTGCGTGTGTGTGTATGTGGCGGCCGCGGAGGCAGTCATCATCAGTCACTCGTTACTCGCTTTCAAATGTGAGTTCTTTTGCGCTGTGTGTATGTGGTGCGTGTCATATTTTAATATTGTTAGAAGATTGCTCTTTAGTTTTTGTTATTTTCAATTTACGCCTATTAAAAAGGAATAACGATTCAAATACCTTCGTTTTTATTAAGTTTCTCATACATTAAAATAATGTACATTTTGTATAAAAATTTCTACAAAAAAAAAAAAACCTAAATGCTCTGAAAATCGGACCGATATATCGATATTTTTTCTTCGATATATCGGGGTCGATATTGATATTTTAATAAATATCGATACATCGATCGATATATCGATACATCGATATATCGATATATTTTTTAACTTTCGACATCCCTAGGATAGTCAGGATCAGTGTTGCCAGGGCTCTTAAGTCAAAAGTTACGTTTCATTGCCTGAAATGTTACATTTTTGCTGCAAAAGTTTTTTTTTTTTAATTTCGTGTTTTTGAGGTCGGAGGCAAATTGATTTCAGCAAAATGGCCGGAATATAAAGGAATCTATGATGTCTAATGGTGTATTTAATCTTATGATAAAACAGACTCTAGTTTGATTTGTTCGCAGCGCCATCTTCACAGTTTTTACTATCTAGTCTAGCATCTAACATTCTAACTTATTCTATTAGTTTGAACCAAACCCACGAGAGGTGATGCATCTGTTAGTTTTACAATGAACTAACTACTAATATTCGACATCGGTGTATAGAACCCTCTTAACTTACTTTTTAACCGATTTCCCAAAAAGGAGGAGGTTCTATGTTCGACTTTGTTTGTTTTTTTTTTTTTTGTTTATGTTCACCGATAACTCCGTCAATTGTGGACCGATTTTGAAAATTCTTTTTTTGTATGAAAAAGTATATTCCGAATTTGGTCCCATTTTAATTTGGTGAAGATCTGATAAAGAACTTCGGAGATATACAACAGAACTCTTCAATAAATAACGGCAAATCTCTCGGGATTGCTGCAATCGCATGTCTGTTTGTTGTTTATAACATTTCATAACATAACATCACGCTTGTTCGCTCTTAAGGGGTAAGCAGATCTCTCATTTCACCGGTTATGTTCAAGTTTCACAAAATCTATTCTGGCGAAATAGTTCCCGTACTAACTTGCCTATTAGGTACGTACAACTAAAAAGAGAAAAATAAAAAAAAAAATTGCAAAAAAATACTAACGACTTCCAAATACAAAACTACAAAGTGAAAAATAACTTAATTTTTTGAAGTCGGTGTCCATAACGCAAAAAAATGGTACCTACGAAAGACACCGACTTCAAAAAATTAAGTTATTTTTCACTTTGTAGTTTTGTACTTGGAAGTCGGTAGTATTTTTTTGCAAAAAGTTTTTTTTATTTTTTACCATTATGTTCTTATGAGAGCTGTTAATAAAGGGCAAAAGCGCCTCAATGCAAAAAAAAAACAAAAAAACTTACAGTATTGACGATGATTTGTCATCTCTCTTTATTGTGTATTAAATTGAGTACTAGTGAATCACTTTCATTAAGTTTTGTTCTATACTTTTTATTTTTTTCTGATATCACAAAACATGACAATTAGACAGGCTTATTATATTAAGACGAAAACTAAAACAATAAATGTAGTAATGTACCAAACAATAAATAAAGGTGATCACCGAAACTTCTTTCGCGCACCTCTCACTGTTCTATGACCACAAACATTAACAGAACGCAACATTCAACAAAACAAATCACAATCAGCCATATAAATTTTCTTTTTCGAGCTAAGAAGAAACCGCGCGAACTCGCAAATTAGGAAACGCGCACACGCTCAAGCAAAATCAAGTTTTAATTAATGCAGAATATGTTTCATTTTGTCATGGGGCGTCTCATTCAGAGCCCATCTCGTTCAATTTGAATGCGTTCGTAAACTGTTTGCAATAAAAATCTAGCATTACAAATCTCGTTGTTCTCAAAAGTTACGAAAATTGCCTTATATATAAAAATTACTTACATGTTACGCGAGGGGGTCAAAAGTTACCAAAACGTAAGAAATGTAACTTTCTGGCAACGTTGGTCAGGATACGACACTATTTTTATGTAAGGATAATGTGACAACCCCCCAAATTTCATTTTAGTCTACAAAATTAAAAATCACAGTATAGTGACGTTTGCTTTTGGTTCCCGACAAACATCTCTTTTCAGGAGGAGCGCTTGTCCTTCAGGGCAACACTCAGCATTGGAGCCCGCTTCACTGTACTGCCTACAGACAACTGAATCCGGAGTTTCCGGAGTAGCGTAGACACGGACTGAGCGCGCCTTAGCCTGGATCAGTGCTGCAAATCGTCTAAGCGCTGTTAGCTCTTTAAAAAAGCGCTAGAAAGCGCTAAATTATCGCCAAATCTCAAAAATATGTCAAAAATCGCTGTATTCGTCACCAAATTCAAACAAAACGCAATTATTTTGAGACTGGGGCTGTATAAACGTATTTTTATTTTAGTTTAAAAGATTTATTTATATTATAGTACTCGTTTAGTAGAAATAAAATAACGTAGGTAATAACGTAATTGTGTTAATGTAATTATTTTATAAAATCAACTAATTAAAATTTATACATAACTTTGGATGAAATTTTCCTCATCGTTTGGAAGTTGATAGTTTGCGCAGTTACTTTTTTTTAAAGAAAGTCCAAAGTTTCAAAAAGCGCTAGATTTAGCGCTACAACGAGCTATTGAACAAAAAAGCGCTAGATCTGGCGCTGAAAGCGCTAAGTTGGCAGCACTGGCCTGTATTTATCCAAGACGAAAGACTGTCTACTGTCCAAGGCTATTACGGGCCAGTTTTCATCAAGGCGAGGGAGACCAGCTCATCCCGTCATCGCTTGAACTTTTACGATATACTAAGTACATGTTCCGAGGTTAGGTTGCTGAGGAAGTGAAGGCGAGAGCGTAATGGTGCCGAGACTATTTCACGAGTATCAAAGGAAGTTTTCCAACACGAAAAAGGTCATTTTGCAAGCTTTTAACTTGCAATGTATGTAAGTGTGTTCGGGACAAATCTTGCAACTGAATTTTAAAGCAGTTATCGCCAACCGATTTAGGTGAAATTTTGCATACACATTTAGTTTGGATGACAATGCATGATAAGGGTGCCGCCATTCTAAATTCATTATGGCGGACGGCCCAAGATGGCGGACTGGTTATTTTAGTGTACTGCCATGATACGGATTACGGGTATCAAATGAATGGATTTGCTGAGAAGATTACGAAATATGATTGTTTAAAAAAATAAAAGTATAATTTTATTATGTTTATTTTATTTAATCTGGTTGCATTATCTTTATTCAAATTGTGAAAATGAGGAACGCCGTCTACAATAATAATATACTACCTCAAATTGTGTCTTTGCGGTCAACACTTAATCAGGAGTTTATATTGGTGAATTAGTTTTATGAAAGAGATTTTATGAGGAGCTCGTGGCTAAATAATAACAATTTCCTACTAGTGGTAACATCCCCTAAATGTTACGAATGAAATGAAACTGTTCCATTTTCCAAAAAATACAAACATACCTATATAAATTACAAAGATAACATTTGTTTTTTTGGTTAAGCGTTTATTTCACTTTTTTTAGTTTTGGTGCTGGTGTGCCAAAATTAGAGAAAATTCTTTAGTGAGGTACCTAAAGGATTGACAAACAAAACACCCATAATAAATTCGTGTTGTTAGTCGCTAAGGAGTTCAGTTGCATGTATATCTTGCTGAAGCGATTTTGATGAATTTTGCACTATTCCCTTAGTTGAGAAATACTTAATCCAATAAAAAAGAATGATTGCGTTCCGATAACTAGTTTCGGAGATATGCATAGTGGACATACATCCATACACTTATAAAATTTGACACACGTGTTTTAGAAGCCCATACAGAGTGAATATGAGCGTGTATGTGAATATTGTGCAATTCCAACAATATAACTTAATACGTGTCGAATTGATCACCTCCTTTTTTTGCAGTCGGTAAAAATGGCAAATAAAATAAGTTAACATTTGCATGAACAAGTAAAATTTCAAAATTTAAAACCCCCCGACACATTTATCTTGCGAAAACATCACGATCTAAACAGTAAAACGCGCATAACTTTTGAACGGCTGAACCGATTATATTCAAACATAGCTAAGAACACTCTCGATACAATCACCTTTTAAACAAAAAAAACTAAATCAGAATCGGTTCATCCGTTGAGGCGCTAGGATGCCACAGACAGACACACAGATACACAGACACACAGATACACAGACACACAGATACACAGGCACGCAGATACACAGACACACAGATACACAGACACACAGATACACAGACACACAGATACACACCTCAAACTTATAACACCCCTCTTTTTCCGTCGGGGGTTAAAAACTATGACGTAACGAAGCAGATGCTAACAAAAGATTTTTCTTTGTTTCAGCTCCTGAATATGTTGAAATATTACGCAAAATTTGAAATAAGTGATGAAACAGGTGACCCTATGACTGACAGGGATATGACTTTACAACACTATTCAAGGATTACTTCGCTGCAGGTAAATATACAAAAACCTCTGAATAACAAGTAAAATTTCAAAATTAAAAAAACCGGCGACACATTTATCTTGCGAAAACACCCCGATTCAAACAGTAAAACGCCCATAACTTTTGAACGGCTGAACCGATTTTATTCAAATATAGCAAAGAGCACTCTAGACAAAATCACCTTTCAAACAAAAAAAAACTAAATCGAAATCGGTTCATCCGTTTAGGCGGTATGATGCCACAGACAGACACACAGATACACAGCAACACAGGTCAAACTTATAACACCCCTCTTTTTCCGGCGGGGGTTAAAAAAAACATCTGTACCTAATAAATAACGGCTCTTAATATTGTTCTCTCATTTTAGAAAGCTGCTTTCTCCAAATTCCCCGACCTACGATTATTTGCTCTCGCAAATGTGGCCAGTGTGGACACAAGAGAATCTTTGCACAAACACTTCGGTAATTTAAGGTAAGTCTGATGGTCCTTCATCACCATCATTATTTTGTGGCAGAGTTAACTCACTCAGATACTCTGGCTCGGATTCTTATACGATGTCTGTCTAACCGTGCATATGGATGCACACGACACACTGCTCTTTTTAACCGACTTCCCAAAAAGGAGGAGGTTCTATGTTCGACTTCATGTTTGCTTTTTTTTTTTTCTGTATGTTCACCGATATCTCCGTCAATTGTGGACCGATTCTGAAAATTCTTTTTTTGTTCGAAAACGTATGTTCCGAAATTGGTCCCACTTTAATTTGGTGGAGATCTGATTAAGAACTTTGGAGATATACAACAGAACTCTTCAATAAATAACGGAATATCTCTCGGGATTGCTGCAATCGCATGTCTGTTTATTGTTTATACCATTTCATAACATAACATCACGCAAGTATGCTCTTAAGGGGTACGCAGATCTCTCATTTCAGCGGTTAAGTTCAAGTTTTATGAAATCTATTTCGGCGTTATAGTTACCTTACTAACTTGCCTATTAGGTAGGTACAACTAAAAAGTGAAAAATAAAAAAAACTTTTGCAAAAAAATACTACTGACTTCCAAATACAAAACGAAAAAGTGAAAAATAACTTTAATTTTTGAAGTCGGTGTCCATAACGTAAAAAAAATGGTACCTACGACAGACACCGACTTCAAAAAATAAAGTTATTTTTCACTTTGTAGTTTTGTATTTGGAAATCGGTAGTATTTTTTTGCAAAAAAGTTTTTTTAACTGAAAGACTTAGAATATGGTAAGTAGTATATGGCCTGTGGTTAGATAGAACGATGCGGTGGGGTAAACACTTGAATGAGACATGGGAACAAGTAAAATTTCAAAAACCCCCGACACATTTATCTTGCGAAAACACCCCGATTCAAACAGTAAAACGCCCATAACTTTTGAACGGCTGAATCGATTTTATTCAAATATACCTAAGAACACTCTAGACAAAATCACAATCGGTTCATCCGTTGAGGCGCTATGATGCCACAGACAGACACACAGATACACAGCAACATACCTCAAACTTATAACACCCCTCTTTTTCCGTCGGGGGTTAAAAATTAATTAAATAACGATTTTAATGAATTAATTTAAAGTATATTCGTTCTTTGTAATTAATAAAGGTAACCCAGCCAATGCAACCTCGTTACAGTACTTTATGTATAAATGACGTGAAATACACCCGCACAAATCACTCGTGACAGCCGCAACTGAGCTCGGTCCAATATTGCCCAATATTCCCTGTAAAATAGCAATGTCTTTGTGTGTGTGCAAAATGACGCTTTGTTCGTATAGTGGTCTCTCTGACTGCGACGCGCTTTTACGTACTTTGTGGTACTGCCCATCGAAAGAGCCGTGCAAACTGAACTCCATGATAGAGTCTCTTAGTCATCACAGCGAGACCGTTGGGCTACCAATCATCTGGGACAAAACGAAAGTAATGACTAATCGTGAACAATTGTCAAGTGTTACATTCGTGAATTTATTGTTCTCAAATCAAAAAGTAATAATTCAATGTCTCATTTTTTTTAAACCAGGCGCCGTGGCATAGGTCAAGGTAACACCAAATGTCACAAAATAATGTTTATTTATAAATAATAAGTTTACTCTTTGGTATGCGTCTATCATAGATTTCTAGAATAGGTTACAGTAATTAAGATTTTTTATATAGTTGTGCTGGTGTTGTGATACGAATTAGCTATGTATAGGCTATCACAGCGATATAGTATCTTGTACAAGCCAACCCTTTCCAATAAAAAAACCGGGCAAGTGCGAGTAGGACTCGCGCACGAAGGGTTCCGTACCATTATAGCAAAAAAACAGCAAAAAAAATCACGTTTGTTGTATGGGAGCCCCACTTAAATATTTATTTTATTCTGTTTTTAGTATTTGTTGTTATAGCGGCAATAGAAATACATCATCTGTGAAAATTTCAACTGTCTAGCTATAACGGTTCATGAGATACAGCTTGGTGACAGACAGACAGACGGACGGACCGCGGAGTCTTAGTAATAGGGTCCCGTTTTTACCCTTTGGGTACGGAACCCTAAAAAGGAATGTTGACTGGACACCAGCAATATTATTAACAGGCAATTTAAGACTTTTCCTTCAATATGGGGACCGTCTTCACCTTCCATTATAAAATTAATTTGAAATAGATATATAGCACAAAATGCGCATAAAATGATAATTCAAGTTTAAAAATGGCAAACGTGTTTTTAATACAGTTGTTAACATGGCGTTTCAGAGGCTATAATTATGATTCGAAAATTAAATCTTTTGCATAGGCATCTTTCTGTTATGCGGTCGTGACTTTTTTTTACGAGCTCATTACTTTTGCGGTTGAGTTTTAAATTTATAAGTCAATTTAAAAAAAGTTTAGTAGCAAGGAGTTTTCATACATTGAATAAAATGGGATAGATTTTATACGAGGAAAAATGAACGAGTCCGTAAGTCATAGCATTGGATTCTCAAACGTCTTTTAAATGGTTGTTTAATAAATTTAATTACCAGTTTTAATTTAATTATTTTTACATCAACATAGGCCGTTCTCGTTGTAAAAAAAATATGTCCATTTGCAAAAAAGCGACAATTTCGAAAAAAAAAAATATTTGTGATAATTTGATTTTTTTTTTTTGTTTATATGAGATAAGTACATTAATTCTTTGAATTGTTTTTACTCCCACAACTGTATTGAAAAACGTCGCATGATACACGGGTGTGTAGGTTATTACAAACTTGTGTCAGTTAAAACCCTCGCCTTCGGCTTGGGCTTGTTAATGACAGCTTGTTTGCAATAACCTACTTTCCACCCTTGTATCACAATGTACTATTACACTACCATGCCGCTTTTTTTCGGTGTTTATTGGAGTTCTTCGACGCAATACCGTCTTGTCCCCTGTCACGCTATCATTGACTACCTTTTCTTGCATATCATCACACAGTCTATCCATCTTTTCTTTGGCCTTCCTCTCCCTCTCCATCCCACCACATTTATATGCATATTAATATATATTTTGCCAAAAATAGTTATTGATAAAATAAATATATTCATCCAATACTCACGAGTTTCTCTCAAATGCCTGGTCGAATTGATCCCCAAGGTGTTAATGATCCTCAGCAAAATTACTCTCAGATTTTTAAAGAGTTAATAAATAAACACTTTGAAAATCTGAGAGTCATATTACAGGTCAATGTAGTGACGTTTGCTTTTGGTTCCCAACATCCCTTTTCAGGAGAAGCGCTTGTCCTTCAGGGCAGCACTTAGCACTGGCTGATACATAGTTAACCCGTATCATTAAACACCATATTATTATGATCACACTAAAGTCCAGTCTAGAAGAACCCATTTTAGATAATTTAGACAACTTGATCTTCCCCGCACAAGAAAAACTTTTTCACTTGAAACATGAAGTATGAAACCTTTTTCATTTCTTTATTAAAGCACACTGAAATCCTAAAGTCGATATAATATAAAAAGAAGAAACGATTTTCAACTGCTGATTTTTTTTTAATGACAATTTTTAATTTATTGCAACGATAAAGCGGCTAAACCGGCACGGGCGCGCGCGCAATGAGCGTGCGAGCGCTGTGTGTGAGTGACTAAAGTATGAAATAGCGGAGGAGGGCCGGAGAAGCAAGAAAAGAACAACATTATTGATATCAACATAATAACGGTATAGTTCTCGCCAAACTTCTTTTGAGTCCCCATGTCAGTGGCGTAGCGTGGGTTTCAGCCGCTCGGGGTGGAGACAAATTTTGCCGCCCTCTTATTTACGTATAACAATTTAAAATACTAAAATATACAGAGATATTAAAGAACCCGTAGTGTAACTCAATTTGCAGGCTTTTTTAAGGTAAAAGAAGGGACCCTTATAAGATCACTCTCTTGTCCGTCTGTCCGTGTGTCACCACCGATTTTCTCAGGCACGGGTGGACCTAGCAAGTTGAAAGATTTATACCAGATACTGGGGTATTAGTCCCTACTAGGTGTATAAAAATCAAGGTACTGAGACAACACGTTAAAAAGATATGGGAAAATTTAGATTTTCGCGAAAACTTGTAAGTTCTTGTACCAAAATTTACCTCAAAATTCAACTTTTTTTAATTTTCAGCATTTTCCCTTTACTTGTGCTATAATATCTTGCTTTTAACCAAGATTCTAGGTCAACCGGAAGTACCCTATAAGTTTTGGGTCAAAAACCTATATGATAGTTCCCGTTGACCTAGTTACCTAATTATGTTGGTGAATTTTATTTAGCTGTTTGTACGGAACCCTCGGCGCTCGCGTGTCCAACTGGCACTTGACCAGTTTTTTATACACATTAAATATTTCTTATAAAAACATACATTATAGAAACAAGAGCATCCATTATTACTGACTAAAAATCCGATTACGTATTTAGTTTTTTACTTTTCATAATTTTATGCTAATTTAAACCTTATGTAGTACTGTATTGTACTGCATATTTTAAATACTACTCTGTCAAGAAAGTACCGGGAAAAGCACAATAATACCCAAAATGTTGGTTATTCATCCTGATTTATTTTATCACCTTCAAAGTATGCTTCTTCAGAAACGATACACTTACGCCAACGAATAATCACATTATCAAAAAAAAATTGTCTGATTTGCGCTCTTAAACGCCGCATAACGCTCAAATAATATTCTTTATTTACCGTTTGACCTTCCGGCAAGAATTCCGAGGAATAGTTTGTACATAACAATTTCAGATGAGAATATTTTCTTGTTGCATACTTTTTAGAGCGTGATTTTTCAGTAGTGGGATCAGCGTCACTAAAAAGAACACGCGGAGTACCGAATTTACGGACAAAGAAAATCAAATCCATTACTGGAGCGTTTTTTGAATTTGGAACATTACAACGCTCCAGCAATGTTGATCAAATCCATTGCAGGAGCGTTTTTTTTTAATTTGGAACATTACAACGCTCCAGCGATGTTGATCAAACCCATTGCATGAACGTTTTTTGAATTTGGAACATTACAACGCTCCAGCAATATTGTTGTAACTTTTAATATTAATTAAATTAAATGTATAATATAAAAAGTATGTTTTATTTCCCTGCATTCTTTAGAGAAAAGCACTATATATGCCTCGGCGGAAATGGCAATTGCCTGTCTCGTATTAGTGAAGTCCTCGCCTTTGCATATATATCCCGGCCTTTGCAATAATGTACTATTAAAAATCTGAGTCACAATCACAATACCTACACGGCAAAGATATCGATGTAGTGACGTTTGCTTTTGGTTTCCGGGAATCATCTATTTTCAGTAGGAGCGCTTGTCCTTCAGGACAACACTTAGCGCTGACTTAGCGTAGAGACGTAGCTGGCCAATGTCTACAAAAAGATTACACTGAAACCGATTCTAGGAACCTTAGTCAAAACACTACAAATTATTGATAAAAAACCGTTTGTCACTCGTGAAAACTTTCCACTTATGTATAACAAACAGAGAAATTCCTTTTAAAGTAGGTATAATAAAATGGGGACCGTGATTACTGTTATCTGCACATTTTTTTGATACTACAAATGCCGTCCGTCCATCTTTGTCGTTTCGTTTAACTATATGTTCACTTTAGTTTTTCTCGGAATTTTACTCATAATACTCTGTAGTGCCGGGCACCTGCTCTGCACTGCCGCCCGCCGGCAAATAACTGAATTCGGAGTAGACACTGAGCGCACTTTGGCCTGGATTTACACAAGGCGAAGGACTGCCTACTGTCAGTACTGTCTAAAGCCTCCTCGAGGAGGCTTCCGCTGGTGGATCACCACCAGCCGACCACACGTCTGTATGTCGTTCAGTCTGTGTTTTTCTCGACAGACGCAACTCGCACGCACGCGACATTGAAAAATATGGACGGTAGCTGCCGCAGCTATTTTTTTTTTGTACTTTTAACTACTACTTGGGTGTGCATCGCAGTAAAGTTATAAAAAAAGTTAATAAAAATAACGACTGCTTAAGGTTAAACTAGTCGACGGCACGAACTATTTTGTGCGCGAGGTTAAAATGCATGCTATATCATCCCACAACACGTGCGAAATATATAGATGCTGTGATGAGCAGTAAGAAGGTAGTTCGCGTACGAATTAGCACTTCTGAAATCTTTTATCGAAATGGATGATGATTTAGGACGAAAACGAGCGCGCGAAATTTTATAAACAGACCTTTGGGAGTCTAGATTTCATGAAAAAACTACTGAATGTATCTGATCAAAATAAAATTATTTGGATTGTTGAATTACTAATCTATCCCTATATGGAGGCCGTTTTTTAATTTTCCTTCTTGTTATGTTATTTATTTGCGCCCAAAGATACGTTAAAATTAGTGTTGAAATATGGAACTTTCGACGCTCATAACTTTCAAATATTTTTTTTTTTTTTTTCGGTTCCATACAGGGCTAGATAATGATGAGACAAATTGATATCTTTTTTTATTTTGAAAGTACATCGTCAAA
Source organism: Orthosia cruda (assembly GCA_964057195.1). Lineage (NCBI taxonomy): Eukaryota > Metazoa > Arthropoda > Insecta > Lepidoptera > Noctuidae > Orthosia > Orthosia cruda. Next base: position 10,797,080 of record OZ059855.1, on the reverse strand, counting down.
CAGTGGAGTAATCTCTAGACTACGTTTGTATGGAAGAATTTTTGACTTGTGTACCCTTAAGAAGCGAACTAAAAAGACGTAAACAAGAAGAAAGTAATGCTGTGTAGTCGGAGGACACATATTCGCGAGCTGGCTGACCAAAACCAGATGTATCCTCCGACTCAGTGTCTCAAGACGAATGTCTATGACCAGTGTATGTTGCCAGTGATGACCTATGGCTTCTAAGACGTGGTCGCTCACAATGGGCCTCATCAAAACCATAGACTCACCCAAAGGGCAATGTAGAGGGCTACGATCGGAGTTTCCTTGCGCGATCGAATCAGAAATGTAGAGATCCGCAGAAGAACCAGGGTTACCGACATAGCCCAAAGAATTGCGAAACTTTTACTTGTTTAATATTGTAATTTTAATAAATATATTTTAGTATTTTTAATTGTAATGTTAATAAATAATTAACGCATGGTCCGATCGTTCCACTCGTAGTACATTATGGAGCCGAAGAGCCTATTAAAACATAAAGTTTTGTTGTTTTGGTGAAACAGATTGCTCTTAACTTTTTCGAAGGAGTTTAAAAGTCAATAATAAGGTCGCTATACAAATCATCCAATTACTGACAGAGGTAAACTTCCGTCAGTAATTGGATGCCGCCGCCGCCGTTTTGGTTGGTGTTTGGTGTCTTTTAAAAGAGAGGGAAAGATTTAAAACTTCTTACGATGAAAGTAATGGTTGTTTACCTAATAAGTAAGTACCTACTAAGTACTAACATACCATGACATAGTAGGGGTCGATATCTACGAGAATATTTATACAAATAAAAACAATTTAAGTGTATGTTTGTAATATCAAAATAATAGTAAATGCTTATGAAAGTATATACGGCACTTATAACAAAAAACCTATTTTAAAATGTTTGTCTGTTGTCTTTTTGTTCCGGGTAATCTCAGAAATGGCGCGACCGATTTTGATGGGACTTTCTTTGGCAGATTGCAGAAGTTTTGAGGAGTAACTCAGTCTACTACTTTTTTATATAATAAGAATTAGGGTGCCGCGTAATCCGCGCTAAAAATAGAAGTCTTCTATTTTTTTTAGTTTTACGAATTTGATGCGGGCAAAGTCGCGGGTAACAGTATATAGTAACTATGTTCCCTATACGGCATACCTACATCTTGACAGATATAGCATCTGTGATCTGTCCAGCCGGGCGAGCACGGCCTGCTGTCACAAATTTATATCACAACTAGCTGACCCGGCAAACTTTGCAAACATTCATCTACCCTACCTAACACTATCTACCCAACTCTACCTACCCTACCCTACCTACCCTACCCTACCCTACCTACCCTATCCTACCTACCCTACCTACCCTACCCTACCTACCCTACCTACCCTACCCTACCTACCCTACCCTACCTACCCTACCCTACCTACCCTACCCTACCTACCCTACCCTACCTACCCTACCTACCCTACCCTACCTACCCTACCCTACCTACCCTACCCTACCTACCCTACCCTACCTACCCTACCCTACTTACCCTATAAACCTCACGGAGCCCGAGACCTTTCCAACGAATGCAAAACCGTGGAAATCGGTTCGTGCGTTCTGGAGTTATAGCGTCAGGTTATTGTGACTGTCAAATAATAACAGACAAATAATTAGCAATAAATTAAAATTGCGACTATAATTTGAGATTTAAACTATCCTATCTCTCAAGTTGGATCGAACTGCACATGGTGTGCGAACTGCACATGGTGTGCGAATTTTATTATAATCGGTTAAGTGGTTTGGGAGTCCATTGAGGACAAACATTGTGACACGAGATTTATATATATTAAGATTTGGGAGAAACCGTGATAAAATGAGTTACTCAAGCCTGTAACAGAGGTCGTGATCGCCCAGCTGCACAACCGGGCGAGCACGACCTCTGTGGTGACGATTCTCAAGGGTGATTATTCTATTCATAGACCGATATGCAAAATTGTATATTTACGAATTCTAACTGTATCATAATGATTAAATCGTTCTAAACCATGAAGCTGTAACTTGGCTTATCTATCTAGACCACATTATATTGACATAATTATATAACAGACAACTAATTATAAAACTGACATTAATTATAAATAGTATGCATTAGTTATTGTAATAATATTCTGTTTTTCCATTTTGTGAATTGTCTCCCTCCACCTCCCTTGGACTGGTCCAATGCCCGTTTTCAGCGACATCTCCTATACTAACCTCTATGTATGGGATCTTTAGCTTAAAAGCACCCCCAAACTGACCCCTAAATTAAATGGAAGGATTTCCTTCTTTCAGCTTTTTTTGTCAAGTGAACGACGAACGCCCCAAATACGAAAAATAAAAAAGGCCCGCGCAATTCCCTCTACACTTAGTATTCGTGTTTTAGGCACAGATAATATAATACTTTACTATAATACTTACTTTCATATATTTTTATTTACAATAGGCTCGCGCTTGACCACTATCTCACCTGATGGTAAGCGATGATGTGGTCGACGGTGAAGCACGCTTGCCTAGAAAAAACCCATTCACTCTTGACTTAAAGACCCCTAGATTGTAGCTATCGGGAAACACAGACTCCGGCAGGGAATTCCACTCCTTAGCTGTACGCATTTATAATACTAGCATAAAGATGCCGCATCCCATCCCAGTTCAGTTCCGTTCCACAGCTATAGATGGTGTTAGCAGAGACTTGCAAATAAAAGGGTTTTCTCGGTTCGTGAATTTTTTTTTCTTAAAATACAGTGACGATTTGTTTTATAGTATTTCTTTTGCACGTTTTTACAGTTCCATTGTACAAAAATGTGTTACAATACAAATTTATAAAATCGAGTGGCATGCCTCAGAAATTTAAAACCGCGCCATCTAATGGAATCAATTTTAAATGATCCCAATATTCCATTATCTTGTGCTTAGGCGAGTTGATTAAACAAGAACATAGAATTTTTACTATCAATTCGAGTAAATGATAATTTTACACACAATTCCAATAACAACTCGAGGAATAGCGCGCCATCTAGTGATATTTTCTTTGTTAGCGCTGGGGGACTCCGTGATTTAGGTAACAAACAGTCGAACAAAAATTATAAACCTCTTCTTTAGGAAATGATATAATTCCACCCAGCCCGTTCCATCATCGGACTACCAGACGTAAGGCGATGCGTCATCCGTACACGGTGGGCATACCACCCATACGCACTAAACGTTTTGAGAATACTTTTATTATGCGTACAGCTAAGGAGTGGAATTCCCTGCCGGAGTCTGTATTTCCCGATAGCTACAATCTAGGGGTCTTTAAGTCAAGAGTGAATGGGTTACTTCTAGGCAAGCGTGCTTCACCGTAGGCCAGATCATCGCTTACCATCAGGCGAGGTAGTGGTCAAACGCGAGCCTATATAAGAAGAAAAAAAAAAAAAAAGGAAGGGTAGAGAGAAATTAAGATAAGATTGGGCTAAGATTCCCAGTTTTGGGCTAAATAGAAGAAAGTGCACAACGTCATTATCAATATCAAGTTTGCGCGGGCGACGGTGTACTATGCACTCGCCCATCAAACTCAGCCCCCCCCCCCTTTACATGTTGTCGTGCCCTAGTGAGATGCGCCCCCACTTTGAAAATTACTGGTCTAAAAAAATTACTGTTACCTATATTTTTTTATAAAACCATAATCAATATTCGATGTTACACTAATTTTAGTTTAACTTTACTCATAGAGCGTAAATGACTTCATCTACTATTCGTATTCGTATATCGTAATATTCGAATTATAAAACTTGATTGACATACTTTATAAACACAATACCGAAATTTAGAAATAGAATCTTATTATAACACTATTTCTCTAACAAAATAATGCTATAAAATATATTTTATCTACTCTCATATCGTAATATTCGAATTACAAAATTCAAAACGAGTTTATATTGGCATACTTTATAAACACAATACCGAAATTTAAAAATAGAATCTTATTATAACACTATTTCTCTAACAAAATAATGCTATAAAACAATTTTTTTTCTATTACGATACAGGACAAATCCAAGAAGTTAATCACTAAGGAGTTTCCATCAATATTTTTTTTTAATGCCATTTTATAGTACCTATTAAAAAAAGATTTGATTCAAATTTTAAATTGTCTATGACAATGCCCGCTTTAGACTTAGCACGCACTGCGATTTTTATTCGCGCGAATTTTATTTCCTTCTACCTGTTCATAGAGCTCAAAATATTCGGGCGAATAAAATTCGCGCCGTGGTGCGGTGGATTCTGTGGCAAAACACGGATTTCTTGCGGTATTATTTCCGCACGATTTCTTTACCGCAATGCGAACAACCTCATACAATTCCATGGGCATAAAAAAATCGCGCGTATAAAGATCGCAGTGCGTGCCAAGCCTTAGCGCATGCGCGGTTAATGCGGTGATGTGCTGGTTTTTGGCGCCATTCATACGTTTTGCAAGTTTTGCTGTACTGAATTTTATGAGTTTTTTAAATTATTGTTTAAAAATGTCTGATATGAATGTATGTGTGAATGTGAAGAAAATTTGACTCTGCCCGATATTTTAGATGTGGCGAAGGAAATTACTCTTAATTTATTACTAGCAAAGTTGAGAAAGTATATGACAAATGCTATCACGATTTTATGGCATGGAAAATGCAAAAAGAGGTATTTAGTAGGTTCAATCCCAATTTATGAGTGTAGATAAAGTAGTGTATGAAACTGCACATAACTAGGTATTAAAACATTCGTGTGAAAACTATTAAAAACCTCGCCTACGGCTCGGTTTTTAAACACACACTCATGTTTTAATACCCCTCATTATGCAACAGTTTCATAAACTACTATTTTTCTATTACGATACAGGACAAATCCAAGAAGTGAATCACTAAGGAGTTTCCATCAATAATTTTTTTGTAATGCCATTTTATAGTACCTATTATAAAAAGATTTGATTCCAATTTTAGATTGTCTATGACAATGCCCGCTTTAGACTTAGCACGCACTGCGATTTTTATTCGCGCGGATTTTGTTTCCTTCTACCTTTTGATAGAGCTCATAATATTTGGGCGAATAAAATTCGCGCCGTGGTGCGGTGGATTCTGAGGCAAAACACGGATTCCTTGCGGTATTATTTCCGCACGCACGTTTTGGCGCCATCTAAACGTTTTGCAGGTTTTGCTGAACTGAATTTCATGAGTTTTTAAATTCTTGCTTAAAAATGTCTGATATCAGTGAATGTGAAGAAAATTTGACACCGCCCGATATTTTAGATGCGGCGAATTAAATACCAGTAATCTATTACCAGCAAAGTCGAGAAAATTATATAATCAATGCTATCACGACTTTATGGCATGGAGCATGCAAAAAGGGTATTTAGTAGGTTCAATCCCAATGTATGAGTGTAGATAAAGTAGTGTATGAAACTGCATATAACTAGGTATTAAAACACTAGTGTGAATACTATTAAAACACACACTCATGTTTTAATACCCCTTATTATGCAACAGTTTCACACTCACAACGTAATGTTCCAAATATGAATTCAAAAAATATTGCATGAACACGTACTTTATAATCGTACAACGTAATGTTCCAAATATGAATTTAAAAAATATCATGTAATATTTTTTAAATTCACACGTACTTTATAATCGTGCATAGGTAAAATTAAAAAAAAACCATTACAGTGCAACATTTTGCTTCGATTTTCAAACAATTACATCATAAAATAACTTTTTAATTTTTATACCACACTTTTACTTTTTAATTTATTGGCGCTTAAGAATTGTGTCATTGTCTTTGGATGCGCGTGCTGCTCAGTCATGTGCAATGAAAATCTAAATTGCCCGCCATACCAAATATTTTTCCGTTTCCATTTTTGTTTTATTTCAACTGTATGAGTGAAGATAAAATAGTGTATGCAACGGCATATAATTAGGTATTAAAACACTCGCGTAATATTATTCGCTCGTGTTTTAATAACCCCTATTATATGACTGTTGCATAAACTATTATTATTTACATCAACTCAAAATCGTAACGCGGGAAGTACTTGTTCAGCTATATAGCGACTAAACATATCTGTCTGTCAAAAAAAAAACGACATACCCTACATCTGAGATTATATTTTATTGTATTGGTACCGTCTTTGCTAATGTTTGCCTTGGCATTAAAACCGTCATTTTATTATCTAGGTTGCATAATAATTAATTATAGTAATAAATAAAAATATTGAGAGGTAGAAATTTATTGAAATAATTAATTACCTATACAATTTCTGTAGTCCCCAATCCAATGAAGATGCTATTCAAATTCGAAGACAAAACTGGGGTTATTTAGCTCCAGTTTATTAAAATAAAATTATTATAAAAACAAAAAACCCGAATGCTAAAAAAGATTAACTGAAAAGAGAAAAACAAGTACTAGGTATAATTAATACATTAAATATTATGAGGTGCTGCCAGCGGTGACAAACGAAGTTTTGGTTAGTTTATTATTTTTTTTGTTTTATTTCAGAATTTTTAGTTTTAATGAATGAGTACCTACTCCAATTATGTTATCAAAGTTACGCCTCTTATCTTGAATTTGTTTTTTTTTTTTATTATTATTTTGTTTTTGTTTTATAATAATTTTGTTTTATTTCAGACGAATCCAACGACAACTCATATGTCATAATCCGTCAAGCCGTTTGAGCTGTAGAGCGTGCTTTAGATACATACATACAAACATACGCTCGAAAAACATTACCCTCCCGCAGTCGGGTAAAAATGTCCACTTTCAGCAAAATTTATCAGATTAATCTCGTGTTAGCAACTAACTCTGAGTTAAGTATTTTGTGCAATTGGTTCTAAGACGAAACATTCTCAATTCTATACTTTTATAGAACAGAACGTATTAGGTAAGTGTAAGGTATAATAAGAAACCGAATACCGTCAATACAGAGAAAAGTAATACGTCTAGGAGCAGTGTTGTCCTCACGCGTCATTCGTAAATTATATCGATACTAGCGACTCGCTCATTTTCGAACGGGTGTAATGTGCCTACTAATGTGCTGACATGACATACATCCAACTAAACTAGAAATAAATTTATTATACAACACATTTCATTAAAACTAGTATCTAGGATAAAAGGAGATTAGATCTTAATTTATAACTACCACGACACGTCCTATGACCCGCCCCTAACTGTTCCCGGCGCAAAGATGCCCATAACCCGTACAAATTTATTAAAGTTTGCACCAGTGATTCGTGCAGTTAGAATACTTAATAGCATCTCTCTGCGTTTGGACATATTTTCTTGCTCTTTGGCGGCATTCCAGAGGGTGACACTTAGTGTTTTGTCCACTGTGTAACTTGTGCTTCTACCCAGACCCGTTACTTGGGACTGTACTATTAGTAATGTATGACTACTTTTGTTAGCTTGGGTCTTACCTGTTAAAACAAATGTATGTGTTAATTAATAAATAAATAAAATAAATAATAACGCTTGCTGCATTGCCGCGTTGGATGACAATGGCCAACCTTTGAACGAAGAACGAGCCGGAGCGGGGGTCACACGTTTTGTCACGGAGCTTGTGCCCTATCTCGTTAATGAGCTTCTTGGCCTCAGTGCCCCAACCACCAATGGTCTGAATGGCAATGGCACAAAATGGTAACGGTTCACCAGCGGTGCGTACTTGTCCCTCTTCCCCTCAGCTGCATCTTTTGCCGCTGCTGACGGAGGGGACGGTGCGACTTAATACTATTAGAAACGTGAAAGTTTGTGAGGATGGATGGATCGATGGATGGATGTTTGTTACTCGTGCACGCAAAAACTACTGAACTGATTTTGATGAACCTGTACAGAAATATAGCTTATACACCAAAATAACACAGGTTTTAATTTATAAAGATACTAGCTGACCCGGCAAACTTTGTTTTGCCATAAAAACACCAAACATTCATCTACTAAATATCCTACCTACCCTACCCTACCCTACCTACCCTACCTACCCTACCCTACCCTACCTACCCTACCTACCCTACCCTACCTACACTACCCTACCTACCCTACCCTACCTACCCTACCCTACCTACCCACCCTACCTACCCTACCTACCCTACCTACCCTACCTACCCTACCTACCCTACCTACCCTACCTACCCTACCTACCCTACCTACCCTACCTACCCTACCTACCCTACCTACCCTACCTACCCTACCCACCCTACCTACCCTACCCACCCTACCTACCCTACCTACCCTACCTACCCTACCTACCCTACCTACCCTACCTAACCTACCTACCCTACCTACCCTACCTACCCTACCTACCCTACCTACCCTACCTACCCTACCTACCCTTCCTACCCTACCTACCCTACCTACCCTACCTACCCTACCTACCCTACCTACCCTACCTACCCTACCTACCCTACCTACCCTACCTACCCTACCTACCCTACCTACCCTACCTAACCTACCTACCCTACCTACCCTACCTACCCTACCTACCCTACCTACCCTACCTACCCTACCTACCCTACCTACCCTACCTACCCTACCTACCCTACCTACCCTACCTACCCTACCTACCCTACCTACCCTACCTACCCTACCTACCCTACCTACCCTACCTACCCTACCTACCCTACCTACCCTACCTACCCTACCTACCCTACCTACCCTACCTACCCTACCTACCCTACCTACCCTACCTACCCTACCTACCCTACCTACCCTACCTACCCTACCTACCCTACCTACCCTACCTACCCTACCTACCCTACCTACCCTACCTACCCTACCTACCCTACCTACCCTACCTACCCTACCTACCCTACCTACCCTACCTACCCTACCTACCCTACCTACCCTACCTACCCTACCTACCCTACCTACCCTACCTACCCTACCTACCCTACCTACCCTACCTACCCTACCTACCCTACCTACCCTACCTACCCTACCTACCCTACCTACCCTACCTACCCTACCTACCCTACCTACCCTACCTACCCTACCTACCCTACCTACCCTACCTACCCTACCTACCCTACCTACCCTACCTACCCTACCTACCCTACCTACCCTACCTACCCTACCTACCCTACCTACCCTACCTACCCTACCTACCCTACCTACCCTACCTACCCTACCTACCCTACATACCCTACCTACCTTACCCTACCTACCCTACCCTACCCTACCTACCCTACCCTACCTACCCTACCCTACCTACCCTACCCTACCTACCCTACCCTACCTACCCTACCCTACCTACCCTACCCTACCTACCCTACCCTACCTACCCTACCCTACCTACCCTACCCTACCTACCCTACCCTACCTACCCTACCCTACCTACCCTACCCTATCATATCTCTCAAGTTGGATCGAACTGCACATGGTGTGCGAATTTTATTATAATCGGTTAAGTGGTTTAGGAGTCCATTGAGGACAAACATTGTGACACGAGATTTATATATATTTTCTCAAACATGCTTGGAAATTTGAGCATTATTTTGACAACCTTCTTCGAGATAAATCGAAATTGCAGTACATGCCAAATACATGCGAGCAGCGGCCGGCAAAAGTTGTATGAAAATCCATATCTGTCGTTTGTAGCGGCCAAATAAATTACATAGTAATCTCATATCTGTCGTGTAATTTAAAAATGGAACAATCTTTTACTTCGAGTCATGGCAACCAAGGAGGTAACTTATCCTAGTTTTTATTTAAATTTCGAACTGGCTTGCAAATAGAAAGCTGTTTATTGAAAAAAAAAACAATTGAACACTTTAAGGCTTAGCACGCACTGCGATTTTTATTTGCGCGGATTTTTGTAGTATTATTCCCGCGTGTTTTTTTTACTGCAACGCGTGCGGCTTCATACAATGCCATAGGCCGCAGAATGGGCGCGAATAAAAGTCGTAGTGCGTGCTAAGCCTAACGCGGGCATAATTATTGTTGTTCGTTGTTCGTCATTGATTTTGAAAAGTAATTGTATTTGACAAAATGAGTTCTAGGTACTACTTAGTTTTAATTTCCGCGCATTATTTGAGAAAAGCACTATACAAGCCTTGGCCACAACTAGGCATTGATGGACTTACGTATGTGTGCCTCGGCTTCGCCTCGGCCCACATTTACACGTTCGTCCATCAATGCCTCTTTTGCTGGCCGCTGCAGTAATGTACTATAAGATGTGACATGTTATAAAGATAAACGCCTCTGGATGGCACAGAGATAGATTATAGTCTGAAATAGCACATAGGCTACATTTCATCCCGGTTTAATATTACCTTGGGATAAGAAAGCTCGTGGCTAAATAATAACAGCCGCACGGGTCGATCTTCAAGGTAAAGCAACGCTTGATGAGGTCGGTCAACATACCGAGTTTCCTCCGTGCCTCGGAAAGCAAGTTAAGCCGTTGGTCCCGGCTGTCATTTGAAGATCTTTGACAGTCGTTACGAGTAGTCAGAAGCTTGAGATCTGACACCAGTCTAGCCAAGGGGTACCGTGTTACCCAGTTACTGGGTTGTGGAGGTCAGAAAGGCAGTCGCTCCATGTCTAACACTGGTTCTCAGATTAATCCCGTTTTCGAAATGATTAGTGCAAAACTATATCAAAATTGGTTGAGTGGTTAATTTAATAAAAAAGTGACTTAATTAGAATACTAATGATTTCACGCACGTTCGTGGCCCATCCATCATTTTGCCGAAATAAAAGGTTGCCTAAATGTCTATTAGAGATGCCGCGAATAGTTGTTATAGAGAATAGTCGAATACCAATTAATCGCGATTTTTAAGGTATATAGGTAGTCGAAAACTCGCCATTACTACTGGTAATAAAGTAATAATAAAAAAATATTAACAAGCTTTTTTCATATTCTTCTCAGAAAACCCTTTCATTTGATACCCATATCATGGCAGTGCACAAAAAATAACTAATCCGCCATCTTGGGCCGTCTGCCATTTTGGATTTAGAATGACGTCACTTAGCTAACCATGCATTGTCAAACTAAACGTGTATGCAAACGTGTATGTCACCTTAATCGGTGGAGGATAACTGCTTATAATTAAGTTGCAAGATTTGACTAGAACAAACTTAAGGAACACACTTCTTGTAGTCCCTTGAATTTACTATATCGATACCTCTGGAGCAAAGCATAAAATAACCCATGTTTGTTTTGTGCTTTACGCCCTTTGAGCAAAGCATAAAATAACCCATGTTTGTTTTGTGCTTTACGCCCTTTGAGCAAAGCATAAAATAACCCATGTTTGTTTTGTGCTTTACGCCCTTTGAGCAAAGCATAAAATAACCCATGTTTGTTTTGTGCTTTACGTCCTTTGAGCAAAGCATAAAATAACCCATGTTTGTTTTGTGCTTTACGCCCTTTGAGCAAAGCATAAAATAACCCATGTCTGTTTTGTGCTTTACGCCCTTTGAGGAAAGCACAAAATAACCCATGTTTTAGTTTTTTTTTTTGTTTGAAAGGTGATTTTTTCGAGTGTTCTTAGCTAAGTTTGAATAAAATCGGTTCAGTTATTCCAAAGTTATGGGCGTTTTACTGTTTGAATCGGGGTGTTTTCACAAGATATCGTGTCATAATTACGTGTTCAATAGATTGCCGATCGAAGCGTGTCTACAATGTACTACATAAATTATGTAGCTTGAAATAAAAATGCATCGGGAGTTTTATAAATTTTGAAATTTTACTTGTTTGCATTGGGGTTTTTTATACAAATCAATTCATAATTAATAAAAATCCATCTAGTCGATGGAGCTATGTTTGAATAAAATCGGTTCAGTTATTCAAAAGTTATAGGCGTTTTACTGTTTGTATCGGGGTGTTTTCACAAGATATCGTGTCATAATTACATGTTCAATAGATTGCCGATCGAAGCGTATCTACTATGTACTACATGAAGTATGTAGCGTGAAATAAAAATGCATGGGGAGTTTATTAAATTTTGCAATTTTACTTGTTTGCTTTGGGGTTTTTATACATTCAATGCCTCATTAATAAAAATCCATGTAGTCGTTGGTATGATTCGAGGTTTATAGAATACCACCTACTCAGATACGTGTTAAAACCATAACCCAGTCATTGCACTAGAGCAAAAACAAAAAAAAAATGCCAGTTTTTAGTATCGACTATTTTTACTATCGATAAAACACAGGGATGTGTCACACCGAGAGTCGACAAAGAGCCACTACGATACGGCACTAATAATTACCAGGCAGCATTCATTCGACAATCACACGCGGCCGAGAGGATCCAGTGTGTTGTGTTAGTGATTAAAAAATAATTCGCAAGGAAAGAGTAAATATGAAGGTGAGTCGCTGTGACGTACTGTTTGAATAATCGTGATAAACAAGTGCTTTGTTTAAGTTTTTGCTGCCATTTATTTTTCTGCTGTTAACCAATTAGGGGGTATTTTGATTTGTAACTTCGTATTTTTTTCAACGCGTTTAAATTATCATAATTTTCTGACTTAATGAAAAAATATGTGATGACAAAAAAAAATTGTCATGTAAGAATTAATGTTTGGATTAAAAAAATAATCTACAAACATCAAATCCAATGAAAACATAGTTGACTAGTTCTGTAATGACCACGGACATTTAAAAAAAAATAGATTTAAATTGTTTTTTTGTACTTTAGAACCGGTACGAACACTGGCTACCCACAAACCACATTATTATAATTTTAAATTTGAAAAAAGAACTCTCTGCATAAATAATAATTTTAGTGTTATTGGGGCTTGACCTATCTCTTAATCGAAAATATAGAACCGGTTAGAATTTGAAAAAAGAACTCTCTGCATAAATAATAATTTTAGTGTTATTGGGGCTTGACCTATCTCTTAATCGAAAATATAGAACCGGTTAGGTATTGTATCAATCGTGATTTTTAAACATATTTTCCCGCGATCATATTTCTTATTAGATTTGCGCGGGTATTATATATCTATATATATGATCGTTATCATAGCCAGGTACATAACACTACCAAAGATATAATGACAAAACTCATTAATTACCTACCCCGACTACGGCGAAGCCAAAAGCAAGGTTATGATTTATTTGAAACTAGCGGACGCCTTGCGGTTTCACCCGCCTAGTTCCTGTTCCCGTGGGAGTACAGGGATAAAAAGTAGCCTATGTCACCCGGGGATACTGTAGCTTCCCAACGGTGAAAGAATTATTGAAATCGTTTTAGTAGTTTTTAAGTTTATTCGTTGCATACAAAAATACAAATCTTTCCTCTTTATATTATTTATTATAGATATCGATACGATGCACGAAGAATAGAAATATGTTGATACCATTGCGGCCATTATTCCATGCTACATGTAAATAAATTCCCAAAAAGAAAGTTTCTATAATAACCAAGTAGGAATCTTCAAGGCGGTGCACTTAAGCTAAATATAAATGCACTTGAAGCAAAAATAACTTGCCCTGTGCGAACTGAGCAACCATGTCCGAGACTCTTTATCATATTTATAAAAAAAAAAATACAGTTCATTGTGATATGGAAAGGTAGGGCGTTCACATTTACAACTTCAATATAACAAGCAGATATCCTTTATGGGAAATTGTGAGTGTATTACCGGATTATTGCAGACACCGTAATTTTGTAACTAATCTAGTCAGATTATAAACTCTCGAAATATTGTGAACAGATCATTCCAAATGTCATCCAAAATCTATAGTTTTCAATGTATCAGTGCCTTATCTATATATTTACTTATAATATTATAAAGAGGAAAGATTTGTATGTTTGTATTTAACGAATAAACTTAAAAACTACTGGACCGATTTCAAAAATTCTTTCAGCGTTGGGAAGCTACACTATCCCCGGTGAGATAGGCTACTTTTTATCCCTGTATTCCCACGGTTACTACGCGGGTGAAACCGCGAGGCGTCCGCTAGTACTTAATATTAGAGGAAAGATTTGTATTTTTGTATGTAACGAATAAACATAAAAAGTACTCGACCGATTTCAAAAATTCTTTCACCATTGGGAAGCTACGCTATCCCTGGGTGGCATAGGCTACTTTTTATCCCTGTATTCCCACGGGAACGGGAACTACGCGGATTAAACCGCAAGGCGTCCGCTAGTTGACAATAAAGAGTTACCAATAATAATTAATTTATAAAATTACGATGTTTGCAATAATCCGGTGTTATAATTCTTTATGAGACAGTGTGTGTGTATGAATGATTATGTACACAATAGAAAAACATATAAAACAAGATTAGTTTAGCTAATTAGTGGCTAGAAAAAAGTAATTGCATTTGAAATAACCATACACAATATTTATTATGCTCAAACATAATAATTATCCATCTCCGACAGATGGAAAACTAAATATAAAATTTATTGTTTCTGTGTAAACATTTAATATTTGAATATGAATACTGAATAGCGTATAATAATACGTCACAGTATTTATAGTTTTACTGTTGTTTGTCATCATCAAACAGAAACTCGTAGTTTTTTAAAAGAAGTTTTATTCAGTGCTGTTCATGCTATACTTTAATGGAAGAGTACTCTTACTAAATACAGAAGAGAAGTAATGTACCTAACAACTAGAAAAACTAATCAAGGTTTCCTCGTTTTAATTGACCCGTAACACGTTTTTGTTAACAAACTAGGCAGTGCACACACTAGGGTCAAAACATTTCTGCATGACAGTTTTGTCTTATATTCGTGACAACTAGAGTCGAATGTGACAGTTATAAAAATACGTTATATAAGTTATACTTGATTTTGTTTTCATGTGCGTGGATACCTCTGGTGTCAGAGTTAATTAAGCCGCCTCTGGGAACCCCACAAGGCTCAGATTTACATTAACTACGTTAGTCCAGGTTTCCTCACGATGTTTTCCTTCACCGTTTCCTGTGATGTCCAAGATAAACTTAGAAAGTAAATATGAGTTTGAAAAAGTCACATTGGTACTTGCCCGGATCGACCTCAAGCACGAGAGGCTAGATCTTAGCCACTGGGCGACCACGACATTATGTTTTAAACTTGATGCTTAGAAAAATAATCGTTGTTATAGTGTATGGGTAACATGGTAATTAATTAGAATTACGAATTTGATTATTCGAAGACGTTCATACAAAGTTATAGCGGCATGTAAAATGAGAAACGTCATCAGGTTGTCACGATTATAGTTCCAAAACATTTGGTTATTTTTGACCAGTTTGTCACCTGTAGGTATTGTTATTCTGTAAAAATGTAATCAAAATAGAATGACAGGTTACCTAAGTTTCCAAGTTAGGATTTTACAGAATAGACCATCTGTTTTGTTCATTCAATCATCAGTTCAATCTTTTGCATAATCCCATAGTGGAAGTTGTTCATATTCATTATCACTTTAACACCCCGAAATATCTACAGCGAAAAGTCTGCCTATCAAGACCCAGTCTTGACCTAAGTCTGCACCAAGCCTTATGTAGGAATTATCATTTAAATTATACAGCGATTATTTTTTTATGAGTACTTTAGATACTAATTAAAGCAATCTAAGGTATTTTACAGGTTCTTTAGTTTACTAGTAAACCCGATATTTATAAAATTATAAGTGAGAATTCAGGTACGCTATAATTATCGAGTTATGGTCGTAATTATTTATCGAGTTATGCAGGAACTACTTATATTATGAACAATACCGGTTTGAATACTTTATAACAATACCTTTTATTATATTTACCCATTGATAATTAAAAAAATCTTATCCTACTAATATATTAGCGGAAGCCTCGTGGTTTCACCCGCGAGGTTCCCGTTCCCGTGGGAATACAGGGATAAAAGTAGCCTATGTCACCCGGGGATAGTGTAGCTTCCAAACGGTGAAAGATTTTTTGAAATCGGTGTTACATACAAAAATACAAATATTTCTTCTTTATAATATTAGTATAGATATAGATCAATGTGAAATTTTGTAACTATGGATATTTATTACTCATTCATGCAAAAACTACTGAACGGAAAAAAAAAAACAGGAAAAACTTGGGTGAAGTATTAGTACAGTAGTCACAGCGGATCTTTGTGTCTCTGAAGTTGGCTCTGCGGACCATTGGGTAAGAAACTGTTTGTCATCGAGTATATTGCATAGACTAAGCGAGATAGGACGATGCGACAAACGTAAGCGAGTGAAAGAGGCAGTTATACAATGCTAACTTCTACTTTAATATTGACACAAAAATAGCTACTGCGCAAGCATCTTAATTTCAAATGCCATTTCCCACCATTTTATGTATTTACGTCCCCTTTTAAATTATGACAGGAAATCTGTTGAGATTACACTTTATATCCGTTGATGACAAAATGTTATGAGTACTAATCGGAAGACGTCTATCAGCATTTGTTTCCTTGATGATTATGACGACAGATTTTGGAGTTTCTTGTCCGTTCTTCTCCATAACAAGCTACATTTCCGAATGGACGGTAGAATCAATTATTATTACATTTAATTTTTATTTTTGACGTTCGAAAGTGCCGCTTAATGGCCTAATTGAATAAAGAAATTTTGATTTTGATTTGATTTTGATTTTTGACAGATCCGTCGTCAAAAAAAAACTAACATAAATCAAGTTATATTTGATTGGTAGAATTTTATTAATAAAGGAAACGAATAAGTTGACGCATTGGAATAGGGTATTTTACTCTATAGGAGAAAAATCTATAAATATATTATTGAGATAATTTAGGCAAAAAGCAGTTGGAAAATGTTACTAAAACTAATATTTACCTAAAATAACAAAATAAAATTTTAATATTCAATTCAAAGTTTTCAGTTTTTTAAATCTGTTTTATAACACCATCCATGAAATAGTAGCCGCCATGTTAATATGTCATACGGCTGTGTTAACCGTCAACTGTCAACTGATCCGCGTATCGGCGTATTTGTTTACATAGCCAACTGACGTCATGACCACAGAGCAATATGGCTTCCACTGCGTCCAGCGTTTTCGTCAAACTAAGCGCGAAATTTGAAAATGTAAAATTTAAATGCAGTTTTATGGCACCTATCGATTGAATTTATTTTTGTTTTTGTAGTGGCATATTTGCACTGTAGAATTTAATTGAGACACTTTTCAAAAATGGGTGTAGAAAAACTAAAATGTTTTATGCCGGCTGTACAAACTCGCGCGAGAACCGAATAGGAATATACATTGCTCTCAGTACTGAGTTCAATCATTAAGTATTTTGTTTAAAACTCAATGTACAGTGATTCCTCGGGCTCTCGCAAGAGAGTGTACAGCCGGCATTAGATAGAAGTGATAACATCGTGTCATCAAAATGTCAGTGACACAAGTAAGTACTTCATAATAGTGATAGACAACGACGGCGCCACATTTCCTTTTTTGAATGATAATATTGTATACTATCCCATGATATTCAAATAAACAGATATGTTATGAGCGCGCGCATTGTGAAGACTCGAATAGGTCAAAATTGTGACCTTTAGTCTTTAGTTTATGTCACGCATGGCGAAGAGCGATAGGCTTTGTTGAAACAAAAACAAAATAAAAAAATATGCCATCGTGTGTATTTAGAAATTGTACCAAATACGATACCAAAGTACATAAAACAGAAGGGATCTCACACCATATGTAAGTACGCAATACGCCTCAATTTACTAATTTATTTAATTTCTTTTCCTAATATTCTGATATTTGGAGGTTAGAAAAAGATAACTACATTGGTGGTCAGAATAATGTTTGTTTACATTCACACGCAAGTGACAAACACTAGCTGTCTCATTTTTCTTGTTGGTTTTATCAA
Organism: Orthosia cruda; assembly: GCA_964057195.1. NCBI lineage: Eukaryota > Metazoa > Arthropoda > Insecta > Lepidoptera > Noctuidae > Orthosia > Orthosia cruda. Next base: position 10,779,273 of record OZ059855.1, on the reverse strand, counting down.
GCCATCCCTTTCGACTTGTAGTGAAATGTCAGATGAATGAAAAGTGTGTGTGTGATGCCGCTGCTGCGCGGAACACTTTTTTCAATTGTTTTGTGAGTGTACAACGTATCTGTTTATTTGAATATCATTGCTACTATCATTATTATATTTATAGCTTTGTAACCAGTGACCACAATCAATAGAAAAAGGATATAAAAATATAATGTCATTACTTTACTGCATATTTGCATTAATTATGCGAAATAATGGGAATGTTTCCTGTGTATATAAATGATAATTCTATTTAGTCCGTCAGTGAGATTATCAAATAATATTGGATTCGTATTTTTTGCTTCATCAAATAAATAAAAATTCGCAAAGATAAAGCGCATCAAAGTTTAGGAGTGGGGGCTTGTGACGTCACTTTGTCAGTATGAAGCGTAGCACACCGTGACGTCACACGATATTTCAACGCACTTTATCGTCGTAATGTTTCGTTTAAGTGGCAAAAGAAAAAATACGTGTCCAATATTTTTAGGTTATCTAACTGACGGATTAAATAGATATTTTTTGTGAACCCTATTAAGAATGTTAGTATTATTAATTGTTAGTGTCGGACATCAAACACTAATGAAGTTTTGCGTCTGACAGGAAGCATCAAAATTAGAATCTAAGTGTCTTTTTCATTAAATAAAAACGTGGTGCCTGAAGAAAGGTCCTCTAGAATTAGAAAATATGAATTGAGTGTCTGACAGTTACATCAAAGTAAGGAGTTAAGTGTCTGACAGGAAGCATCAAAATCAGAGTTTGAGTGTCTGAAAGTTAAACCAAAATCTGAAGTTTAGTGTCAGACAGGTAGCAACAAATTTGAAATTCGGTGACTTAACATTACTTGAAATATACAATTAATATCCAATTCTTGGCGGTTTATAAAGCGTCATCAATACATTTAGGTACACTCCACGTGATATACATAGTCACACTTGTACCGAGGCTTGTGTTTTGCTGTCCCGATAACTCAGCGACCTCATGTCGGGTCAATTAGTCTTTTATGTCTATAATTCGCACATTATTATCATGTAGTATAATACATATTTATTTTAAAAAGCGCAAATTTCAAAGTCGGTATATTATCTCAAGTACATATTACGAGCGAATTTTGGTAGTGACCGACTCTGCCTTCCCTTTAGGCGTGCTGTAGGGTATGTATGTAGGTTCGTACCGACAACTCTTTTATCCAATGGGGTTGTCTGGGATTATCCATGAACAAAAAAGACCAACTTCCACACAAACTCTTTAGAGGACGAATTTTCAAAACCGTTGCCACCTCCAATAAGGCGCAGTTACCCCTCAGTAGCTAATTTTAAAATGAGGATCATTTCTAAACGGCTAGTAGTAGTTTTTTGAAAAAAAAAATGTCTTTAAATCATTTTCTTTATAATTTGATCTGGGAATTTTTTTTATTCGTGTAACATAGTGTAATTAATTTGTAAAGTTATGTCTGACACGGACAAAAATACGACAGTAGCACCAAAACCGCTGAGCGTATTTTAATGAAATTTTTATCATCGCAAAGAAAATTTAATTATCTACATTATGAACTGAGGTATTTTTGATGGTCATAGAATACTAAGGAAAGTACAAAAAACTACTGAATGTTGGGTCGCGCGGGTGTGAAACGAGTGCGCGTTTTAGTCCCTCAAGGTCGTTGGCGACTGTCATCGTCTTAAATAAGGATTTCTGTGCAAAATTTCAAGGTTCAGACTCCGTGGTTTAGGCTTTACATTTGTCAGTGAATTAATGTATTTAAGATTATTTGTAGATATGCAAATTAAACTAAATTACATAAATAGAATAATTATCTAGGTATTATTAACATAATCATATCAGCTCTAGGTCCTGTCAACATAAGTATAAAACTGTAAACATGCATTGATAACGCACGGTTGATAGCAAATTACATTCATTCAATCAGAAGTCATAACATTTGATCAGTGTCATGAATGCACGAGGCACTGAATAAATAAAAAACAACCTTCAAGCCCAAAACCTTAAACACGAAAACACAAAAAATGTAAACAAAAAGTTCGCTAATCCCAATTATTTTGTTCAGTGAAGTGTTTGTGCTCTTTTTTGTTAATCAATCACACCTCAACGGCTAAACTGATTTGGATGTAACTTAGGGCCGATTTCACCAATGAAACTAACCGCGATTATTTCAATTAAACTTAGTTTATGAAAAATACAACGTTCTGATTTGTTGAGGCCGCTGGAAAACTACCAATCAGAACGCTGTATTTGCATAAACTGAGTTTAGTTGAACTAATAGCGATTAGTATCATTGGTGAAATCGGCCCTTACGAATTAGAAAATTTGAATTGAGTCTCTGACAGTTACATCAAAGTAAGGAGTTAAGTGTCTGACAGGAACCATCAAAATTAGAGTTTGAATGTCTGACAGGTAACAACAAAATTCGAAATTCGGTGACTGACATAATTTGGAATATACAAAAAAACATCAAATTCTTAGCGGCCCTTACTATTCTGAGTTTTCAGCCATCCGAGTACATCTGTGGAATCTGTCCACAGGCACAAAGGTAGACATGGAACTATAAAGCTTATACCGGTGTTAGGTTCTCGATAAAGATACACCGTGTACCCATCCTGAGCCCGATACAATATTTCTGATCGATGTGATGTACTGTGACATTCACCACAATTAAACGAGAACCGGCAGATAAATAAAACTTAATTAAATCATACAGTATTTTAATATTAATTACTAATATTATAACTATCATTACAAATATTTATGCACGCAATACTGATACAGGCAAGCTTAATTAAATGAATATCATAAATTGAGTGAATAGCAAATAAATTTCAATCTATGTCATTTTCTAGTTATCGTTAACTTTTATAGAGTATGTTGTGATGATCTTTAACAATCACGCAGAATGTAAAACGTATTTCCCCACGATAAATTAACAAACCGTAGAGAAAACTTCTTGGAACTGTTTTTCTTATTTATGAATAACACGATGAACGGTGAACGGTCTTATGACAGGTCATCTTGTCATCAGTCATCAATTGGCCAGTTTATCGTTTGTTAAGAGCTCGCCTCTCTCGCGCTTGAGAGGACGTAGATTCAAATCTGGGCAAGTACCCTGTACCCTTGGACATCGATGACAACGGTTACCCTGCTTACCTTCCTGCCCACTGTACTTACCTTCCACCTACCCTACTTACTTTTTAACCGACTTATCAAAAAGGAGGAGGTTCTATGTTTTTTTTTTTATGTATGTTCACCGATAGCTACGTCAATTGTGGACCGATTTTAGAAAATTCTTTTTTTTTGGAAGAGTATGTTTTGAAATTGGTCCCATTTTAATTTGGTAAAGATCTGATGAAGGACTTCGGAGATATACAACAGAACTCAAAAAATGACGGCAAATCTCTCGGGATTGCTGCAATCGCATGTCTGTTTATTGTTTATACCATTTCATAACATAACATATGTACAGTTCACCTTGGTACACTCTCATTTCACCGGTTAAGTAGTTTCATGATATTCGGGTAATCTATTCTGGCATTATAGGTACCTACTTAACAACTTGCCTTTAGGTAGGTACAACTAAAAAGTGAAAAATAAAAAACCTTTTTATAAAAAAATACTACCGACTTCCAATGTGTCCATAACGCAAAAAAATGATACCTACCAGAGACACCGACTTCCAAAAATTTTTATTTATAGGGTCATTCTTTCGCGGAGAATCTTAACAACGCCATACAGAAAATGACGTCAAATGTAAATGTACATGTACAACGCCATCTATTGAATATGGAATACAACTGTCCGAGTATCTGAATTGCGTGTGTTGTCATATTTTACTTCTTGAACTCTTTAGATTCATCTAACTTTTGATAGAGTGAACCGAATGCGATGAAACAAAAACTAAGTAATAATTCAAGTTACGCACAATTTTTATGCATAACCTTTATATACATTGGTTTCGTACATTTTAGATGATGCGTCCACAAATAAACAGACAAAAATTTCAAAAATGCTGGAACTTGATTATGTTGGTTATCCTTTAACACCCTGGCTATTTTTTTTAAATATTTTCAATGTACAAAAACGACTTAACTTTTCTACAGATCTATACTAATATTATAAAGCTGAAGAGTTTGTTTGTTTGAAAGCGCTAATCTCAGGAACTACGGGTTGGAATTGAAAAATTATTTTTGTGTTGGATAGTCCATTTATCGAGGAAGGCTTTATAACATCACGCTACGACCAATAGTAGCGGAGCATAAATGAAAAATGTTGCAAAAATGGGAAAAAAATATTCCTTTTTGAGAGCTTCCGTTGCGTGCGCTGCGTAAACGGTTTAAGTTACGCAACTATCATGTATGTAGGGTAGGTAGGGTAGATGGGTAGGTAGCCAGTAGACGGGAGCGAAACCGCGTGGGACAGCTAGTTTATTATATGTATTGATGAGTCTGAAATGGAAGACGGGTTGGTCTTAAACAAGCGTTATAATTCATGTTTTGATGTATGAGAAGATGCCTTTTCCCCACCAGTGGGGCAGTATCAGGCTGGTATTATTATTATACGAATAAACACGATGACCGGCCAGTTCATTGATAAAATTGTGTGCTAATGACTGCTTAACTAAATGTTATGCAAATGTCAATCTGTTTTTTAATTAATTAACTTTTATAAATAAATATGACCAATAGGTAATGAATTAAAAATAACATTTAGTTGTGATTGTTTAAAGGTTCAAGGCACAGGCCTGGGTTTAGTAGTTGCTCAGGGGACACGGTTTTTCAGTCTCTCCAGGGATGTGCTCTAAGGTCGCGGATAAATTTGAAAGAGAGTTACCGCGGCCCTGGCACAAGCAATTGAAGGATAACGGGTGGGTTTTTAGTCAGTAAAAGTCTGACACGCCCTTCCGCTTAACCCAGAGCGGGAGAAGTCATTGGATGATTACCCACCAAAAAAATAAATGGGATGTGCCCTAACAGGCCTTGCACAGAGGGGGTTCTGGTGGTGTGTTTTTTGAGAGGTCACATTTCACGTGCTAATGGTAATCACCGGGGTGGTTTTAGTGAGGTTATACACCATACTCCTGGTATTTTCTCCAAAAAGTCCAGAAGCCTTTGAAATGTTCCCCCCCGAAAAAATAAAGGCTTAGTAGTTGACTCGTTTAGTGACTTAAATGAATCTCTACTAATATTAGAGGTAAAGTTTGTGACGTTGTAAGGGGTAATGTCTGGATCTACTGAACTGATTTTGTACATTCTTTAACCAATAGAAAGCTACATTATTCCTGAGTATCATAGGCTATAATATATTTTCAAGAAAATTAGTTATCCTTATGAAAATTGCAATAATTTAACCCAAGGTAGCAAAATGTTGCCTATAAAATTCATTCTTTCGCTTGCGCTGAGAAAACTATTGATGAAAGATAAAAAAAACCGGTAAGTACGAGTCGAAGTCGCGCACCGAGGGTTCCGTACAAACCTCAGCTTAAAGGTATTAGGCATAGCACGCACAGCGATTTTGATTCGCGCGAATTTTTTAGTACTATTTGAGCGCGATTTTTTTTCCGCAGTGCGTGCAGCTTCATACAACTCCATAGGCCACAGGACGCGCGGAAAAAATTTCGCGCGAATAAAAATCGCAGTGCGTGCTAAGCCTTATAGACCTGAGTATTTGATATGCTCTACGCGTTCATGAGGAAAGGCGTAGTAAGTTTAAAATTATTAAAATATTTATATTATGTGATGTAACAAAGAATTTACGGTTTTCGCAATTTTTCCTTTATCTGTGCTATAACACGTTGCTTCGTACTATATTTCAAGATTCTGAGTTCACGGGGAGTACCCTGCAGGTTTTTGATTCCCTTGCGAGTGTTGAAAATTTGCGGCAATTTGCGGCATAAACGGCTGTATCTTTTGATTGCGTTGGTTTAGAAGTTTGTCACAGCTTTAAGGGACAGCAGACCTGAATATTTGATATAAATTTCAGCTTGATACCTCCACGCCTTCCTGAGAAAAAGGGTCTTGACAGACAGACAGACGGACGGACAACAAAGTGATCCTATAAGGGTTCCGTTTTTTCCTTTCGAGGTACGGAACCCTAAAAATAGTAGGTAGGATAGGCAGGGTAGGTAGGTAGGTAGCCAGTTGACGGGAGCGTAGCCCCGGGGTCAGCTAGTTTTAAATAAAATAATGCCTATCTATTTAAATCGAACTTCATGTATTAATAGACAAAGTTAACATATATGTATTTGTGGTTAGCTTTGCTCAGATTATGATATACAATATCCATACTGATATTATGATATAATTACATGCAATTCAATCCATACTAATATTATAAATTCGAAACTCCGGCTGCATGCGTCACCTTTTCACGCCTAAACCACTGAACACAATTCAATAAAATTTGGTAAGGAGATAGATAGCATCCTGAGGAAGGACATAGGCTACTTTATGGAGGAAAAAAATTGTTGTTAGGTAGAATAGTGTAGGTAGGGAACGTAGGGTAGAGAGGTAAAGAGGTAGGTAGATAGGGTAGGTAAGTAGCCAGCTGACTAATACATGTATATTTATTATAGTTGCGAGTTTGTCAATGTAATTTTACCAATGCTTCATAGATGGATATGAATCACAACACATAAAATATTTCCAATACTTTTTTGTTTTTTGTTTTAATTAATATAATCGGTATTAGGTAGTACCGTTTTAATGAACTATACAGTAAATAAATACCTAAACATAATTAATTCACAGAAATAATAGTAGGTGTAGTAGGGTTTTCCCGAATACGTAAACAGATTTTTATGACAAATAATATGACGTGTGCGTAGGATTATCATACGTCCGCGAGCATTTTTGCGCAATCTGGAAGAGTTGGCATTGTCCGTGTGAATTGCGATTATTTCGGTGCATGTGATTGAAATGACAATATAAAGTTTTCTATTGGAGCTGTACATAAAACTTATTTAATAGTAAGTGCCTACCACATAGTTAATTTCTACATAAAAAAATCTTTTGTTTTCCAACATAAGGCTATGTTGAGACGGCCAAAGTTCTTTGCAAATAGTATGTAGCAGGTGACGCTCAACTTTGTGTGGGACAATCGTTGAACTGGCACATCACAATACGCGGGCTTGTTGGCGGGTATTTCTTGATTTGCCTGTCTAATACCCGCCATATCGTTCGAAGATTAACGTTTGACGATTTGAATTAAATTGAGGCTGTAGGGTAGGCAAAATACAAGGAAATAAAATGAAGAATGATTATTTTACTAGCAAATAAAAAGACGTTTGGTTAATAAAGATTTACCCAGCCATGCTTGAATAAATAGAGTATGTAGGGTGACCAAAGTATTTTACCATCTTTCTCGCACGTATACTACACGGCTGACAGACCGCAAACAGCGCCGCCAGCGTCGTAAAACAGAACTACATTACGATGCCCCCAGCCGTATCTCGATGTGGCAAAGTGACTAGTGCCTAAATCTACAAATAGGTTGCTCTCATCGATCTGGCCAACTTTATGTTTGTTTGTTTAAAAAAATAAAACGTAGCCCCACACTAGGAATTTCTTCCTGTATCGTGGGTGCGTTTACAAACATATAAACTCACATACACAACACCCAGAGCCGGAACAACTATCTGTAGATCATACAAATACTTGTTCCGTCCGGGAATCGAACCCGCGACACGCACCGCAGCAGTCAATCGCTCAACCACTGCGCCAACCGTGCGCACATCGTGAATTAATTGGCCAAATCACGAAATCGTGAGTATTTCGTGACTGGCAAGGTTTATCTCGATCGGCCCAGTTCTTGGCCCACGACATATGCAAGTATTCTCGCGTATGAATGCGTAATGTACCACATATAATTGCATATGAAGGTAGGTGGTAGGCGTGACTGTGACCTTAGTCGCAAAGCTAACTGAATTACCCTCGTTACATATCATTACCCATCTCTGATTGTTGATTGACCCACTTGTTTGATCGGCTTCAATCAGTCACCGATTTATTGCAAGTTCACGGCGACTTCTGAGATCTTAGGGACGATCCTCACGTCGGACAGTGTTATTGGTAGCAGTTCAGAGTTTAGATTTGTCTTTCAGCAGGATGATGCCGTATTTTTCAACCGACTTCAAAAAGGAGGAGGTTCTCAATTCGACTATATGTTTGTTACGCGATTACTCGGCCAATTATGAATCGTATTTGATGTTTTTTTTTTATTATTTGAAAGTGTGGTTACATTTAAAATTGACGAGTAGTTTTTAAGTTATCCTTAATAATGCTTATTTTATAGTATTATAAGGTACCAAAACTAAAAAGAAAAAAAAATACCTTTTTAACAAAAATAAAATACCGACTTCCAAAACAAAACACTACAAAGCGAAACCATACTTTCTATTCGTACGTCGGTGTAAAAAACGAAAAAAAAATAGGTACCAAAGACACCGACTTCCGAAAAGAAAGTAATTTTTTGCTTTGTACTGTTTTTTTGGAAGTCGGTTTTTTTTTTGTTGATATGTTTTTTAGCAATCCATTTCATTTTGTGAACTCAACAGAGGCCTTGCTGTTTTACGTTGTCGATCAGACGAATTTTTGAACATTAATGAAGCAGTGGATTAGAAATTTAATTCGGTTCTGATTGATATATTGTGTTATGCAATTAAGAGTGCTGGTGTTGGACAATATGCTTGTCCCTGTTAATGACTTACACGGTGGGACTGTCACTGTCTCAAAGGCAATTTAATTATCTATATTATGAGCTGAGGTATTTTTTAAAGTCATAGAATAATAAGGAAAGTACTAAAAACTACTAAATTTTGGGTTCCGCGGGTGTGAAACGAGTGCGTGTTTTTGGCGACAGTCGTCATCTTAACAAACTAAGCCAAATGTTGGTGTTTTATAAAAAAACCTGCCGACTTCTTATGTTATAATAATCAGTATATAGAAGAAGTCGGTAGGTATATAAATTCACATGCATAATGCGTGTTTATTGTTGTTAAGCAAAGAGCTCTGTTATTATACCATTATCTTCATTACACGATAATTAAAAACACTTATCGTTAAATAAGAAAATAACAACGACCGTCCGAATAATAATGGCACACCACAAAATATAACAATTAGATCTTCAGCTAAATATAGAGGCTGATTTTTTATGATGTACTTGACAATTTTATGTTTCAGGAGTTGAAAATAGGTATATATATGAAAAACATTTACTATGGGACCAATGATTGCAAATTTCGGTAAAATATAAATATTTTTCTTCAGTTGTTATAAGCCTCACAAATGATCAAATAATTTGTGAGGCTTAACAACTGAATACTTTGATAGCCTAATAATTAATGAAAAAAAGGAATTTTTGCGAAATTTTAAACCATTAGTTAGCATATTTAACTATTGGTTAAGTTAACTAGGGATCACAATAGTGGGCTTAAATCGGTCTCGGGGGTGACCATAAGCTCTTAGAGTAAGGTTATTTTGAGATAGAGTAAGTGAAAGAAGTATACACGTCATATACATCTGTCCCTTACACACACTCAACATAAGCTTACTCTAAGAGCTTATGGTCACCCCCCCTGTTGATATTTCATTTGTTTATCTTGTTCCTAAAAATCATTCACTTGAAAAAGATACTCAGATATACAGACGACCTGCAAACCGCATCCATTTTGAAATCGAATAAAAGTTTCAAAGTCAATCACAACTATCAGTGAATCCAAATTATAAATTACTTCACATTAAGAAAACTTACACAATTAACATGGATTACTGCATCAAATAGAAACGAGTTCAACAACCTATCCCGACAAAGAGGTTATGCCGAACTATGTACAGTTGTAAACAGTCATTGTCTCTGGTCGGTGTCAAATATTACATGATAACGCGTTGTTATTCTGAATGCATCAGGGCTATAATTACTCTATGACTAGGGCTACCAACTTTTTTGGAAGAAACTGTTTAAAAAAATAAAAATTATGTCTGATTTTGGAGAGAGTCTTGCACAGGAACTTGGGGATTGGTACAAAATAGAGGTCTATGCAAAGCAGTGGACGAAGTCAGGTTGTGGATGATGAAGAAATGAAAAGTAGGTAGTAGGTACTGACTTATAAAAAAGAGTAAATTGTATTTATGTATGTTTTTAAGTATGTTTGTTCCTACGTGGCGTTCCAGAGACCAAACGCGTTGACCGATTTTGATGATTCTTACGTCAATCGATTCGTCTTAACCCAGCGAGTGTGAAAAATAGGAAAATGGCGGCTTTTGAGCGCGATATTGTGGGGACCCAATATTTTTTTCTCCTTTCCAACCTTTCGTGTCGGGTATCAAAAGACGTCCACTGCTGGACATAGGCCTCCCCCAAGCGTCGCCACATTGACCATGTACTCGCCATTGACGTTGATGCCTAGCCCTCTTCGGAGATATGACATCTCCCTGTCTCACACCTCGCTGCAGAAGGACAGGTTCCGAAGGTCTGATCCTGAAGTCGAACTGACATGGTGGCGTTTTTGTACAAACACTTCAACACCTCGATGTACCGGTAGTCGATTTGGCACCGTTGGAGAGACTGCAGCACAGCCTAAGTCTCGATCGAATCAAAGGCTTTCTCGTAGACCACAAACGCTAAGCAGAGAGGCAGGTTGTAATCTTCGGTCTTCTGTATAACCTGCCGCAGCGAATGTATGTGGTCTACGGTGTTAAAGCCTTTACGGAGACCGGCTTGTTCGGGAGGCTGGAAATCGTCAAACCAATCCCAAAAAGTATGCCTTAGCTAAATGGAGTACAATAAGTACTCTATATAAGAGTACATTTGGCAACCCTGTCTGTGACCCTAGCGTTACAGCGAGATAGTCGGATATACTCGTGTACCGAGTTGCAGGCATAATATCATTACGCTAGAAATTACCATTCAAATCAGTCGTAAACAAGTTTTACGACTGATTTGAATTACTACTTAGTACTTAGATATAATTAAAGAGATGTTATTTTATTGTGTCATTAGATATCGTTAACTATAGGTAGGTATCACATCTGAACTTAATTTGTCCCCGCCATAGATAATATAGTACTAGCATACAGATGCCTCATCCCATACAAAGAAACCGTGCCGACGTAACTAGCGTTTTTCGTCTGATTAAGGTGATATATACGCCCCAATGTAACGCAGTACTGGCCGTGCGCCCGCTCGGTGCCAAAATATCAAAATTGAACCTCCTTTTGAACAGTTTTGTTAGCAAAATATTATTTGATTTACATATGCTATGTTAGGTATGAAGTAATTCTAGCCATCAATTTTTCTGTATAAAAATATTTTTAAACATCCAAGTCGTTTTGGAGGAGTTTCCAAAAGTTGCGAAAAATATCGTGTTGTTAATAATTTTTTTAAAGCAAAACTATTAGTTACACGAAAAAACCTTGTGTTCTAAATTATGGACATGAATCAATAATAAATATATATTTTTTTCAAACCTTTTAACCTAGCTGTTACTGAGGAGTATGCTTTAGAAAGTTACCGTTTTACGGCACTAAAGCGTATGTAGGCCCTTAACATGATTATTTTTAAAAGTACTTCAATCGCGTTCGGTTCCATTCCACGGCTATAGACGGTGTTAGCAGCGACTTGCAAGTAAAAGGGTTTTCTCGTATAAATCTGGTTTTGGTCATCCAGCTCGCGATTAGGTATCTTCCGACTGCACAGCATGATTTTCTTCTTGTTTAATGCCAATCAATGGTTCGTATTTTACTGAAATTTTAAACCATTGGTTAGCATATTTAACCATTGGTTAACTACGAATAAAAAACTGGGCCTTAGGAGAGGCGGATGCCAAGTAGCGGAACAGTACAGGCTAAACAAAAAACATATTTGCGGAGAATTACTTTATCTATTTACTCAAACATAGATAAGCAAACAACCTAAACTCTATGTTAAAATAAAAGCACTACAAATTGTTAGCAGTAAATAATTTGTTTTAATGGTTCACAAGTTCAAAGTTCAGTGACAAAGACTGATAATGCGGAGCTGGAATACATGTTATCTACCAGTTTCGATTTATTATTACAAGCATGTAATGTCCCACTGTAGTGCAGAAGCTATCAAACTCTCCTTCCACTTCTCTCTGTCCTGGGTTACTAACGACCAGTCTTCAGCTCATCCTGCCATCTCTGACTGGGACAAGTTTCAATCAACATCGACGGCGAGTTGCCAGCTTGTCGGTTTTTTATCGGTTACATTTCGGGGAGAGTGCGACGGAACTGCACAATTTGATTCCGGCTAGCCCTTTCCATTATCGGACTACAAGACGTACGGCCATACACCATCGGTACATGGTGGACATCCCTCCCATCGCACAAAGTGTTTCGCTAATACTTTCATTGTGCGCACAGCTAAGGAGTGGAATTCCCTTCCAGAGTCTTTGTTCCCTGATAGCTACAACCTTGGGGTATTTAAGTCAAGAGTGAATAGGTTTCTTCTAGGCAAGCGTGCTTCACCGTAGACCACGTCATCGCTTAACATCAGGCGAGATAGTGGTCAAACGCGAGCCTATCTATACCAATATTATAAAGAGGAAAGATTTTTTGTTTGTTTGTACCGAATAGGCTCCAAAACTACTGGACCGATTTCAAAAATTCTTTCACCGTTGGGAAGCTACTCTATCCCCGGGTGACATAGGCTACTTTTTATCCCTGTATTCCCACGGGAACGAGAACTACGCGGGTGAAACCGCAACGCGTCCTCTAGTAGGTTATAAAAAAAAAAAACTTTTCTGTCCCGCTCCTGGGCAAAGGCCTCCCACCACTCCTTCCAACTCTCTCGAGCCCAACTTCCCTCTATCCAGTTCTGGCGAAATCTGGCCAGTACATCCCACCAACTCCTTCGCGGTCTGACACGACGCCGTCGCACTGTATCAGGGCACCAGCTCAGTGCTACTTTGGCCCACAATTTGTGCATAGGCGGCAGACATGCTTTGCCCAGCCCCATTTAAGGCGGACAGCCTTTTGAACCACATCAGCTATCTTGGTTTTGAATATCCTATCCACCTAATACTCCTAATATTATAAAGGCGAAAGTTTGTGAGTGCGTAAATGTGTTTGTAGGTTGGTTACTCTTTCACGCAAAAACTACTGAACGGATCTGCATGAAATTTGGCACAGCGATAGATTATAGACTGGAATAGCACATAGGATACTTTTTATCCCGGGAATATGTTCCTTTGGGATAATTTTCGTCATTCACGCTTGGGAAGGCGCTTGCGAAGATAGTTAATAAAAACAAGTGTTTTATTTTTTTCAGAAACTTTTGCTGTTGGTGTTGGCTGGTTGCTGTGCCACAATATCGGCGGTACCATGCTGCCCAAGCAACGTCACGTTAATGCCCAGGGGTTTCTGCGGCACGGAGCGCATGACAGTCCTCAACTGCACGCATGGACGAATGGTCCTCAGAGACGTGATCCTAGATGGCACCAAAGTGTCCACGCAAGACGCACCCGGCTATGTCTTCGTTGAAGATCCTGACCAGTGAGTACGGATTGGAAGATACACGAATTTCTACATTTGATGACAGTTTACTTCATTCTCCGCGACTTCGTCGAGCTTCATTGCCTCGCCGCTTTTCTGGTGGTCGCCAGTGTTGATTATGGCTTTCAGGAGTTACAGTGGTTTGGGATTAGTGCGGTGGGATTGTCCCAAAAAATAAAACGTATTTCTTAAAATATTCTATAAATATTCTGATCATTTTATGAAGACTTGCGGAACACATAGTTAGACTCCAATCTAAAGAATTGGCCAAATGTAGCAGAGGTCAGGAAAAAACGGAAAGACGGAAGGGAGTTTTCCCTGAAGTGGAACACAATGGGCTCTAATCTCAATTTGGAGAGAAAAGAAGTAATATTTCATTTTCATTGGAGTTATAGATATTCCGTAGTGACTACTGATATGAATTCTAAGTTTCTGACGCCTTCGAATGCGTAAATACCTTAAAGTATTCGTAATAAATGACGTAATATAAACCACAAATTCTGAAACATAGAGCGATAGGTAAAATTTTGTACCTATGGAAAACAAAAATATAAGAGGCATTTTGTACCTATGGTACACAATAATATAAGAGGCGAAAACTTCAGCTATAGTATTCTAGTAATAAATTATCTGTCACCATAGTTAGTTACGCGAATAAAGAACATTCACGTTAGAGGAAAAAATTCTTAAATTAATCGATTTAAATATTTTCCAGGTATTGCCTCGCCAGGATGTATCACAACAACAGTGACCCCTCCCTGGGCACCATACCAGTGGCCATCGTCTGTTTTGAAGAGATATCCAAGACCAATGACATCGAAACCAGTGGAATCCTGACACTTATCTCGGTGTTTTTCCTCGTTGCGACCATAGCTGTGTACACTTTCTTGCCGCAATTGAGGTAAGGATAGAAATCAATACTATTTTTAACCCCTGACGGAAAAAGAGCGGTGTTATAAGTTTGACGTGTGTTGCTGTGTATCTGTGTGTCTGTCTGTGGCACCATAGCGCCTAAATGGATGAACCTATTTTGATTCATTTTTTTTGTTTGAAAGGTGATTTTGTCGAGAGTGTCCTTAGCTATGTTTGAATATAATCGGTTCAGCCGTTCAAAAGTTATGGGCGTTTTACTGTTTGAATCGGGGTGTTTTCGCAAGATATCGTGTCATCGGTGTCATAATTAGGTCTTCAATAGCTTGCCGATCGAAGCGTATCTACTATGTACTGGATAAATTATAAAGCATGAAATAAAAATGTGACGGGGGTTTTCTAAGTTTTGAAATTTTACTTGTTTTAAATTAACGTTAAGCTTGTGTTAGACCACTATCTCACCTGATGGTAAGCGATGATGAGGTCGACGGTGAAGCAAAGTAACCAATTCACTCTTGACTTCATGGCCCCTATGTTGTAGCTATCGGGAAACAGACTCCGGCAATGCTTATTAGTTTTCAATCTCTACATTATTAAGGCGCAGATAACCCTCAGTAGCTGATTTTAAAATGAGAATCACGTCTAAACGGCTAATCGTAGTTTTTTCGAAAAAATATATGTTACATTAGACTATTTTCTTAATAATCTAGTCTAAGAAAATTTTGAGTTTTTTTCGTATAACATAGTGTAATTAATTTGTAAAGTTATGTCTAACACGGACCAAAAACACGACAATCGCACCAAAACCGACGGGCGTATTTTAATGAAATTGACTCCATCTCAAAGACACTTTAATTATCTACATTTTGATCTAAGTCTTTTTTTTAAAGTCATAGAATAAAATAGAAAACACTGAATACTGAATTTTGGGTCGCGCGGGTCTGAAACGAGTGCGCGTTTTGTTCCGTCAAGGTCGTTGGCGACTATTGTCGTCTTAATAGACGAAGACGGCTGCTTCTCGGGAAGTATAAGAAGTCTTTTCCATGCGATATGTGAGATCACATAAGTTAAGTTGCAACGCTTTGGGTTTGTGAGGTGGACTTATACCCAGCTGAGGAAATCTTTTGGCTTCTCAATACCGTTTATAAATACACCCCCCAGTATGTTTTCAAACAATCTGTCAAATGTCTACAGCCTACCTATCTTCCCGCTAGATGTGGTTTTTTTTTTTCAATATACTAGTGACATGTTCCAGCAGTTCCTCATATCATCTGTCACTATGGTACGCCCATTATTTTCGATATCGCTGTGAAACATTAACTATCATTACGTCAAAAGTAATCTAATTCTGCCATGGTGTCATATTTAACTGGATTTTCCATTGATTGCAGAGATCTACAGGGGCTATGTTACATGTGCATGTGCGTCAGCATGGCGCTGGGATTCCTGTCTTTGGGAATACTGCAGTTGAGTCCTGGCTTTAGAGGCGAATTTTGTACTGTCACAGGTAAAGAAACACTTTTGTCCATTTTTATTTTAGCCTACATCACATCACATCATCAGCCTATTAATGTTCCCACTGCTGGGACACAGGCCTCCTCTCTGTGAGAGGGGATGGGCCATAATCCACCACGCGGGCCCAGTGCGGGATGATGGATGTCACATGCCTTCGAATTTTTGGTTCTAGGACATGCCGGTTTCCTCACGATGTTTTCCTTCACCGTTTTTGAGAGCAGCGTTTTTGTTTTTTAGCCTATACTGACCTTTTTTATTTTAGGCGCCATGTTTTATTTTCCTAAGCCACCGCGAAACAGCTCTTGCAGTAGGCACACTTACGTATTTTAGCCCTTATTTATAACTAGCTGTCCCACGCGGCTTCACTACCGTCAACTGGCTACCTACCTACCCAACTACCCTACATACATGATTGTTGCGTAACTTAAACCATTTACACAGCACACGCAACGGAAGCTCTCAAAAAGGAATATTTTTCCCGTTTTAGCAACATTTTTCATTTATACTCCGCTCCTATTGGTCGTGTCGTGATGTTATATAGCCTAAAACCTTCCTCGATAAATGCACTATCCAACACAAAAAGATTTTTTCAATTCCAACCAGTTGTTCCTGAGATTAGCGCGTTCAAACAAACTCTTAAGCTTTGTAATATTAAGTATAGATTTAACCATTATGATTAGTTTAAAGACCAATTAGCAGATTCTTAATTCAAATTATTTATAGAAAATTTGAATTAAGAATTTGCTAATCATATGGTTCAAATTTGTTTTATGAATAACGTTTCTAATGTAAATTCATTATTTTGGGTCTATGGAATTTTTATCGTGGTTTGCCTTACTGCATTGGTTTCTATGAGATTATGAAATAATTCAAATCATTACCATTATTTGAATTCGTTTTGTTTTTATTAAAAGCTTTGCCTTTGTACATGTTATTGTTTGCAATTTCTTATTTATTTTTGTTGGTTGCTTTCAGGTTTTCTAGTCTACACTTGGATGATGGCAACATTCTTCTGGATGAATGTTATATCTATCAACGTATATCGCACTGTGCTGTAAGTTTGAACCCTTCTATCTTACTAAATCCTTCTTCATAATTATCTTCTTTATTGTATTAATTACCGCTGCATTAGCTAAGATACGATCCTTGTTTGTATCTCTTGTGGGAGTACCAAATAAATATTTTCTTTTTTACTCGTCTAAAATGTTTTTCTATTTATTCCAGAGATTCGAGTTATTTGAAGAAGACCGAGAGGAAACAATATTTCATCTACAGCTGCTACGCTTGGGGCAGTACTCTCTTATTCCTGACCGTCACCCTCATTGCCAACTTCGTTGAAGGAGACCACTGGAAGCCTGGCTTCGGAAACAACAGCTGTTGGTTTAATGGTGAATATTATTCTACTAGCTGCCGCCACCGGCTCCACCTGCGTTATATAAGTAGTACCTCCCCCAATATCTTTATAAATTATAAATGTATGTGGCAATGTTTCATCAATCTCCGTTCAGTATTCCTCGATACCGCGACCGCGAACCGGAAGGCATTGCGTTGGAAGGCCTCCCACCAGGTGGACCGATGACCTGGTGAAAGTTGCTGGGATCCGCTGGATGCGGGTCGCACGGGACCGGTCAATGAGGCGACGCACATACGGGTATTTGATACAAAAAACTGGCCAAAACCTTTTTTTTGGTAATTTTGGGTCAATTGTGCCTCCTAGTTATTTTTCATATTAATTTTAGTATAACCCAATCATTTCTATACCCTTTTCTCCAAAGGGACTTACGTGTGAAATAAAATCGAAATAAAATAAAACATTATTTTCTATTTCAAGCATTATGGTGATTTATTTGTACAATAACTAATAAAAAAAGCATTTAAAAATACACAATGATTTAAAAATAACGCTTACTTTTTACATAACCTTACAAAATACATAAATGAAAAGCTATGTACAAACTGTAACTGTTTTTTTTTCGAAAAAAACCTATTTTTGTTCAGAGGCTATAATTCATAGGGGCGGAAAGAGCGGAAGGTTTTTCTCTTGATATGAAATCTAGAAGGTTCAAAGAACACGATTATGTATAAACTTTAGCTTAACTATGTTTATCTGATACTTAATTTGACGAAGGAAACCTATTTTACGTGTTTTTTTTTGCATAAAAATACTCATGACTTTATGGTACAATTAAAGAATGAAAAAGTGATCCTAACAGTAGCACAATAGATTCAAAATAAAGTTCATACCTGTGCCTGAAGATTCCATGATGGTTTTTGGGGTTTGCACTAAACACAACAGTATGATTAGTCTTAAACAGCAATTGAAATTTGCGAGCGCCGAGAAAACAAACGTGTCACTAGCACAACAGATGAGTTCCGACTGACGTTGAGGGCGCATGGAGCGCTCTAGCCCCTTCTGGGTACCGGTTTCTTAATGAATAGAGTGTCCCATTGTTAAAACATAACAAAGGATAGCTGCGCGGTTACTATTGTAAAAATGACTTTTGGCCAGTTTTTTGTATCAAATACCCGTATGTGCGGCGGTTTTGGTGCGGCGGTTTGTCGATTTTTTGTCCGTGTTAGACATAACTTTACAAATTAATTACACTATGTTTTACGAATAAACCTAAAAAATTTCATAAATCAAATTATTACGTAAATGGTCTACTGCGGTAATAAGACAACGTTGTGGTCTAAAAGAAGATGTTGTGACTAAAATTGAGAAGAGTATGTTAAGATGGTTTGGCCATGTTGAGAGGATGAATGAAAGGCAACTAACGAAAAGAATTTACAAGGCAGACGTGAATGGAAACGTCGCGACGTTTGGGGGAGGCCTATGTCCAGCAGTGGACGTCTTTCGGCTGATATGATGATGATGATTCCTCGATCCGATAGACGCTCGCAAACTCGCGTTTAATATAGTATATAAGTAGAATTCCAAAACATTGAAATACTTTGATAAGTACCGTAAAACGAGGTTAAATTGATTAATTTTGAAATTAAAATTGACATAACTATTACAATTATATTTTGAAATATATGAATAAAATGCAGTTTTGGCGACTTCAAAAAAAATATTATATTCTCTAATACAAAATTTTATTTTCCATAGTTTTGGAGAAAATAACAAAAACGGGCCTATGAAATCTAAAATAAAATTGGGGTTACTTTGATACCCCATTGTTTTTCATTGCAATATAAGGTAACCCCAATTTACAATGTATTTTTAATGAATTCACACTGTACAATACAAAAATATTTTTTTTCTGCATTAAGTAAACTTATTCTAGCGCTGAGGTTGATGCAAAACATGGCTGACATGTCAGTGTTGCAAATTTTAAAAAGAAAATTGAAGTGCGTTCCATTTTCACGGAGTTCGATTTCAAAACCTAAATAAATTAAGTTACCATCCCAGATCTCAATGTAACCCCGTTTAACCGGTAACTAAGATATCAATTTTGTTTTTGTTTCAGGACGCACGGAAACATGGATATTCTTCTACGGCCCGGTTGCGGTTCTCATTGCGGCTAATGTGACGTTGTTCGGTTTGACATCGTATAACTTATGGAAACAGACTAGGAAATATGAAGTTAATACACTAAATGTTCTAAAACACAAGTAAGTTAACTGTGATACTTATACTAGCTGTTGCCCGTGACTTCGTCTGCGCAGCATTAGTACTTTGAATTGAATATTTCTTTATATCGCGCCATAATATTGTAGGTAGTAGGCATCCTTACTTGAGAAATGATTAGTTCATCATACAAACTTCCACCCCCCTTTCTAACCTCTCAAAGATGATAGCCGGGATAAACACTATCATATGTGCTTCCCAGGATCTCAAACTATCTCCATACCAAATTTCATCTAAATCGATTCAGTGGTTCAGGCGCCAAAGGTAACAGACAGACAGAGTATATAGTACCTATGGATTGTAGAAGACCTAGGCACATCTAGAGTGAAAATGGTCACAAAATAGATTTTCAACACATAATCGCTTGTGTTTAAATTGTAATGGTAATTTCTTAAAAGATTTGATTTCAAAATACTTAATTTTCAGGTTCCTTCTCTCTTTGAAGCTGTTCCTTGTCATGGGTATTTCCTGGATATTCGAGATCGCCAGTTTCGCTCATGGCTCAGCACATATTATTTGGTAAGCTGACACCTGTTTTTACTGACTTCTGGCTTCATGATCACCCTTTTATAATTGTCGCACGCATGTATTGTAGTCACCGAGGATCTTTGTGTC
Organism: Orthosia cruda; assembly: GCA_964057195.1. NCBI lineage: Eukaryota > Metazoa > Arthropoda > Insecta > Lepidoptera > Noctuidae > Orthosia > Orthosia cruda. The sequence goes on along the minus strand of OZ059855.1, from coordinate 10,759,095 downwards.
TTTAAAGTTGGTTTTGCAAACCATTGCGCAAGAAACAGTTTGTCATCCGAGTATACAGCATAGACTAAGCGAGATAGGACGATGCGACAAACGTAAGGGAGTGAAAGAGGCAGTTATACATAGTCAAAGTCGCCACTGCGTAGTGTCTTGCAGCCAATTTCAGAGACACAAAGATCCGCTGTGAGTATTGGTGTTGAAAAGTAGTAATTAAATTCTAAGCTGGTCACCCTTTTTTAACTGGCAACCCTGTGACTAACACAGCTCTGTAAAAATCACTGCAAATTAAGATGGCCGAAAGTAATACTGTGCTTGAGGTCCGTAGTTAAAAATAAAGAGTTTAAGTGAAGTTTGGACGTTTATTTCAAGTGACCCATACGTCTTCTCGGCAATCGAACACCTTCAAGTTACTTGTCACATTTTTCTCCAATACGAGTATATCTTCTTCACGAGTCTTTGTTCTAACCAACTTATTTCATGTTCTAGGAAAATCATGGACACGTTTAACTGTCTTCAAGGAGTCATCATATTCTTATTGCTCGTACTCCTCAGAAGACGTGCCATGCGGGGCATGGCCAGCGAAAACGTGTGCCTATGTTTCAGTCGCCCTCTGGCGGAAAGGCTGAGCCCGCACGACGATTCTGATGACCAAGAGATTCTAGGAGACGATACCGTGGAGGTCAGGCTAAATTAAAGTGGATCACTCATTATATCCGTACAAAATCGTGTTGATCTTAATCCCATGCCACATAAAATTAAATTATAAACTAGTCAACAGGTAAATCCGATCAAAAACTAAACCGAATATCGTTGTATTGAGATAACGTTTATTGTCAATACGAGACTTGCTGAAATGTTAGTTCAAATAATGCGATATAAATAGGAGCTCAGCTAGTAATCGTACTGAACGTAGGTACCTACTGCGCGAAAAAAATACTGTTTACAATGTATGAGTTTTGTAATCTGTCATTTAGTTTTCAATGTTAACTAATTGAGTACGTATTTACAATGATCCGTTTAACCTCTATGATAACAAAATGCTTTTGAAAACATTTTAGGTGAAATCTAGAGTAACTGATGCCCTATACTTCATTTATAAGATAGTTTATCTGTGCGACTTATGTCAAACTGACGTATAAGTCCGTTATTGTTAGCCTGTCAAACGCTATTGTTACTATATTGATAATGACAGCTGTCGCAGAGATCAAGCTATTTTTTATGAAGTATAAAGTTAATACCCAATACAAATTAGGTACTTATTATGTGCCATTTTCAATCTGCCTCACAATAAGCTGATTTAAAATGATCTGATATTGTTAATATTGAATTTATTTATAATTAACTTTTAGTATCACCATTTTATGTGCCATAAAATAAACTGTAGGTATTTTAAAAGGAAATTCAATATATATTTTTATTTTATAATTAAGTTTTTAATTATTCACTAGAATTTACTCGATGTAAATACTAGAAAGTAAGTTTAAAATAATAATAAGTTCCTATAAGTAGGTAATTATAAATGTTTTTTTCAAGAATGCATGTTGGTATTTAATACTAATAAATATATTTTAATTATTTCTGTCGTTTTTTTTTATCCGAAAAAACCTATGCTTTACGTCATGAACACATGATTAAATTATAATATGAGTAAACAACTTTTACCGTATCACAAAAACCAAAATAATCTGTATTTTCATTAGTCAACAGGTAACAACAATTCAAATACATAATACATGTGACATCCACCAACCCGCATTGGGTCCGCGTGGTGGATTACGGCCCATTCCAGTGCTGCCAACTTAGCGCTTTCAGCGCCAGATCTAGCGTTTTTTTTGTTCAATAGCGCGTTCTAGCGCCTAGCGCTAAATCATGCGCTTTTTGAAACTTTGGACTCTCTTTAAAAAAAAAAGTAATTTCGCAAACTATCAACATCTAAATGACGTGTTGAGGCAAATTTCATCCACAGATAAATATAAATTGTAGTCCAAAACTGATCAAGACCAACCTGACCAACCATATAATTCGGCGGCAGAAGCAATTGTAGTAGAATCAGACGATGGTGAATTAATTTATTTCCTTTATATTATGAAATAATTATATTAACACGTTATTATTTTATTTTATTATCACTAAACAAGTGCTTACTGTATTAACTCTTGTATATGACATATTTTGATTAATAAAAAAATACGTTTATACGTCCCTGTCTCAAATTATTGGGGGTTTTGCTTATATTTGGCGCCGAAAAAAGCGTTTTTTTACAGCGACCATTTAGGCTTTCTAGCGCGTTTTTAAAGAGCTAATAGCGCGTTTTTGCTTAGACGAGTTGGCAACACTGGCCCATTCCCTCTCACAGAGAGGAGGTCTGTGTCCCAACAGTGGGAACATTAAAAAGGCTGATGATGATGAAGTAGGCCTTTACCAAGCAGGGAAACGAGCCTTCCTACACTTATGAACACAATGCCAGTGCTGATACACGATACAATATAGAAGCGAATAGCTTAGTAATAAAACAAAATGTAGGTAGCAATGTGGCTGAGGTGTGAGCAAAAACTAAAGACTAATACTACTAATTATAAGGAAATATTTACCCAGCAATGGGACAACACAATGAGTGTCAATGAGTGAAAAAACAAGTTGACAGTAGTGTGGTGTGACTCAAAAGACCAAATGCCAAAGCCGTGCAATAACAAAGCGTTCCGAAAAAGTCAACTCTTAATAAACGTCAGTCGTCAAAGCGTCAAACCAACTTCGCGTTTCGCGATCGCGAGTACAGCGAGCGGAAACACAAACGAACCGTCATAACTCAAAATCTCCGAATTTAATCCAAAGAATCAAAAAGTTTTAGTTTTAAAACGTTATTTTAGTATTTTTTGACACCAATTTACATGGTATTATTATGTTCTGTGTTTGTGATCAACTAATTAACTGCAAGTGCCTTATTGTATGACAAACAAAGTATCGATAAAGGCGACAAGTACCTTGTGATGAAAGTAATAAAGATTCAAATATCAACATGTATGTAGCACTGTTAACATTGTCATTATTGTGTGCGACACAAGAACTGCACGCGGAAGTCGGCGACACGGATCTCAATGAGGTATCAGACAAACTGAATGGAGTTAAGATAAACAAATGCTGCGAACATAACGAGATTGTTGTCGACGGGATATGTAGACTAGCCGATAGTTACAACCAGAGTAAGTATACATACAAAACATGCTTTATACGCATTATTCACTGTTAGTCTACCTGTATAAAATTCCAACCTAATCTTTACAACAGGAAAGTTTTGGGTGAATGCAAAATTGCCTCTAACAAAAAAAGCTGACCTTTTGTCATGATTCACAATACAATTTACAGCTTTGTATATTTTTTTGTTCCTAACTAATACATACTTTAACCACAAAAAAAAATTGTGTTCTTATAATTTACAGGTTACTAAAAAACTAAACTAATTACAGGTTTGTGGACACCACAATTTAAGACTGAGGATGGCAACGACGCCAAAGTAAAATATTTTAACTATGTGTATGGTGTGCCGGACTGTGCCACCACACAACAAAGAGCTATTTTTGATTTAGGAAAGTCTGAAGACACGTAAGTAACCTCCCATAATACATCTTCACTCATTAACCCCTTGTTTTCGAGACACAATTAAGAAGCCATTCTGTCTCATGTAGATCTTAAGATAAATTCACCCAAGAAATCAGCAATATTTATCTAATACCCTTAAACAAGCAATTCTTGTATATATATACAATCTAAATCTCGGAAACGGACAAAAATATTTTCATGAAATTAGTATGCTAGCTAGATTGATGTATCGCCCCCGAAACCACTAGGTTTTATTTTTAGAAAACATTGTTATTCTATTTTCACCGGAGCAGATCTCAGTCGCCCAGGTACTCATTATAAAAAACATTATGAATTTTATGTTGGATTCTTTGAGGAGAGTGATACATCAGCAGATACATTACAACCATAAAAAAATTACATTACATTTACAGGCTTAATTTATTAACCGATGGCCGCTTACGTCACATTATCAACCACCAACCCGGCGCAGATGTCAAAGAAGAACCAGTGGTTAGCACTTTCAGTTTACATGACAGTATATCAATACCGGAGGAGAAGGAACCTTCATCGTACATACACAACCAAGCTAAATACTGCATGGATAAGGTGGGGTACTTAACATGGAATATCCTGTTTAATAATATGTGGTGGCAATTTAATCGCTCATCAAAACGACGTTGAAGGGGCCATTAAAAAGTCATTGTTATCCCTGATAGTCGTTATAAAGACACATATTTGCTGTAAGGTTCCAATTACAGGACTTTCACATTCCCTTTTTATACACAGTTCATCTTTTTAAGCGAAGTTGCTATACACGGTTTTGACTGTATTTATACATTATGCCTATCAATTAATCTGTGCATTTCAGCATACAACTTAAGTGTCTTTTTTTACACAAGTATCAAGTCAAATTGATAGAGTAATCTTTACTCCATTTTTATTAGGATGCACAGTGTAATCTACAAAAATACTATACCTACATTAAAGTTGTTGTTGTTCATAGTAGCATTTGGGTTCATGTTAAATCTAGCCTGTTATCCTGATATGTTGACCTAGTCCAGATAAGCTTTCAACTATTCATTATCACTATTTATCACTGAATGACATTAAAAAAACTTTCACATTCTACTTTGTTTGAAGTTGCTCCTATCTGAGTCATTGGGTGACTCAAGTTAATATTATGCATAAAAAGTGTTTGAATGGAACTTCATTTTATTCATACAGTTTTATGTAAATAATCGCATGAAGGTTTATTGTTCAATGCAATATATTTTAAATAATTATGACATAGACAAAATGTATACAGTACTTTGTTATTCATACATAGATTTATTGAATGTGTATTACTTTTTTTACATAGATTGACTGTGTAGATTCTAATTATGCCCGGTTTACATTATTCCAGTCCATTCCAGTGCTGGACTGGATCTGTAACATCTACATTATTCCAGTTATTTAGAAGCCGTTGAAGTGTGGACACTACACAAACGACCTATACGTGTTTACTGTGTCAGCACTGGAATGGCACTGGATTGACCGTCTACATTATTCCAGTTGCACTGGATTGGTCGCACTGGATTCAAAAGTAGACCGCCACTCCAGTTACTGGACTGGAATGCTAACTGGATTCAGTGCATTCCAGTGCCGGTTTACATTTTGCCAGTAAGCAATCCAGCACTGGATTCGTTCGCTGGACTGGAATAATGTAAACCGGGCAAAAATGTATTTCATTTTCTCTCTCATTCTTGTAATAAAATATTTACTTCCAGATATTAGTAACACAAAAAGCCACACAAACAAAAAAAGGCGCCAACATAACAGGCGCATACGCATTAGTATGTGTACCAGAGGTCAAAATAAATTGGAAAGACACCAGTTTTCTCATGAAGAAGATCTTTAACCCTGTATTTCATGCTATTGCAATGATCTTGTTCTTGCTGGTGGCCGTGATATACTTTGTATTGCCTACACTCCGAGACCTGGCCGGCAATATCATCACAACCATAAACATGTGTCTGATTGTGAGCCAGGCAGCAGACTTGGTGAGAATTTTTACAGAGTTCAGCAACCATGTCAGCTTCATGGTCACTGGTAAGTAGAGACCCCAACAATAAAAGCATGACATATTGTTGCATGCTAGTTATTGTATTGTGTTGAAATTTTTTCTTTTGTTTCCAGATATTATTTTATATATCAGTCTACTGGCAGCTTTCTTCTGGCTAAACAGTTTTGGATTTTATGTTTGGAAGACGTTCAAGTATGTATTTTACAAGTACGCATTTTTATTACTAACTAGCTGACCCGGCAAACTTTGTTTTGCCATAAAAACACCAAACATTCACCTACCCCTACCCTACCTACCCTCCCTAACTACCCTACCTACCCTAACTTACCTACTCTACCCTACCTACATACCTACCCTATCTACGAAGGTAAGGTAACAACTTTTTTTTTCTTATTTTTTTTTCATAAGTACCTCCTAACAATAACAAACAACAAAAAAAGAATAAGCGAGATCGGTCCAGCCGTTCACGCGTGATGCTGTGACCAAGGGAAATAGTGATTAATTTTTATATATATAAATCTGTGTTAGAAATTTACATTTTCTAAAGCTATTTTTCGTTACAATATTCCTGTAGTTAACGACTTCTAAAAAAAAGGACGTTATCAATTCGACATGTATGCATGTTATATTGTTGGAATTGCACAATATTCACATTTATCACTTTATGTAAAGCTTCTAAACACGTGTGCCAAATTTCATAAGTGTATGTTTGTCCACACATATCGTCGAAACTAGTAATCTGATCAAGATCATTCTTTTTGTATTGGATTAGGTATCTCTCACTTAGGGAAAAGTACAAGTTACACCAATATCGGTTCAGCTTTATGTTAAGCTTCTAAACACGTGTGCCAAATTTCATAAGTGTATGCATGTTTGTCCACACATAACGCCGAAACTAGTAATCTGATCAAGATCTTTCTTTTTGTATTGGATTAGGTATCTCTTAACTTAGTGAACAGTACAAGTTTCACCAAAATCGGTTCAGCAGTTATCAAGGTATGGAACATACAACTGAACCGACCGATAAACAGCACGAATGTGTAAATTAGGTTATTATGGGTATTTTGTCAATCCTGTAGGTACCTTACTACACTACTAGCACTTGCTTACCTTTTAGTGATGTAGTACCAAAACTAAAACCGGCCAAGTGCGAGTCAGACTCGCGCACGAAGGGTTCCGTACCATTATCACAAAAAACAGCAAAAAAATCACGTTTGTTGTATGGGAAACCCGCTTAAATATTTATTATATTCAGTTTTTAGTATTTGTTGTTATAGCGGCAACAGAAATACATCATCTGTGAAAATTTCAACTGTCTAGCTAACATGGTTCATGAGATACAGCCTGGTGACAGACAGACGGACCGCGAAGTCTTAGTAATAGGGTCAAGTTTTTACCCTTTGGGTACGGAACCATAAAAAGAGAAAAGTAAAAGCTTTTTCACCAAAAATTTACCGATTTCCGACCGACCAAAGACGACGACTTTCGAAACGAAAGTAATTTTTGCTCTTTTTAGTGTTTTGCTTTGGAAAACGATTATTTTTTTGTAAAAAAGTATTTATTCCCCGATTCATTCATCATCCTCAATTAAGTTTAAATCGAATGTAATATACAGAATACTCTAAAACCGTTAATTCATAAACCAAATATTGAATGTGGTAGACGCTTTACAATCTTGCTTAAGGTGCCCCTAGTCAACGACACGAACTATTTTGTGCGCGGGGTTAAAATGCTTGCTGTCTCATCCAACAACACGTGCGAAAGAGATTGATGCTGTGATGAGCAGTAAGAAGCTAGTTCTCGTACGAATTAGCACTTTTGCAAATTTGTAGCGAAATGGATGATGATTTAGGACGAAAACGAGCGCGCGAAATTTTATGGACAGACCTTTGGGACTCTAGATATCATGAAAAAACTACTAAAAGTATATTTTCAAAATAAAATTATTTGCATTGTTGAATTACTAATCTATCCCTGTATGGAGGTCGTTTTGCAATTTTCCTTCTTCTTATGGTATTTATTTCCGCCCAAACATGCGTTAAAATTAGTGTTGAAATATGGAACTTTCGACGCTAATAACTTTCAAATATTGTATTTTTTTACTTTTCTGTTTCCATACAGGGCTAGATAATGATGAGACAAATTGATATCATTTTTTATTTTGAACGTACATCGTCAAACAGTAGAGTAATCTCTAGACTACGTTTGTATGGATGATTTTTTGACTAGTGTAACCTTAATGCATGAAAACTTAAAAGCGTTTTGCGTGGGCATGGCTCTTTCAGTAAACAAATCTAATTAGTCTAAATTCTAATTCATAAATTGTGTTTTCAGATCCCGTAACGTGTTCCTACGCGTGACAGACGTGCGCAAATACTGCTATTACTCCAGCGTGGTGTGGTTCAGTGTTCTGATCATGGCAGGCATGGCGATATGCGCGCATTTCCTACTCGATACCGGCACCAATCCTAACAGGAAGACCAGGATCCAGTTCTCTTCCTCAATCATCGTTGACGATGTTGAACAGGAGACTATTGGTAAGATGATTCAGTTTAGCACCTATCACCGAAATGTTATGATGACGTCAATGAAACGACCATAGTTGTTTATCTTTCTGCTTAAGGAAATTCTTAAATAAGATGTGGTAAAATAGAACCTTTTTTTAGAAGTTGATTAAAATGTTCTACTAGTTTCAAATGGGCACAAATACACAACTAGATTCACGGGTTTATAATAAACTAGCTGACCCGGCAAACTTTGTTTTGCCATAAAAACCCTACCTACCCTACCCTACCTATCCTAACCTACCTACGCTACCCTACCCTACCATCCTCTTACCCTACCTACATACCTACCGTACATATGTAGGTAAGGTTTTTTTTTTCCTAATTTTTTTTATAAGAACCTTCTCCTAACAATAACAAACACAACAAAAAAAGAATAAGCGAAATCGGTCCAGCCGTTCACGCGTGATGCCATGACCAAGGGAAATAGGGATTCATTTTTATATATATACTAGCTGACCCGGCAAACTTTGTTTTGCCATAAAAACGCCAAACATTTATCTACCCTAACCTACCTAAAAATAGATAGTTGCCGATTCTCAGACCTATTGAATATGCATATAAAATTTCTTAAATATCGGTCAAGCCGTTTCGGGGGAGTATGGTAACTAACATTGTGACACGAGAATTTCATATATAAGAAGATATAGATACGTAAAAAGATGCTCGTGGCTAAATAATAAGAACCGCACGGGTCGATCTTCAAGGTTAAGCAGCGCTTACCGAGGTCGGTCCGTGGATGGGTGACCATTTCAACATACCGAGGTACCTCCGTGCCTCGGAAAGCACGTTAAGCCGTTGGTTCCGGCTGTCATTTGAAGATCTGTGACAGTAGTTACGGGTAGTCAGAAGCTTGAGATCTGACACCAGTCTTGCCAAGGGGAACCGTGTTACCCAGTTACTGGGTTGTGGAGGTCAGATAGGCAGTCGCTCGATGTAAAACACTGGTACTCAGCTGAATCCGGTTAGACTGGAAGCCGACCCCAACATAATTCGGAAAAGGGCTAGGCAGATTGATATACGTAAAGTGAAGTATAACCAGTTCAGTGTAACTCAACAATTATTTTTCCGTCTATTTCAGGATTGCTCGGTATCGCCATATTCTTTACCCCAGTTGCCTTCACCATAATTTTCAACGTTTTCTTTTATGTCACAACATTGAAAATTATAAAGAGGATCAATATCTATGGCAGGATCCATCATAAACTCAAAGGATGGTATGTATCACTTCATTTCATTACACGATTGTTACATTACACCCTAGTGTACAATGATTGATACAATTTTATTTTGTTCCAGCTTTAATTTATTCCTACAACTATTTCTGATAATGACAACAGCATGGCTGTTTCTCTTATTGTCATGGCTGAACATAGATGAATTACTATACGCACACATATTCGTGAATCTCTTCCAGGCTATTTTAGTATTCTATGTGTGCATAGTACGACAGCCGCATGTAACGTTTTTGTTGCGCAAGAGTTGTTGTTATGCAGAGCCTGTGCCCACAGGGGAGTGGGGGGACGAGATGACTCACATGAATGGAGGGAATTACTGACATCTATGAATATTAAGTAGAATCTCACGTTATGTTAAAATTGTTCAAGAGCCGATATACACTCGCTTGATACTATTAGAGGCACGGTCGTATGAATGTGACATGTTTTAAAAGTGATGAATGAAGCTATATGACACTATAGACATATAAATAGTTGTAATATTATTTGTTAAATATTATACTCAAGAATCACAGTTGTAAAAGTTCTGTGTACAAATGCGTGTGCCTTGTAAATGTGCCTCAAATTATGGATTAGAAACACCTACCTAGTACATAAGATTTTTCCTCTACTAAGGTCTGCGCCAGATAACATACAAATAAAGGTCATTGATCCGACTTGTACCTTCGGTAACTTGAAAACTTGTTTGTTTTTATTGAGATAATTTTGGCCTAAAATGAAAGACATAGGCGTAGAACCATTTTATACGTTTAAAACATGTAAATCGGTCCTCGCGTTTATGAGATATTAACTCATTACTGAATGCCAAGTGCAAGGGTCACGGACGCCCCTTACCACGATACATTTGTTTTGATCGTGTTAGCGACACTGCCTTAACATTTTTTCTGTATCGCTTTGAAGTATTGGAATACAGTGGTAGACAGGTATTAACGAATTTTATTTTTTTGTTATCTGGCGGTGACTTAAGTAGTTTTTTCCTCTACTAGACATCTAATGCCAATTTGTGAATGTTATAGTAGTCTTTTAACTGTGATTTATGAATTAATTATGTATTGGAATCGAGTGTCTTATTAAGAATATGAAAATAATATAACTGTCAGTATTTTACAGTGTGTATTGGAACAGTAAAATACTCAAAGCCTTATTGGTAAAGAATGATGTACAAAATCATATAGATGTGTTAAAAATAATAATATGATGTTGAAAAATGATTGTTATTTAACAATATTTGGGTTGATCTCGTCGTTAGGAATTGATTGCTCACAAAAGATACTTAAAATTACTTTAGAAATTAACAAACACTACTAAATTAATGTTTAACAAAAGATACTAACAATGATATGATTGTAACGAGAGAGACTTTAGAAAGCTATTGTCGTTAGAACAATGAGTGCACTATGAACACAAGGCTTTAATAAATGCTATCTATGATAAAAAGGAACATTATGTCCGTCCCTTTTCAGCTGTAGATGGTTATTTATATATATAATATATATTGTTTACACTGCTCTCTTGCACTAACATATATATGTATAAGAATAACTGTAATATTAATGTTTATTATTTTAATTTTGACTTTCAGTAATTATGACGAAACGCATTTATAATTATTATTTTTAATTCATTTTGAATTTACTTTAATATACGCAGCTAAGAACATAGAGTGGTTTTATTCATCCCTAATTGCCAACGTTATTGGAAAATGCGATGAAGTGAAAAATATGGAAATCTAGCTATTATGTTTGAATCAATCGGATTGTTATTAAAGCATTTCTATGTAAGTATTGTTGTAATATTGTAGATAAGATGGTTTTACACAGTATCTGGTACTTGATTCAGAGTTTTATACTAATATACGATACCATCCACATCAGACCTCCAATTGGAGAAAAATATATTTTAAACGATTCCGAATTCGAAATAAATCGCATTTACTGAAGAATTAGTTAAGCATATGCTTCACTTGCATTTCATTGGTTGTGTCATTTGTTTTCCACAAGAATTTGAATGTGATAAAAGAGGAAAGTTAAATTATATCTAAGGATCGCCGCCATTAAGTATGCCAAGTGGCATGGCACCACAAAATACGTACCGCAATCCGAAAACGCAATTAATTTAAAAAACAGGCCGGTAATTATATTTTAAAACCGTTAACATTGTTACAGATAGAATAAATGTCTCAAACTGAATGAATTTGTGTGACCTGTGATGCAGTTTTTTAACTAGTACAGGATACTAGTGATCATTTCCACATATGTTACTTAAAAAAATACATAAATAATCATTGGTATACAAAAAAACCCAAATATAGGTAGAAAAATTACGGCAAAAATTCTTGCAAGAATAATTTCGAAGTTTATTCTCTGTGTAACAGTGTTGCCATACTAAATCTACCACTGACCTGTGAAAACAGCTGTCCCTCGGGCCGGCGCGTGAGTGCTGCCATCTGGCTGCGCACGACCAGGTGAGAATCGTCCATCACTGTGTTGAAGAACCGCCGCGTCGGCAGCAGAGCCTCCAAGTCTATCATCAGCTCCAGGAACCGCTCACAATATCTATAAAGTATTAATTTTGTTAGTCGGCATTTTAATGCGTTGTGTTGAAATCTAACATTATCAGCTACTGCTGGGACTTTTGAATTATTGGTTCTAGGACAGACCAGTGTTCTGCTCATGATAAATTATTTTATTTCTGTAGTTTGTTTGTACAAACATTTTTACATGTCGATCATATTTTTAAAACTAGATGAGGTCGGCGTTTCCTATCTGACTACTCTGAGAAGAAAGGCCGAAAAAACTCAGAAGTCACAGTCTCTTTTAAAGTCCAGACAAAATTTTGGTTAGATCATGTGAATATCATGTAGATTGGTGTCTCAAATGGTCTTTTGAGGGAAGAACCAGCCAGGTTGAGTGGACCTTTCCAGTCAGTGCACGCATTTTTCAATAACCGTGCAGTTCAACTCAGAATTTAAGGAGCTCAACGATTCGACGAACAATACCAAAGAAAGGACAGGTTTTTTTTAAACTATTATAAGAGCAATGGTGATGATCTGTTGTTTCTGCCATGCTACAAGGTTACTATTCCATATCGTCGCAAATAGCACTTTTTGTTTTTTGTCTTGGAACTAAAATTACCTTCTATGAAAATGACTTAGAATTCTACTCTAGTTTCAGCTTTCGTTACGGTCGTTTCCTACTCCGTATCACCTACGGACGGATGATTCGTTCGGGGCCCGAACTAAGAATTAATGACAACACAATTTGACATTTGTACCTACTCCCGATGTGTTTTTACCAGTCCGAATTTTTTTATCATAACGGAGAAGATTTCACTCCAAAAATTCTGAGTAACTTCGTTGACGGAGTAGACCCTCTGATGACTCACAAATCATCGTCAATGAACTGATGTCATACGTCACAAAAAGTTTTTGGGTCTACTTGAATACATGTCTGGTCGGACAATCCTCCATCTTCAATGACTTTACTCCTTGTACCGCATACCTCCATACATAGGACTTGTATGGAGGTATGCGGTACAAGGAGTCGCTCGCGAATAATTCAGTATTTCATGAAATTACAAAGATGGAAATCGTTTGTCCTAGTATGGTCATGTGATGAGTAGGGATGAAACGCATGTTACTAAAAGAGTTATGAATATAAATGTGGATGGATGGAGAGGGAGGGGACGGCCAAAGAAAAGATGGATGGACTGTGTGAGGAGTAGGGATGGGCGTTTTCGGTTTTTTGCGCAAACGGTTACGTAACCGATATACAGTTTTCATATCGATATCGAAAACGGTTTTCAGATATCGATATCAGTAGTACAGTTTGCAAAAGTTAACATGTTATTTAGATAACCGAACTAAAAACAAACGCTAACGACGGTTCCTATGGGTTGTGAAGTTTGAGTTTTGTTCGCACGTTTTTGCATTGTTACGGTTTTAAGTTATTCGTTCGTTCGTCACAAGTAGTTTTGATTCAATACATACAGTTTTTGTGATATCGGTTATTTTGATATGGATATAGATATGATATGATATCAAATCCAATATCCGATATAAGTTACGTTTTGATATATCGGTCACATCCCTAGTGAGGAGTGATATATAAAGAAAAGGGAGTCAGTGATGGCGTGACAGTGGACAGGACAATGGGACAAATGCAGCAAGGAGAAAATGAAATGACAAAGATAGAAGATTGTTATACTAACAAAACAATGATACAATAGATTCTTACCTCACAGCATGTGAATCCACATCCCCAATCTCCGGTATGCTCTCCAAGATTCTCATAAACTTGATCATCAGCCTCTGCAGGTACAGTCGCTCCCAGCTCAGTTTCTCTAGCAGCTCGGGTTTATCCTTCTTCTGAATGGCGCGCCAGTACTTCCGCCATTTTGGTACGGTTTTGAATTCTTGGTTTCTGCGACCTAATAAAAAAATGCATTTTAGATTGTTTTGCATAAAATAAATACTTTTCGAAGATATGTATTTTTAAAGGGATCTTCGATTACAAATCTTCGATATTTCGATTTACAGATTTTGTAGATGTCAACTTGTCATTCAAGCTATACAATAAAAATCGCTTTGTAGAGAATATATTTCTGGGCGATAATTAATATCCCATGGCTAGAACGCATTTCAGACTTACTACTGTAGAGCCTAGATTTAAAGTATTTTTCAAAGCACAGGCATAATCTAAATCCGGACGTAGCAATTACAGACCAATGGACTTCTGCGTTATACATCCCATGACCCTTTAAGGTGCCCCTAGTCAACGGCAAATTCGTGCCGTTGACTGGCATTTTGTGCGCGGGGTTAAAATGCATGCTGTCTCATCCGACAACACGTGCGAAAGATATAGATGTTGTGATGAGCAGTAAGAAGCTAGTTCTCGTACGAATTAGCACTTTTTCATATTTGTAGCGAAATGGATGATGATTTAGGACGAAAAAGAGCGCGCGAAATTCTATGAACAGACCTTTGGGAGTCTAGATATCATGAAAAAACTACTTAATGTAAATTTTCAAAATTAAATTATTTGCATTATTGAATTACTAATCTATCCCTGTATGGAGGCCGTTTTGCAATTTTCCTTCTTCTTATAGTATTTATTTCCGCCCAAACATGCGTTAAAATTAGTGTTGAAATATGAAACTTTCGACGCTCATAACTTTCAATTATTGTATTTTTTTACTTTTCTGTTTCCATACAGGGCTAGATAATTATGAGACAAATTGATATATTTTTTTTATTTTGAACGTACATCGTCAAACAGTGGAGTAATCTCTAGACTACGTTTGTATGGAAGAATTTTTGACTAGTGTTATCTTAAGGGTACTCAAGTCAGCGGACCGAACAATTTTTCGGGCGGGGTTAAAATGCATGCTATTTCAACAGCCCACACGTGCGAATGGAATATACGCTGTAATGTGAGCAGTAAGAAGCTAGTGCGCGTACGAATACACACTCCTAACACACTCTCAATGGATGATGATTTGGAACAATGTCAAGCACGCGTTATCTGCTGTGATTGGCTATTGGAAATTCATTCACGAATCACAGTAGATAACCGGCAGTTATCCGTCGATTAAGTTAACAGCACCATAATCGAGTTTTGAGAAACCGGGTGCAAGGGACTCCTAATTGGAACGGTATCCTTCTCTATGCTCATAAATACACATACCTTCCTGCAAACTGATCCACATACTAAGCGAGACCAGCCGCTTGACCTGGTCCCTGCACAGCTGGACCTCCATGCTGCCGAAGCAATGGTTCAAGAACAGCAGCAGAGCGGTCTGCTCGCGCATGTTGCTCTTACTGCGGTCATCGTCGACGCTGGCGCGCAGAACTTGTTCAAAGAACGCTGCGAAGTGGTCCGGTTTGTTTAGGAATGCCTGGAACGAGAAAAGGGAGATCATTGTAATGTGGTCAAGTCTGCAAACTTTAAAGAAAATAGCAAAGGTCGTGAAATAGGCAATTGCAGGTCAAGTATGAGTTTGAAGGCCGAGCTGAGTTCGATTTTTTGGTTTTGAATCCGGTCGATTGTCTTTTAAGAAAAGTAGTTAAATTTCCATAATTATTCAAGTTAATACCGTTTTGAACATGAACTGTATATTATTTCAGCATGGACTAAAAAGCCATCTAAATGATGGCTGTTTAGTTTTAGCAATGTCATTAAAAGACGCCAAAAATACTGTTTCGAAGAAAATGTTTACGTTTTTATCGTTTTCCCAAATCATAAAATTTTTGATAATGACTTCGCAAGAAGCAATTTTCCATTGCCAATTTGCCTTCTGATCTTAAATCTGGTCGAGTACAATCAATCTCGTTTTAACTCTCTGAACCGTTCGAACTCATTTTAATTATTTAATTTATATTTACTAAATATGTAAATAACAAATCAAGACGAATTTTCAGCTTTGCCGCCAATTCTCTATTTATCATCTGTGCCGAAAGGCAAACGCATTTATGGCTATACAGCCATGTGAACGCAATTTGTACTAAGCAAAGAGTATTTAATAACCCCAGCACGCCGTTTCATACAACATTGATGGAATATTCCAAATTCAAAAAACGCTCCTGCAATGGATTTGATTTTCTTTGTCCGTAAATTCGATACTTGGCATGTTCTTTTTTCGAAAATAATGACGATATTGCCGGGCATGTTTGAGAAAAATATTTTTAATATTGCGTTGTGGACTTGTGGTATGTCTAGCAGTACATTGTGATCCTATAATTAAGGTGATATCTACTGGTTACTGTAAAACTATTTTCTTAATTTCCCTCGGCAAACTTCGTGTTTCGTTTCCCTTTGCTATTACTAAGACTCCGCGGTCCGTCTGTCTGCCTGTCTGTCAACAGGCTGTATTTCATGAACCGTGATAGCTATAGACAGTTGAAATTTTCACAGATGATGTATTTCTGTTGCCGCTATAACAACAAATACTAAAACAGAATAAAATAAATATTTATGTGGGGCTCCCATACAAAAAGGTGATTTTTGTGCCGTTTTTTGCGATAATGGTACGGAACCCTTCGTGCGCGAGTCCTCCACTTGCCCGGTTTTTTATATAGATAGGAACGTGTAAATTTTGATGTGAACATAGAGGTCAATATGCGTCGTACATGTTTCGACTACAAGGACCAGAAGGCTATGCTCGGTGTTTCCTTGCGTGATCGAATCAGAAATGTAGGGATCCGCAAGAGAACCAGGGTTTATCGACATAGCCCGAAGAATTGCCAAACTTAAGTGGCAGTGGGCAGGGCACATTGCTCGCAGAACGGATGGCCGATGGGGCAGAAAGGTTCTGGAGTGGCGACCGCGAACCGAAATACGTTGCGTTGCAAGGCCTCCCACTAGGTGGACCGATGACCTAGTTAAGGTCGCACGGGACCGACCAATTTGGTGACGCTTGGGGGAGATCTATATCCAGCAGTGGACGTCTTTCAGCTGATATGATGATGGTGTTTCGACCAACGCGTCCTTTCGCTTCGATTGTTTCAATATAAACCTTAATTATTTCGAAATGTCTCACCTGCCAAGCTGGCACCCTTTCTCGGAACTTCTCGTTGATCATGACGATAATGGACATCATGTGCGCCTGCGACGCCTCGCCCGCCGTGTAGTGCGGCCACAGGTAGTTTTCCAGGTACTGCGAGAACTCCAGCATCATGATCCGACGGACTGAGAAACTGGAAATTATGGGAAAAGCGTTTCGATGTTGAGGAAACTTGAAAATGTCTTAGAACTTAAAATTCGCATGAGACACCCACCAACCCGCACTGGGCCCGCGTGGTGGATCACGGTCCATTTCCTCTCACAGAGAGGAGGCCTGCACGCACCACGGGCGAAATGAGAGTCTAAGCGCAGAGAAGGGGGTCTATCTATCCTATCCTATCCATGTTGCACTTACATACGAGTATTGTGTGCTCAAAAGATCAGTGACAACACTATTTTTGACAGTCTATTGTTTTTTATTTTTACTTTTTGCCGCACACTAGTAATTTATTACTGTATCGTGGGTGCGTTTACAAACATTTAAACTACACTACACCCAGATTCGGAACAACTATATGTCTATATGGCCATACAAATATTTAAAGTGAAAATGAAAACACAATAAAGGGCTTTTTGGCAGTAAAGTAATAAGGGAAAACTAATTTTTTCTTCCACTATCCTTAACCCATTGAGCAAAATAGGCAAACATTCTTTTGAAAACTATATTAAGTACATAGACTGAAATATCCGGGTTTTCTGGTCAAAGAAATATTACCTTATTTAAGTAACCTTAATTTTTCTAATCACTATTTTGGTAAAAACTATTTGTTTGCAACTAACCATCATTATTTCAAAAATACTTTAAAACTTCATAAAACATATTAATAAATCATTTTTATTTAATAACTAAACGAATATTAGAATAACAACATTTTAAACTTATTTCTCACTAAATAATAAAATATGGAAACACTGCACCATTTTCAAAAAATAACTGGTGTATTTACAAAAAAAATATAGGTCAATGTCCTGACTCTATAAGGCTGTTGACCCCTAAATTATTCATTTGTTTAATTCAGTTGGGCTTAGAAGCAAGATGTGTTTGCATATCTTATAGTTATTTTGCAATTTTGAGTATATTATTTTACTTACTGGGATCCAAGTATTTCTGCTTGATAGATTGACTCCACAATTGAAGCATCATAAGGTAAGTGGCTCTCTTTCGTTTGTGGTGACCAGTACTGATTAGCGAGCTGTGAACAATGCAACCATGTTGATTTGTTAAACAATTCCATGTGGAGAGTTGTATAGATTTGCTTTAATGGGTTATATTCATAATGTAATACCAGTAGGCTCTTTGGAAATTAAAATTTGGTAGAAACATGACTGCCTAGATGTTATTAACTTAATACACATTTTAAATGTACTTCATGTTGGTATGATATTAGACCAGATGGCCTTAAAAAGCCTCAAGAGTAGTTTAGGCCCTAGATTAAGGTGATGATGATGATGACTTAATATTCTTATACCAATAATAATTTCTCCATATTACACAAGAATATACCTCTTACACTTTAAAAGCAAAAAAAAATTGCTTTCGAAGGAAGTATGTTTGTTTGTAGATGACTTATCAAAATAACAAAAAGCTAACTTATCGTTGAGTGCCATAGGTAACTTTTCCAACCATAGAAAAATGCTTGGTTTCTGTTACATACTATTGGATAGGGTACAGGGTAGGGAGTGGAACTGCAGGAAAAACTAATTCTTAATATAAATACAATGAGATTTAACTGTGTAAAGAATTATTCCTACCATAAAAATCCCCTACAATTTTTATTTATTATAATGCCACTGTCTTACTAAATTCACATTTCACACTAATATTATGAAGGAGACAGTTTGTGAATGTGTATGTTTGTTACTTCTTCACGCCAGAATGGCAGAACAGATCTGCATGAAATTTGGCACAGAGATTGTCTTTAGTCTGGAATAGCACATAGGATACTTTTTATCCCAGGAATATATTCCCTTGGGATAATTTTCGACATTCACACGGGCGAAGCCGCTGGCGGAACATAGTGGCTAATAATTGAAATCCTACGCAAAATTGAGAGCGCAAACCATTCCACTATCATTGCATTATATTAGGGTTATTCTTAGGGCAAAAATCTACAAACATGACTTAAATTTTAAGAAAATTCTATTCTGATCTATAGGCAAATCTTGGTAGTAATATAAAATATCAACTTACCTTATCCAGTTCATCTCAAAAACAATATCTTATGGTATCTATCTATTTATTTTCATAGCAAATGGTATGGTGTTGACAGGTTGTGCCATCATTGGCCAAATTTCATTTCATAATGAATAGTCAACAAAAATTAGTTTACAATCATTTGAGCCTACTAGAACCGTTGTGAACATCAGGGATTTTCAACCTTTTTGGTGTAAAATTTACCGCCCACATTTTACACAGTAATTATCAACACCAATATTTTAAATCAGTTCAAATGTTTTGTTTGTTTATAGACAATCTCGGGCGGTACTGATCACTGATAAAAAGCTATAGTGTAGCTGAGGACCATAGATGTGGGATAGGCCACAGTAGTGAATCTGCAGAAAAAGCCTGGTCTTCAAATAAGAATTGTTTGTGGTTTCAATGAAAGTAATATGGATTGTAAAAACGAAAGTCGAAAGAATAATCTGTACTTAAAATATTTAGGTTTATATTTTAAACCAAAATAAATCGACATTGCTGCCCCTTAGACCGAAAATTAAATCATTTAAATATGACCCAATTTTCGTAAGAGGTGCCTGCGCGGGGAAACAATTCCGTAAATAATTAGATAAGAAAACTTAACCAATTCTGTTTGTGGGTTATTATAAAGTTCCGAAGTTATTTTGAGGTTGTAAAACATGTAAATAATAATAATAAACAATGGGACTCGGTTAAAATGATTCATATAGTCACATGGGGTCTTGGAACTACTTGTAAGTGTCCTCCTGAATAGTAATATCGATTATAATGCATTTTTCGCAACATGATTCTAGGTCAAATTTATGAGTTACGTTTTATTCGTGTTAATTTTATGTTGAAATAGATAAAGACATAAGTTTTACAAAAATGTAGCGAATTTTACTGCCGCTTTTATTAATGAATTAACCAATGTTATGAAATGGATAACCTAATTTACCTGAGTTATTCTATCAGCATTGATTTGAGAAAGGGTCGGCAGCGGTATTTTAGGTTTATCAGATGGTGCTGCGGCGTCTCCTTTCATCTTGATCTCTGTTATATTCCTCAAAAAGACTTCAGGAATGTATTGCACTGAGCGTCTGTATACAAAACAAACCAATAGCCAACCAAATCAAAAATCAACTAAGAGCACACTGAGCGGGACCGGCCGGTTGCGATTGCGAATTTAGCCGAAATGACATCATGCATGATGACAGATGACACATGACAGCTGCCAATGTCAAAAGTTGACTTTTGTGAAAAGGGCTGCCATAGCCTAAAATAAAAATTGGTTTACGTTTCGTTTCACCATTTTTATTTCGTTTTAAGATAATTTTATATTTCATCAAATCGAAATAGAGTTCACTGTAGTGGGTTTTTAGTAAGCTTATTCTCAACAATTGAATTTTAATTTAATATTATGCAATGAATGAAAAAGTGTTTATTATCTTTTTCAACCCATTAGTTGAGGATTTGATTTCAATCTCAGATTTCAGTGGATATGATACCAAATGAAAAAGCCCTGATGCAGCTAGAAACTTACTGCAAAGCAATAGATAAAGTATTGAAATTTAATAATTTTGATAAATTTACAAGTACCTGTAATTGTTTCAGCCTAAAACAATGATGTTTGATCCACCCGATTACCCATACAAAGGATTATCAGAAACTTATGATCCAGTCGACTTACTTTTCACCAACGATCCTACTGAGACCAACGAAACCCTGAATAATGTTAATAAAAATCCACCAGACGTAACTGCAATTTTGAATACTGTGGAAAGTCAAATATCTTTCCATTCAAACGATTCTGGAAGATTTTTCAATGTGGAGAATTCTTCTTTCTTCCAAGAAAATTCAAACATGGAACAAAACACGGAACTGTACATTATTCAGTCCGATAACTTGTTTAACTATGAACCAACTCTACTTGATGAAAACACAGTCAATCAATTTTTATTGCCTCTTCAGGACTCTTCAGGAAAACCGAAGGTTTAATTTAAAAGAAACGATTTTGTAGATGATGTTGATGTAGCTAGAAGATCTAGATTTGATGTACCTACCTAAACGTAATTCTTAAACTTAATTAGATAACTAAAGTATCGTCGTTGATAGTCCAATTCCGCGTAACTAACATTGTTAAATACAGCGTATGTACACTCTTGTTCATTTTACAAAAAAAAAAAAACTAATCGGCAGAACTTTGAACGAACTTAATTAAACTTAATCTAATGTACTATACTCGAAATCACACAATTTCAGAATAAAAAAACATCACAATTTTATTTATACATACATAAACTCACGCCTTTTTCCCATGGGGGTAGGCAGAAACTACAGTACGCCACCTGCTACGATCCTTACTCTTACATACTTCTTTTGCTTCACTCACATTCATGCATCTAGTCAACAATTTTATTTGTATTAAAGTGTAGAATAAGTGTGTCATACTCACATTGAAAATAATCCAGTAATTACATTTAAAAACGATTTTTGCCCGGAGCGTCACATAATCACTGGACACACTAATACAAATTAGCGCGGATACGCGGTTTTCGGGTCGTAACTTGTTCGTCGAAAGATCCGCAGTATTGTTATTTTTGATATACCTACTCGTCTTCCTATGGGTCGATTAAAAAAATTGTCATACGGGTCGACGCCAATCACAATCAGTTACCTAAAACCACATTTTAGTTTTTTTTTGTACATACGCGGTATTTAACAATGTTAGTTACGCGGATTTGGACTATCAACAACGGTATGCAAATCCATTTGAGTCGAATTCCATTTAACATATTTTTTCTCCGTTTCCAGACTAGTGAAAGCACTGGACCAGACCTGCTGGCACTACATTCTTGTATGATATGTCATGAGATATTTACCACCGAAGCTGATCTTCTTGACCACACTATATCACTTCACACTTCCGACAGTGCCATAGACCAGCCTCAGAACACATTACAACCTTCCGCTGTTAATGACAAAGTCGAAACCAGGAATGTACTAGGTTTGTGTTGTTCTTGATGCCTAATAGTTCCACAAAAAAAATATATGGTCAACATACTGAGCCTGGTAACTCAAACTTTTGTAAAGAAGTAAACAGTGTCATAGCAAATTGCGGGTTCTAAAATACCTACTGAGGCTGTGTGCGAGCCAGACTGGCATGAGACTAATTTGGCGAGAAATAGATGCATACATACATACATAAACTCATGCGTTTTTTCCATGGGGGTAGGCAGAAACTACGGAACGCCACCTGCTACGATCCTTGCTTCTTTTGCGAGGAATAGATCTTTTGCAAATAACTTATCAAGTATAGATCTCATTGCCAAGCATATCTGGCATTGCTTGAAAACTGCTCTAGATATCCAGAAGGGTTCCTTTTTAGAGGCAGTTTCTCCAAAAGGAGGCTTCTTCAACCCCTTGCAGATTGCATCAATTTGGCGAGGTAGAGTAGCCGTTAAATTGTGCACAACATGCGCTGATTAATACAGTGTTCCTATTTAAATAGCACAAATATTTAGCCCTCAATTTTAAAGTATCTTCTCCTTCTTATTCAGAACCAGCTCACAGTAATGAAAACTTCGAGACTGAGTGGCTTGTGTGCCGAATGTGCGAACGTGTGCTATCGACCGCTCTGGAAGTTGAACCCACGGGTAAAGTCAACAGGGATTGTATTACGTATTGTTTTATTTTAATAATAAAGGATTTACGTACGTTTATAAAAATAGAAGGTCATTGTGCCGTACTTGTCTTTATTGCTAAGTCAGCTCTTGGATCCGCAACGATCGAGTTCTTCGTTTAGGATGGGTAGATGATGACCGGACACTTTACCTTCTGAATAACTTTTTCAACAGCGTTATTGGTCTAAATCGAAAAGTCGTAAGTAATATGATTTTTGAGCCAGGGGTCCTGGGTGTAATCCTCAGGTCGGGCATAGTCTTCATGGGGTTTTCGATCAGGAATTTCTGAAGCATTTTGAAGTCTTAACCAGCGTTAAATTTGTGGCAAAAGGATCGGGCTCCTTAAACACCAATGGCGAAATTTGGGTATTCTATGCACCACAAGATGCTGTCTTAATTTCAATCAATCTGCCTAGCCTTTTCCCAACTTCGTTGGGGTCGCCTTCCAGTCTAACCGGATTCAGCTGAGTACCAGTGTTTTTTACATGGAGCGACTGCCTATCTGACCGTCACAACCCAGTATCTGGATTACACGATACCTCTTGGCTAGACTGGTGTCAGATATAAGGCTTCTGACGACCCGTAACGACTTTCAAAGATCTTCAAATGACAGCCGGGACCAGTGCAGAGGTACGGAGGAAACTCGGTATGTTGAAATGGTCACCCATCTACGGACCGACCTCGTCAAGCGTTGCTTAACCTTGATGATCGACCCGTGCGGCTGTTATTATTTAGCCACGAGCTCCTGCTGTCTTAATTTACTGGATCTTTTATTACATAACTTCTTGTACTTTCCAGAACAACTGTGTTGCATCGCCACCGATGGCAAGAGCAGTGTCATATCTCGCAAACTGTACACTATGTATGTCTGCGACTTCTGCAGCGGACTGTTTGCTGATGGTGACGCCCTGGACAAACACCGTCTGACCTGCTTCATTGAGGACCAACATAATTATTATGTGGATCAGAATGTACGTCGAACTACATACTTACTTAAGTACCGTACCTTATGTAATAAATCTTAAGCTTACCACCTATTTAAAAAATCAAAAATCCCGTCCCTAAAAAGACGTAAACAAGAAGAAAATCATGCTGTGCAGTCGGAGGATACAATGTTCGCGAGCTGGCTGACCAAAACCGGCGAAATATGGCGCCCAAAAGCCGCCATTTTCTATTTTCCGATTTTAGTCACTAGAACGCCACATAGGAACAAACATCCATGTATACATACATAGACTGATAAACACATTACCCTCCCTCGGCAGTCGGATAAAAACACGTTCTTACAGAATATTTACCCGGATTTTTTTGTTATTTATTTATTTGGTCGTAGTTTTCTAATACATAGTTTGATGTGTGAAGCATTGCTTGGGGGTGGAAAGTGTCTTTTGGCATATATGATGATGATGAACCCTGATGTACAGATTTGAGCTACTGAAAAGTCCATATTAACGAAACATTGTTTACGAAGACAATTCTGTTTTCACAGGATAGTTGCAATTCAGATGCGACTATATCTCAAGGGCCAGAAATCTGTTACGCCTGCGACAACTGTGGGAAGCAGTATGCGTCCACTGAAGAGTTGAAGGTTCATTCCTTGGAGTGCCATAGACCTCCGCCCACCAGGAACACCCGGCGGACGTACACAAACAGCGGTAACAGCAAAATGTGGAACTGTGGTTCCTGTAACCAACTTTTCGCTACAGCGAGGTAATAATCGAAACTGATGTGAACCATAATTTAATGTGTCTTATTTATTTTTAGACAGATAACCATAACCATGCTGCAGAATCCCCTACACAGAGTATTTTTTTAAATCCCCTCAAATTGGAAACAAAGAACACCTTTTAGTTTCCTTGTCGTATGACAGATGGCGCTAGTAGTTGTATATCTTTATCAAAACCATTCGAAGCAATCTCTTCGAAGCGGTGCAATATTTGAAATTCTGGATGATTTTTTTCTATTGTTTTTTAATGCACAAAAATCAGTACTGGACTTTAAATAATTAAATAGTTATTCCAGATAGATCCTTTTTTATAAATATCAGAATCTATAATCAAATTATCTAAAGAAAATTTGAAAGAATGTCCTAAGCAATAGTTAAACAGTATCAAGATTTTTATTAATAAGGGTGTTGGCGTTGTTTCTCAGGGATCTGTACCGTCACAAACGGGGTGAGGACAGGCCCCCTGGCGCTCCGCTGATGGCCTACGTCTGTGAGGAATGCGACAAGGTGCTGGGCAGCATGTGCGCACTGCACACGCACAAGAAAATGCACAAAGTTACCAAGCCTGTACGTTACACAACCAAATTGCTTTCGCTTCTTTGCTGTTGGAGATACTGCTTTCTGTATATATTTTGATGAAGCTTAGTATGCAACCTATTACCTGCTTTAATGTATGCCTTTATAAACAAAAGTATTCTTAACCCAAACCAATAGTTTCTGCTTTTATTTTAATTTGTTTATGGTCTCTCAATTTTATACACATTTTCCATTTCGCCGACTTCATCTGTCTGTGGCAAAGTAATGAAATTTATACGATATTCAAATTATGACGTAAATACAGACTTTGATTGAACATGCGTAGAACCATTAGAAGCACGAGGAAATCTTTTGTTTTAATCATAATCTTTATTAAAATTGTACAGTACAAACAATTTCCCTGTCCCTCGGCAAACTTCGTGTTTCGTCAGTATTCGGATTTCTATCAGTTGCCCACAGAGTACAATCAGTTGCCCATTGCACTGCACTTGGTGCAGACCGGACGCTCTCAATCTCTTTTAACCTATTGTAA
This sequence comes from Orthosia cruda, assembly GCA_964057195.1. NCBI lineage: Eukaryota > Metazoa > Arthropoda > Insecta > Lepidoptera > Noctuidae > Orthosia > Orthosia cruda. The sequence goes on along the minus strand of OZ059855.1, from coordinate 10,733,439 downwards.
TTTATTTTCAAAATGGTAGGAAAGCTGCTATTTTATAGCTCTATATATTTCACACGGAAAGCAAAACAAAACAAAAATAAAATACTTAGTTCCGAATTAAAATTATAATAATTTGAATTCGGAACATGATGAATCTAATAATTGATGGTCATGGAAAATAGTATTCGTTTGTATTCGGAAATACGATGATTGCCGAAGGACATTTAGAAAATAGTTGTACTGTAACTTGTTGCAATACAATTAGCATTGCCGAAGACAATACATCGAAGAATCTTATATCAAGAATAGGTAGACCATGGCATTTAATCCTAAAGTTCCTTCTACACAGTCGGAATAACCACCCGACCAAGTTGCCCTTGGTCGGGGCACGAACCAAAAAATATCGTGTAGACCAAGGTTGTTGGAAGATCAACTCAATTTGGTTGGGCAACCACCGTCTTACATAAACAGTTGGACGTGCAGGCGAGGAGTTTGAAACTTCTTTTACAAATAATAATAACAAAAAGAACTCTTATTTAAAATTCATAGGTTTAATCGTAAATACAGTGGCGAAGAGAAAATGCTGTGATTCATAACCCTTTTAAAGATCGAGTCTTGTCGTACGGTCTCCTTGACTATTCTGCTAGGGGACATCACACTATCGTCACGCCCTTAGACATTCTCAGAAGGGGTCCCCTGAACTAAGCGTAGTAGTTTCTTTTCTACGAGCATCGATATTATTATACTTGTACACGTAGATAGAAGTATATAAAAATCCTATTCGCAGAATATGAAAACTGATTCTGATTCGAAAAAAAATATTAATTAAAAATCTTTTTTTAAAACAAGCTTTTTTCGTATTCTTCTCAGCAAACCCGTTCATTTGATACCTATATCATGGGATTGCAGAAAAAATAACTAGTCCGCCATCTTGGGCCGTCCGCCATATTGGATTTGGAATGACGTCACTTAGCTAAACATGCATTGCCATCCAATCTAAACATGTATGCAAAATTTCATCTTAATTGGTGGAGGATAACTGCTTTAAAATTCATTTGCAAGTTTTGACCTGAACACACTTACATACATACATATACATAGGTACATTGTAAGTTAAATAAAAGCTTGTAAAAAAGAAAGCGTGGTGATATTAGTTCTTCTTTATGTGTATGGGACAAGGGTTTTGCCCCTTCAGTGGTTCAAATATGTATAGCTTAGACTGATTATAAAAATGAGATTCAGAAAAGTTTTGAACTTTAAGGTGACATATACGCCCCAATGTCACACAGTACTGGCCGTGCGCCCGCTCGGTGCCAAAATATCAAAATTGAACCTCCTTTTGAACAGTTTTGTTTGCAATATATTATTTGATTTACATATGCTATGTTAGGTATGAAGTAATTCCAGCCATAATTTTTTCTGTATAAAAATATTTTTAAACATCCAAGTCGTTTTGGAGGAGTTTCCAAAAGTTGCGAAAAAATATCGTGTTGTTAATATTTTTTTTAAAGCAAAACTATTAGTTACACGAAAAAATCTTGTGTTCAAAATTATGTACATGAATCAATAATACATATATATTTTTTTCAAACCTTTTAACCTAGCTGTTACTGAGGAGTATGCTTTAGAAAGTTACCGTTTTACGGCACTAAAGCGTATTTAGGCCCCGTTGGAATTAAGAACCTTTAAACCCGCTTGGTTGCGCCACCCTGGTTCATCTTACTTACTACCGAGTTAGTAGCTAATACGGCCAATTATGTACCTATGGCATATTTGTTAAGCTACATTATATGTAAAAATATGTGTACTTTGACATGTATTTTTGGTGTACTCGTATGCTTTGTTGGTTGTCTTTAATTAATTAAATAAACCTCGTGTAAGCAACTATGAGTTTTTGGCGCAAGTTGGCCTTAATACCAACGTTTGACAAGTTATAAGGCTGAATTAGAGTTTGACAGTAAAATATGTTTATGTAGGTAATGAGAGCTGCCGTTTTTGTGCTCACCAGTTGGCGCTGATAAACGTTATAACGCGCACGGAAGCAAAGTTTGAATTACAATAATTTCTAATACCGTAGAAGTGCGATTAAATATAAAATCGAGTACACTGCAGTTTCGCGCAGCCCCTTTTTTCGAAATAAAGGAGATAAACATTTTCCAAAACATGAAACTCTATTAAAGCACTGGTTGGTAACACCTGTGCCTATCTTAAATCTACCATATATGTAAAATAATCATAACAATAAAAGTACTACAAAAACTCGCGTTAAAAGCCAAAAAGCTGTAAAAATTACATTTTGAAGACCTCACTCTACACCAGCGCCCCTAGCGGCAAATTCAAGCGCGGTAGTCCTCATTCAGTAACCGGGGTTTGTTAAGTAATAGACTTTTCATCACACTTGCACGTAAAAAGTATCTAAACATACGGGTTAACTTGGCCGTAATGCCCCATATAAAACCCTCGGGCTTTCTTTTTGTCATGAAGCCCTAGGGCGGTAAGTAATATTTTTTTAATTTATGGAACAGCACACAGGTCATGCAAGTTCAAGCACGGAGTTTACACGCAATTGAAAAAAAATCTTAAAATGTTATCTAAACAGGAATTTCTTTGCAATCTCGCTACATGTTACTTAGATACTCAACTAATGTTCTTAATAATCGATTTTAATAGTTATAGTATGAAAACGTCGAAATTATTTAATTCTTTTTACACTCTGTCATGGCTTTTCACCTACGTAAGTATTTGCCCTTCAAGTTTCTGAACGAAACACTGTATAATCTGTGGTGTGGCCAAAAATTGGCCAACCACTTAAAAAAAGTACACGTATTTCGTAATAACAGCTGTGCTGACTTGTGTATTAAAGCTGTAATTCATAATTATTACTCGCAAATGTGATGAAAAACATTGTATGTATCACGGGCGGTACGGGAATTACGAACCTCGACTCAGAAAGCCCTCAGTCTTCGACTTCGAGCTTCTACTAGCAGGGCCGGATATAGAGGTGTGGAGGCCCTAGGGCAACAGGGGAGTGGAGGACCCTAATTATTTTTCAAATAGGTTAAATCATATTTTTCTTGCAAGTGTTTCAATAATTTATATATATAATCGTATGGGAGGGGAGACAGGCAAGCGGGCGGCGTGAACCCTGCGCACTGCAACACCCCGCATTGTGTTCCCAGAGCGATAGCTCTAACGAGACGAGATCACGGAACGACCATCCGTCGCAAACACAGTAAAACAATACGCTGCTGCAAGTAAAATTAAGTTATAATAAATAATGTTAAAATCATATACAATAAAAATTACTAGATAAGTTTTCAAATAGTAATACAGTGGAATCTCTATAACTCGAACCTCGTTTAGTCAAAATCCTCAGTAAGTCGAAAAAAATGCCATTTCCTTCCGCTGAACCCTTAGATACGCGGTATCTCGAATTATTTAAACTTTGTAACTCGAACAAAATGTTATTTACCTACGAAGTATTTGATAATACATATTCATACTCTATATCTCGAATTTCAAAAAGGAGTTTCCAAAAGTCTTAGTAAAATACAATGACATCTGACGTCTTACTTGGAATTCTCCGAAATAATTGCAATAAAATCCAAAATGAATGTCCCGAACATTAGGGGCTTCTAAGCTATTGTTTTTGTCTTGTACACGTGCAGTTAATGAATACATTCATTAAATTTTCTAAGTTCAATTCAATTTTTAGGTTGGGTTTGACTCTACAAATCGAAAAATATACTTAGAAATCGCGACTTAGTCGCTCGAAATTTCAGCAGTTAAATCATATGTATCTCGAAGTTCTTGTTAAGTCAAAAACTTTTTGTCTCGATTTTTTTTGCATTTCCCTTGACATTCGAGTTAGAGATTCCACTATAGATACCCTATAGTTGTGTAAGTATTTTTTTTGAATAAATACAATTTATGTGGGGGCCCCTCTCTTGTGGAGGCCCCGGGCAGTTGCCCCGATTGCCCTCCCTTAAATCCGGCCCTGTCTACTAGAGTCTCGATCATAATTCCTTACTTACGGCCCTTAATACACAATGTACTAATATAGCTGAGCTCTGTGCGAAGGAGCTCTTTGGAGAACTGCAAACATATCTAGCATTATAGCAGCCATATTTTTCCGCCAAGCAGTGATATATTATAGTATGTCGTTTTTGTGGCGAATAAACACTTTTTATTTATTTCTTTTCTTTCTTTTCTTTCTTTTCTTTCTTTTCTTTCTTTTCTTTCTTTTCTTTCTTTTCTTTCTTTTCTTTCTTTTCTTTCTTTTCTTTCTTTTCTTTCTTTTCTTTCTTTTCTTTCTTTTCTTTCTTTTCTTTCTTTTCTTTCTTTTCTTTCTTTTCTTTCTTTTCTTTCTTTTCTTTCTTTTCTTTCCTTTCTTTCTTTTCTTTCTTTTCTTTCTTTTCTTTCTTTTCTTTCTTTTCTTTCTTTTCTTTCTTTTCTTTCTTTCTTTCTTTCTTTTCTTTCTTTCTTTTCTTTCTTTCTTTCCTTTCTTTTCTTTCTTTTCTTTCTTTTCTGTCGTTTCTTTCTTTTTTCTTTTCTATCTTTTTCTTTAAAGCAAAACTATTAGTTACACGAAAAAATCTTGTGTTCAAAATTATGTACATGAATCAATAATACATATATATTTTTTTCAAACCTTTTAACCTAGCTGTTACTGAGGAGTATGCTTTAGAAAGTTACCGTTTTACGGCACTAAAGCGTATTTAGGCCCCGTTGGAATTAAGAACCTTTAAACCCGCTTGGTTGCGCCACCCTGGTTCATCTTACTAACTCCGAGTTAGTAGCTAATACGGCCAATTATGTACCTATGGCATATTTGTTAAGCTACATTATATCTAAAAATATGAGTACTTTGACATGTATTTTTGGTGTACTCGTATGCTTTGTTGGTTGTCTTTAATTAATTAAATAAACCTCGTGTAAGCAACTATGAGTTTTTGGCGCAAGTTGGCCTTAATACCAACGTTTGACAAGTTATAAGGCTGAATTAGAGTTTGACAGTAAAATATGTTTATGTAGGTAATGAGAGCTGCCGTTTTTGTGCTCACCAGTTGGCGCTGATAAACGTTATAACGCGCACGGAAGCAAAGTTTGAATTACAATAATTTCTAATACCGTAGAAGTGCGATTAAATATAAAATCGAGTACACTGCAGTTTCGCGCAGCCCCTTTTTTCGAAATAAAGGAGATAAACATTTTCCAAAACATGAAACTCTATTAAAGCACTGGTTGGTAACACCTGTGCCTATCTTAAATCTACCATATATGTAAAATAATCATAACAATAAAAGTACTACAAAAACTCGCGTTAAAAGCCAAAAAGCTGTAAAAATTACATTTTGAAGACCTCACTCTACACCAGCGCCCCTAGCGGCAAATTCAAGCGCGGTAGTCCTCATTCAGTAACCGGGGTTTGTTAAGTAATAGACTTTTCATCACACTTGCACGTAAAAAGTATCTAAACATACGGGTTAACTTGGCCGTAATGCCCCATATAAAACCCTCGGGCTTTCTTTTTGTCATGAAGCCCTAGGGCGGTAAGTAATATTTTTTTAATTTATGGAACAGCACACAGGTCATGCAAGTTCAAGCACGGAGTTTACACGCAATTGAAAAAAAATCTTAAAATGTTATCTAAACAGGAATTTCTTTGCAATCTCGCTACATGTTACTTAGATACTCAACTAATGTTCTTAATAATCGATTTTAATAGTTATAGTATGAAAACGTCGAAATTATTTAATTCTTTTTACACTCTGTCATGGCTTTTCACCTACGTAAGTATTTGCCCTTCAAGTTTCTGAACGAAACACTGTATAATCTGTGGTGTGGCCAAAAATTGGCCAACCACTTAAAAAAAGTACACGTATTTCGTAATAACAGCTGTGCTGACTTGTGTATTAAAGCTGTAATTCATAATTATTACTCGCAAATGTGATGAAAAACATTGTATGTATCACGGGCGGTACGGGAATTACGAACCTCGACTCAGAAAGCCCTCAGTCTTCGACTTCGGGCTTCTACTAGCAGGGCCGGATATAGAGGTGTGGAGGCCCTAGGGCAACAGGGGAGTGGAGGACCCTAATTATTTTTCAAATAGGTTAAATCATATTTTTCTTGCAAGTGTTTCAATAATTTATATATATAATCGTATGGGAGGGGAGACAGGCAAGCGGGCGGCGTGAACCCTGCGCACTGCAACACCCCGCATTGTGTTCCCAGAGCGATAGCTCTAACGAGACGAGATCACGGAACGACCATCCGTCGCAAACACAGTAAAACAATACGCTGCTGCAAGTAAAATTAAGTTATAATAAATAATGTTAAAATCATATACAATAAAAATTACTAGATAAGTTTTCAAATAGTAATACAGTGGAATCTCTATAACTCGAACCTCGTTTAGTCAAAATCCTCAGTAAGTCGAAAAAAATGCCATTTCCTTCCGCTGAACCCTTAGATACGCGGTATCTCGAATTATTTAAACTTTGTAACTCGAACAAAATGTTATTTACCTACGAAGTATTTGATAATACATATTCATACTCTATATCTCGAATTTCAAAAAGGAGTTTCCAAAAGTCTTAGTAAAATACAATGACATCTGACGTCTTACTTGGAATTCTCCGAAATAATTGCAATAAAATCCAAAATGAATGTCCCGAACATTAGGGGCTTCTAAGCTATTGTTTTTGTCTTGTACACGTGCAGTTAATGAATACATTCATTAAATTTTCTAAGTTCAATTCAATTTTTAGGTTGGGTTTGACTCTACAAATCGAAAAATATACTTAGAAATCGCGACTTAGTCGCTCGAAATTTCAGCAGTTAAATCATATGTATCTCGAAGTTCTTGTTAAGTCAAAAACTTTTTGTCTCGATTTTTTTTGCATTTCCCTTGACATTCGAGTTAGAGATTCCACTATAGATACCCTATAGTTGTGTAAGTATTTTTTTTGAATAAATACAATTTATGTGGGGGCCCCTCTCTTGTGGAGGCCCCGGGCAGTTGCCCCGATTGCCCTCCCTTAAATCCGGCCCTGTCTACTAGAGTCTCGATCATAATTCCTTACTTACGGCCCTTAATACACAATGTACTAATATAGCTGAGCTCTGTGCGAAGGAGCTCTTTGGAGAACTGCAAACATATCTAGCATTATAGCAGCCATATTTTTCCGCCAAGCAGTGATATATTATAGTATGTCGTTTTTGTGGCGAATAAACACTTTTTATTTATTTCTTTTCTTTCTTTTCTTTCTTTTCTTTCTTTTCTTTCTTTTCTTTCTTTTCTTTCTTTTCTTTCTTTTCTTTCTTTTCTTTCTTTTCTTTCTTTTCTTTCTTTTCTTTCTTTTCTTTCTTTTCTTTCTTTTCTTTCTTTTCTTTCTTTTCTTTCTTTTCTTTCTTTTCTTTCTTTTCTTTCTTTTCTTTCTTTTCTTTCTTTCTTTTCTTTCTTTTCTTTCTTTTCTTTCTTTTCTTTCTTTTCTTTCTTTCTTTCTTTCTTTTCTTTCTTTCTTTCTTTTCTTTCTTTCTTTCCTTTCTTTTCTTTCTTTTCTTTCTTTTCTGTCGTTTCTTTCTTTTCTTTCTTTTTTCTTTTCTATCTTTCTTTCTTTCTATTCTTGCGTTTCTTTCTTTTATTTATTTTTTCTCTTTCTTTCTTTTCTTTCTTTCTTTCTGTCTATGCTTTGAGTGGCATTTCGTTACCGGTAAAATAATAGACGTCATTTTAAGCAAAAATACGTCATCAGTGACTCATATGCCTCTGTTTCAGGGTTACCCATGCCGAGTTTGTGGACGTCGCTTCAACCAGTCTGGTCACCTGGCCATCCATATGCGAATGCATACTGGAGAGCGGCCTTACCCCTGTGACCTGTGTCCTAAGGCCTTCAAAGTCAAGGTAAGCGTACCTGAAGGATTATATCTGAGATTTTCCAGAAAACTGTTGTGGTTTCTAATTACTTATAAATAAAACTACAATTATAAATCGGTGGATGCGAGACGCGCAGCAGGACCGATTAGTGTGGCGACGCTTGGGGGAAGCCTATATCCAGCAGTGGACATCTTTTGGCTGATGAAAACTACAATAGTGGGACACAAACAATATTTAAAAAAAAGCTGTCTAATGCACCGAATATATAATTTTCACCGAATTTTCCAGCCTAGAACTGCGATTTAGTAGATTTCTACGATTTTGAAAAGAGTGTAGCAAGATTTCGTTTCGTTGCAGGGCTTTTCTAGCAATTTTTATTGATAATAAAAGTCAATCGTAATATTAGGCACATTTGCACGATTAACTTAACTCAAAGTTAATTGCTAACACGAGGTTAAATGACAATATTGTATGACAAACTATCAATCTAATCTCGTGTAAGCAACTAACTTTGAATTAAGATTTTTATGTAAGTGGCCCTTCGAAAACCAGAGAGCACACTTCTCATCCTAAGGACCTAAATAAAAAATAAAAAGATAGCATTAGAATACCTGAGTAGCAGAATACCAATATCTCTGTTCATAAACGGTGAAGGAAAACATCGTGAACGGTGAAGGAAAACATAGTGACGGTGAAGGAAAATATCGTGTGGAAACCGGCATGACCTAGAACCAAAACTTCGAAGACATTTGTGACATCCACCAATACACACTGGGCCTGCGGGCTGGATTAAGGCTATCTCACATAGAGGAGGCCTGTGTTCCAGCAGTGAGAACATTAAAATGGTGATGATGAATGTGTGTACCAATAGACAATTCACAAAATCAACTAAGTAATATAAATAAGTAAAAACGAATAGATGATGATGAATGTGTGTACCAATAGACAATTCACAAAATCAACTAAGTAATATAAATAAGTAACAACGAATAGATGATGATGAATGTGTGAACCAATAGACAATTCACAAAATCAACTAAGTAATATAAATAAGTAACAACGAATAGATGATTATGAATGTGTGTACCAACAGACAATGCACAAAATCAACTAAGTAATATAAATAAGTAACAACGAATAGATGATGATGAATGTGTGTACCAATAGACAATTCACAAAATCAACTAAGTAATATAAATAAGTAACAACGAATAGATTTCTATGAATCGATTACAAAACTTTAATTACAAAACAATGCCAAGTGTAAGTAAAACCACACAAATACCGAGAACTTTTCACAAAAACGCTCATTGCACGCGCTATTTACCATAGGATGGACGCAGATAGTTCCCAGTATTTTTTCCGTATGATAATGAATGTGAAATGGTGTTGGTGCCAGGTGGAGCGTGACGATCATCGCAGGACCCACACTGGCGAAAAACCCTTCGCGTGTACGGCGTGCCCGAAGACGTTCACTGCCGCAGCACGCTTGCGTGAACACGCACGCATTCACACAGACCAAAGGTTATCACAATCCTTTTGTTTTGCATCCAGCCAGACACAGTTTTATTCACTTTGATGATTCATTATTGAGTCAGGTTTGATTTTGAATCGCTGTTTCTACTCATTTGAATTTGTCACGTTATAGATTTGATTGATTTATGTAGCTTTTATACCTATTTAATTAGCAAAGTAACTAGAAAGCAGTAGTATATACTACTTCTTTTTCCTCTGCTCCTGACGATAGTTTAACTAACGAAGTTTACGAGAGATGGCGCTGACAATCTCATCATTTGAATAAAAAAACTTTTTGCAAAAAAATACTACCGACTTCCAAATACAAAACTACAAAGTGAAAAATAACTTAATTTTTTGAAGTCGGTGTCTTTCGCAGGTACCATTTTTTGCGTTATGGACACCGACATCAAAAAATTAAGTTATTTTTCACTTTGTAGTTTTGTATTTGGAAGTCGGTAGTATTATTTTGCACAAAGTTTTTTTTTTATTTTTCCCTTTTTAGTTGTACGTACCTAATAGGCAAGTTAGTAAGGTAGCTTTAACGCCAAAATAGATTTCATGAAACTTGAACATGTCCGGTGAAACGAGAGATCTGCGTACCCCTTAAGAGCGTACTGGCGTGATGTTATGTTATGAAATGGTATAAACAATAAACAGAAATGCGATTGCAGCAATCCCGAGAGATTTGCCGTTATTTATTGAAGAGTTCTGTTGTATATCTCCGAAGTTCTTAATCAGATCTTCACCAAATTAAAATGGGACCAATTTCGGAACATACTTTTTCAAACAAAAAAAGAATTTTTAAAATTGGTTTTCAAATGAAGTCGAACATAGAACCTCCTCCTTTTTGGGAAGTCGGTTAAAAAAGAAAGGTTTTATAATTAAATTTTTGCTTTATTTACGCATAAGGCGATTGATTTTACAAGTTTTTTAACCGACTTACCAACAAGGAGGAGGTTCTATGTTCGACTACGTGTATGTTTTTTTTTTTATTTGTCTGTTCACCGATATCTCCGTCACATCTAGACCGATTTTGAAAATTCTGTTTTTATTTGAAAGAATATGTTCCGAAATTGGTCCCATTTCAATTTGGTGAAGATCTGATGAAGAACTTTGAAGTTATACAGCAGAACTCTTCAATAAATAACGGCAAATCTCTCGGGATTGCTGCAAACGCATGTCTGTTTATTATTTATACCATTTCATAGCACAACATCACGCCAGTACGCTCTTTAACGCAGATCTCTCAATTCACCAGTTATGTTCAAGTTTCATGATATTCGCGTAATATATTCTGGCATTATAGTTACTTTACTAAAAAACTTGCCTCCTAGGTAGGTACAACTAAAAAGTGAAAAAAACTTTTTTGCATAAAAATACTACCGACTTCCAAATAAAAAACTACAAAGTGAAAATAACTTTATTTTTGGAAGTCGGAATCCATAACGCAAAAAATTGGCACCTACGAAAGACACCGACTTCCAAAAATAAAGTAATTTTTCACTTTGTAGTTTTTTATTTAATTTGCAATGTTTGTTCAGGTCAAATCTTGCCACTGAAATTTAAAGCAGTTATCCTCCGTATTCGTTAGACGTTATTTTAAATCTAATATGGCGGACGGCCCCAGATGGCGGACTAGTTATTTTTTGTGCACTGCCATGATGCCGTGGGTATCAAATGAAAGGGTTTGCTGAGTAGAATACAAAAAAAGCTTGTTGTAATAAAATATTTTTTTATTTATAATTTTATATATAGCAAAGTGGATTCAACTCAATTTTACCAATCTATTTATATAATTTTAACGATGTAAATTCTGTATTTCAGACTATTTGTGAGTAACTATCATTTCATCCAATAATTATTTCCAGTAACTCCGTAGCTGCAATACGATTTTTGTTATCAATAATATAATTGATATCTACAGCGAACCGTTAATTTGGCCGGGATTAATTCTCGGAACTCGTGAACGGGTATACAGAGAGTAATGGGCTAGTTGCAACTGCAATAAAAAAATATACTTCGGTAAAAAAAATTGGAGCTTTTCATTTGTGTTTTACGTTAAAATGCTGTTCATTGTTTGGTATCCATTTAATTAATAAAATTAAACAATAACCTCATTTTTAGGGTGCCGTAGTCAACAAGGAACTCTTATAGTTTCGCCATGTCTGTCCGTCCGTCCGCAGCTTAGCTCAGAGACTCTTAGTACTAGAAAGCTATAATTTAGCATGGATATACCTATTAATCACGCTGACAAAATGGTTAAACCAACATGTTTTTTTTTAAATATTGTACCTCCTGTAGGTACCTACTAGTAAAATGAGGATTTTCGTTCATACCCATGTTGTGGGATGTCGTTGGATAGGTCATTCAAAAATATTACGAGTCTGTGAAAACCATTTTTCGATTCAGAAATCCGTTTGCGTTAAATTAAACTTTAAATTGCAAAATTTTGTTAGAGTCAAGTGTCTATGTGAAAAAATTCACGGCAGTAGCATATATAACGAAATTAAAAGGAAAACTTTTCGAATAGCAAAGTTAATTTTGTCCCTTCGTTAGAGCAATGTTCGGTGCTTTCATTGTTTATCAACGTTAGTAATGTTGTCTATTTATTTTGGTGAATGTAGCTGTTTATACGGAACCCACTGTGCGCGAGTCAGAACCGCACTTAGCCGGATTTTTGGTATATTTATCTGGTTCGAAAGATAGATGGGTACAACAGCCCTTCTATTCTGAAAACCTCTCACCATAAAAACTAAGGGGGAGTATCGTGTGCTTAAATCGAACTGTGATTTCACCTTGATTGGATGGTGTCACTGTTTCACAAGTAGGCGTTTTTTCTGTTCTGTGGTTTCACACCTCACTTTTTCACTCCTCCTTAGTTTTCACGATTTTTACAGCATATCACTACAGTCAGTTTGGGAGCAAAAACCGTGATAAATGCGTTACATACGCCTATCACAGAGACCATGTTCGCCCGGCACTGCCCCAATGTATACGTAGGTGGTCTAAGTGGGAAATGGGTGAAAAACTAACACTAAATCAATTTATTAATAACCCCAAACTTTTTTAATCCCCGACGGAAAAAAGGGGGGTGTTCTTGTATCTATGTATTTGTATGTCTGTCTGTAGCACCATACGGTAACATCCTAAACGGATGAACCGATTTTGATTTTGTTTATTTTTATTTGTAAGGTGACTTTATCGAGAGTGTTCTTAGCTATGTTTGAAGAAAATCGGTTCAGCCGTTCAAAAGTTATGGGCGATTTACTGTTTGAGTTGGGGTATTTTCGGGGGGGTTAAATTATTTAGTTAAAAAAGCATGAAATAAAAATGTTACGGGGATTTTTAAATTTTACTTGTTATCTCTAAGTCCTAATTTTTAAACTGTCATGGTCACTAACACTAACATTAACATTATAAGCGGGATATTTACCATGTTTACTGTTTGTAGCGGGTTTCCGATAATTCGGTGCTGTTGCAAGCACCATGATCACGGATAAACGGATGTCGGAAACTCGCTGCAAACAGTAAACATGGTAAATATCCCGCTTATAATGTTAAGGCGCCGATTCCCTTGAGTAGCTGATTTTAAAATGAGAATCACGTCTAAACGGCCAGTCGTAATTTTTTGGAAAAAATATATGTTACATGAGACCATTTTCTTAATAATTTGATCTGAGATAATTTTGAGTTATATTCGTATAACATAGTGTAATAGATTTGTAAAATTACGTCTAAAACGGCCATAAACACGACAATCGCACCAAAACCGCTGGGTGTATTTTAATGAAATTAACACCATCTGAAAGACAATATAATTATCTACATTTTGATCTGAAGCTTTTTTTTTTAAAGTCATATAATAATAGGGAAAGTACAAAAAACTACTAAATTTTAGGCCGCGCGGGTGTGAATCAAGTGCGCATTTTGTTCCCTCAAGGTCGTTGGCGTTAGTAGTCGTCTTAATGTAAGTCCTAATTTCTTATGAAAGGCTCTCTGTAACTTTTCATTTTCCATCAGACCTTACCGCTGCGACATTTGTGGAGCTGCCTTCAGAAGACCATACGCTCGTACCGTGCACACCCTCATTCACACCGGAGAGAAGCCCCATGAGTGTGATATCTGTGGAACTGCCTTCAGGTAAGGTTCATCTTAAGATATGAGAAGCATAGCACCAGTCGATGTGTCTTCGCTTGCGGAAGGTCTATCAGTAGATGCCTTTCGGCTGAAACGATCAGGGTAACGATGAAGGTTCATATTTGCCTTCTCTAACACATTTTTTGTCTTACCTAGATTTCAGGAGATTAAGGCTGGTTTTACGAGTGTACTCGTATACGCCTGTAAAATCGAAAGATGTTATAGACAAATTGTTACTCGAGCCGAAATCAATATTTTCGCCAGACACCTTTCGCAAGATATCCGTTAGCAATGGCTAGGCGAGAAGGATCCTGTTAGGACTACAGAATAGCTCGGTCGTATTAAAAGATTGTTTGTACATAGATACCTAGTAAATAAACTAAGGCCCATGGAGATAGGTAGAAACATACATATATATACTAAACGCCACATATTACAATCCTTACATTCTTGTTCATTAGGCTAGAACCATTATTGTCTGTCTGTCTGTCTCCTGCTTGATATGGAGGGAACTGGAAATTATGTTTTTTTGCTGCTCCTCCGATATTCTTTTCTGATTCATTTCGTTGCGGGATTCAAGACAGTTAAATTCATTTCGATCGTCGAGCTTCATTGCCTCGGCGCTTTTCTGGTGGTCGCCACTGTTGATTCTGGCTTTCAGGAGTTGCTGTGGTTTGGGAATAGTGCGGTGGGATTGTTCCAAAAACGGCTAGAACCACGTAATCTTGCAAGATGTTTCAGATTTTTCTCTGATTTAAATCTCACGCATTGAAGAATCTGTCTCTACTCACTTCAAATTCCCACTCGTAAACTACAATAGTCATTGCACTATTATAGTTACGTCATTAGCATTACAACTAGCCGTATTTCTATGAGTCACGCTGTAGCCTTTGCAGGGTAAGCAAAGAATGCCCAAAGGGTCCTCAATGCTTATCTCCCTTCCGACCGTAATAAGTTGGGTTATTGTGCATTTTCTACCTGCATTCGCGCTCACAAAAACCTTAGTTTTGGGCCTTTATCCTTATGCGCACCTTCGGCGCTTTTGCAAGCGTTTGGTGCAGTGTAGGGAAAAAATGTAACTATAGAAATAGCGCGTACAATACGTGATTCTACTACCCAGAACTTATTTCTATTGTGGAAGTTGACATAGGTAGATGTTACACCTAGGGGGCCTGGGTAGGACTTTTATTGTGGACTAGTTTTATTCCGCGGCTTTACCTACTCGCATTGCCTCCAACAGGAATCGTGGCTTTTTCTGGGATAAACTTCGGTTACAAAACAGTCGGTGTCAAAAAGCGAAGGAACAAAAAAAAATAGGAACATCGACTGCCGAAATTGAAGTTATTTTTAATTTTGTAGTGTTTTTATTTTGAAGTCGGTTGTATATTTTTGTAAAAAGTTTAAATATTTTACTTTTTAGTTTTTGTATTTCGGCAATCAGTGTTCCTGGTTTTTGTAAGGTAGGTAGGAACCTTAATTCCCAAAATTATACCAGAATAGATTACCCGATTAATATAAAACTTGAACATAACCAGTGAAATGAGAGTGTATCAGAGTGAACTGTACACACCTGTGTACCCCTTTAGAGCATACCGGGCGGCGTGATGTTATGTTATGAAATGGCGTAAACAATAAACAGACATGCGATTTTAGCAATCCCGAGAAATTTGCCGTTCTTTATTGAAAGGGATCAATTCGGGAACATACTCTTTCAAACAAATTTTTTTTTTTTAAATGTACATACTTAAACACTAAACAAAATCAAACTATACAAACTTATACTAAACCTAACTACTTAGACTATATACAAAAGACAGGTACACTTAGGGTGTTTTCACACGACACCGCGGCGGCAGCGTTTTTGGCCGCCGCGGTGCCCCGCGGCTTAAAGACTCGCCGTCGCCGCCGCGGCGTCGTATGTAAAGCTCCATATATCTAAGGCAGACTATCGCAGCGGCGCCGCGGTGGCGACGGTGCCGCTGCCGCTACGGCATAATGTGTAAGAGGCCTAAGGCGTCGAAGTACGCCATAGTTTAATTTTGTTTAGTGTTTAAATATGTAGATATTTACACGAAGAAACTAAGAAAATAGAGTTATTAGAAAACTATAGGTAAATTGAAATTAATTTAAAAATATAAATTTTTAAATTCGGTCCACATTTGACAGACAAATCGGTGAACCTACACAAAAACTACATACAGCCGAACATAAAACCTCCTTCTTTTTGGTAAGTCGGTTAATATAAGTAGATAGTAAACTCAGCAATGATTGTAGCTTTAATATCAGTCAAGAATCTTGTAATCGAATCAGAACTACCCAGAGATTACCTATCTTTTAGAAACACCTTTAATTAAACAAATCTAGGTCCTATCTAACCTACCTCTTAATAATATTGAGTAAAAAAGAAAAAAAAAAAAAAAAAAAAAAAAAAAATGAAAAAATAATTTAAAAAATAATAATTCTAGATGAATTTACAGATTTTAAGACAACAATTATGCACAATTGTTTCTTTCACCAACAGGTGTTTAGGGATTAAACAATTGCGTGAATAGTTTTTATGATGAGTGAATACCTAGTTAATAATAAACTTTATTATAGTTGTTACGGCGAATGTGAGTACCAAAACAAAAATGGTACACAACTAATTGTAAAACTGTTTTCAAGATAACTGGCCAAGTGCGAGACGGACTCGCGCACGAAGGGTTCCGTACCACTATCGCAAAAAACGGCAAGAAAATATTTATTTAATTCTGTTATTCTGTTCTGTATTTGTTGTTATAGCGGCAACAGAAAAACATCATCTGTGAAAATTTCAACTGTGTATCTATCATCGTTATATATCTATCAGCCAAGTGACAGGCGGACAGACAGAAAGACAGACGGGCCGCGGAGTCTTGGTAATAAGGCCCCGTTTTTACCCTTTGGGTACGGAACCCTAAAAAAAGTTGAAGTTATCACTAAATTACATAATTATTCATTCACCACTTACAAATATTTTTGTTGATTAACTTTTAAAACTTGCGTGTGAAGTTAATTAAATTTGATACGCGTTAGCAAAGATAATTTCTAAATCGTTGCTACTGCTGGCTGAAATTGTTTAATATATTATGCAGAAGTCTTCTATTTTTTCTGGCCAAGCCACTTCACTTCGTCGTCTGGTCACATTTATATATTACTAGCTGACCCCCGCGGCTTCCCTCCCGTCAATATTACAGACTATGTTACTCGGGAATAATGCAGCTTTTCATAGGTGAAAGAATTTTAAAAATCGGTGCAGTAGTTTCGGAGCCTATTCGGTAAATGATAAATGATTATATTTCTGTAAGTTTGTTTGTACATACACTTTTACATGTCGATCATATTTTTTAACCGACTTCCCAAAAAGGAGGAGGTTCTATGTTCGACATTATGTTTTTTTTTTTTTTTGTGTATGTTCACCGATATCTCCGTCAATTCTGGACCGATTTTGAAAATTCTTTTTTTGTTTGAAAAAGTATGTTCCGAAATTGGTCCCATTTTAATTTGGTGAAGATCTCATGAAGAACTTCGGAGATATACAACAGAACTCTTCAATAAATAACGGCAAATCTCTCGGGATTGCTGCAATCGCATGTCTGTTTATTGTTTATACCATTTCATAAGATAACATCACGCCAGTACGCTCATAAGGGGTACGCAGATCTCTCATTTCAACGGTTATGTTCAAGTTTCATGAAATCTATTCTGGCGTTATAGTTACCTTACTGACTTGTCTATTAGTTAGGTACAACTAAAAAGTGTAAAATAAAAAAACTTTTTGCAAAAAAATACCACCGACTAAAACTACAAAGTGAAAAATATTTTTTTTTGGAAGTCGGTGCCCATAACGCAAAAAAATGGTACCTACGAAAGACACCGACTTCCAAAAAAATTTATTTTTCACTTTGTATTTTTTTATTTGGAAGTCGGTGGTATTTTTTTGCAAAAAGTTTTTTTATTTTACACTTTTTAGTTGAACCTAACTAATAGACAAGTCAGTAAGGTAACTATAACGCCAGAATAGATTCCTATCTGACTACTCTGAGAAGAAAGGCCGAAACAAACTCAGAGGTCACAGTCTCTTTTAACGTCCAGACATAATCTTGGTTAGATCATATGAAGACCATGTAGACTGATGTCTGAAATGGTCTTTTGAGGAAAGAACCAGCCAGATTGAGTGGACCTGGGCCTGCAGTCTCGACATAGATAGCGATCGTTATCTCGTAACGATCGGTCGCTAAGTCCTAACGATCGGAAGATAACGATTTTTGGTAGTCTCGACAGTCAAAGCTATCGATTTTTGACGTTTGTCATCGCAAACTTAACGTATATTGTCGCTAAGTTAACGATTTATCGGTATGATATCGAATTTCCTAGCGAGCATTTTTGACAGCCCGATAAGTGTCGTAACGATCGTTATCATTGGTTTTAGAGGTTACAAAAACAATAAATAAATAATAATTAGAGTAATATGGCTGTATAGTATTAAGCGTGGGCTTTGGTTGTGCTAGAACACAGACTCGATATAATAATGAGGCGGAAAAATGCACGAAACCGGCGTGAAGGTGAAAATCCTTTGGATTTAGAGGATGGCCAATTTATCTATCTTTACCGAATAAACAAGGACGTTTCATGAGCTCGTTGGTGAACTTCGCCCATCTATTCAAAGATGAGGGCCTTACGGACTTTCTGTGGAGTTTCAAGTGAGTGTCTATGCGTTGGGTACCTACTTAATGTGCCTAAATCATATTTCTATTATTTTTTTCTAATATCCAAGCTCAGATCAAATAAAAAGTCAAGATGGAACGTTGCAAACAACAAAGTGAAGCTGGTTCAAACTAAGCCTTGCCGTATAAATACACAATTATACGCGCACACGTACCTATAACGAAACTACCCTTTAGCTTGTCAGTTGAGCTTTATTATTTGATCTGTAAGCTCGAAGGACAAGATAAGGCCTTATTTCGTTGTACGTTAGTGCGTATAATTGTGTATTTGTACGGCAAGGCTTAGTTTGAACCGGCTTCACTTTGTTGTTTGCAACGTTCCATCTTGACTTTTTATTTGATCTGAGTATCCAAGATGTAATGTAATTTTCTTCATAATAGTCAAGTGGGTGCTAACAACTACATATTGGCTTGCAGTGGGGCTGCAGCATAAGCTAAAAGTTAGTTAGCCGATTAGTACATGCTGTAACTTTGGCTATCAATGAAAACCTTTTAAGAAGATATGTCAAATTTCCTATGACCCAAGAAGAACAGTGTGTAGTTAAAGCAAAGTTTAGAAATACTCCACAGCCATTCCCAGTTGTGATTGGAGCCATAAAACATATAAAAAATTATCATTTGGGACCACCGTACATGGCTGCTTGGTAACAAATAATAAATGTTCATTATAATCTGTCTGAACAGTTGCCCATTAAAATGCTGAAAGTACTGTCTATGTTTTATCTTTTAGGTGATGATGGATATCCTCTTTGATGACTCCTTTAAAAAATCAACACCCTGGGACACCGGAGTATCAATAAACAAATGCTCAATGTTCAGCCAGGAACGTCGTTGAAAGATGCTTTGCTGTGCTGAAGTCTGTTTAACGGGGTCTGTCCCACTCATAGATATAATAAACAAGGTCCCACTCAATGCATGTGCAGTGTTACACAACAAGCATAAAAAATATAAATTACATGAACCGGAGGCCACCTCACCCATGCAAATAGTGGACAATGATGGTAGTGTTCATGATGACCTAGAAGTTACAGGTACCAAATCAAATGATTTATTTTAAGGTAGGTATTCATTTTATATTTTATTATATGTATTTATATTCGTTATTGTAAACCACACAATTATATATACAGAACAAAAAATCATAAAAGCAAGTATACAATGGGCGGTCTTATCGCACAGAGCAATCTCGTACAGACAACTATATTTAATAATTAAGTATACCTATATTTGCATAACATATAATTTTCTTTAGATCTTTATACCTATTTCATTAACATCTCCATTTATTTGACCCAAAGGTGATATATAATGGCTTATAGCATCAAGTCCGACTTATGCCGTTATGTATCATTGTATGAATACTCCTAAAATCTTGTTTTTGTTATACAGGACTTGTGTGGTGCACTGGGTGAGCTGTTGCAGAGTGCATAAGAAGACTCAATAATACTAGTTTTACATAATTTTATTTTATTGACCCTCTGTGATTTAAATAAAAAACATATAAAATCAATTATTATTTTTATTTACAAAAGTTATAAAACTCCACTATTGAATTTGCAGCCTATGCAAATAGCACCCACGCCTCGGCTTGTACCTTGCCTGCCTCTGGCAGCGTCTGATTGCACTTGAGTTGCAGCTGCCACCATCTGTAAAAAAATTAGATGTACTAAAAATGTCTCTTAATGCTCTAGTGTGCTAGTGATTCTAATAATAAAAAAGGAAATGGCATAGCATCCGGGCAGTCAGTGCCAAATGTGTACTCTACACTAATTAAGGATGTTATGCGTCTCTCCAATTCAGTCAAAGAAGCAGTGATGATGCCTCGGTTGTCAGTTTGAATGATTTGTTTTTATAATTTTGCTGCCTTAGTGTAGGCGCAGCTTTTTAAGTCTATCCAAACCTGTAATTATGTTACCTAATGTATTTTACTAAATATAAATAAAACTAACGTGGCTTGTACTTACATTTATAAACCAACTTGATATTTAACGCAGCTCGGGCGACTTAATGGATCCGTTTGGGAGTTTGTTGAGTTCCTCGGGAACCTCCTTTCAGCATGTTTCAAAATTTGCCCGTGTGGAGATATGGACGGGCTTCTATAGTTGCCAAATGCGCATCAATATGCCCCGAAGTACGCCTGAAACATTTAAGATATTCATTAAGTAAACACAAACTACTTCGGACATATGCAAATAATTGAATTTAGTACCAAAAATAGGAATCGTAAATTGTTGTAGGTTGTTATTACCTGACGCTCACGCTGCTTGCTAGCACTCGGGCTAGGGACTGCGCC
This sequence comes from Orthosia cruda, assembly GCA_964057195.1. NCBI lineage: Eukaryota > Metazoa > Arthropoda > Insecta > Lepidoptera > Noctuidae > Orthosia > Orthosia cruda. The sequence goes on along the minus strand of OZ059855.1, from coordinate 10,712,885 downwards.
TGTGTCACTGTCCTCCACTATAGAAATACGGTTCTTTTCCAGTTTTTTCAATTCTGTCTCATTGTCGTATTTTGTGTACAAACAAACTTGACAATTGACATTGACAGTTTGTTTCCCATGTTCAACGTCTGTGTTGCAAGGAAGCGAACTATTTTCTACTTTGTTATGCGTATTTTTAAAAACGGCATAAGCTACTTACAAGTTTCGATTCAAACAATTGTTAACATGATAAGGTTTACCTATCTTCTGCACAATTTTCAAAGAAAATAGTTTTTTTTGAATATCTTGTCTACCAATTTTCCCTATGATACAAGGATTTTTTTCAACTGCCATAATTTTTCTAAAAAATCACCGCACTATGAATACGAACATCGCTAGCCTACCGACAACGTTAAGTCAATATAGTTACAGATTTTGCACGCTAACTCGGCTGTCGAGACTTGCGTTTATCGTTAGCGTCGTTACGGCAAGCGTATTTTGTCGGTAAGAGATAACGATCGTTACTTAACGTAACGATCGCAAACTATGTCGAGACTGCAGGCCCTGTCCAGTCAGTGCACGCATTTGTCAATAACCGAGCAGCACAACTCAGAATTTAAGGAGCTCAACGATTCGACGAACAATACCAAAGAAAGGACATTCGGGTAGGCCGCTTGAACTACTAAAACTGCCAGACCATGATTAAAAACTAAGATAAGTTAAAACAAAAAAAAAAGAATGATCCACATAGTCTTCACATTCACAATAATTAAAATAAAATAATATAATACTTTAAAAAGTAAATATTCTTGTCATTGCAAGAAAACCAAAAAATAAATTAAATTAAATAATAACAAAATTCACGGTGCAAAATATAATAAAAATAGCAAAATTAATTTTAGACTATTGGAGCAGCTCAGGTGGTCACGGCTTACAGTGAATTCTGGTGCGCCAGTGATGGGGGGTAAACCTCAGAGGAGCGTCCGGAGACGGACAGCCGCGGCGGGTTCGCAGTGAGTGCTAACGCGTGCCCGTGTTCCCGCCATAAGCGGCACAGGAGGACACCGTGGAGTTTTAGTGGGTTAAAGTCCCACATAACTGCGCTATCTCCCCGTGGTAGCGCAGTATGCATGAGCAATTCTCCAAGTTAAATAAAAAATAATAAAAGGGTTTCATTGCCCCGATTATAATTTCTCTATAGTTTCGCGGATGAATCGCATGCTACTTTATTAATCTATCGAAAAATTCTCCAACTACCACTAAGATGACCGTGTCTCATGTCTCTATGCGATTGCATGGGAAGGCAAAATTCTCCAACTACCACTAAGATGACCGTGTCTCATGTCTCTATGCGATTGCATGGGAAGGCAAAATTCTCCAACTACCACTAAGATGACCGTGTCTCATGTCTCTATGCGATTGCATGGGAAGGCAAAATTCTCCAACTACCACTAAGATGACCGTGTCTCGTGTCTCTATGCGATTGCATGGGAAGGCAAAATTCTCCAACTATCACTAAGATGACCGTGTCTCATGTCTCTATGCGATTGCATGGGAAGGCAAAATTCTCCAACTACCACTAAGATGACCGTGTCTCGTGTCTCTATGCGATTGCATGGGAAGGCAAAATTCTCCAACTACCACTAAGATGACCGTGTCTCATGTCTCTATGCGATTGTATGGGAAGGCAAAATGCGATCAAAGTTTTTGCGGATATATGTCCTTTTACTCGGCGGGGCATCTATTCTAAACGTAATTTACATGAATTAGGTAACTATCCCCTATGTGGGATAGATGTAGGGATGCCAACTTTTATTAGAAGAAATAGAGTATATCTGATTTCAAAGGAGGTAAATAAAGAGTACAGACTTCCAAAAAAGAGTATAATTTGTTTTATATTTTTAATAGGTATTTTGTCGTACGTTTTGCAGCACATAACAAGTTTTCATGATTTTTAAATGGATTGTATGACTCCAAACACTCTAGCTCTAAATGTATATAGATCAAGAGCTCATTTTGAATCTTTTTTTTTCTTTTTTTTTTCAATGGGCTCGCGCTTGACCACTATCTCACCTGATGGAAAACGATGATGTGGTCGACGGTGAAGCACGCTTGCCTAGAAAAAACCCATTCACTCATGACTTAAACACCCCTAGATTGTAGCTATCGGGAAACCCAGACTCCGGCAGGGAATTCCACTTCTTAGCTGTACGCATAATAAAAGTGTCCCCAAAACGTTTTATGCGTATGGTTATTTCAATGAAGCTCTGTGCATCTCTTCCTGCCACTTCACATTCATGACCGAAAATACTCTCTCAGTAAATGCTGAAGTGGCGGGCACTAGTATAGTAAACATTGTGTAAAAATGAGTATTTCAGCATACTCTATTTGTGTTATAGATTATAGAGCACGCCTACATGATATAGAGAACAATACTCTATTTTAGAGTACGGTAGGCAACCCTAGATATATGTCCCAAAATATTGGTCCGCAGGTCCGCAAAAATCGCTAATACTCTGGCAATATCACAGATAACGACTTTTTTAATTTTCATATATTTGTAGAAATAAAAACCAAAGTTACGGCCAGTTTTACAAATAAAGTACCTTTTTTTATTTTTATCTAATATAGGCTTGCGCTTGACCACTATCTCACCTGATAGTAAGTGATGATGTGGTCGAATGTGAAGCACGCTTGCCTAGAAGTAACCTATTCACTCTTGACTTAAAGACCCCTAAATTGTAGCTATCGGGAAACACTGACTCCGGCAGGGAATTCCACTCCTTAGCTGTACGCATAATAAAAGTATTCTCAAAACGTTTAGTGCGTATGGGTCGGATGTCCACCATATATCGATGACGCATCGCCGTACGTCTGGTAGTCCGATGATGGAACGGGCTGGGTGGAATTAAATCATGCAATTCCATCGCACACTCCCCGAAATGTAACCGATAAAAAACCGACAAGCTGGCAACTCGGCGACGATGTTCAAGGCTCTGGAGCTTTGATTTAACCAGTGCCTCATCGCTGATGAGCCTCTTGGCCCGCTTTTCGACCTATTTTGCTTTTTAGACATATAGAGTGAATTCAAAAAGTGTGCCAACTATCTGGCTTTTACCCTAGTTTTAGCCCAGAAGGTGGCCAGGTGGCCACGTTCCATCCACGGCTTCAATAGCCGTTGATAGGTCCTCACATGCAGCAGAACATTTATACGGAAAACTAAAAGCATTGTGCTAACACATAACATCATGCCTGTACTACCGAAGGGTTGTGCAGAGATACAACTCTAATACACCTAAATTTCGCCACTTAAGGTTGGCCTAGTCGGCGGCACGAACTATTTTATGGCCGGGGTTAAAATGCATGCTATCTTATCCGACAACACGTACAAAAGGGAAAGACGCTTTGATGAGCAGTAAGAAGCTAGTTCGCATACGAATAAAAATGGATGATGATTTAGAACAAAAAGGAGCGCGTGAATAGTTTTTTAAACAGACCGTTCGGGGTATGAGTGTCATGAAAAAACTACTGAATGTATTTGTTTAAAATAAAATTTGTGATTGCTTTGCAATTTTCCCTCTTCTTATGCGTTAAAATTAGTGTTGAAATATGAAACTTTCGATGCTCATAACTTTCAAATATACTTTTTATTTACTTGTTTGTTACCATACAGGGCTAGATAATGATGACACAAATTGATATCATTTTTGATTTTGGGCTTACACCGACAAACAGTGGAGTAATCGTCAGACTACATTTGTATGGAAGAATGATCGGCTAGGGCAACCTTAAATCATTGTACTAATATTATGTATTCCCTATGTTAATTACAATACATTATGTTTTAAATCAACGCTATGAATCAGTGATATATTTGAACAAAGTTCTATATGACAGCGATAAACAATTATTGAAACTTTTATCTATATATATAAAAGCGAAAGGTGACTGACTGACTCACTGACTGACTGACTGATCAATCAACGCACAGCCAAAACTGCTTCGCCTAGAAGCATGAAATTTGGCAGAAAGGTTCCTCAAGTGATGTAAGCTAAGAAAGGATTTTTGGAAATTCCACCCCTAAGTGGGTAAAAAGAGGGTTGAAAGTTTGTATGAAAAATGTAATTACTTCGGCCAAAATTCTTGAAACTTAGCACAAATAGTATTCTAAGTAAATGATAAAGATTAACATTATTAGTTTTTCGAAACTACCCCCAAATAATGATTTAGGGGATGTTGAAGTTTGTATGGAAGAATCTGATTTCTTGGGTCAATAAACATGAAACTTGACATAAATACCAAACTAAATAATCAATAAAGGTTTTCATTATTAGTTTTTCGAAACTACCACCAATAGATGATTTAGGGGGTGTTAAAGTGTTTTTGAAAAATCTTATTTCTGGGGTTAATAAACATGAAACTTGACATAAATACTAACCTCAATAAACAATAAAGGTTATCATTATTAGTCTTTGGAAACAACCCCCAAAGTCGATTTAGGGGGTGTTGAAGTTTGTATGGAAACATCTGATTTCTTGGGTCAATAAACTTGAAACTTGCTACAAATACTAACCTATATGACTAATAAAGGTTGTTATTATTATTATTTGAAACTACCCCCAAAAGACGATTAAGGGGTGTTAAATCTTTTTTGAAGAATCTTATTACTTCAGTTAATAAACATGAAACTTGACATAAATAAACAATAAAGGCTTTCATTTTTAGTTTTTCGAAACTACCCCCAAAAGATGAAGGGGATGTTAATTGTTTTGCAGAATCTTATATCTTCGGTTAATAAACTTGAAACTTGACATAAACACCAATCTCAATAAACAATAACGGTTTCGTTATTAGTTTTTTGCACCTACCCCCAACAGACGATTTAGGGGGTATTACAGTGTTTTTGAAGAATCTTATTTATTGGGTTAATACATTTGAAAGTTGACATAAATACCATCCTAAATAAACAATAAAGGTTGTCATTATTAGTTTTACTTATCTACTCCCAAAATACGGTTTAGGGGGTGTTAAAGTTTTTTTGAAGAATCTTATTTCTTCAAAAAAATAAATTTAAAACTTGGCGCAAATACCAACATAAGGATACAATAAAGGTTGTCATTATAAGTTTTTCGAAACTAACTCAAGCTAAGAATCTTACTGGTCAGGGTTTCGTTTTTGACATGGGGTTCTAGCGGAGCACTAAGGCGCAATTTTGCGGCCATTCAACCTTTAAGGAGCTGAAAAGGGTAAAAATAGTTTGTATGTAAAATCAAATTCCTTGGGGATAAGGTTGATACTCAAAATTTACATAAAACATTTTTAAAACTCTCTCCCAGATAGGGTTAGGGGTTTTAAAGTTTTTTTTTGAGGAATCTCACTGCGCAAGCTGACTAACATAAACGATAAATAATAAAGAGAAGAAAAGTGTGAATAGCATATTTAGGTTTTTCAAAACTCGACCCCCAACGGGGCAAAAAGGGGTTAATAAGTTTCTAGGGGAGGATTTTACTTTGTGGCGGTAACCTAAAATTTATTATTCTTTAAGTCAAATAAAGAATCGTCCCAATCCAATAAACCCTGTATATCTACGATACCCATGTTTTATAGTTATAATAATAGCTAATTTTTGGTCGCCTTCACTAACTGCATATAAGAATATCATTTATAGCATAAACGAAATCACGCGAACGAAGTCGCGGGCAGAGTGCTAGTCATTCTATAAGTACACTAGCTGACCAGGCAAACTTTGTTTTGCCATAAAAACACCAAACATTCATCTACCCTACCTAACACTATCTACCCAACTCTACCTACCCTACCCTACCTACCCTACTCTACCTACCCTACCCTACCCTACATACCCTACCCTACCTACCCTACCCTACCTACCCTACAAACCTCACGGAGCCCGAGACCTTTCCAACGAATGCAAAACCGTGGAAATCGGTTCGTGCGTTCTGGAGTTATAGCGTCAGGAAGGAAAACCCGACTTATTTTTAACCGACTTTCCAAAAAGGAGGAGGTTCTATGTTCGACTTCAAGTTTGTTTTTTTTTTTTTTTTTTTTTTTTTTTTTTTTTTTGTGTATGTTCACCGATTACTCCGTCAATTGTGGACCGATTTTGAAAATTCTTTTTTTGTTTGAAAAAGTATGTTCCGAAATTGGTCCCATTTTAATTTGGTGAAGATCTGATGAAGAACTTCGGAGATATACAACAGAACTCTTCAATAAATAACGGCAAATCTCTCGGGATTGCTGCAATCGCATGTCTGTTTGTTGTTTATAACATTTCATAACATAACATCACGCCAGTTCGCTCTTAAGGGGTAAGCAGACCTCTCATTTCACCGGTTATGTTCAAGTTTCATGAAATCTATTCTGGCGAAATAGTTCCCTTACTAACTTGTCTATTAGGTACGTACAACTAAAAAGTGAAAAATAAAAAAAACTTTTTGCAAAAAAATACTACCGACTTCCAACTACAAAGTGAAAAATAACTTAATTTTTTGAAGTCGGTGTCCATAACGCAAAAAAATGGTACCTACGAAAGACACCGACTTCAAAAAATTAAGTTATTTTTCACTTTGTAGTTGGAAGTCGGTAGTATTTTTTTGCAAAAAGTTTTTTTTATTATATAGTAAAAAAAGAAGAAGATAACTGATTGATAACGATTGTCCGGGGAACCCCTCTGCTTATCTTACAATACCTACAAGCATTGCACGGTGACTATAGGCACAGTAGTGCGACAGCCGAGTGCTTCAATTTCTGTTCCACAGGTCGTGGGTTCAATCAACACATTGAACCAATATTTGTATTGTATACAGTAGCTTAATTATTGTTCCGGGTCTTTCTTTTTTTGCATGTGTTTGTGTTCAGTAAATACGGATGGTGTGATTCTTTTTTTAATCAAAACCTTTTTAACCGAATTCAAAAAAAGGAGGAGGTTCTCAATTCGTCGGAATCTTTTTTTTATTTGTATTTATGTTCCCCGTTTACTCAAAGACGCCTGGACCGATTTGGAAAATTTTCTTTTGTTTGAAGTTGGTTCCATAGTCATCAGGACAGGATCTGATGATGGGATCTTGGAGAAATCTAGGGAACTCCTCAAATATTATAGGTATACATATAGCGATTTTGGTATTTTCATCAACAATGCAATCATTTGCACTCAGAAAGTATCATTTGGTGAAGTGGAACTGATGAAGAAGACCACAGATGGCCACTGGAACTCCTTAATGCTAAGTATGTCATGGGTATAAGATATCTCGAATAGTTAAACGACTATGATGAAGCAAATACTTATAAATAAATAGTACTGATGAAAATGGTACCATCGAACTGATCTGATGATGAAACCGGCAGGTAGGCACTGGAACTCCGAAATAAAACAATTTATCTTAGTCGTGTTTGGGCTTATTGTAATCGTCATGAGATGTACTTTGGCTATATATGATTTTATGGCAATTAGAGGTATCTATCAAAACTAAAAAGGGATTTATAAACAATTTCTAACAGAAAAAACAAACCGACTTCCAAAAAACAACACGATAAAATGATAAATAATTTTCAATTCAGAAGTCGTGTCGAAACACGGAAATAATAGGTACCAAAGACACCGACTTCGGAAATGAAAGTTATTTTTCATTTTATGGTGTTTTTTCTTGGAAGTCTAAATGAAAGTTGTTTTTCATTTTATGGTGTTTTTTTTGGAAGTCAGTTTGTTTTTGTTTTTTTTTTACATTTATAATTTTGTTGTTAGTTATATATCATAGTTACTCTATTAATTTTGACATAGCTACCAAATAATTTGTGTTTACCTCTCGCATTATTATTATTATTTTTTTTTGACTGTAGTAATTACTCCATATTGTGACATTTATAATTTTGTTGTTATTTATTTAACATATTCTATTAATTTTTGACATAGGTACCAAATAATTAACTTCTCGGATGATTAATATTTTGTTTTTTTTTGTATTTCGCATGTAACCATAATATTTGTACGCTTCTTGGCATAACATAGCGACCTACGAACTTTAATTTAAGAACTGTATTTACTACCTATGTTACACAAATAAAAATTGATTATGTTTTTTTTTTTTTTGATTAAAATTTTTAAGTAAACGTTTCCTATTTTTCTTTGTTCTCAGACGGTCAGGAGACATGTGGAAGCACAAGAGAACTCTTCACGGAGTCCAAGCAGTATCCATCGAAACAGTACAAAAGAAGTGATGTCTCTAACAAGGCAAAAAAGTTGAACGTTCTACCTCAGACTGTCTAGTTCCAAACGTTGCCAATAGATGGCGCTAGTAGTTGCAATGTAGGGGAAAGTGTGCTCTGTCCAGTCGTGCGCAGTGCCATGCATATATAATAAATATTTTTACTACAGTAAATAAATATGTAATTTTACACAGGATTGCTTGGTTTTTATTTATTTATAAAATATCTTTTAGCAATTTGGTAATATTCTCTACGTTAACTCTATTGCTAGCTGAATATGTACTACGAATTACGATAAACCAAATCTTAGTACAAAATCAAGAATTTTTTCTATATTTTCGTGAAAACCTTTTGCAAGAATCCTTCTAGATGCGCACAGCGAAAGAGTGAATCTCACTGCCTGCGTCTGTTTCCGAACGCATTCAACCCGAATCTCTTCAAATTGAACAGGCTTCTTCTGGGTAAGCTCACTCCATCGTCGACTTTGTCTCTGTCAAACCTAGATTAGAGTCAAGAGCAAACCCATATCAAATAAAACAAATTTAAAAAATCTCCGACATAAACCACTAAGTAAATAAAATAAACTGCTGTAAACGTTGGCGGTTCCCCGACGCGAGTACGAGGTTTATTTTTTTGCTTTTTAAAGGTTTTTGTGTCGGGGGTTTATTAAATTTGTAATTTGATTTTTATTTCATGCTTTTTAAACTATATATTATATTATAACTAGTAGCAAACACGCTTCATTCGACAATCTATCGAAACACCTAATAATGACGTTATGTTGCAAAAAAACCCAGATTCAAAGATTAAAATGCAAATAACTTTTGAACGGCTGAACCGATTTTATTCAAACATAGCTAAGAACACTCCCGACAAAGTCACCTTTTATGCAACAAAAAGAAAAAAGAAATCGCAATCGGTTCATCCTTTTAGGAGCTATGATGCCACAGACACACACAGATACACAGCAACACACGTCCAATTTATAACAACCCTCTTTTTCTGTCGGGGAAAATAGATAAAAAATTAACTAACACGAATTAGGGGATGTGTGTAGGATCTACTACATACTTGAAAACTTTAATATAGGTACCAATCGTAGATATAGTGTTTTCATGTTGATGACATAAGACAAGACCCTGAAGATAAATTAGATAATTAAAATATAAATAATTCATGTTATTTTATTCGTTCTATTTTGGTATATGACAAACTAGCTTTTCCCCGCGTCTTCGCTCCTGCAACTTTTCCCACAGCACCCGCAGGCTTATTATGTAAGAAACAGCAATCAGCAATCATCGCGCGATCAAATGCTTTATGCCATAAAAGTCAGCAATACCTACAGTGTAGGGTTGGTCATAAAAAATTGTTAGCTAATCGCTCGCTGTTTGTCAAATGCACTTATTACAAAAATTACAAAAAATAACGGTCAAGTGCGAGTCGGACTCGCGCACGAAGGTTTCCGTACCATTTTCGCAAAACACGGCAAAAAAACACGTTTGTTGTACATATTGTTTTTTTTTTTTAGTATTTGGTGTTATAGCGACAACAGAAATACATCTTATGTGAAAATATCAACGGTCTAGCTGTCACGGTTCATGAGATACAGCCTGGTGACAGACAGACGGACATTGGAGTCTTAGTAATAGGTTTTACCCTTTGGGTACGGAACCCTAAAACACCGCCGAAAACTCAAAAACTTCTGTATTGAAGAGCAATTATTGCGCAAAAATCGCTATTGTTTTGCTCTTGCAAGATACATTATAAGCCTGCCGTCTTTTTTTTCGGGATTAAAACTGGCCTGCGGCGAACGTAAGTCTATATGAAAGAATTTTCGCAAAGCAAGTAGATATGCAAACTTTTCAAAGTTTTCATATTTTCTCGACACTCTTGTTACGAGTATCTACTTACAATAAAACAACATGTTTTCCTCGAATGCCACCAAGCAATCGGGTACACCCAAACTCTGGAATACTACTGCTTCAAAATCGCGTAACCTCAAAAGTAACACTGATCTAAGAAATCCATTATCGTTGTTATCAAGGTAGAGACATATCAATTAGCAGAAAAGAGTAAGTACCTAGTTCTAATGCTAAAATTAGATTTTCCTGTTAAAACGTATATTTTTATGAAGAACTAGAAGACGCCTCGCGGGTGCACCCGCGTAGTTCCCGTTCCCGTGGGAATACAGGGATAAAAAGTAGCCTATATCACTCGGGGATAGAGTAGCTTCCCAACGGTGAAAGAAATTTTGAAATCGGTCCAGTAGTTTTGGAGCCTATTCGGTACAAACAAACAAAAAAATCTTTCCTCTTTATAATATTGGTATAGATATGTAAATCTTGTCATTATATACTTAAGGTTACACTAGTCGAAAATTCTTCCGTACAAACGTAGTCTAGCGATTACTCCACTGATTGACTATGTACGTTCAAAATAAAAAAATGATAACAATTTGTCTCATCATTAGCTAGCCCTGTATGGAAACAAAAAAGTAAAAATTAATTGGAAGTTATGAGCGTCGAAAGTTCCATATTTCAACACTAATTCTAACGCATCTTTGGGCGGAAATAAATACCATAAGAAGAAGGAAAATTGCAAAGTGGCCTTTTTTATTTTGGAAATATACATTTAGTCGTTTTTTCATGATATCTAGACTCCCAAAGGTCAGTTTATAAAATTTCGCGCGCTCGTTTTCGTCCTAAATCATCAACCATTTTGATACAAATTTGCAAAAGTGCTAATTCGTACGCGATCTAGCTTCTTACTGCTCATCACAGCATCTATATCTTTCGCACGTGTTGTCGGATGAGACAGCATGCATTTTAACCTCGCAAAATAGTTCGTGCCGTCGACTAGGGGAATCTTAAAGCAGAAAATGAATGAGCTTTAAATTAACAAATGTTTCGTTTTAAGACTTGCTCAATTAAAACCATCTACATTCTTTGAGTATAATATTTTCGCCCCCATAATAACTGATCGACAAAATGTAGGGAAAAACTGTTTCTCTTATATTTGTTTCTTCAGAATTGCTCCCACAGTGAAAGTTGTTCAGATTCAGGATTACTTTCAGCCCTTGAAATATTGCCAATGAATTAAAAGTCACACTGTGTAGAAAAAATCTCACAAGTGCGAGACAGAATTAGCCGTACGAACAAGCACAGCGGTCATCCGTGGGTCACTTGTTAAAAGAAAGTACCTGACGTCCCAAGGACGTCTGGTGGTCAATAACTGACTAGGTAGAGGTGGTTTACTGTTTTCCTGGGCACTGCATGCTTTTTAACCGATTTTCCAAAAAGGAGGAGGTTCTATGTTCGACTCTATGTTTGTTTTTTTTTGTGTATTTTCACCGATTTCTCGACCGATTTTGAAAATGATGTTTTCCGGTGTCCATAACGAAAAAAATTGGTACCTGCCAAAGATACCGACTTCCAAAAAGAAAGTTATTTTTCACTTTGAAGTGTTTTTATTTGGAAGTTAATAGTTTTTTTTTTTAATGTTCTGTTTGTCGTTTAGCACATAATCCCACTGTTTTTTAAACTTGGATCGGTTAATCAACCCGTAGAATTGTGTATTTATGGATAGAGATAAGACTGCCAAACATAGAGTTCTTATTTTTGTGTCAGTCATATTGATTGTACCTACCTAGAAGCTATTACCGCAAGCCCTTATTGCAAAGTATGTACTTACTACGAAGGACGTCCACTGCTGGACATACGCCTCGCCCAAGCGTCACCACACTAATCAGTCCTGTGCGTTTCGCATCCACCGGAACTCGCAGCCTTGACCAGGTCGTCGCTCCACCTAGAGGGCCTTCCAACGCTGCGTCTTCCGGTACACGGTCACTACTCCAGAACTTTTCGGCCCCAACGGCCATTAGTTCTGCGTGCAATGTGTAAGAAGAAAACTTAGTACAATTATCTAGTAACGGGGCTGCCCTCTTGAAGAGGGGACCCTTCAGAAGGTCAGCCCCAGTACTTATCAAGCCACCATTTATAGCTTTTTTATTGTTGATAGACTTATATATTGGAGGATTTATTTTTATTATTCTTTAGGCTCGCGCTTGACCACTATCTCACCTGATGGTAAGCGATGATGTGGTCCACGATAAAGCACGCTTGCCTAAAAGAAACCTATTCACTCTTGACTTAAAGACTCCCAGGTTGTAGCTATCAGGAAATACAGACTCCGGCAGGGAATTCCATTCCTTTGCTGTACGCATAATAAAAGTATTCTCAAAACATTTGGTGCGTATGGGTGGGACGTCCACCATGTACCGATGACGCATCGCCGTACGTCTTGTAGTCCGATGACAGAACGAGCTAGGAGGAATTAGTTCATGCAATTCCAACGCACACTCCCCGAAATGTAACCGATAAAAACCGACACGCTGGCAACCCGGCGGCGATTTTCGAGGTTCTGGATCCTAGATTCGACCAGTACTTAGGCGTATTGGCGATGCAATATGCGGCATGGCGACCTCTGTGAAAAAGTGGTTCACTCGAATGTGTTAAAGAACAAACGCGTAATACGACCACGCTTATTCAACGTGGGTTGGCTATTTCAGACTAGGAGTATAGGTAGATATAAAAAAGCGTATTTCATTTAACACGTCACGCAAGCGCCGTGTAACTCGTACTCACTTTCAACCTCGTACAGGTAGATAAGTACTCCACCTACTGTTGATAATCAATTCTTTTCTGCTTGTTGCTGTAAATTGCAGCTGAAAACGTTTTCTCGATAAGCATTTTCCCGATATACCTAATGAAGAGGTTTACGCTTTACTTCGATAATGAAGCCTTGTTTGTAATCCTTTATGCGTGGTTTTTCCTTATGTCTGATTAATAGTGATACCTATCTCATCTTCGTGGATATTGAGACGGACCTATTCTGCTGTACTCTGGGTGAATTCACAAGGAGTGCATTGTTTAAAATTTGTTATAGTTAGATACAGTTATGTAATATATTAGGTTTACAGTAGTTACTAATGTGAAGTAACTTAGGATAAGCGCATTTATCGTATTGGGTGTAATCCTGTAAAGATTTTATGTGATTAGGTTGAAATAAATAAATAAATCTTACTATTGTCACAAAGTATATAAGCGGCAGCGCGCCGTTACTATTATAAACATGAAAGTTTCTGTGGATGGATGTTTGTTACTCTTCCACGCAAAAACTACTAAACAGATTTTGATGAAACTTTACAGAAATATAGCTTATACATCAGAATAACACATAGGCTATAATTTATAAAGATATTGGTAGAAGTACTAATACCGCAGCTAGAAAAAATCTCAAACTACCAGGAGAACAGAAGCATAAAGAAAGAAATATGTCCGGGCATGGAATCATGTGTGGTACAGACTCTCGAACTACCAAGAAATTAGAATAACGAAGAAGTAGTCACAAAATCTATATTAACCAGAATATTTCGTAGTGCATTATTTTTTTACTGTAATCCGTTCTATATTCCTAGCTCAATTAGATTTTTAATTATTCTCCTGTGTCGGCTCGCCAACACAGAGATACAGTACGGACGTGGCGCAGCGCGTTTAGGTAGGTACTTGCCGGCGGTGAACTCTATCATGAACTTTGGGAAATCAGCTGATGAGTAGCGTTTTTTTTTTCAATTATATTAATTTGCTGTTTTTGTAATTAATTATTTCCAAAACCAACTAAAGATACCAACACTCGGGGGTCCAGACTCCAGAATCATGTACTGAGTCCATGGTATATATTTCGCGTCGGTGTCAGACTCACCCCGTATACATGCTATATACCTAGAGTAGGTTTCCTTAATTCAATAAATCAGCCTATCCTTATACCAACGTAGTTGTGGTCGTCATCTAATCTCAACGATTGCATCAGAGTACCAGTATGTGACATGGAGCGACTGTCTATCAGACCTCCACAACCCAGTAACTGGGTAACACAAGACCCCTTCCTATCCTGGCTTCGGACTATCCGTAACGACTGTCAAGATCTATAAATGACACCCGGAGCCAATAGCCGTGTTTTCCACGAGGCACAAAAGAATCTCGGTATGTTAAGTTAAGACGGGCTGGTGTTCGCAACTCCACGTTTAAGCGCGTATTTTGCGTACGGGTGGGATTTATCTGCTCACTCGATCCATTCCAGCTCCTCGAGGAATGCCAACAGCGCCTTGGTGTTGCCCTGTACCTACGATACCTTGGTCACCGAGGAATTTGGCCCTGTAACCAGCAATTACTGGGCAGTTTAGGAGCAGTTGTGCTGCTGTCTCGGCCTCCTCCATGCATGGTCTGCACAGTGAGCTATCAGTGATCCCTAAGGCGAAAAGATGCTAGTTAAAAGTCCCATGGCCAGTCGTTACGGCTGTGACTGCACGTAACTGTGGTTTAGTCAGTCTCATCTCAGGGCTTTCTGTTTAAAACGGCCATCTTAAGAGGGCAGAGCCTCCTTGGCCTGCCTGCTAAGCTATCTCGGCATGTTAAGATGGCCACTATCCACCGACCTCGGCAATCTTTGCTGTGTTTCATCATCATCATCAGCCTATTAATGTTCCCACTGCTGGGACACAGGCGACCTCTGTGTGAAAGGAAATGGGCCGTAATCCACCACGCGGGCCCAGTGTAGGTTGGTGAATGTCACATGTCTTCGAATTTTTGGTTCTAGGGCATGCCGGTTTCCTCACTATGTTTTCCATCACCATTTTGAGAGCAGTGGTGATGAAATAGTTTGCCTGCCTGGGTTCGAACCCACGTCGTGGCTGATACCATGGGCCACCACTGCTCTCTTTGCGGTAAGCTTTGCTGTATATATTGCTGTAATTGCCTACTCCAAGAACAAAAACCCCTTCACATCTCGGAGCATACATGATGTCGTGTCTGAAATCACTATTTCAGACTGTCAACTTTTCTGACCTTATGATTTGTTTTGACATAAAATATTTCCTTCCGAGGTAAAGAGTGTTTGGATAGCTTTGAATATTTGAAGAACAACAGCTGTTCTTCATTCACATGATTTCAAGAATTAGGTGAGTTGATTACTTACCACGAAGACAGAATGTAAGTAACTAGAAATTTCACAAGTCTTGATTTTTATTATGAAATATAGGTCTATAGTTCTCAAGTAAATTTATACATATTAGTCCTGCGATTTAAGAGCATCATTTTGCAGGATACTTTCAGAACCATTCATTTCTGTCATAGAATCGTAGTGTCATAGACGCTATGTTTGTTTAGCGCAGGCCTGCGTAGATCCGCGTATCTTTGAGACGCTGCGTATTACCTGCGTGGGCGCGTAGGACGTCGTAGACCCCACGTAATGCTTCGTAGACGCTGCGTTTTATCCGCGTAGGCCACGTAGCGACTCGTAGGCGCCGCATAGCTTTTAGTAGACGCTGCGTTTTATCCGCGTAGGCCACGTAGCGATTCGTTGGCGCCGCATAGCTTTTCGTAAACGCTGGGTTCTAGCCGCGTAGGCCTATGTACTCGTTTGTCGTTGTGATTTTCGATAGAGTGTATGTGTTTCTACTCATATTCAATATGTTCATAGTTTTAGCGTTTTACTTTCATTACAGTAATTAATGTATTCGTTCTAGATTATTTAATTATTGTTTTTGATAAAATTAACAAAAGACGCAAGTTGTGGTGTAGTGTAGTGTCATTGTGTAAGTATTGCGATGAGCCAGGGTTACTAGGATGGTATTAAAAATCGGAATAAAAGTCGAAGGTTCTTCAACAGTAAATATTTATTATAAAAATTGCTTTTATAGCCACATTTCTGTTTCTATAATATATATAATATTTATGTTCATTCTTTGTGCCATTGTTTCACAAAATTATTCCTGTTCTTGTTATTTTCGATACAACGGCTTAAACAATAATATATTACAATTATATATCTTACATTAGACAAATCGAGAAACGACTTTGAGACACTCTCAACATGAGGAACGATTTAACAATTCGATGTGCAATTCACGAGCCCCTTCAAAATGGTTTTCTCAATTTTCTAACGAGAGTATTCTTTCTAAAATATATTCACAATAGTTTCAATAAAAATCCTGTCATTTTTGGTAACCAATGGCAATGAAAAACACTAAGGAAAATACACTTATACAATGTAGTCGTAAAATTACGTATGAAACGTTGCGAGCGTCTCTTGGAGACGTTCGCAACAGAGTAAAGACGGATGCGACAAGGAGTTTACCTGTCATCATAATTATTGCTGGAGGTCACAACACCGTGAAGTCGCGCGGTCGCGGGTCGCTCGCTCGTACGCGAGACACACGCGGCCGCGCGAGCGCTCGCCACCGCGCCTGCGCCCGCGCGCGTGGCGAGCGTTCTCTCGACAAACGATAACAGTTAAGGAGTATTAAATACAATTTAAGGTAGGGCCCACCATATTTTTTGTACAAAATTTTACAATCAAGTAGTACATACAATCATAATATTCTTTCACGACTTGGAAGAATCAGTCGGCTATTTTATGAAAATGACAGGATAAAGAAGTTTCTGTACCTACATTATATTGCAAGCATTCAGTGTTTCGTATTCCTGACGCACAGGCAGAACCAAATATAACACTAATTGAAATATTTACGGAAGATGACCGAAAGTTTCGACTAATTAGGTTTTAAGTACTTTCAAAAAATTAAGCCATACACTTGTGTGTCAGGAATACAAAGCAGTATCAAAAATGTTAGTACAAATATAGATTAAAATGTAATAGGTAGGTACAAGTGAAACAGGGCAATTTGCCGGAGAGTCGCTAACTTACTTAAGTAAAACCATCACAACCAACCATACGGACATCATCAACAAAATATCTAATGCGAAATAACCCATAAAATAAAATAGATTGAGCTGATTATTCACTTACTCAGTGCATCACTTATGAGTTTAGAACCCAAAATTATAACTAAACGTTGTTCATGTATATTATTGGTCTGTACTGGCGATAAAATTTTGTGACATCTTATTATATTAATAATGAATAATTATGTAACTTGTAAATCTGTACTTCTTGAGTGATTTGGACAGAATAGAGGTCGTAATATACAACAGGGCGGCGGCGGGGGCCCACGCGGCCACGGCCCGGGCTGGGGCCCACGCGGCTACGGCCCGGGCTGCGGCCCGCCGAGCGGTGAGCTACCCGACGATCGACATCGATACAATAAACTTATTACTTTACATAATATATTTACAACGGGCGCGGTCACACGCCATAATGCCCATCTCCGTATATAATATGTACACTAAATTTAAGAACATATAGATTTTTCTCTCATTAGTCATTAGCTACCGAATCACAATTCAAATATTTGAGTAATTGACAACGGTGGACAAACATGCGCCGGAGCACTAATGCATCTTATTTGAAATTTGTACTTTGATCTATTAAAGTCGTGCTAGGTATGTTTGGTCCATGCAGTCACAATTCCGTGGTTGGCGCAGCGGGCGCCGGGTGTGGCGGTGGTCGGCTTAGAGTAACACTTACAGAATAAAACATTGCTTAAGTACGAGATGATCATGGTATAATACAGGGGCACAGGGCAGAATCACAAGGGGTACAGTCAGCTACAGGCTCCACAGAGCTCGACCGCCAGCACCAGCAGCGCCACGAGGGCACAGCTACACAACCCGATGTTACTAATGAGAGAATGTATCATCAATCAAGTATTTCGTCCAGAAATTCGGTTTCGAAGACAATGTTCGTTACCAGTCTCTGTTTAGAAACGACGGGTTGGTCAACTTTCAGAGTATTTTTTTACAATAATTCAACTGGTTTGTTATGTTACACTTTTCAATTCTCAATGCATACAGAGTCCATCAACGAACTATCTGTTCCTATCGAAAACCTATTCTTCTGTTCGGGTGCCTCCTAACAATAATAGTTTAGTACAAAACTAGAAGGTATTGTTTCGAATAAATTAAAGATTGCTCTAATTAGTTTTAATTACGTATTAGGAACTGCAGTTCACTGTTAGTAGTGTAAATAAACTATTCGATGAGACGTTTTACAGTTATTTTGATTATGTCTAAATAAAAGTTCTTAACGGCTATAGATAGAGTTAAAATGATCGTTAGAAGGCATCCGAATCAATGGACAGAAATCTCAATTCCGAAATATGAGTGGTTTTTAAGTACCTACAGCCACGGTTCAGTCATGTATTACAAATTCCAATTATTCAAATGCACGATTCCTGTAATCATGAAACTTTCATAGTCACAGCTGGTAAGGCTCGTTTAATTGACATCCAGTTACGAGTGGAGCCACGCGGCAGCGTGGTGGATGTGGAACTCATGAAAGTTCATCAGTTACGTTAAGTACTAAGGTACTAGCTATTACTTTTGTTCAGCATTGTTCGCGCTACCATCGTACTGCAGGGCACTACCAGCATGACGCGCATCACACGGCACATGTCCACACATTACTATTAATACGACACACGTCGACATCTCCCTGGCGGAGCGCGCCGAGCCGAGCTACTCGCGCCGCGCGCTGGCCTGACTGGGTCAGGACCGTCTCACCGAACGACCGCGCGGGCGCTCGCCGACCGAGCGCACGCCGCCCGAGAGATCGCCATCGAGTCAACATAACCCATAATACAAATAAGTCATACTCGTTGTTCAGAAACATTATTCAATGAAAATATCAAGACAGAAATAATTTCAAATTGTCACTTTTCTTCTTCTCCTGGTCAACGAAATAAATATAGTCATTTTACCTAATTAATTACATAATAATTTCAACAAAATTTCAAACACCTGAGTTTTAATTTAAACGATAATAACGTCACTAGCTAAGTCACTTCATCATTCGGTTTGGAATTCACTTAAAGAAAATAAAACTATCAAAAATAACTCGGCTCGCATTTAAGTCCTGCGTCACGTCCGAAGCTAGCACCTTCCCTTTTGCAATTACATAATACTAACTACTGACTGCGTGTATGTCACGACGTCACGTCCGACTAGAGATCCGCGCGGCCGCACGCGCGAGCCGGCCGCGCGGCGCGGTCACCGCGCGGCTGCGGCGCGCGCGCTATCACAGGCGCTCAGAGCGCGGGCGCGTCCTGCCCGCGCGCCGTGCACTAACTCGTCGGCACCAGCAGCCGCACGAAGCTGTCCTCGCTCCAGCCCCAGTCGTCGGGCCACGCGTCCTCGGGGGGGTCGAGCGCCGACCTCGACGACAGGCTCAGTACGGAGCCCCAGTCGATGGTGCGCTGCTCCTCGTCGCCGTAGCCGGAGTCGCGGTCCGGCGGCGGAGGCGCGGGGAAGGGGGTGGCGCGGCCAGCCGCCGGATCGCGCGCGCTCAGCAGCTCGCAGCGCGCCGCGCCGCCCGCCGCACACGCTGGCTCCAGAGGGGCCTCCTCGGCGCTCTCGCGCTCCATCTCGCGCTCGATGCCGCGCAGCGTGTTGCACACTAGCACCGAGCGCCTCAGCGACGGGTCCGCCGTTTGGCGTAGGCGCGCCAGCTTCAGAGCACATAGGTTCATCATCTTGAACCGCCTCTCGCGGTAGCAGCGTCGCGAGGCACAGCGGCCGGCGGCGCGGCCGTCGCAGCAGGCGCGCGCGGCGGCGCCGCCCAGCTCCAGATAAGACTTGCCGTTCTCGGCACGGATGGTATCGTGCGCGCCGCACCAGCCGCCGCACCAGCGCCGGCGGCACGCGCGTCTCTCCTCGTCCTCGCGCCAGCAGTCGCCGCCGCCCGCGCCTGCCGCCACTGCCTCCAGCCGCGCGATGGAGTCCTCCCAGCGCGCGACCTTGCCGCCGCCCTCACACGGGGAGCCGGCACGCCGCTTGGCGCCGCACCCGCCACCCGAGCCCTGCAAATACACAAACAACACGGTTACTCACTGCATTCCAACTGTACATACGTGCAATGGGCATTCTTTTGATGACGTCTTATGTCATAATCATTATAAAATCAAAGAAATTAGTACCAGAATAAACATTGCGCTGAAAACATTTGAATTGTTCGTAATGAGAATGACACTGACAGTGACATCTTGCAGTTGCGATTCATCTTAATTTTTATGAATGCATAGAGTTCTTATAAACTACCTACTGATGAAAATATTAAAGGATAGAACTCGAAATCTAGTAGTCTGAATGTAATGCACGGATGGTTGTGGCTCGCTGTGAGTGCGAGGTAGGTGCAGACGCGGATGTGAGCGAGTGGAGAGACTCGCAAGCGCTACACAATGGTGCGTGGGCGCAGCAGGCAGGCGGAGCCGCGCGGCGCCGCTCTTTCGCTACCACGAGTACCGTAAGCTGAGACGCTTTATGCGCTCTACGGAAAACGAATGGAAAGCATTATAATACTAATAATAGTAATAACTTGTTATCAATCCAAGTGCCCGTGAAGTGAAGAGGATCAAGGAGGAGATAGGTTAAATCAATCTGGAAATCTATGTTCGGGCAATCCGAAGTTTTTTCCGTCTTGTTACTATTTGGTTTTTACTATTGTCTTTGCACTAATATTCTTAGTTAGCCCACAGAAAATGAGAGTTTGGAAATACTAAGACTCCAAAACATTTTGGCTATACTTGACTAAATTAAAAAGACCCTGAATCTGAAACTATATAAGTACCTGCATAATAAGTCAGAATCTCAGGACTGCTAAAGACTAGAGAACTTGTAACTTCAACTACAATATCTTCTTCACAATGCATGTCGAATATAAAGCGCATGGAATGTTCCCATCAGAGCGCACAGCTCGCTAGAGTAACAGACGGCGCACAATGGTACCTGGCGGGAGGGTGGTCGGAGCGCTATTGTGCGCCGACCCTACTCAGTTTTTTTAGCGACAATGTGCCGGGGAGCAGCCCCTACGGCTCAGGTAGGGAACAGGGATCCCTGCACCCGCCGGGATCATCGGACCCTTCTATCGGAACGCATTCTTTCGCCCCAACAGATCTACGCACAATAGAAATCATCACCGATTTCAACTCCTAGGTCTATCAGAACATCAAGAAGGGCTAGCCTGAATTTAGCGTCTTGTAATTGTGTCCTTATCTTTATTTTATACTTGAATAACAATCTATCGTGCTAACAGCTGCGGCGTCGTGACGGACGTGCAGGCGTTGACTTTTACCGCAGAAACGCATATTTATCGAATTACCTTCTTATACATTGCCACTTTCGTTAGTGGTCATCGCGTAATTTTGCAATGCATCGAGTCGGCGAACACCGTGCGTGGCGATACACACGTCGTGGAAAAAAATAAAGTAGTAAGAGGCCAGTCCAGCAGGCGGCAGATGCCCCCCGCACCTGCCGGACAATTAGAAGGCACACGCGTTTCGCAGAACCTGCCTAGATAGCCTAGCCTTTAAACTGCCTATTATTATACAGAAATTGTAACTTTAAATGAAAATTACACGGCCACCTATATTTTTACCCGCAAGAATCTATGATATTAAAACTATAATGAGACATATTAAGCGCCAATATTAATTGTTTTATTAGTTGCGAATAATAGAATCAACATTATACCGATATTTTGATGGCAAAAAGTTGGTTGCTGTATCTATTGTAGAGTGCTGAACGAATTCATAATAAAAGCTAACAACGCATGATCGGTTAGTAGGTTAGGTTGCGCGCTGTCAGTGTTGCGGCGTCGCCAGTTGCCAGCCGTTGAGTCAGCGCCGTGCCGGCCACTCATCGCAACGCTGCAAATAATCACTTTGCGTCACCCCTTTATCGCTCCGCGGAAAACGTGCCGCCTCAGTGTACAGCGCGATTACTGCACGCCTCTACACTCGTACACCTACTGTTCATTATAGGAAAATTATAAGCGAGCGCGACGAGTTTTCAATATGCAGAAATACCTAGATAATATCTAGCGTGAGGTTGTATCACGCGGCGCCCGCGAGCGCTATATGTATGTAGCAGTGTCGTCGCCAGCGCTGGCGCTCATGAAAATAAATTTAGTAAATGACGTTGGCGCTCGACGTTGCCGCTCCGTGCCTCTGGAACGCGGCTGCGCGACGTTGCCGCTCCGCTCGCTCTTTCTAATCTTGTCGTAAAGTTCTTTTTCTGATGCGCAGCGCGTCGCTCGTTCTCTCCGCTCGAAACTTGGAAACGTCAGACGTTTATTTTATCGCTAGTCTCGGATATGCGGCATTTTATAACCGTACCGCTCGCTATAGCGGCGAGGCGAGGAGTTAGTGCTTATTCAAAATAACAACCATAAAGAATTCTACTGTATGCGTCGAGAAGTCATAGTGGACGAGTCGTCGGAGCGGCGGCGTTGTTATAGCACCTCTCGCTCGAGGAGGTAGGAAAAGTTCGGTCGGCGAGGCGAGTCGAACGGAGACTTTCTATGGCATTGTGGAGACCAAATAGACGGCGGCATTGCCTCACAGCGCCAGAGCCATGTCGAGCGCGCGGGTCGGCGGGCGCGGGCGGGGCGCGGGGGCGCGGGGCGGGGCAGTGCCGCTGTGCGCGTGCAGCACACTGGCGCATACCGTACGTCGTACAGCGCGGTACCTAGCGCTACAGCTACCTACGCCCGGCCGCGCGCCGAGCGCTCGCTCCACGACGACGTTATATTATACACCCAACTATAAAGCGGGGACCGGGGTAGATAGCATGGGGTGTACTGTGCCATGTTATGGGGTCGCTCTACCCACATGAGAAAATACGATGCCGCCGTTATGCGTCAGATGCTATGGGAATTATAAGCACTGGAATTTTGTCTTGATTACACATTCTCTTTTTTGTTTGTCTTTTGTTTTTAAAAAAAGTTAGGGGACCTACTATGTAGATACGTAGTACTTTAGGTATTTTATCAAATTGAAAACATAGCTGGGCATCAAAACAAATAAACAGTTGTTGTATTTCAGCGTTGTTAGTTTAGCTTCAGCGGGCGCGGCGAGTCGAGTCCCGGTGACATTTCCCCGCCCACGTGCTAACACCACTTTCGTGTTTGTGTGTGGAATACATCGATGCCTGTATAAATAACGATTGTTTACGACGCCACGGTCATAACATCGTAGTAGATTTTTATTACATTTTTTTTTGTCGCCCATTCATGAAATGGTGCGAAGATGCAGTATCGAGCCAATTCAATGACCGATTAAGCCATTAACGCGCCTTTTCAGTACAATAGAGCACGTGCCCGCCGGTGGTAATTTCATTCATCTCGGAAGGGCGGTTTGTTGTGGACCTGTTCCGCTATCGAGATTAACAGATCGTAAACACTTCACTTTGTTCTAATGTTTGCGCATGTTTCGTGAATGGGGTGTGAATTATGGTGGCGTTTGACATTGATGGCATAACACAAACTTTTTTTTGCGTGGAAAAGAAAAGGAATTTCGACCCCAATTTGAGATGTAGAGCAGTGCAACATTGTCAAACAAACTGCTCGGAGACAATGAATTGTCAAAAAAGTCGGAGGCTATAGTGGCGTGGCATGTGCACGGTACGCGGCACGAAGGTAGCCTCGCCTGTCGCAGCCCCAGGGCTGTGCCACGCGACCAGAATCTCAGAAATTTACCAACCAAAAATGTAACCCAAAACAGCTAAATTATCATTTTTCGCACAACGGCAGCATTTTATCTCTAATCCAGAACTCTCAAAAGATAATAATCCCGAGAAATAGTATTTTTACGAGACGATAAACTTGCAAATTTCAACGGCAGAATGAGTGGAAGGAGGAATGATAAAAATAAAATATGTAGTCGGTATGGTCGTCGCTCGCAGCCCTGGCTGGCACGCACATTTCCGTGAGCGGAGAGCGGCGAGTGGCGAGGCCGCGCGGCCGTGTGTGCGACTGTGTGCGCCCGTGTGCGACTGTGTGCGTGCAACTAGTCCCACATCCTGTTTCTCCGTGCCTTCGTGGGCCGCCCGGCGCTCGCGCAGCTTCGCCGACTCAATGCTTCTGTCGAGCTTTTTATTTCACGCCTCTGGCTACTGCATGCACAAGATTGATTTTAACAGTAGTTGTGTTGTGTAATCCAATTTTTTTTTTTGCAAACACCTAACCGTAACAAATGGCGGCTTTCATGTCGAGTTTGAGTTTTGATTTATTGTTGTTTAAGCCAATTTTTATTTAATTTTTGTGTGTAGATGACTACTTGAATTGGTTTTTGCAGCTTTGCTTGCTGCTGAGTCATTAACTATTCGAACTACAATATAGATATCAGTACTATCAACCAGTTTTCTATCACCATTTCATCATCTGCCTAGAAGTTGGCTTCCAGCCTTTTTGGTCTCGCAGGTGGTTCTTTTATTGTTTTTGCTTATCTCGTGTCTCTTGTGCGGATCACAAATATTTTTTCTTTCTAACCGGTAACTGAACACCGATATTTTTACACCCTATTACTCAAACGCACTTGGTAGAAGTAAGTACCAGCTTTAACCTTTATTACCTATAATAAATCTTCCAAAACCGTATAAAAATGCTAACAACTAAAAGTCATCTCTAGTTCTTCAACCCAATATTTACAAACGAAAATGCATTAACAGCTAACTCGAACAAAGGCTCTTTGTAAGACGATACAGACTGATCAGCTGAATGGGCTCACAAAAAGTTCATAATCTATGCGTACCGCCAAACCGTTACACAAGTGTCAATAGAGTCAAATAAACTCAAGGTGACGAGAAAAAAAAAT
Organism: Orthosia cruda; assembly: GCA_964057195.1. Lineage (NCBI taxonomy): Eukaryota > Metazoa > Arthropoda > Insecta > Lepidoptera > Noctuidae > Orthosia > Orthosia cruda. Next base: position 10,688,083 of record OZ059855.1, on the reverse strand, counting down.
GAACAGTTGAAAAGCAAACAAAAGGATTCCCTCAGGAATGTGATCCCGCATAAAAAGAGAGGGAATTCCCGAAACGCATTGTTTACAGAGAGCGCGTGCGACCGACGCGTTATGCGTTTATTATGATGAACGTGGTCGAGCTCTGCACTTCTTGATGCAATGAAAGGGAAAATTTGTAGTTTTTGTCGGTAGAACGCGAGATAAAATGACGCACGCTTCTCCGAACAGCGCCCGGCGCTCAAGAGATGATCGGAATGTCGGCGATATCGCACTCCGTCCTGCGAAGTGTTGCCTTACGCGAACAGCCACTAGTACATGTCCTACGTACCTAAGTCACTGTCCAATTTTTACAATTTATAGTTGCTACATACTCCTCTAATCTTGTCCTCATTTCAGCTCATACTAGCTATAATGCTATTAGACCTTAAGTCTGCTTCGTTCCACTAACAAACTCAGACAGTCCCCTGAAACCATTTTCGTGGAATCCATTCCTGTTACAGGATTAAACGCGTCGGATTCGCATTCGACTCGATGGGATTTAAGAGCTGCCATCATCAATGAGCACATGACAAATGCAACAGACGTGGAGTAACGCACTGTGACAATATGAGGGACTGGTTCTAGGAATCAAGGAATCAAAGCACTAACACTGACAACGTTAGACATAGTGCACTTCACACGGTACGTATAAATCTTGATCCGCGCGCAGGGGTGGAGTTTATATCGCGCTCTTTCGAGATAATAAATCAGGTGGCACGCGGGCAGATAATGACGTCACTGGCACGTATCTCGGAGAATCCCCGGAAGAGAGCGAATAAAATAAAAATGTCACGTCGCGATCAGCTGGGCGAGCGTGACGGCGGCGGGCCGGGCCGCAGCGATACGCATAACGACGCCGCAATAAAACTTATTTTTATGTTTTTCGCTCACAATGGCCGCGCGAAGGTCGAGCTATCTAAATGGGTCAATACACTCTCGTAGTACGAGCGGTGAACACGTGCTGCCGCGTTTGTAAATAGCGAGATATCGGCCGATTGTTGCAGTGATTAATGAGGGGCGCGTAATGAGTCGGCGCGTCCCGCTCCCGCGCCCGCGCCGCTCGCTAATGTGCCCATTCATCGGCTCGACACTATTATTATTGTCGGAGATGGTTTTGTTCGCATTCCGACAATCGATGCGACATTAGGGCGGTTCAATGTCAAGGCTGCACTTGCTATGCGCCGCGCCACCGCCCGCCCGGCCGTGCTCAATGCTAATTGTCTACGAGTTCACTCGACCCCGTTATGCCAATTTACTGAACAGAATTGTTGTAAGTAGGTGTGTACAGATGTACACCACTTTGTAGTGGTGCACGCTGGTCGTAACACAGGTTTTCAAGTTCGAAATATGCACTTAGGACCAACTTAAAATCAACTTGTATGATCGTTTTTCAGTTTCGTCATCTGTAGTACATATAATGAAAGCTCATGTTACAACTGTTTTTCCTAACTTTTTGGGTCACAACTACATTCCCCAGACCCCAACACATTTTGCATACTGAATTACATTTTGTATCAAAATCTTTTCAGTGCTTTACTGAAAACGGATCGCCAAGGCATCATAGGAAAAGCACTCTACAAATTCGCTGCTTCGTGTAGACTTAGCCACGGCATTTCCTAATAGACAAACGTTTTGTGAGGTGCTAAGGGCTAACTCGTGTTAGTGTGATGTATGCGAGCGTCATCGACAGCTAGCGATAAGGGCGAGGTCACGGCTATCAATGGAGTGGAGACATCTCCATACGCGCACGTGGCGGTGGCGGCCGGCCACGACATCTCGCGCCCATTCACTATGAAGACGCCCCGCGCCCCCGCACCCGCGCCCGCGCACCGCGCCCACCCCCGCGCCCCCGCGGTGCATCCATGCAACAAGTTAGGGCACAGCTCTGTCTTGTAAGGAGCCCGGAAGATGAGTTGCGCCGCAGTCGCGAGCAAGACGCGACGCTCAACTACCTCTATCACATTCGCAAAACTTTCTACGATCCAACTCCTCGATCTCAACTTGCATTCAACACCCAATCTCAATATGCAACAAAATCTGTCAACTTAGGGCTTATCGTAGCAAGACGCGTAGCCTGTCTACGAACCGTAGCACTCATCAAATAAAAACGTAGCACCGTAGGCCGAACATTAAATACCAACAAAACCTTTTTGCAATAATTGGTAAAATCAGCAGCATCGCATAATGTAACGCAATTCAAATAAAGTTCTCGTAAAACATGGCGGTTCAAACACATTTTCCAGCTTCGTGATGCCCAATTAAATATGGATGTGATTGAAAAACGCGTGTCCGGTAACGAGCGTGTACATAATTGGTGGGCGGCCGGGGCAGGCCCGGAGTGACCCAGTTGCCGTTGCCTGGCGACCCGGGGCTGTGCCCCCCTCCCCGCCGCGGCTGCCACCCCCGCCCCCGCACTAAATAACCTGCCCGAAACCGACACCTTAGCAAAGGTCGTTCAACCGTCACAGAGGCAGTTGCTCTCGCCATTTTTAACCCGACATGCATGCATCACACGTGATCACAACCCCCCGAAATTGAACTTACATAAACAATCAATACAAAGGCTCTGATTTTTCATCAGTACATGAAAATTCAACAATATTTAGCCATTTTTTTCAGAATATTTTTTGTACTGAAAATTGTGGATACCACTGCGAGCTGTAATTAGTGGTAAACCTATTTTATGCTGAACGCTCGATATCATAGCAATGACTGGAATTGTATAGCAGGCTGGAATACGTTGATATGACGTGTTTAACAACAATCCTTACCAATATGACAATGTTTTGGGGTTTTCGTGTCCTCAGCGCGATCACTTTGCTCCTCAATCTGCAAGTCGCATGAGTAAAACACGAATTCCGACAGAACTTTTGATAATAGAAATATTCGCAATTAATAATACACTACGAGGAGTAATCCTCTGGACGTGGGCAGGCCAGCCGTCGGCCGCCGCGACACCACCGCACAAACTAGATGAAATTATTTTCTTTAACTCTTAACTTAGAGTGTTTTTTGTTGAGTCGAATAGAAAAACCTGCGAGCGAATAAACTTAATTGTTATAAGCCGCGTTCGCCGACTGCCACCCCCTCAAATCGCGAGGCGAGGGGGCGCCGAACACAGTTGTATTTCGCCGAACTTGTGCTAAATTTCACTTTCTTTGAAGACGCTGTGCGTAGACTTAGCCACCCACCACGTCCCCGTCCTCTCGCAAACTTTGCTAAATAGTTTCGACACTACTAAGTACCTACGAGTATCTTCTTAAAACTTAAGTCTGCTGTCATCTTTCTATGCATAGATACATGTTACCCAATCATGTCGGCATACTGTTTCATGAAAGTCACATTCTATTGGTTATTAAACAGCAATGCGGTGCATGTATCTTCTATGAGAACGCTCTCCACCCTCTGTGCGATGTCGTTATCTTAGCGAACCCTAACCGAGTAAAACATAAAAAAACGTTACTCAAAAAAGTCCTTCCACTCACAAAAACTCTGCTGCCTCCTCGCCCTCTGAAGTTATAAAACGCTGAAGGCGAATGAGGCGAGGTAGGCGGCTTGCGATCTTATCCCCCCGCATTAGAGTCGAGTTCGGCACTCGCTCCCCTGTGCACACCAGCAAGCAGCGCCTGAAAGGCGAGCACACGAGCGTGGAAGCTTTAGCAAAATGAAAGCCGACTCGCTCTTAATTCACCAGCACATAGACGCGGCGTACGGACGTCGATAGCCCCCCTCGCCCACCGCCCGCCGCCCCCACGCGCCGGGCATAAATAAGGGGGGCGAACTCGGGTTAACAAGAGAGTGAGTGCCCTCCCTCGCAGCAATGCTAGAAGGGAGAATTAAGGGGGCTGCGGCGAAGGACGAATTAAGGAGATGAGAGAGCACACGCTCTAGACGCGCCACCTCGCACCAGCAGGGAATTAAGGGAGAGCGTATAGAAACGGTGTCGCTGCCTACCTACCAACAGATATTCTTTTTGTTTTGTGTTTTGCCATGGCTTTCGTTATTCCCAAAACTTCAGAATCATATCTTACCTATATATACCGGCACGATACTATTGATTTTCCAGAGGACAATATTCTATTGGACTGGCTTAGCGCAAAGTAGAAAAAAACATAAAATGAGCTCGATGCGCCGCCCGCCCTTAGAGCCACCTCCGAGCTCGTGACGTCACTGCTGCGTTTTCCAAGCACGTGAGCCACTTCGTCACATAAATTACAAACTATATCCCACAGGAGTTAAGGTTTGTTTTCGACGAAATTGCTGGTGCTCCTTTGTCTTGCTCCGTCGGAGCGGGCGAAAATGTTCTTTATTTGTATGAGGGAAGGTTTGAATTTAGTGGAGTCGTGTCGTAATGATCTTGGAAAGAGGGTGGGGTATAAATTTTCCATGGGGGTAGACGGGGCGACGTCGCGCGAGGGCGCCGCTGAGTCACGGCGGCGGCGGCGGCGGCGGGCCGGGCGCGGGTAGCGCGGGGGAGGGGCACAGAACATATTGTAAGTATCTACCACTCACATGTCACAAAGTTTTCCCCGCATCGGGAAACTTTGTTAACGTCAACGGAGCACGTGGCCTTGCCGATATTATACATAATTGCTGCACGAGTTGCCGCTTCCCGCTCAACATGTGACAACTTGGCGACAACTTACTTTCACACTTAGTTCGTATAAAAAGTATGAGCAGATGATCACATGCGTTGGTGCGGCTTTTAGTGCTGAAGTAAATAGGAGATAAGTTCACTAGTGATGAGCTTACAGTGATTTGTGAATCATTACGGAGTGCTGTTACTGTGTTATATCCGTGTTATTGATCTTGTGCTAGATCATACATGCATCGATATCTACTGAACCGTGATGTTATGTTACTTTTGGGCATTTTTGCATTTCTTACTCTCTTTCACTGGCATTGAGCTCTTTCCTTTGTTCATATCGATCTCGTTATCATAATAATTGTGAAACTCAGGATTGGACTGAACATAATAATTGTCAGCCGTATCTTTAGTCGTGCAATCGGCTCACATCGGCCCGTCACCTTGAGGCTGATAACGTGGCTGTAGTGATAAGAGGCGATACCGCCGCCCGACCAGCGCGCCACACAATCTTATATTCTTATAATTCAACATTATTGTATTGACAATGAACAGCTTTGATTTCATAAAGCTATATCTCATAAGCTTCACGGAGCCGTCGACAAGTGTTTTGTTATGAAATTATAATCTGCATTTGATAACAGTGACTTAGTTTTAATTCTGTCATAACAAAACATTTCAAGAATGCATTACTCGCAATCTCTATTGATATCAGTCCACGAAAAACGTAAACAATTATTTGTATTGGAAAACATAAATATTTTTGGGAGATGGCTTTATTGCTCTAATATTGTCTGAGGAATTTTCAAATAGTAGTTGACTCAAGACTGCTTCAAATGAAGTCAAGTCTAAGTAGAAACTTCAGTATCATTAATACATGATACAAAAACAAATATCATCAACGTCTTGCGAACAGAAACTCGCAGAGTCTCGACTTATTTTTCGAGAAGTTTTCAGCTCCGTGTTGGCGGCACGTCGCTCGCTTCGCTCGCTCCGCCGTCGTGTAGCGTCGCTCGAGCGGGCGCCCACAATGTTCGCCCTGAACATCGGTCGCTGTTGCCAATTACATTATGTACAGGAGGGCGAGGGGAAAGAGGGAGCTTTATATAAAGCCCTCCCCCTCCAAGCCTTGGAAACTCACAGGTTATAAAGCGCGGGAATGAGTTTTCGCGCGAAAACTTTATCGCAAAAGCTCGTGCGCTGAGCGAAGCTTTTTCACAAGCTTAGCCTAGTTCGACGACATCGACGCGTAGGATTAACTTTACGATTCAAAGTTTTCCTTCCATGAATTGTTTTAATTTATGTAAAAAAAACTGCTGATATTATGTTATGGTATTTATATGAGGCTACTTTCCGGCCTATGGAAAGATAAACGTTTCGTTCTAACTATATTTCTTCAGTTGTTTTGTTATCTTGTATTTAATTTATTCTGCGTACATTACCAAAGTTATTTATTCGGACAGTGGCATCCTTTTTTTCAGGATCTAATTAAGACTCCAGCTTTGATGTCGTACTTTAAATACATTGCATCCAAACAGTTGAATACAGCACGAAACAAAAGTCAGGAGCGACCCTCCGGCTCGGCGCCGAGGGAGAGCACAAAGACCGGCTCCCAATTCAGTAACGAGTCCCGGGCCGGGGCCGGGGGCTCTGCTAGCTCATCGCCAACTCAGATGAGGGGCCCGAACTTTGCGCCCGATGCGATGGGATCTAACAAAGGACTTTATTCGACTTCGGCGTCATCAGGTAAATGAAACAGTGACAGAATATTAGAGCTGCGCCAGTTGGAGTGGTGGGTCGATAAATCGATGTCGGAGTAAGGTCAACAGCGGCGGCAGCAGCAGGGTCGCCGACGGCGGTGGAGCGCGCTCGGCCGCAGCACGCCGCTCGCAGTGCCAATGCTGTTTTGCATAAGTAATGACCGCGCCGCCCGCGCGCCCCCCGGTCCCCCCGTAGGCCTATCGATTGCGGCGGCGCGGGGCGGGCCGCATCGCCGTAATTGTCACACTGAGCGAGCTGAATTTCACTCCACCCTCGCGTTATCGACCTTACTACCCCCGCATAAAACCCACTCTCCGCCGGCAAGAATTACTGATTGAATACCAAATGCGTTATAGTCCGCTCTAAGTTTGGAGGCGGCTCGTAATAGAGCCTTCGAAGAGTCTATGACAGAGCGTAATTAGACAGGCGTGCGATGGCACCGAATGGATTTTACTTGTTCGATATTTCAGCGCAAATTGTTGGGACTGAATTAAAGTACTTTTAAAATTAGTGGACCGGAGAACTGTGGCGACAACCTTCAGCCGGGCGTGAGTGTACAGTTGGCGGAGTTTGTTTGTGCGACACATTAGCGAGCGCTCGCCGGCGCGACGGCCTAATGTGATCATTCGTCAACAAACCAGACAAGCAGGCAACTGGAGAACTTGAATATTTGAGTAAATAAGTCTCAGCTGGAAAAAGTGCAAGCTACAGCTAACTGTCGAACAGTTGTAGCGGTGCTCGACGCGGGGAGAGTCGACAGCGGCTCACGCACGCCTGTCGCACGCAGAGAACAATAATTCCGTATCGTTTCGCGCGACAGAGCGTGCGACGTCGCATCGTATGTATTAATAGTCGTCGTCTAGGCGAGCGCCGTTTTTTAGCGCACCAGCAACGACGAAAGTATGGAGAAAGTGGCGCGTTGACGTCACGCACACACGCGCAGCGCACGCGTGGCATACGCGCGTGAGGACGACGCGCGACGTGACGCCGCTCTCTGTGCTCGATACCGCTGTCTTGCTACACGCCGCCGACGTTGCAACACCGCTCCGAATGAGAAATACGAGCAGCGATACGAGCTTCCCCCTCTCGACACGTTCACTTGCTCAACTGAAATGCCTTTGAAAAATAAGTCAGCTCCGAGCTCACGACGACTACACTTGATGCTCTTGATAACTGACTCACCAAGTCGAAGGATATTGGGCGTTTCCCAGTCTTGTGATAATTGGTTCTGATAGGGGCGCTTGCGCTTCATTCCGGTATGCGGGCAAACTATTATGAATCTTTCCCAAGCTATAGTACTGCGAGTTTGTTTGAATATGACTTACAGTGCCCCATAAAACGAGCACCTGTTTCGGTAGGAACCCGTGGATAACCGAACAAAGGACCGGCCGTCTCACAAACACGATTCTTTATTGCAGTCCATTGCAATTGTCATTGTCGATTGGTTACGAGCGAAAATCGCCATTGTTAGCGGTACATGACATAACACGGCTCGTGCCCACGCGATCACAACATCTCAAAGCATAATAGAATGAAAACAAATAAAGAATAATGATCATCGATATGGCAGACGAAACGTTAGACAACGGTCGCGACTACCCGCCGTGTACTACACTCGGAACTAGATTAAATTGAGATCAAACGTGGTCCATTCATAATCTGATCATAACACGTACACGTAGTAAGTGTATAGAGGGTTTAGTTCAGCGGTTAGTCGGCTTAACCGAGAGCCGAGCGCGCGCGCCGCCCGCGGCCTACAATTAATTAAATAAAGTGCAAGATGAAAAGGAAACCGACCGCCGATCAGCTGATCTGTGATTGATGCGCGCACCATCGCACCCCACTGCACGCAGCCTCACCGCAACCGGTTTAGGACCGTTATTATTAAAAAAAACCTTGTTTATTTACGATTCGTCGGCGATCATATCGTGTATCAATTTTAACTTAATGGTTTGTGTGCTCGAGAAGTCGACACAAAAACGCCGCAACTTTTGAACTCATTTTGCCAAAAAGGGTTAAACAATTCGCATTCATTTCAATCGCAGATGAAAATCAATTGAATGATAAACATCCAATGTTAATAGACCAGCAAATAAACAAAGCAACGACCTCGGATACTTAAAAAGTGAAAGAAAATGTGTAATAAATATAACTTCATCACTTTTTTCATTGCCAAAAAAGAGCTGTAAGTGGTGACGTCACTGGTCGGGAGGGGTGGAGGATTAGGACGGCGGGGTGAGCGGGCGGGATGGGGGGACAACCCTCGCCACTCCGCCCCTACCAACGGAGACTCGACTCGATCTAATAATGTACAAAGCTACTAATTGTAAGTGCACTTTCCAAATAAGCAAGCTGAAACTGAAATTTCTACTCTAATTTTAATGAGAGAGACCATTGTTTATTTGTGAACAGTTTTCAGTGTAGTTGCTTTGTTGCGAATCAGTTCATAGTTTTCGACACAGATTGATAAATCATTTTTACCAAACATTGGAATTACAAATAAGAGGAAAAAAGATTTGAGAATTTGTCTTTTCAAACACAAAACATCCATTTGCGCATCTTCTAGTTCGAGTAACAGTCGAGTTCGAGATGGCTTAGTACGGCACATCAAAGAGACGCGCCAGTGTGAGTCGGGGCCGCCTCCCCGCCCGATGGGGGAATATGGTGAACACACACATACGCGACTACATTACTGTAATTATCCAATTATTAAAAAATGTATGACTATGCATTTAATTACCAGTATTGGGTTAGCGACACCCGTAAGATACTGTTGTTTATATACCTGTTGTGGAACTCATTAGGCTTAATGGAAAAGGAATGTTCGGCTCTTTGTGATAAGCGAAGTTCTGGATGAAAAGTCGGAGGTCCTTTTTCGTAACAGGAGTGCTACGCTCGTAGCAGGAATGTTACGCTCGTAGCAGGAATGCTACGCCGTAGCAATATCGTAATTGGCAAAGAAAAGAATTGATGTTTGAATGATTAGGGGTTTGTCTTTGTTCTACTTCTACGTAAGAAACCTACAAAAACTAGTGAGTATTTCTTCCATCTATCTTATATGGATATGAAATTTCGCCTTCGTAAAGCTTGCTTCACCAGTTGCTAAGAGCTTATATTCTTAAGGATTTTTGATCGTTCTTTCTTTCAACCTTCAATATTTTTGATGATGGTTTTGAAGACTACTGTGCTACATTTAGTACACCAGATCTTTGTGGATCTGTTGCCAAAAATTGCCGAAATTATCAAGAGTAACTAACACAAAGTTCAATCCCAAAATCAAAACTAATAAATCAGTAGATAAAGAAGAATTTACAGCACGTAGAGTTTCCCCCCTTTGCGGCTGATTACGGGCGCGCTACCAAATAAGAATGAATTTTTAATGAGAACCCACCCCCCAGTCTCTTCCGAACAGTACGCACTTAGGAGATTAGTCCCGAGAGCTTCCAGCTAACTTGCTAACAAGTAACAGTACAACCGCTAAAAATAATATCTGCAGACATAGAAATTAATACTTTCCACTTTATACAACACGGTCTCTTTTAGAAAAATCGTAGGCCAAGCGTAGACCAGACATTTAAGTTTGTAATCCAAATGACTTGAAATGTCTTGATATATTGTTTACAGTTACTACCTGTATTCGACAATTTCATTCACGTAAACGTTAACATCTGACTACCACGAAATCGAGAGACAGGTAGCCAATAAAGACAAGCGAGCCGTAAAGCAATAAAATGATAAGACGGCAACCCCACACAACAATAACGATGTAAATACCGTTTTATAGTGTAAACAAAAAGTATAATAAATGTGACGTCGCGGCTACGTCAGGACGCACGTCAGTCGACGTCACGAGCGGAAGTCCGCAATAGATATATTTAGTGTAGGCGTGCACCGCAGCCGGCGCCGGGTTCAATGTCGAGCCACGACTATCTATTGGCCATCAATCACCGCCAGCCGCTACCAAAGGACGCCCAACACTTTTCCTCACTCGCCCACGACTCGAACTCATCCTTGCCAATAGGCAGACGCCTCTGATACATACTCGATGCTGTGATAACAGTTTGTTGTTACACCCGTAGTAAAAGTAATCCACCTGTCTTCGATTCGCAGATATGAATCGAGTCAATTGTCACGGTCGGTCGGGTGGTACATTATCATTTTCATTCATGGATTGATAGAAGTGTGTAATTGGATATCGGAACACGTCGATATAGATTGTGCGTGACCGAGTGTGGTGCAGCGCCCCGGGAGCGAGGCCGCTGGTGTTTACAAACTTCCGTCACGACTCGCAACACTTGTCACTCGCCTCGCCGAGCGGCCGAGCCCGACGCACACGTGTCTACGCAAATAATAGCGAGCCCTCACAGTTGACATTGTCCCACTTCGAGCGACTGCCCGTCCGTCTAGACTTGAGATACGATCACCGTCGCTCGCTAACATTTTGCATTCGTTACTGTCTCAATACATCGCCGTACCTACCTCTATCTCTCTATTATTAGGCGGTTCAAGTCGCAAGCGACTACGACTACGAGATACATCACGCTAGAGATAGTGTTCTTAAATTCAGAAGGCATGCACCCTTGCTGTAAGTCGTGCCCTACGCGGGTTGAGCGAGGGTGAATGCAGTAGGGTGGCTCTCCCTCGCCCGGCCCCCCGGTGCACAGTAGGCGCTAGGCGCGTAGTAACTGCAATAACGGAGCAGTGAAAGTGTCGCGGGGCGCTTCAACCGTCAATGGGTGAAGACTTTACTCCCTTCACCCCGCAGCGGCCGTCTTGTGCTCAAACTTGTAGCTAATAGTACGATCTTCCTAGTGTCGGTCGCCGTCGCCGCACACATGTTTGTGTTCACATAAACAATGTTTATGTTGAAAGTTTCTCCTGGAGCACGCAAACGAGCGTGGACCTGGCGGCTAGTGGCGAACTGGCGACGCTTATTGAATTATCGCTCGATTTACTGAAGAACTTGAGCGTGTCGGCTCATTACAAAGGTGTGACGTTGCATCGCGAGTGCTCGTAAATCGCGCTCGATCGAGTATGTAAAGTGCGCGAGACGAGCCGACACCGGCGCGGCGACAAGCACAAGCAAATAAACAAGCGGAACGAGCACGTCGTCATTATCTCGAGTCATGAATGAAACGGAACGTAAATTGAAATGTATCGCGTGCCATAATCCGCGCGCATTAATCTCACTCAAACGCCGATCGTTGCGTAACTGCGAGCACAACAAACGGCTCAAGTTCATTGATCCACTTAATGTCCGCGCTAAATGTGTCGTTGTTGAATGTCAAAACATTGTTACATAATTATCCGCGAGTGCGTGAGGTGCGCGCGCGCACTCCCGGAGAGTTCGGGCGCCGGGCACTTCCGAGTCCGTCCGATCGGCGATCACCGCGATACGTCACCATGTTTATTTATGAGCTTATGATTATAAAATGACGTTTACAACATTCTGATATCGTTGACCGGTTGCCGTATAATAATAACATTCATTCATTCATAAGTGATTAATGGTTACTACCTACGAAATAGATTTGTAGTAGTATATAATAAAGCTATTATCATAATTATAAACAAGATTTTACGCTACTTGCTGGCGGTAGTAAAACGTTATTTACAAACATTTGAAGCTACATCAAAATTACTCCTTTGTTTTACTTTTACGTTTTCATTGAAGCGTAAAGTTTTTTTTTTTGCTGCTGTTACTGATATTTTTGATGGTTCTTCCATTGAAAGTTTACGACCAATTTAAACATTATTTTACTAAGCAAAACTATCGATATAACTTTTTATAACTCTGTACTTCCAAGTGTAATGAAAGATTTGCACGGGCTGATTGATTTGTTTTCGTAGTAAAAGCAGCTGAGCTAGTGAATCTACTGCTCTGAATACTAATAAAATAAGACGCCGTAGAGCGGCTCCGGCTCGCTGTAAGTTCAACGTATGTCACGGTGCGCGCGCTCAACCTTCGTGTTCTCGACACATGGCGATAGCTTCAGATGCGCCGCAAACTTAAAGAATTATTGTACTTGTTAAACTTTCGCCGCGTGTCGAACTTGACCGTCAAAACAAGATTGCAATAAAAACATCACTCTTATACAATGAGGTGAATTTACATAAATTATTGGCGGCGGCACGTCTCTTGCCCGTCGTCTCGGTGCGCGGTGCGGGACGGCCGCTCCTCGCTCGTTTACCCAGATGCAATGTTTACATATCCATCACAGCAAACCGGAGGGTTCAACGACTCACATATTGTTTTATTGCCAGCCGTAATTGGGTCGCGGAGCGGCATTGAGGCCATGGGAAATATATTTAGAGCGTGGAAGAGACACTGCGAATGCCAAAGATATTATTATCCTCCTATCCTCGATTCTTCGTCCGATGAGCTAGCTAAATATATGCAATTAGCGAAAAATATCAACAAAACAAAATTTCCCAATTTCCTATCACGCCGATACATTTAGCGAAGATAAGATTGCATTACTTTAAGTACTGTAATCTGATATTTTGAATGTTGATTAGACTACACTTGCGCGAATACGAATTTGTACAAAACCAGCCGTATTATAACATGAAGTGAAGTGATTGAGAAAGCCGGCACGAGTTTGTGAATGCATCTCAAACATGACAATAAACTACCGACAAAAAATTGTAAACAAACTAGCGGGCATAACAGTAATAATAAAATACTGGCGAGCATTGAATTCGGTGCACCTGACATTCGCACATATTTTTTCTAAACAGGTGTCTGTCGGCGGTTGGCGCGTGTCGATGCCCTATATAAATATGTCTTTCAAGTTCACTGAGTCACACAATAGCCATATAATTGGTCGTTAGCGTATGTCAAAACACGTCGGCACGGTTCATAATGCTTTACATAATTAGGACCGTTTGCATAAACGATTATTATGCGTGTCTTCGCCGATGACGTCGGCGCCGCTATGGCTAATTCATTCATTTGTTTATGAGTTTACTATTACTTTTACTCCACGTGGTCGATTGTTTACAATGCGAGCGTGAATTTAACGGCAAATGTGTAATAAAAGTTGTTACTATTACGCGGTGTTGAAGAGGAGCGGCTCTTGTGACGTTGATTCATATGCGGCCGATACACCGCTGTTTACATACATGTTTATTTACCGCGGAGTGAGGTTAGAATCTCTGCCATGTATGGCAACTATTTACATTGTTACGGTGCTGGTGCTGAATGCGAGAAATGGAGACATAACACGTGATTTCAATGCAAGTGATCGAAAGGGTTATGTGGTAATTTCTAGCAACTTCTGTCACTGGATACTAAGGATATCATTCTTGATATTATGTGCAAAATAGTGCGATACAGGCAAGTTTTTAAAATAGCATTTCCCTAACGCATAAAAGTGTAACAAAAGTGCAATAAATTATCGTAGCGCGTAGCAATTACTATTTCTACGAAAATGACTACGCGTCGTAGCAATGCTACGAAATTACCTAAAACGAGCCCTACGAATCTTTAGTCTACGAAATCCTAGCAATCAATCAATCTGCCTAGCCTTTTTCCCAACTGTGTTGGGTCGGCTTCCAGTCTAACCGGATTCAGCTGAGTACCAGTGTTTTACATGGAGCGACTGCCTATCTGACCTCCACAACCCAGTAACTGGGTAACACGGTACCCCTTGGCTAGACTGGTATCAGATCTCAAGCTTCTGACTACTCGTAACGACTGTCAAAGATCTTCAAATGACAGCCGGGACCAACGGCTTAACGTGCTCTCCGAGGTAACTCGGTATGTTGAAATGGTCACCCATCCATGGACCGACCTCGGCAAGCGTTGCTTAACCTTGATCGACAACGACGCCGTGCGGCGAAATCCTAGCAAAACTCCTTAAATATTGCTTTGACTTAGAACTTTGAACATCTCTTTGAGAAAAAAATGATATAGTGAAGAAATTCCAATCATTGTCCTTCGGATGACGTTCACAACTCACTCAAGAATGCGATATACTGTATAAAATAACATCTCATTCTCAAGCCGATCCCATTGTCCTATTCATAAATAAAGAAATACTCCATAATTAATCCGTTCTTTCCTTCAAGCCGACGGAAGACGCCCAACTGCGTCTAATTGCATGTGTACTGTATATTTTTTTAAGACACCGGGTTGTTCCCGTACGTTGTCTTCCGGTTCGCTGTCGACTGCACTGGCAGAGCATGATCTAACTTCCCGGACAATTATTTTGGCTTCAACTCTAACAATTTTCTTCTTCTATAGAGGATTTTCTATTTTTTTTTAAATTATTCTATAGGCTCGCGCTTGACCACTATCTCACCTGATAGTAAGCGATGATGTGGTCGAGAGTGAAACACGCTTGCCTAGAAATAACCTATTCACTCTTGACTTAAAGACCCCCAGGTTGTGGCTGTCGGGAAACACAGACTCCGGCAGGGAATTCCACTCCTTGCTGTATGCATAATAAAAGTGTTCCCAAAACGTTTTGTGCGTATGGGTGGGATGTCCACCATGCATCGATGACGCGACGGACAATTGAAAGTTCAAGTAGTTGTTAATATCATACTGTCTTAAGACAGTTCAAGATGTATTTTAGCGACTGAATAGCTTCGAAGAACGTCTTAAAGTTTAGTTTCCTTTGAGTACTCGGGTTAAGCCAATTAGGTAACCTGTAGTGACGACAAATGATTAGCAATTTATCCCCCAAAAAAAGTTCAAGGCATGAATAAAACAGGTCAAATCAAAACAGATGTTGAAATATCAAATGCCGTAACTACTGTTCCATCTTCGGCTATAAATTCTATTACAATAAGCACTTGTTGAACGCATTTTTTGCCTTCAGATGGCAATCTTATCAGCTGTCGGCTCGAGGAACATTCGGTCTTGACCGACGGACGACGGGAACTCCTCACACCCTATTTCACTACCGTTGAGGCAGACTCAGCAACGTCACGGTGACGTGCAGTTTTCTTTTAATCATCTATATCTTTTTTATGAAACAGTTGAGTATGCGGCAAGATCGTTCACTCAGAGGTTAATAACACCATTCAAACGAACTATTTATTATGGTAATTATGTTATGTTTTGTGTACAGTCTGTCAACTTGATTTTTTGCTAATAAGTGTAGCCGGTAACATGTTTTTGTGCCAAGATATGTTACTTACTACAATAACTTATGTAATTTCGAGTAATAAACTTTTTATGATTCTTATTCATGTCTCAGGTTTTGTAAACATTACCTAACTTATAGAAAAACAATGAAACGGTAGACGGGGTTAAATTTGATTTCTTTGTGTAACCAATTCATATTTTTATGACGTATCTTTGCTCGTTTGCTGAATCCAACCATTTCATTGAAACAATAATGGTTTTGTTCCCTACCATGCTATAATGTAGACACAAAATGTTATATTTAACAAACGTTTGGATGAAACAAGTTTCGTTATAGCGTTTCTCATTAAAAACGAAGATAGTCGCGACGGTAAGCCAGCAATCAACGATCGGACAAAACCGGGTACCGCATCTAGTTTATTACACTGGGTGACCAAACTAGTTACTGTAAACTGCGTGTAAGATTGAATTTAGACTCTATTCGTTTGCAGTGAGAGTTTGAAATCGTTTGGGGAGGAGTTCTAGCACTATATAAGTGCATAAGGGTAGTTTGTGCATAGTTTCTTAGCGCACGTGACTGCAACAAGTCGCATTCCACGCGCCCCCGACTCACCCCCGTTCCCATAGGCCTACAAACAACCCTATACTTCTCCAATATATACATATATTTTGACGGCTCACGTCACTTCACGTGTTGAACCTTTAAAATGTGTGGAAGCTATAAATATCTCGGAATTTTTAACATTTTTGTATTAGAGTATTATTTATAACTTGATAAGACTATATTTTTAGATTCTGTCTGCCTCACTCCTGTCTACTCGTGATCAAATTCTCGGAAAGGATTCGGGACAAGCTACTTACATTATCGTTGACAAAAAATACATCAAACGTTCTTTTAGATATTGTTACAGTACGAGTGTACTTGTTTAAATCAGTATAATTGAATTGGTCATCAGTTTCGTTCTATAGCAAAATTATGTAGTTCCAACAAAGCCTTTTTCCTTTTACTAAAACTGTGCATATGAATAATGTATGGTGGAAGGATTGGAGCTCCCAAACAAAAGTTTATAAGTGTCGTGAAGGACACATACCCCTATACGGACCTATAAACAAGCATCTTTATCTGGAACCCGTAGACAGGAAAGTATTGGACCCTGTAAGGCGTAGGAGAGTGGATATATTTCCTAAATAATTACCGATTAAGCCTAGACCAAAGAAGAATTTACCAAAGTCTATCGAGGTCAGAAAAATACAAAAGAAATCGAAACCTAGGCACTAATGAAGTTTTCGTCTACAGGCTGTTACGTTCAGCAGTTTACAAAAGAACAGCAAAGGTATTGGAGTGGACTCGCCAATGGCGACTCCAGTCGAGGAGTAAATCTCAATAAGTGGAATGGAGGAGGCGCTCTAGGCCGGTGAGGGCGGGGCGCCCCAGCCGTCGCCATGGCAACGCGCCCCCAGCCGCTACCAGGAAAACCCACCAACCTCGGATCACACTCCTATTCGCTTATACAAGCGCTTTACAAAACAAGACCAAAACATACACGGCTTTGCCTCAAACTTTAATCCTATTTTTTCTACTTCACTAATTGTGCCAATGTCAGATCTGTTTTAGTGTCATTCAGCTAACGCATCGCAGTGGACATGCATTTATTCATTACGCGAGTAAAAACCACAGCGCATTGTAAAAGAGTCCAGTAATATCGCAGCAATATAGAAAGTAAAGTGCGTTAGCGCTGGCTGACGATGGCGAGGCGAGCCAACTCGGCGATAATTAATGTGGAGTCAGTGGAGTCGAGCGAGCGACGCCGCGCCGCCAGCCTCGCCGCGCCACAAAAAACCCGCTCCGACACAAAAACACCCGCCGCCGGAGCGAGACAACGCCGCGAGACAGAGCGAGACAACAACAGCTACGTATTTCTGTGACGACTGCTCGCTCGCCTCGAGCGTCGCGCACTTATCGAGATTCGAGCCGAATACCGCGCTTTGATTTAAAACTCCACCGAATGCGCCCTTCTATCTATCACATGGCGTTTGACAGGTCGCCGGAAACGCGCCGAGCTGTCACTTCGAAAAAAAGGCGCGCGTCTTGTAAACTTTATGAATATTTTATGGGCCATTAGCGAAAAGTTTTAAATCTACGACTAAGACAATACCTAATGAATGATGAAATGTACAGTTCTGTAGTTGCACAATATTATATTTGCTAGTTTGAATTACAATGAAAAGTTAGAAGAAGTTACAGCAGACAGAACAGATAAACCGCATAAAGAAACACAAAGAGAGTGTATGAAAATAATGTACAAAAATTCTATCCTAAAACATATTTTCCTACATAGCTACAGAATGCAACAAATATTTTTGCCTAAATTCTACAGCACATACAATGTTCACAACAGACAAGGTTAAAAGCCAAATATTCACTTAGCGACTATCTTCCTCCAAAAGACTTAAACGATATTCTACCCACTTGGTAAAAATCCTCTAAGTTGATAAATATTTTACTAAACTTTTAGTAAACAAAAGTTTATCACAGTAGAACAATTCATACTTCGACTAGATTTCGAGTTTCATCAGTATTACAAACTTGTAACAAAATTATATTCAACACAAAAACTATGACTGGGAACACAAGTCGAATTCGATAAAAAAGCGAAACCTTCGCTGCCGCTACACTTAGCTAACAAATACTTATAACTAGGACGACTTACCTGGAAATCACTCCACATTTTCATTGGGATACACCATAGTTCCGATACGAAAACATCACACGATTCACGATAACAACTGTCAAAATGTGTCACAGCGCGGCGTCACAGTCACAAGCGAACAGGGTGGTAGCCGAGCGCAGACTGGCGCGGCGGCGGCTCGCTCTCGCCGGCTGGCGTTCGGCGCGCGTCGGGCGCGCTCGGCGCGGCTCGGGCCGCAGCGCCCACCTGCGACTCCACTGAACTGAGCTGCCTGCCTACCCGCTGGCTGCTTCCCTGGTGCCTGCTGGACAGCCTTCGTCCATTGGAAATTAGAAATATCCGAGTTTTGCTTCATACTAAAGAGTGCTAAATACTGTTCATCTATGATTGGATAGTGCAATCGTTATATTCATTTGCACTACTTGGAGTTACGATGTTTAAAAAATTACTTTCTTTTGGACACAAAATGTCTTTTAAGGGTTATAGAAACAAGTCTTTGTACATGAAGATTAGTAAATGAAAACACCTCAATATTAAACGGGTCGTCAAGCACGCAGAATATGAGACACAATATCGTATTCACCCGCTTGATAACAACGCACAGTATTGAAATCTGAATTCTCAAACATAAAGAGCTCAAGTTTTCAGTCAACTGATAACAGAAAGTGACAAATAAAAAAGCTTTCTAAACAAAGTTTTGAGTGCGCCGCGCTACGGCCGGCGTAGCAGGAAGTTCGTAGCAGTAAAACTTCGTAGCGCTCTCGTAGCGTGAAAGTTTTGATTTCAACGATTTGCGTTGCGGCGAAGAGGGCCGCGAGGCCGCACTAGCTCTGCGACCCTGCACCTCTTACCACCGACTCCGACGAGCGACGAACACTATTGGGCATGCGCTTTTGTACGAGCTACATTGCTGCGTAGCCACTCTGCACAACTCGCCTGAAGCAAGTTAACAGAGCAATGTATGTGCTGCACAGAGTGCGGTCGTAACATAACATTGCTCTCAGATTTATCTGTTCGTTCATCTCTCACGAGAGTGCGCCACTTGGCTGTCGACCGACTACGCCCTTACCGTGTTTAGGTACGTTTTGCAAATCACCGCATGACAAAAGAATCTTAAGTTTGTCGCGTTCCATTCCGCGTGCAGTAAAGGCGTCGCGGCGCGCCGTGGATAGCTCGCCCGCAATGGGGCGTGTGCCGATCGATACGGTTGCTACAGATACGCGCCGAAGAGAATAATCATTCCGCGGCAATTTCGAGTACTTGTTACTATTATAAATATTTAGGTCGCGCGATATTATTAAAGTGGTTAATTTATATTAGTTTGGGAACATAAAAAATTAAAAATAATGGTAAATTGTGCATTGGATTGGAGCTGCAGTGATTCAGTATCCAGTGATCATGATGACGCAGCATTTTTTGACGGATAACAAGTGAACGCGCTCGTGGCGAAACGGCGAAACAAAATAAAAATGCGTCGTCGCCTGCGTATGCACTTATTGCGAAGTATCGTTCTTTATCCTGAATTCGAAAGGCATTGCAGGTGTCTAAGGAGGCTACAGGTTCTACACAAATAAAAGTTGTGAAGTAAAAGCTATGTAGAACTTGAATAGTGGCATAAAAACAAAATGTTTGTCAATTTAAATTTAAGCATTCTGATGAACAGAATTTGCGACACAGTTATCTTCTTGAAATATCCTGAAATAACTTTAATAATGACACAAATAAATCTGTAGGTTCAGCAAAAACATTGACGAGTTATTAAATAATATTAGGTAAACCGTAAGAATGATCTAAACATAAGCAAACACGACAGAAACAGCCGTAAAACATGAAAAGACAACGACAAATAACCTACTTAAAAATTAAAATAAAATGTTAATAAATAAGTAGGTATATAATAAATATATTAATAGATTCGATTTCAAGCAGCCAGCAAGAAAGCCTGTGGTGTAAACGCAAGGTGCGCAAAATGCATGCGCCTGCGCTGCGTCAACCTGCCGGGGACATGCGCCTGGCACGCTGCGCAAGAGTCGCCAACCCGGCAATTTAGCCACGACGCATGCGCGAAACCGACTCCTTGCTAGTATCATTTTACTGCTGTGCACTTGAAAAATATCTTGTAGGTACGATTCGTACGTATAAAATAAGGAGTGTGCAATTCATGCTTGGTTTAAAGACGTGTTGTTTATATTACGATATTGTAGCAGTGTTTATTTATTGTCAAGACTTTGTATGTATATACTTAGTTAGTTGGAAAGCTCTGAGAGGTAAACTAATTATGATAAGATCACATTATTCGATCATATTGTCAAAGATTCGATGGTGTAGATCTGTCTGGCAGTATTATTGCAAATTACTACTCTCAAAACGGTGATTCGTTCACTGTTTCATCATGGTGAAGATACCAACTTGTCCTAGATAACGAAACTTTGTAAGAAAACGCGCCAGTTAAATTATATATATATTTTTATGTGACAATGGAGTGCCACCAAAAAAAATTGACTTTGTCTTAATTGACAAAAAATAAAACTCTAAATGCTATGAATCAATTCTTTATTTGCACCCAGAAATACTTACAGCAATCATAATATTTATTTCGAGTTTTATGCTGTACTAGCTTCTGCCAGCGGCTTCGCCCGCGTGTATTATTGGCTCCTAAAACACAGGCCCCTCCCTGGTCTAGTTTAGGAGGCAGCAGTTCGCCCTTGTTTTTGTCTCTTTGTACAACATTAATTATTTTAAAATCTGTGTATTTAATTATTCGAATGTAAATGTACAAATAAACCATTTTATTTTATTATTATAATATATATAGAAAGAAAGAAAGAAAAAATATTTCATTGTCACAAAACGACATTCAGACATTACATTTCAAGAACAAGAACAGTGGTTAAAGATTTTGATAACTATACCCTTAACGATAGTGTTAGTAGTTATTAAATTATGTTAGAAATGTAAAATAAAAGACAAAAGAAATAAATGCGAGTGTAAATAAAAGCAGATGCATGTCGTGATTGTTGCAAGAAGGCTTCCACTCAGCATAATGCTGTGCCGTGGGGGACCCACAACACGGCGCTGTTTTTCAGTGGTCGCCTAGGACGTGACTTGACCTTCCTCTTGAATCACTCTAAAAAAAACCGCATCGAAATCCGTTGCGTAGTTTTAAAGATCTAAGCATACATAGGGACAGACAGCGGGAAGCGACTTTGTTTTAATATGTAAGGTAAAAATAAAAGTAGAAATTGGTGTCATTTCTGCTCTTGCAAATTACCTAGATTCTAAATAACCTCATTTTAGCGTGCACAAAATATTTTGTCGTGTGCCATCACAGGCACGCGTGCCATAGGTTCGCCATCCTTGTCCTAGAACCTAAAATTCGAAGACATGTGATTTCTACCAATCCGTACTGGGCGGGTTATAACCTGGTGTATGCAGTGTTATTGTGTTTAGCCGTATTCAGCAAGAATGGTGTTTATTCTCGTAAAGCCACTCTGTATGGGCAGAGTCCTTACTCTGCAGTTGTACACAACGTGGTATTTTTTTTAACCGACTTCCCAAAAGGAGGATGTTATCAATTCTTTTGTGATTTTTTTTATATGTTACCTCAGAACTTTTTACTAGGTAATCCGATTTTGATGATTCTTTTTTTTATTTGAAAGCTGGCGCTTGTCATTTGGTCAAGGGGAACATCGGAGATATACATCAGAACTCTTCAATATATGACGGCAAATCATTCGGGATAGCTGCAATCGCATGACTGTTTAGTGTTTATACCATGTCATAACATAACATCTCACTGGTATGCTCTAAAGGGGTACGCAGGTGTGAACATTTCACCCTGGTATACTCTCTTTCCACCGGTTTTGTTTAAGTTTCATGTCTTTGGTTTAATCTATTCAGGCATAACTTTGGGCATTAAAACTGTACAACTAAAAAGTGAAAATAAAAAACATTTTTACAAAAAAAAACCAACCGAATTATTTTTCAATTTGTAGTGATTTTATTTGGAAGTCGGTTGTATTTTTTTTGTAAAAATATTTTTATAGTTAAGAATCTTTTAGTAACAGCAAGGAGTTTAGATTCGTGGCTGATTGAGTGTGCAGTAGAGTATATAGTGTATATACCAAGGAGTAATTAAAGACCTCGGTTTCTTTTAGTGCTCTTTTAGAAGACCTACTAATGCTGGACTGCTGTATATAGGTATTTAAAATACCAAGTATCAATACTCTTATTTTTTTTAAATAAAATATGCTATGTTATAGATACTATATTAATATTGTGATTTCTGCTTATCCCTGTAAAGCTCTCAAAATATAACAAGTATTTAATTATGTTCCACGTCACATTCTGAAGAGGGATGAGGTTTCCCGAACCCTTTCAGAAAGGTTTATTATTCATTATTATCAAAATTGTTTGTATGTGTGAGTTTGTGCAAGTTTTATCACCAATCACCTGTTTCCTTACTGTGTATTAAACAAATCATTCATGAAATTGTATCAATTAGTTTTGCAATAAAATATTATATTATGTCGCTTTTATTATGTTTCGCTTTGTTTTAAAGGAAAATGGTCGTGAACTGAGAGTATTTATACTCGTATCATAGTATTTAATTCGATTATCCTTCCTTATAATCTAAACAATTGTATGGTGGTCCCTACTAAAGAATGGGTTTTCTGTCCTCGTTCATGACTGTTTTAAATCAATACATACAATAAATCTATAAAAAAATCGTCTGTGTACATCGAAAATATTCCCAAAAAAAATTGCCAGAGTGTTAAATGTTAACCAACAGAACCGATTTCCATATTTTTTGGATTTTTTTGTCTGTTTTGTTGTGCACGCATCACGTAAAATGTACGATACCAATGTAGATAAATTGTATACATAAAACTTGTGCGTAACTTACGCACAATTTTTATGTATTACTTAGTTTTTGTTACATCGCAATCCAACTCTATCAAAAGATGTATGAACTCCATATTCGATAGATGGCGTTGTGCATTTGAAGTCATTTTCTGAATGGCGGTGTTAAGATTCTCCGCGGAAGAATACCGTAGAAAAAAAAAAGGTAGGTTAGGGACAACCCTAACCTACCTTTCGTCACACAAGTAGGCAGTGGACGGGAGCGAAACCGCGGGCACAGCTAGTCCAAAAAAAAGTATTAAAAATAACTGGCGGAATGTGGGTGTACTTAGGTATGTACTATAGGTGCCCTCTGCCCAAGCCTTCAGGGAAACAAAGGCGTGATGATATGTTATGTTTTATGGAGTAACAGATTAACTAAAGAGGATGTATCTTCGGAGCCTGAAGCAATTTTCGGTCTAGTTCTACTTCTCTATAGACCGGATCATCGCTCAGGTTATGGTACAAATTTTGGCCAATCAGTATAATGGAGCAGTGGTGGCCGTAGTAACAGCCACGACGTACAAGTTGTAAGTCGTGGGTTCAAACCCAGGCAGGCGACCCATACAAAGAATCTGTCCCGACATACTGTACTGATTATTCTGATTTATCTATCGATATCGATTGATTATGAGATGGTGATCTATCTATCGCGTTGGAACGGAACCGAACGCGATCGATTTACAATGAAAAAAAAAAAACATTAAAAAAAAAAAAAACTACCAATTTCCAAATACAAAACTACAAAGTGAAAATTAACTTTATTTTTTGAAGTCGGTGTCTTTCGTAGGTACCATTTTATTGCGTTTTGGACACCGACTTCAAAAAATTAAGTTATTTT
This sequence comes from Orthosia cruda, assembly GCA_964057195.1. Lineage (NCBI taxonomy): Eukaryota > Metazoa > Arthropoda > Insecta > Lepidoptera > Noctuidae > Orthosia > Orthosia cruda. The sequence goes on along the minus strand of OZ059855.1, from coordinate 10,664,168 downwards.
TCACTTTGTAGTTTTGTATTTGGATGTCGGTAGTATTTTTTTGCAAAAAGTTTTTTTTATTTTTCACTTTTTAGTTGTACGTACCTAATAGGCAAGTTAGTAAGGGAACTATATCGACAGAATGAGAGATCTGCTTACCCCTTAAGAGCGAACTGGCGTGATGTTATGTTATGAAATGTTATAAACAACAAACAGCCATGCGATTGCAGCAATCCCGAGAGATTTGCCGTTATTTATTGAAGAGTTCTGTTGTATATCTCCGAAGTTCTTCATCAGATCTTCACAAAATTAAAATGGGACCAATTTCGGAACATACTTTTTCAAACAAAAAAAGAATTTTCAAAAACGGTCCACAATTGACGAAGATATCGGTGAAAAAACAAAAAAAAAAAACTTGAAGTCGAACATAGAACCTCCTCCTTTTTAGGAAGTCGGTTAAAAAAGAATCGGCATAATCAGATGAACAACGCTAGTTACTTGGCACGGTTTCCATGTATGGGATGAGGCATCTGTATGCTAGTATTTTATTATCTGTGACTTAATGTAAATTATTTCATCACCACTGCTCTCAAAACGGTGAAGGAAAACATCGGGAGGAAACCGGCGTGTCCTAGAACCAAAAATTCGAAAACGTCATTCACCAACCCGCACTGGACCCACGTAGTGGATTTCGGGTCATTCCCTCTCTCATAGAGAGGAGACCTGTGTCCAGCTGTGGGTACATTAAAATACTGATGTTGTGTATAATGGTAATGGAGTTTTTATTATTATTATTTATTTATTTCAGATAAGAAATCCATAGTTTTGTTAGTACGTTCAAATTCTTATATACTATGTTAGTCACATAAAATTAGATACACTTACAATACATACACATCATGTCAAAAGTAAAGTACACTAAAATCAAAACAAAAAGAAAAATCAATTTATGCATTTTGGTACACTGTAGGTATGTAATATCACTTAAAATTAATGTCAATAAAATAAAACAAAATGCCTTGTAAAATCCAAAAAAATAAAAATAAACAATTAAAATAAATTAAGAATAATTTATAATTTATTTTTAATTTAATTTATTTTTAATTTTATTATAGTTTTGTATCTCTGTTTATCATTATCGTGTCAATCACCAACTCATACTTTCCAGTTCCCAGCATTCTTCCTGCAGGATTTTCTCGCTACTTTCCCGGTACCTTTATCGGCATATATTACTATCGTCAACCCAACGCGCTTTTGGACGGGTCCTACCTTCCTGTAGCTTAGAGGGAATACATTCATCACGGCCAGCAATGGGCTTTAATTTTGTTCAGTAACTATAAATAGACCTTGACATAAATATAAAATGACGAATAACTTGCTGTATTCAGAGCAAAATTAGTCACTTCGTTCATAACACCTCGCTCTCTGCTTATTTCAATATTGATCAATCAATCTGCCTAGAGGGCTATGCTCGGCATTTCCTTGCGTGATCACGTCAGAAATGATGATATCCGCAGGAGAACCAAAGTTACCGACATAGCCCGAAGAATTGCCAAACTTAAGTGGCAGTGGGCAGGGCACATTGCTCGCAGAACGGATGACCGATGGGGACGAAAAGTTCTGGAATGGCGACCGCGAACCGGAAGACGATACGTTGGAAGGCCTCCCACTAGGTGGACTGATGACCTGGTTAAGGTTGCGGGAAGACGCTGGATGCGAGACGCACGGGATCGGTCAATGTGGCGACGCCTGGGGGAAGCCTATGCGCAGTAGTGGACGACTTTCGGATGAAATGATGATGATGACGAATCTGCCTAGCCTTTTCCTAACTATATTGGGGTCGGCTTCCAGTCTAACCGGATTCAGCTGAGTACCAGTGTTCTACATGAAGCGACTGCCTATCTGACCTCCACAACCCAGTAACTGGGTAACACGATACCACTTGGCTAGACTGGTGTCAGATCTCAAGCATCTGAATTCTCGTAACGACTGTCAAAGATCTTCAAATGACAGTTGGGACCAACGGCTTAACGTGCTTGCCGAGGCACGGAGGAAACTCGGTATGTTGAAATGGTCACCCATCCACGGAGTGACCTCGTCAAGCGTTGCTTAACCTTGAAGATCGACCCGTGCGGCTGTTATTATTTAGCCACGAGCTCCTCATATTTCAATATTGACCATCACAAGGAATACCTACAGAGTACAGACACCTAACTCTATAGTAGTCAGTAAAGTCGACCTTTTCTTTAGTTCGCAGTAGTCGAGTGATTACAACTATATTTGTCATTCCACACAGTTTTCATCATTATACCGCATAATAATAAGCGTTATTTTCCTGTCATCGCTTGCGCATGGTGCGTCATAGCCATTGTTATAGGAATTCTGTGTTTTCAGTACGTCAAGGGTAATGACAGCGTTTTATGGTACTCAGCAGACGAGACTATGGACTAGAATAACTTGGCTTGTGTGATTATTGAGTTTTTAAAGCCAGAGGAAGATTATTTTCAGTTCCATTTTTACCCGACTGCCGAAGGAGTGTAATGTGTTATCAGTCTATGTATGTTTGTTCCTATGTGGCGTGCCAGAGACCAAACGCGTTGGCCGATTTTGATGATTCGTACGTCAATCGATTCGTCTTAACCTTGCGAGTGTCACTGGCATCATTAAAATTACAAAATAGAAAAATGGCGGATTTTGGGCGCCATATTGTGGGGGCCCAAATTTTTTATACGGGCCCCCACAACATGGCGCCCAAATTTTTTTTTCTACCAAATCCATCGAAGGTAGGTATATCAAAATGTAGGGTTTTTAGAGGTGATTACAAAAATATATACTACTTATATGTTTAAAACTCATTAAAAAAAGAAATCGAAATAGTAGGTAACTAAAAAGTTGTAAATAAAAAAAGTTAATAAAAAAAAACAAAAAACCCGGCAGCAAAAGAAGAAGTTTTATGATTTTATTAACTTTTTCACTGAATCTTGTCTATGTGATGGTTGTCCCTAAAATAAATGTTTTCAGCGAGCATAGTATGACTGTATGCGGTTTGAGATGACCCCAAAGGTTATTTTTAGAGTATTTCCAGTTCTATACAATATTAACCGACCTAATAAAACTTACTAAAGTTTAGAGTTTATTGCGTATGCTATTTTCCGAGTAGGACACAAGGATAGCTCGCTGTGTCGTGAATGTTTTCCTTCGAAAAAAATATAGTTTTTATATACTAAAGATACGTCTTGGCGTTATGTAAATGAAGAGTAATAAAAAGTGCTAGGTAAACGAACGGCTAGCGGCCTGCCTGTTCCCTGCCCATACCACGTTATTTATTTTACGACTTCTTTGTGAAACATTGACATTAGCTATGTATAATAAAAGATACCGGATTATATTGTTGGGTTAATATAAACTTTTACCTTTTGATTTGGAAATTCACTAAGTAGAATTACATGGAATTGAATCAGATCTATTTATTGATTTTTTATGGACTTCAAAAAAAATAAGGAGGTTATCAATTCGACACGTATGTATGTAATATTGTTGTAACTGCACAATATTCACATATTTTATTCTATGTGGGCTACTAAACACGTGTGCCAAATTTCATAAGTGTATGTTTGTATGTCTGTACATATGTTTGTCCACGCATTTCTCCGGAACTACTGGGCGCACGGTTGGCGCAGTGGTTGAGCGATTGATTGCTGCGCTGCGTGTCGCGGGTTCGATTCCCGCACGGAACAAATATTTGTATGACATACGGATAGTTGTTCCGGCTCTAGGTGTTCTGTATGTGAGTTTATATGTTTGTAAGATCATATAAACTATGCTGGTACAGCGTACCCACGATACAGGAAGAAATTACTAGTGTGCAGCAAATTAAAAAAAAAAAAAAAAAAACTTATCGGATCGTGATCATTCTTTTTGTGTTTGATAGAGCATCTCTCAACTTAGGGAATGGTGCAAGTTTCATCAAAATCGATACAGCAGTTTTCATGATATGGTGCATATAACCGAACTCCTTAGCGACAAAGATCACGAATGTGTAAATGTGTTTATAATGGGTATTGTGACAATCTTTTAAGTACCGTACTATAGAAATTGCTAATTTTTATTTAGTGATGGTGTACTAAAACTAAAAAGAAAAAAATAAAAACTTTTTCACAAAAATAAACTAACTCCAAACTAAAAAGTTTCGAAAGTCGGTGTCGAAAAATGATAAAAACAAGAGGTACCAAAGACACCGACTTCCGAAACGAAAGTTATTTTGCACTTTTTAGTGTTTTGCTTTTGTTTCTATTGGTTATTATATATTTTAATATATTTTGAAATCGACATTTTGTTACTTGTACTGAATGGAAGCAATAAATAGGTGATGGGTTTCATTCTACTGTTTTTGGATAATAATAATTCCATCTTGTGTGTCCCACTGCAGGGCAAAGGTCTCTTCTCATACAGAGAAGCCACGAGCATTGATCACCAAGATTGCTTTTAAGGTGGGTTGGCGTTTCAAACTTATATTAATTACTAGCTTCTGCCAGCGGCTTCGCCCGCGTGAAAGTCAAAAAATATCCCGAGGGAACATATTCCTGGGATAAATCCTATGTGCTATTTCCTGACTATAATCTATCTCTGGGTCAATTTTTTTTTTTTTCCATCCAATCCCATCGTGTGGGGTATCAAATTAAAGGGTTTCAAGAGGCGATTTCGAAAATATATAACACTTATATGTTTAAATGTACCTTATTCGAATTAAATGTTAACTAAAAAAAAAATTAAAAAAAAATCAAAACACCCGAGTGCTTAAAAAGCGAACTAAAAAGACGTAAACAAGAAAAAAATCATGCTGTGCAGTCGGAGGATACATCTGGTTTTGGTCAGCCAGCTCGCGAATATGTATCCTCCGACTGCACAGCATGATTTTTTTCTTGTTTACGTCTTTTTAGTTCGCGTTGGTGTTTTGTTTTTTTTTTTTATATTGGGATATAGATCCAGGTTTCCTCACGATGTTTTCCTTCACCGATGTAAGCGATGTCTAAGTTAGAACTTATACAATTAGAAAGTATATATGAATTTAAAAAGTCACATTGTTACTTCTCCGGATACTAAACAAATAATATAATTACACATTGATCCTAAATGAGTATAAGAATGTACTTTAGTCTATATGATTCGCTTATATTTTACGATTCCATTTTTAGCAGGGATGCAGCGCAGAACAGACACTGATGACAGCCTAAATGCTGGATACTGGAGGCAGCAGCTAAAGGCTGTCACAGAGTTTTATTATGAAGCTTTGCGACATTACAGAGTGGTGTGAATCCGGCTTAGAAATTCCTGATATTTCTGGCGAATTATGGATAAATGAAACTGTACTATTTTATTTACTGGGCTTGAAGGTAAAATTTTTGTAAAATTACTGCCGTTAGTTTTATTTACATAGATAAAATATATACAGTTTATAAATTATTATATCTATATACAAATAAACTTAAATTTTTATTTAAGTTTATTTGTCGACTAACTAAGACTAAAAATAAACTAATCTAAAATATGGCGTCGGCAATCTCCTCCACATCGTTGTCCACTGGACCTGTCCTGAATTGTGTTGTGCCCAACAGACTGGCAGCATTGCCACGTTGTATGGCAATGCTTATCCTCTGACCAAAGTAAAAACCAGCCCTTGGGTCACGCAAAGTGTCAACTAGGCGTTTGGAAAGATCTTTAAACAAAGCGTGAGCACAAATTTTTATATTTATTTATTACTTCATTCTTTAATCTCTCAGTGAAAAACAAGAACTGCCCATAATTTCAACTTTTGATATAGACGAACTACTCGTATACTACTGTAGGTGCCGCTCGTGATATATGCGAACTACTCGTATAACACTGTCGGTGCCCCCGTGATATAGACGAACTACTCGTTTACTACTATAGGTGCCGCTCGTGATATAGACGAAAAACTCGTATGCCACTATAGGTGCCCCTTGTGATATAGACAAACTACTCGTATACTACTATAGGTACCCCTCGTGATATAGACATTCTACTCGTACACTACTATTGATGCCCCTCGTGATATAGACGAACTAATTTATACTCTGCCCAATCCTTCGGGGAATTTGGTGTGATATTATATGATATAGACGATTTAAAATGATGACAGTGAGAAGAAATTATTCTATCATCATGGCCACTGACTAAATTTCATGAACCACTTACTGGCTTACTTGACAACCATTCTTAAAGCAGAATTTAAAGTACAATTTTAAAACAAAACAACAGTTCATACAATTAAATAAAACAAAGTTCATTTAAATTCGCATGATGAATTCATGAACAACACGAAATAACAAGCAGAAAATATGACCGAGCGAGACTGCAGAGTTTCATCCTTTACAGCTAGCACGAAATAATTATTGTAAAGTCACCTTTAGCGCGCCTTTGACTCGCTGCTTGTTTGTTTTCGTTCGACTCGACTTCGTAAATACGACGACTCACTATCGCTGAAATGATCAATGCTGCTTTATTTCTCTGTGAAGACGGTAGATGGCAATAGGAACGAGGCATTTGTGTTTATATACGTGCTCTCTATTCATAGAAAGGTAAGCAGAGGTAAAGGAGATTTCGCGGACATATTTCTGTGATAACATAATAGGGATTTTAACTGGAAACAAGTAAAATTCCAAAATTTAAAAAACCTGCCGCTCATTTTTATTTCATACTACATAATTTATCAGTACATAGTAGATCCGATATCTTGCGAAAACACCCCAATTCAAACAGTAAAACACCCATAACTTTTGAACGGCGTTTGATTTTATTCAAACATAGCTAAGAACACTTTCGACAAAATCAACTTCAAAACAAAAAAAAATACTAAGTCAAAATCGGTTCATCCGTTTAGGAGCTATGATGCCACAGACAGACACACAGATGCATAGCAACACATGTCAAACTTATAACACCCCTCTTTTTCCGTCGGGGGTTAATTAGTTTTTTGTTCGTTAGGTAGATTAATATATAACATTGGGCACGTATTTTTCTTTTGACGCGTAAACATAAAGTGACGACGATATGGGTTGAAATATCGTGTGACGTCACGCCGTTAGTACACTTTATACTGACATAGTGACGTCACAAGCCCCCACTCCTGAACTTTGTTGCGCTTTATCTTTGTCAATTTTTAGGGTTCCGTACCTCGAAAGGAAAAACGGAACCCTTATAGGATCACTTTGTTGTCCATTCGTCTGTCTGTCTGTCAAGACCCTTTTTCTCAGGAACGCGTAGTGGTATCAAGCTGAAATTTATATCAAATACTCTAAGCTCTAATATCCCTTAAAGCTGTGAAAAAATCAAACTTCTAAGCCAACGCAATCAAAAGATACAACCGTTTATGTCGCAAATTTTCGACACTCACAAGGGAATCAAAACCTACAGGGGCTCAGAATCTTGAAATTTGATAGGAAGCAACGTCTTGTAGAAAAGGAATAATTGCGAATTCCGTAAATTTTTAGTTACATCATATAATAAAAATATTTTTAATAATATTAAACTAACTACCAATTTTGCTCATGAACGCGTAGAGGTATTAAATTGAAATTCATATCAAATACTCAGGTCTATAATACCTTTATGCTGAGGTTTTTAAGGAACCCTCGGTGCGCGAGTCCAACTCGCACTTGGTCGGTTTTTTATTGATTTGATAAAGCAAAAAATATGTGGTGCTCCTGGCTAAATAATAAAAGCCGCGCTGGTCGATCATCAAGGTTAAGCAACGCTTGACGAGGTCGGTCCGTGGATGGGTGACCATTTCAACATACCTAGTTTCCTCCGTGCCTCGGAAAGCACGTTAAGCCGTTGGTCCCGGCTGTCATTTAAAGATCTTTGACAGTCGTTACGAGTAGTCAGAAGCTTGAGATCTGACACCAGTCTTGCCAAGGGTATCGTGTCACCCAGTTACTGGGTTGTGGAGGTCAGACAGGCATTCGCTCCGTGAAAAACACTGTTACTCAGTTAAATCCGCTAAGACTGGAAGCCGACCCCAATATAGTTAGGAAAAGGCCAGGCAGATTAATTGATAAATCAAAAAATACGTGTTCAATATTATTTGATAATCTCACAGACGGACTGAATAGTATTATCATTTTCCGACCCTGGAAATGTTCCTCATGCTACTATATATACTTCTTTGCGTGATTCTAAGCCATCTAGGAGCGACTCTATTGGTGGTCTTCTGTGTTGTATCAGAATAGACAAGATGAAAAAAACCTTTTTGAAAAAAAAATCTACCATACTCGCCGTCCGCCAGCCCGCGCCTGCCGTGGCTAGGAATCGTCTTGCGATTCCCGATTCCCTGGGCGTCTCCATTGCGTCTCCCTCACACGTTACGTTTACTGCTTCGCAGAAGGAGGTGACGGTGTCCCATGCCCTCTCGCTCCGTACCATGGCCTGAACCAGGGCCGGACGCGAGAGGTCGTTACCACCGATCGCCTCCACGAGGACGCGGTGCTGTGCCCAAGCGGGGTAGACCTCCACCGTGTCCTCTAGATGATCAACCTGATGACCTAAAATTTGTAAGAGTGCTTTAGTCATGGATGGATGTAGGGCACTTTATAGACCGTACTTTTGTCCTGATGTATATAACGCCACTCTCTTCCAATGATATATTTTTCTGAAACGGGGCTTGAACTACCCCATTAAAAAGCAGAATTCTTTGTAGTTCTACGGCCAACTACAGGATATAAAGGATTCCTTCTGTATACAAGACAATCAGGTAAACTAGAGGTGGCAAAGAATGCCAAACCAGTCGACAGGTTGTCGACCTGAAGCAGACGTAGATAAAACTTGATAGTGATAGCATATCTGAACTAATGGCACCGCCCGAAATATACTGAAAATATTTACTTTTGCAGAAGTGACAAGTTCTAATTCCTTTTTTGCATTGCATTTCCTTATTTATATACTAGCGGCTGCGCTATTCTATATTTTTCAGCATTTAATTTTGAAAAACCGGCGAAGTGCGTGTCGAACTTCGAACATTTAGGGTTCCGTACCAAAGAAAAATCTGATATATCAATATACTAGCGGACGCCCCGCGTAGTTCCCGTTCCCATGGGAATACAGGGATAAAAAGTAGCCTATGTCACCCGGGGATAGTGTAGCTTCCCAACGGTGAAAGAATTTTTGAAATCGGTCCAGCAGTTTTTAAGTTTATTCGTTACATACAAAAATCCGAAAATACAAATCTTTCCTCTTTATAATATTAGTATAGATGTATGGATTGGTATTTGTTAATAAAATATACGTAATAAATACATTATGACGACATTTCGAGTTCCTAGGTCAAAGGGAAGTTAAAAAAATATTCGGATCAAAATTGTGTGACAGACAACAGACAGACGGACACGTGAGTGACATCAATAGGATTCCGTTTGCACTCTTCATGTACGGAACCCTAAATAAATATGTAGAAAAAGGCAGCTAATATTATAAAGCTGTAAAATTGTTACATTGTAGTAGGTAGTAATCTCTGAATGTATTAATCTGATTACTAAAATTATTTCTTTGACAAAAAGTTACACTATTGCTAATGGCAAGGCTTCTTTTATCTCGCTAAAAATACTCGGGTTTTATAGGACAGGTCAAGAGAACGAAGCCACAGGATTAAGTTAGTCATTTTCTCGAGTACCTATAGTCAACAATAGTCACAACCATCCAAGAAAATAACATCATTGCACCACTAAGCAGGCAAAAATAATAATTATTGCGTCATTGCGTACTATATTAATATTTTTTATAGTACTAAAAAAATAACTCAAATGCAGCCTGTAAATGCACATCATGGTTTGAAAGAAAGTTGCCTGGTCACTTATCGCAGTCGGGATGTTTGAATTTTTCAACTATTTTATTTATAACTTTTTGGTTTGTTTTTTTTTTCGAATTACTTTTAAGAAATAGGAAAAAATATTGGGCCTCTCAAAATATGGCGGCCAAAAGCCTTTTTTTTCAATTTTAATGTAGCCAGAGACACTCGCAAGGTTAAGACAAATCGATTGACGTAAGAATCATCAAAATTGGTCTTCGCGTTCGGTCTCTAGAACGCCACGTAGGAACAAACATACATACATACCTAGACTGATAAACACACTACCCTCCTTCGGCAGTCGGGTAAAAATAGTTGGGCATACACCTGTGCTTCAGCTTATACAGTTGTATTGTAAAAATTACAATACATATTAAAGGCTGATACTACCTTTTATTACTAACTTTTTTTTTTTTTTTTTTTTTTTTTATTATTAAAAAACGTTGCCCCACACTAGGAATTTCTTCCTGTATCGTGGGTGCGTTTACAAACATATAAACTCACATACACAAACACCCAGAGCCGGAACAACTATCTGTAGGTCATACAAATATTTGTTCCGTGCGGGAATCGAACCCGCGACACTTTCGGCAAATCCTAATAATTTCTAAGTGGTAGGCATATTTTTTTAATCCTCCACTCTGTCCCACTTCTGGGCAGAGGTTTCCCACGTAGTTTTCATTGTGTCAATAAATCTATTTGAAATAAACAAAATTACATTAAATGATAAAAAAATTAAATAAAATTGTTTATTTGTATTTAAAATAAAAATATTGATATTAGAAAATTACAGGCAGATAGATGAAGCTGCGAGCAGTGTTAATTGGTAGGTGAGTTTCAATGAGCTTTAATGACTGCGTGATACTGCATACGCACATAGTATATACGTATGTAGCTCCGCATATACTGACACAGCAACACTGAACTGTAAAGTTATCTGATTTCAGACCCTTAGCTTTCAATACCATCATTGGCGATATTTGAAAGTGGTTATCATCATCATCAGCCTACAGCAGTTCACTGCTGGACATAGGCCACTTCAACTGCACGCCAGCTCCTACCAGCCATCCTGCAAAGATCTTCTCTTCACGGTACCAAGCCTGAGGGCGTCCTAACTTATGGTTACCATTCTGCACTGAATTTCACGTCTCCCCCACAATGACTGCAGACAGTCAAAAATGGCTTTGCCAAATTTATACCCGAGTCTAACAAAAAAACTTCTCTGCCAAAGCAGAAATAACCTAAAAATAATCATAGGGACAAAAACGGGCTACACCCTCCTTAACAAACATCTTTTCAACATAGGCGCCACAGACAGCCCACTTTGCAGGGGCTGTTTTAACGCCGAAGAATCAGCCGCCCACGTAATCCTGGAATGCGAGGCCGTGGCATCTCAACGTGAAGAAATCCTCAGAACAGTGAGGTCGCTCCGTGAAGCCCCCAGGAAGTTTCTGTGTTTTTGGACGGAGCTAGGCTGGCTATGTTAGCCAGTACCCCCACGGACAACGGACCGAATGGAAGTCTAAGTGCGGCAACGGGAGTCCTACTACTACTACACCCCCACAATGATATCACGCTCACCCATTAATACTTGATCATCGTCATTTTAGCCGTAAGACGTCCAGTGCTGGACCCTTCTCTTTCTTCCTTGCCTGATCCCATTATTTGGAGTCGGGTCTTCTCACTCTCCGGCTCCAATATGATTTGTCTTGGGTTGTCTGGTGGTCTGTTCTGGTTATTGGGCTTGCCTGAAGTCTCTTTCTATATTGGACGTTTTCTTTCCTTCTTTTAATTAGACTTTTTACAATGGTTTTCAGTCATCTTTATAGCCCTTTGCTAAGAATACTTACAGCACTGATAAACATTTGTGCCACATGTTAAATTTAGTCTTGTTATACTTCTTTTTTTACCTTTGTATAGATTCTTTTACCGATTGTTTTGTGAATGTGTGAACATTGTAGGCCTTCTAAATGCTAAGTAACATTTGTTAACTTTTTTATGTAATACTCGTATATAATATCTTAATTAAAATTATTTGTTTAGTTTCTTACGACTTATTGTCGGGCCTACGTTGTCCCTCCATAACTAAGTACTAATGCTGTAACATGGAAATATTGTAAAACCAAACCATTTTTAAAAGAGTAACCATGGAGTTTCTTGCCGGTTCTTCTCCATAGGAAACGACCAACCCGAACCATGCACCTTTTGTCGACGTTTTATAAGTGCCCATGTAGGCACATGTGAATTTTTTTTTTGTCCCACCGGGTCAGTGACACATCGACATTTTTAGAAAACAATCCTTTCAGATTCTATCTTCACCGTGATAGTCAGGACAGTAAGGATGAGTTGGAGAATATTATGACATCTGATGGTCGTTAAAAAATTACCTTCCTCTCTTTCTTTAAATGAAACCATTGCAGTTGAAACGAACACGCTTTCATTTTAGCCCCTCATGCCGTAAGAAAATGATTCACATAAATAGCGGGCTTGACTGCCTAACGTGCGCCAGAAGTAACTAACAGTTATCTTCTCTTGTAGAAGTTCTTGCTGACGACAAAAGCTCCAGGATAAAGTATGATTCTATCACTGAGGGCGATGATCGCAATTCTAAAATTTAAAGGGATAGATCACGTCACATTTCGATATCGTTTGGGATTAGCATACATTTTTTTTAACAGAATTTCCAAAAAGGAGGCGGGCCTATGTTCGACTTTGTTTTTTTTGTTTGTTCACCGATTTCTCCGTCAATTGTGGACCGATTTTGAAAATTATTTTTTTGTTTGAAAGAGTATGTAATTTGGTGAAGATCTGATAAAGAACTTCGGAAATATACAACAGAACTCGTCAATAAGTTACGGCTAATCTCTCGGGATTGCTGCAATTGCATGTCTGTTTATTGTTTATACCAATTCATAATACGTGATGTTATGCATCACGCCAGTACGCTCTAAAGGGATACGCAGATGTGTTCAGTTCACCTTGGTAAACTCTCATTTCACCCGTTATGTTCGCGTTTCTTGATATTCGGATAATCTATTCTGGCATTATAGGTATCTACTAAAGAACTTGCCTATTAGGTACCACAACTAAAAAGTGAAAAATACCTTCAATTTCGGCATTCGGTGATCCTGTTTTTGTTTCTTCGTTCTTTGACACCGATTGCCGAAATTGAAGTTATTTTTCATTTTGTAGTGTTTTGTTTGGAAGAAGTATGTTTTTGTAAAAAGGTTTTTTTGTCATTTGTAGATGCTTTCGTTGGCTTGTGTATAACCTTAAAAAAACCTATAAATATGGTGACGAATGGTTACATTATAATGAGGCTAAAATTCATAATTATACACAATAAGAGATAAAATGTTAACCTATGACCTATATGCATCACACGGCATCATTTCATCTCAGTGGGCAAAATTTAAACATTTTCAATGCACGATTTTTCATGTGAAGGCTTTCCCTGGTAAAATTATTAATCAACATTACGCTTGTATAGTGGGCAGTGTACAGTGGCTTCACACATATGTGCGTGGGTATTATGTAATATATAGCGTTATGTACTTACTCATCATTGATTAAACTATATCTGTGTTATCAAAGGGTTGTGCTTGTTGTTTTGTAGTATTAGAGCTGTATAGGTTTAGGAGTTGCAACTTGCAAGGTGATTTCTGATAGTCCTCGGTTCGATTCTTTGATCTTCTCTTAAATAATTTTTTAATTATATTTTGGGTATTTATTGTAGTGATTCTTGAAAAAAGAATATGTGAAGTAGAATGTATTTTTCTGTAAAACACAATAAACATTTTTGGATCCATTTGGCCATAAATTGGGGGTGGTCTAGTCGACCCTTAACATAAATGTACATTGAGGTCTAGCCTGTGCTTGTGCCCTAGTCAAACATTTACTTGCACACATATTATAAAGGCGAAAGTTTGTGTGTTTGTTACTTCTTCACGCTCAAACGGCTCGACGGATCTGGATGAAATTTGGCACAGAGGGAGATTATAGTCTGGAATAGCACATAGGCAAATTTTTATCATCCCGGTATAAACTTGCCTTGGAATAATAAAACACCATACACGCGCGCAAAGCCGCTGGCAGAAGCCAGTAAGAAAATAAATATAAGTAGCGTACCCAATGAGCAAATTACTTCGCGAATTCAATGAAATACTAAGAAATATCAAGGGAAGAAAGGTTAGGAAAATAGCCTGTTTCTCAGGAGAAACTATAAAGGTTAAACTAGTATCTATATTCCAGGGAAATGACAATTGATAACAAGAAAAACAGGATATTATGCAATTATTTATATCAGGCGTATTTATATCAGTAGAAAAATTCCTTGTAATGAAGATAACAATTTATTGCACAACTATGGCGCAATCACTGCTTACAGCATTGGTAGCAGGATCTGATTAACCTGTGTTTCTGCTTAGCCCCTTCTCCATAACCTCACTCATCGCATGCTTGTGATATTATCATGGGTACGCCAATTATGATGTCACTGGTACATTTTATTATTATTTGAGACCAATTTTTGCCTGAGTATATGTCAAAAAAATACTGATAGGTATGCTTAAGCAGCGGTGGCCCAGTGATAGCGGCCGCGACTTACAACTTGTGGGTCGTGGGTTCCTTTGTGTAATTTATTTCATCACCACTGCTCTCAATACGGTGAAGGAAAACGTCTAGAGTTCAAAAATTCGGAGACATATGACATCCACCAACCCGCAATCGGGCTGCATGGTGGATTTCGGCCCATTCCCTCTCAGAGAGGGGGGCCTGTGTCCCAGCAGTGGGAACAATAAATGATGATGAGATGGTTTTGGTCATGTTGAGAGGATCAACGAAAGGCAACTAGCAAAAAGTATTTACTAGAAGGACATACACGGATCTTATTGGTGATGTTCTTCGGGTAGGCCAGGTGCGTACTACTCATAACCGACGTGCGTGTATGATCAGACCTGAACGTAGACGAAGCATAAGGAGTTAGTACTATGTAAGGATTGTGCAGGCGGCGTTTTGTATGTCTGTAGTTTCTGCCATGGAAAAAGGCATGAAAAAAGTTCAGACCCAAACCACAGAAACAACTGCTTAAGACGCGAACTAAAAAGACGTCAAAAAAAAACATGCTGTGCAGTCGGAGGATACATAACCGCAAGCTGACTGACCAAACTATATGTTCCATTTTTTTTTAGCAAACATTCAGACATAGACTGATAAACACATTACCCTCATTGCGTCACGCAGTCGGGTAAAAAGACTATCATGTTATTGAGAAACTGCTTTCTTATAAAGTAGCAATCAAGCTTATCTTTATGCTTGTATGGAGTTGAATCGGACATAGTATCTCACGAGTTTAAGACGTTTTGTGAAGAAAGGGTTTCTTAATTCGAAGGACTTCTCTGTGCTCCGAGGACCTAGACAAGAGACATTATATCATCGAAAATGTCAAAATGCATCGAAATGTCACAAAATCAAACCCTAATGCCGGCTCCACGCGCTTGGCAAACAATGGCAAACAGCAAACACAAAAAAACAAACACGAACGTGTGTTTTTGTTTGTGTTCGCCCGTGTTCAGCATCGGTGTCGGTTTTTGTGCACATATCAAAGGGTGTTTGACAAACATGTTTGCGATGTATCCAGACGATTGTTCAGTTCAGTAGTACACGCGAGCTTGCGGGCGGCGGACGGAGTTAAGACATTTTGCGTATCCTAAGCTAAATTGTAAGGTTGATTGGTCTAAGGAGGTTAACTCGAAAGTAATTGCTGCCACAACAAGCTCGTCTTCTGCCATGTTTGCCAATCCGGAATATACTAGCACGTTCGCCAGGCCTGTGGATGCAGTGTTTGTGTTGGATGATTGTTGTCAGTGTTTGGCGTTCGCCACTGTTTGTGGCAAACAACAGGCGTGCGGAGGCGGCATTACATTTTGGCATTTTGACAATTGCCTATCGCCAACATCGAATGATTCTTGTTTACCGTGATCTATGCGCTGCCACCGAAGACGCCGTGGAATTAGTTAAGTTTGGGGCCAAACAAAATATATGAACGACTGACGCGACGTGCCGAAGAACGAACGAAGAAGAAGAAGTTCGAAATTCGAATTCAATAACTTTCAAAATCGAACTATTATAAAATTGCTCTTTTCTAAAAGTTTTAACCATTAAGTATTTCATGAACAAGTAAAATTTAAAAATCCCCGACACATTTTTATTTCATGCTACATAATTTATCTAACAGTAAAACGCCCATAACTTCAGAACAGCTAGCTGAACCGATTTCCATCAAACATAGCTAAGAACACTCTCAATAAAGTCATCTTTCAAACCAAATTAAATCGAAATCGGTTCATTCGTTTAGGAGCTAGATACCACAGACAGATACACAAATACACAAACACACAGGTACACACGTCAAACTTATAACAACCCTCTTTTTCCGTCGGGGGTTAAAAACATACTTATTTTTGTTGGTGACTCTACCTACGACATTATGTCCTATAAGTCGAAAGGGTATATATATTTAGGGAAATGGGCTTCAGTAATACCGTTATATATTTAGAAAATAACTTCTTACAGTGAAAATTTTGTAATAAACCTTCCGTTTTCCTATTTGAGGTACAGAACCCTTAAAAACACTGACAGTGCTGAGGTCAGCGCTTTCGGGCAAAAACTCGTCTAGCATTTATTCAAATTCGCACGAAAATTAATGTAGGTAACGCAAATGTACATGAGTTATTGTCACTATGTTTTAGTGGCGTAAATATATGAAAATGTTCATATTGATTGTTTACGAGATGTCTTATGAAAAAGTCCTGTGGTATTTTTGACTAAATTCGGCGTGGATTTACCGTAATAATTACATTTGTTCATCATCAGGGCCATGTAGAACAGTTTAAAATGGTGAAATGTACAAAATAAGACAAAATACAAATAATGCAAAAGTATTTTCTTTTATTTATTTGGCATGGGAAATCATCCAATGACTTCTCCCGCTCTGGGTGAAGCTGGAGGGCGTGTCAGACTTATACTGACTAAAACTCACCCCTATTCCTTCAGATGCTTGAGCCAGGGCCGCGGTAACTTACTTTCAAATTTATTCGCGGACCCAGACAGGCATCGGCCCTAGTGGACCCGTCAGTTTTTTCTGACATCTCATTGAGGCGCGCGTGGAACACTACGCGCCATCGAATCGGTCCTGGTACTTATCGGACAGCGAACTACCCATTACTCGCCGTCAGCAAGCCCGCACCTAGGGCGTCTCCTGAGGCGACTTGTGAGGGCGTCTCCGTTGCGTCTCCCTCACGTGTTACCTTACCAACTAAGCAGATGCCTGTATCATAGAAGTTCGTGTCACGTCAAGAATAGTTAAAATTTTCCGAGTACAGATTATAATTGATAGATTAAAAATGTCTTTGGTACTGCATGAACAATGAGGTATTCGACAGAAGTGGTGTTGCATTGCATCACATATTTCGAAAATTGGCGATTTAAAACTGCAATGGTCTTTATTAAATTACCAGGCAAAATGCAAAAGGCAAAATTACGTCCAGTAATTTTCATAGAAATCGTAATCCTGCGGATTTTCCGGCTCGTATTGGTTTTTTGTCAAAGGAAAAAAGTCGCAAGTTTCAAAGGGATATTTTAGTATGATTTTCGACAGATGTAACTTCGAATCGGTGTTAGAAGGAAGGAAGTGGTAGAAGAAGGAAGGAAGTGGTAGAAGAAGGAAGGAGGCAGCAATTTGCTGACTGTTGCATATGATAATCAATCGAACCGGTTAATCCCGCTATGCTCTAGTCCCGCTATGCACGAAATTCTTCGATGGTAAGAAAAGTGTTTGAAGTCAATTTAATGGAACAGGAATCTGAGAAATATTGAAATGAAACCAAAAATATCGAAATCTTAGTTCGCAATATGTTTTAGGTTAAGTTTCTCTTTTACGGCAAGAAGTTTAGTTTTTACAGTTCTATGGAATGGATGGACAATTTATTTTTTAAAGTCAAAGTCAAAACGTTTATTGCAAACTAAGTGTATAATAAAAAAAAAGGAAAAAAAATATATATAAATGAATGACGCGACGTATTGAGTGGCGAGTGCGCGCGTTAGTATGATGAAACGGAACGTTTATTAACTTTTTTCGCGACAGTAACGGAATTTACATGCTAGGTTTTCTTAATTTACTTTTTAATTGGTTAAAAAATATATAAAAAGTGTTGTAGAGAATGCAAAACACTTTTCGTCATCACTGCCCACTAATGTGATTTCGTGCATAGCGCAACTATTTGGTAGGTATTTTTCGAATCGAGCATAGCGGGACTGGAGCATAGCGGAACTAACCGAATCGAACTGCTAAGCAAAGAGTGATAAATTAGGTAACTTTTCCTTTGACTTTTTATTGTAGCTATCATTATGAGGCCCATGTTGAAAATTTACGTAAAGTTCCTAGGCCTCTCTATTTTTAAACGACTGCCCAAAAAGAAGGAGATTATCAATTCGGATGCTTTTTTTATGTTTTTCCGGGCATTACTTCATCGGAAGAATTTGCAAAATTTCATAAACGTGGCAAGCATTTGCACTCAGAAATTATCATTTAGTGAAGTGGAACTGATGAAGAAGGCCACAGATGGCCACTGGAACGAGTATGTCATAGGTATAAGATGTCTTGAATAGTTAAGCAACTACGATGAAGCATACACATATAAGTAAATCGTACTGATGAAAATGGTATCATCGAACTGATCTGATGATGAAGCCGGAACGTAGGCAGTTCAATTCCGTAATAGAACAATGTATCCTAGTAGTGTCTGGGCTTATTGGAATCGAAATGAGATGTACTCTGGCTATAAATGATTTTCATGGTAATATGAGGTACCAAAACTAAAAATAGAAACCTAAAAACTTTTTAACAAAAAAATTAAACCGACCTGTAATATGTTTAATTCTTTTTTAACAAGAAGACTCTAATTTCGACTTATTCTCTGCATGCTTGTCGAATTAAGTATAGTTTTCTCGAACTTTTTGATAAAAGGGAGGCTAAAATCACAAAATAGAAAGTATACAGAAGGACCACTCCCACCATTCTTGGCGCCATGTTTGACGAAGAAGAGTTGAGATCTAGATGGGTGACAAGTTTCATAGCCTGTACGTAAACAAAGCTACAATGTACAATTTCGTCTATGGACTTGAAATAATTTATTATTTTCTTAGATAATGAATTGTTTAGGTACTAATAATGTTGAAAAATTTAATGAACTTTAAAAAAAAAAATGACGTGACAGCCGCGACTGTGCTCTGTCCAATATTGCCCAATTATCCCTGTAAAATCGTAATGTGAATGTGTGCGTGGAAAACGGCGCTTTGTTCGTAGTGGCCTCTCTGTCTGCGGCACGCCGCCGCTTACGTACTTTGTGCTAGAACTTTCTTACTAGCTATCACTAGGATCGAAGTAGATGAATAAATAAATACGTGGTTCCACTTTTAGAACAATAAGGCCAATGCCATTAGGGCCTCCACAAGTCCTAAAAGGGGTGAATTCGAATCTATGATGATCGTACTTTGTTTCTGCCAATAAGGACTATGATTCATCCATGTTCTCCTGTTACCATGGCAACCGTGGTTACATGAAATGGTACATAAGTACTCTTGGTTTGGATTTGGGTTTCTTTCTTAACGGTGTTACATAAATATGATTAGGGAACTTGATGGAATTGTTTGTCAAAAGTAGCTCTAATTGTTGATTTCAATAATTGGTCTTTTGTGTTTTCAGAAATTGTAAGACTGAAAAATTTGTCTATCGTTCTTAGTACATCGATCTGACGGTATGATGGTGATTGGCAAGTGCTAGTTGTATGTAGGATCTATAAAATAAAAGAAAAAGAAAATATTATTTAATGAATTGTATAATCATGTTACATAATGTGTATTGTTATAAGTTTTTAAATTGTCATGGTCACTAACACTAACATTATAAGCGGGATATTTACCATGTTTACTGTTTGTTGCGAGTTTCCGATATTTCGGTGCTGTTGGGTAGACCGATTTGTCTCCTCATAAAAACACACCCGCAATAACTTCAGTTTTTCCGTGATCATTGTGCTTGCAACAGCACCGAAATATCGGAAACTCGCAACAAACAGTAAACATGGTAAATATCCCGCTAATAATGTTAATGTTATGTGTATTGTTATTTTAAAATATCCAAAATTCTTATTTATAAAGACCAATTGTTATCCAATTTTATTCTGTTGCGTTTTATTTATTAACAAATTAAACAAAATACATAGATGTGAACATAGTACCACATAAACCCACATTTTTTCCAAGGATAAGACAGAAACTACTACAAAAACAAAATATCCCAAAAATCCCAGACATCACCGAAATCACATACAAAACACCAACATATCGTGAATAATCTGTCAACAAGATTGAATACTAAGAAATTCAATAGATTTTCTTAGGAAGTACACACACTCGACCGATTCAATTAATTAGTACCAAGTGTACCAACCCAGCAAAGTGACACAACGACACGAATTCAAAGTTACATTATGTACGTAACATTTCAGAAGCTCGCTTATCAGCTGTGATGACGTAGCCGTGATAAAGGCATGACGTAACACACGCTTAATATAAACAATTTATTACTGAACGTTTAATGACATGAATGAGTAACCTTTACCTTGTGTCAAGTTTACAATGGAAACCATAAATAAACTTGTAAAATTATCTAATAACTATCTTCTGACAACGGCTTCGCCCGCGTGAAAAGTGTTTTTTTTTATCCCTAGGGAATAAAAACATTATACCGGAATGAAAAGTAGCCTATGTGCTATTCCAGACATCTATCTCTGTGCCATATTTCACCCAGATCCGTTCAGCCGTTTTAGCGTGATTGAGTAACAAACATACATACATCCATCCAAACTTTCGCATTTATTATACTAGCTTCTGCCAGCGGCATTGCCCGTGTGAAAAGTGTTTTTTTTAATCCCTAAGGAACAATATATCGGGACGAATGGTAGCATATGTGCTACTCCAGACTGTAATCTGTAGATGTGCCAATTTTTATCCAGATCCGTTCAGCCGTTTTAGCGTGATTGAGTAACAAACATACATACATCCATCCAAACTTTCGCATTTATAATACCAAGCTTCTGCCAGCTGCATTGCCCGCGTGAAAAGTGTTTTTTATGCCCTAGGGAACATTATAGCCCGGGATGCAAGGTAGCCTATGTGCTATTCCAGACTGTAATCTATAAATGTGCCAATTTTTATCCAGATCCGTTCAGCCGTTTTAGCGTGGTTGAGTAACAAACATACATACATCCATCCAAACTTTCGCAATTACAATACTAAGCTTCTGCCAGCTGCATTGCCCGCGTGAAAAGTGTTTTTTATGCCCTAGGGAACATTATACCGGCATGAATAGTAGCCTATGTTCTATAACTGTGCCAAATTTCATTCAGATAACAAACATACATCCATCCAAACTTTGACATTTATAATATTAGTTAGATATATAATATTTAAAGTAAAATTGGAGTTGAAAGTGTGAGTTCTGTCTCGTTTTTCGGTAAAACCAAAGACGAAAGAAACAAGGATAAAATCTATGGACAATTCCACGCTTAAAATGCTTAGCTGCAAAAGTATTATTCGGTTTGCTAATTTATACACTTGAATTTACTTATTGGTTGTAAGAATCAGCATGCCATTCAACGTGGCAATGCCATTGACAACGATGTGGACAAATTTTTTGATGACCAATGAGTTCCTTCTCTCTTCTCCACGGGCTAGTACATTATTATAATTAGTTAATTATTTCAATTGTTTTGTAATAAATATCTTATTGGTTGTCAAAGTGTTGTTCTATGTGTTTCAAGTTGTTTTTGTAGTTTCAGTATCCCATCCTCGTCGCCAATTTAAAATATCACTATATATTTAAACAAAATGAAGTCTCCTGCCACGTCTATTCGCGATAAACTCAAAAACAACAGAACGAATTTTCATGCGGTTTTCACCAATAGAAAGATTGAGAAACTACGAAGGTTTTTGTATATAATTTGTTACGGGCGAAGCCTGTGTGAGTTGCTAGTAGTATAAAAACTGACTGCCGTACGCAATGATATTTAAATACACAGATATGTTATACACTCACAAAACAATTGAAAAACGTGTTCCGCGCAGCAGCGGCAGCATACATACACACTTTTCATTCATCTGATATTAAAAAACATTTATTTTAATCAATAAATAAATAAATTACAAATACACACGAAGGCATTTTTTTATTTTGTTTTTGTTTCAACAAAGCGTATTGCTCTTCGCCATGCGTGACATAAACTAAAGACTAAAAGGTCACAATTGTGACCTATTCGAGTCTTCACAATGCGCACGCTCATAACATATCTATTTATTTGAACATCATTGGCCGTACGTATATTAACAAAACACAATCGTACTGACGTTATTATAACCGGCCAGTGGTGGTGGTATCTACTACAGAGGTTGCATATAAATACTCCATGTTTCAGACGGTCAGACAGATCCTAGTTGCGGAATGGCCCATGGTGTAGATTGGTGTCACCACTCGCTTCTCGTCAAGTACCCGGCTAGCCAGTCAAGTGTGTGTAATTCTCCGAAGGTTAATTCCGCCGTCGTCACTCGTCACCATCAGAGTTTATTGGAGTTGATTAGTCTCTACACAACTCTGGCACTCTTATCAACAGCACACACTTAGTTTCAATTTCCACTACAAGAACAATTTGTTCGAAAAATGCCGTACAAATATTAAATTGGTATAATATTTTATGCGCTGCGCTGCCAATCGGCTGGTAGGTGTAGCTTGGAAAATTACGATTTAACACATTACTGTATTACCTTCGTTTCTTTGTTTTGAAAAACTTTTATGTATTTTCTACTATATACCAACGGCTTATGGCGCAGATACCCCTGAGTAGCTGATTTTAAATTGAGAATCACGTCTAAACGGCTAGTCGTAATTTTTTCGAAAAAATATATGTTACATTAGATCATTTTCTTAATAAATTGATCTAAGAAAATATTGTGTTTTATTCGTATAACATAGTGTAATTAATTTGTAAAGTTATGTCTAAAACGGACAAAAACACGACAATCGCACCAAAACAGCTGGGCGTATTTTAATGACATCGACGCCATCTCAAAGACACTTTATTTATCTATATTTTGACCTGAGGCTTTTTTTTAAGTCATAGAATAATGAGGAAAGTACAAAAAACTACAAAATTTTAGATCGCGCGGGTGTGAAACGTGTGCGCGTTTTGTTTCCTCGAGGTCGTACTTTACGCGGTTGAGAGCCGTCGTCTTAACTGAGACCGTTCTGCGGGCCTAGCCATTTAGCCAAGTTACAAACATTTTGTATCGAATCTCTTTAGGTAGGCAGGGTAGGCAGTGTAGGCAGGGAAGGCAGGGTAGGCAGTGAAGGCAGGTTAGGTAGGTAGGTAGCCAGTTGACGGGAGCGTAGCCCCGGGGGTCAGCTAGTATTATATATTTTTAATATTGTAAATGCCAAAGTTTGGATGAATGGATTTATGTTTGTAACTAAATCAAGCCAGAACTGCTAAATGGATCTTGATGCAATTTGACAACGCCTTAATGCCTTCTATTTGTATGGTCTGACCACGTGACTTAACGTTCAGATGTGTCATTCCCATACATCGATTCGTTTTCTACTAGCATTATCGATTGTACATTGTCAACTTGGCTACAGGTGGAAGAAGCTGCGCGGTACGGAAGGGTTGAATTTATTAAAACTTCACGCAACATAAAAGTACATAAGCGGACTTAGTATCGCCGCGGGTGACCTGTCAGTCGATAGTTCGCTGATGGTAGTCAACAGCTCTCTTGCTAACTTAGGAACGGTCTCAGTTAAACGGTCAGCAGTGCCGGAATCATATAAAGCTAACGACAGAGCTGGCCAGATGGCCACATTCTTGTCATACACAATTTTACACGTTAAGAAGAATTACGATTTAAACTTACTGGCTGTTCGGAACAAGAGGTCAGACGCTGTGCAGTACAAATGCATGTGACAACGGGGGTGAAGAATGAGGAACTGCACAGCGAGCAGCGCTATTAAATTTGAATCGTATTATATCTTACCCGAAGCCACGTTAGCAACGAGCAGGATAATTAAGAATATATGGGACAAGGCATCAGTCCGTACTAATGACGTCATCAGTACTAAACCAGGGTTTTCCTGATAGCTGCACAGCTCAGATAGAGCATACTTTAGATAAAGAAACTGAATGCTTTAGTACGTGAAAATACTAACATTGAGCAATGGAATTGTTAGTAAGACCAGGAAAATGCTAAATTGATAATGATTAAGAGGAAATGCGGTCGCAGAAATCCAACTGAATTTTCTAAGTAAAAAGTCCTAATTCGAGGTTTGGCTCTCGCCTATTTCTTCTTCACTGTCGATACAAGAAATCCCTAATTATTTAGCTCCATCTTTAATAATACTGTCGTAATTTAGTTTTTTTTAAATATTTAAAAATTTTTTAGGCACCTTTTTTTTGCATTCAAATCATAGTATACAAGTAAAATGAAAAAAAAGTCCAGCACATTTTTATTACATGCTACATAATTTATCTAGTAGTAGACACGCTTCGATCGACAATCTATTGAACACGTAATTATGACACGATATCTTGCGAAAACACCCCGATTCAAACAGTAAAACGCCCATAACTTTTGAACGGCTGAACCGATTCTCATCAAACATAGCTAACACCTTCGATAAAGCCACATTTCAAACAAAAAAATAACGAAATCAAAATCGGTTCTTCCGTTTAGGAGTTATAATGCCACTGATAGATACTCAAACACACAGGTACGCACGTCATATAAAACCCTTCTTTTTCCGTAGAACCAGGTCTAGGTTCTATCTTCCCCGACTATATCAAAGCTAAACGTCCCCGGCTGCCGGGGGCACTCACAGGCTCTGATAAATCCCTCCTTGGCTCGCTTCGAATGCCCCTGACCTGAATGCAGAATCTGGCAGATTGGCTACGACTTATTGCGACTTTTTACTAAAATATTTTATTTCTTGTACTTGCTTTTGGGCTCCGAATTGCGCAGTGGTGTTTTTAATCTAATGCAGATTCGAGTGCTGTATTACCTACTACATACTACTGATACAATCGACAATCCCTTACACGTTCCAAAAACTTAAGGTGCTATATACGCCCCAATATTAACGCAGTACTGGCCGTGCGCCCGCTCGATGCCAAAATATCAATATTGAACCTCCTTTTGAACAGTTTTGTTTGCAAAATATTATTTGATTTACATACGCTATGTTAGTTATGAAGAAATACCAGCCATCAATTTTTCTGTGTAAAAATATTTTTAAACATCCAAGTCGTTTTGGAGGAGTTTCCAAAAGTTGCGAAAAAATATCTTGTTGTTAATTATTTTTTTAAAGCAAATCTATTAGTTACACGAAAAAACCTTGTGTTCAAAATTATGTACATGAATCAATAGTAAATATATTTTTATTTAATCTTTTTTTCAAACCTTTTAACCTATACTCCATTTGAAATAACATTAGACATGATTCCAAATCTTTTTACCGTCCGTCCAACCGATTTTGAGTTCTATCCCGTAAACATAAGGATGACATAAAAAGCATAAACCTGTTACCAAAACCAATTGTTTACTACAGCTACCATTTGTCGTATCACCAACGCAATAGAAGTCAGTAAAATGGCCTAATTTAAACGTCTAATGTTATCGCAAATGGAGTTTTGCTTTAGAAAGTTACCGTTTTTCGGCACTAAGGGGTATGTAGGCCCTTAAGCTCGAACCCAAAATCAAGTGGTAATCACTTATACCAACGAAAAGGACTTTTGTCATAAATAAATCAGTCGAGGGCTGTCAAAACTCTTCATAGAAGTATTTAAACGATATGAAAATTAGAAACTCTACTACTTGAAACCGCCAGGAGATGGTAGAAAAACAGTCAAGTACTGTAACTGGCTAAGTCGCGTGATCAGAGTTGAGCACCATAAATCACTCTAGCAGGCGATACAAATCACAACACTCAGTTCGTCAACTGGCTTTCTTTTGTTTTTATCAGCTAGCTGGCTAACCTTTATGAAGAACATGGTGGTTGTCATTTTTGGGTTGAAATAAAGCAGTCGTCTCCAATGTTAACTGGAAAAAAAAGTTAATTCAAAAAATCAAAACCTGCTTAAGCAGCGAACTAAAAAGATGTAAACAAGAAGAAAATCTTGCTGTGCAGTCGGAGGATACTTAATCGCGAGCTGGCTGACCAAAACTAGATGTATCCTTCGACTGTACAGCATATTGTGTTCTACTTGTTTACGTCTTTTTAGTTCGCTTTCTAAGCAGTCGGGTATTTGATTTTTTGTATTAACTTTTTTTATGTATAACTTTTTAGATAACATTTTTTTTGTCGAATTACGTACATTTAAACTTGTGTTATTATTATTATTTTAGAAATCACCTCTTAAAAACCTTTATTTTGATACCCCACACGATGGGTTTGGAAGATTTAAATAATTAGGTCCCCACAATATGGCGCCCAAAAGCCGCCATTTTAATATTTTCCAATTTTAATTTAGCCAGTGACACTCGCAAGCTTAAGACAAAACGATTGACTTAAGAATCATCAAATTCGGCCAACGCGTTTGGTCCCTAGAACGCCACATAGGAACAAACATACATACAAAGACTGATAAACACATTACCCTCCTTCGGCAGTCGGATAAAAAGAGATACCCTTTTCCTAAAGGGTCGTAGACAGTCCTATAGGATGCTGGTCAGGATGTCCTTCTTAAACTATGTGAGAATAAATAGCTCATGTCACCAGCCATTTGGTAACAGAACTGCCTAGTCTGCGTAGACGTAGGTTCTATTAAAAAAGCATATTATAAAAACAAGGACTACGTTGAAGATAAAAAAATTGTCTTTAGCTCCTTCTGCACATGCGGCTTCCCTGGTAACTCATAAACGGCACAAATATGTCTCTAACTATTCTCAATCTCATTTTATCTCTTTTTTTTGTTTTTCTTCTTTTAATTAGACTTTTTACAATGTTTCTCAATCATCTTTATAGCCCTTTGCTAATAATAGTTACAGCACTGATAACAACATTTGTGCCACATGTTAAATTTAGTCTTGTTATATTTTTTGTTTACCTTTGTATAGATTCTTTTACCGATTATTTTGTGAATGTGTGAACATTGTAGGCCTTCTAGATGCTAGTTAACATCTGACTTTTTTATATATTATATAATCTTTTGTTTTTAGTTTCTTACGACTTATTGTCGGGCCTACGTTGTCCCCCCATAGTACTAATGCTGTAACATGGAAATATTGTAAAACCAAACCATTTTTTAAAAGAGTAACCATGGAGTTTCTTGCCGGTTCTTCTCCATAGGAAACGACCAACCCGAACCGTGCACCTTTTGTCGACGTTTTATAAGTGCCCATGTAGGCCCATGTGAAATAAAAAAAATTGATTTTGATTTTAGGTATAAGTAAGTGTCATGGTGAGGGCAATTTTATTGCAAGCAAGAGTACACAGCACCATCATCCTCTCAAGACAAGATGTGATCACTTTGCAGTTTTCCAAGCTTCATTCTGGAGATCCCATTGCCTGCCTGCCTAGCCTTTACCCAACTATATTGGGGTCGGCTTCCAGTCTTACCGGATTCAGCTGAGTACCAGTGTTGTACATGGAGCGACTGCCTATCTGACCTCCACAATCCAGTAACTGGGTAACATGGTATCCCTTGGCAAGACTGGTGTCACATCTCAAGCTTCTGACTACCCGTAACGACTGTCAAAGATCTTCAAATGACAGCCGGGACCAACGGCTTAACATGCTTTCCGAGGCACGGAGGTAACTCGGTATGTTGAAATGGTCACCCATCCACGGACCGACCTCGTCAAGCGTTGCTTAACCATGATGATGGGCCAGTGCGGCTGTTATTATTTAGCCACGAGCTTCCATTATCCCATGGGCATTTGCCAAACGTTTAAATACTAGCAGACTGGTATGAAACTAAACTTAACTCCTCAGCTGCCAAACTTCAAGTTAAACTATTGTTAACTGATTTCCATGAGTTCAAAATGAAGTGTTAACTATTGAGCCGAGCCGCGTGCCGACGTAGTTCAAGTTTTCAAGGATTTTTCGATAATACCATGAATTGCTAATGGTAGAGCTACTTCTTAGTTCTCAGCAAAAAGTTTTTCTTGGTGTTCGGAGTAAAAATAACAATATAATGTCTCTTCATTGGCTTAGTAACATGAGTTTTAGGATAGTTCTCGATTCTAATTCTACGGTTTGAAACCTTAGTAATAGAAAATTTTCGTCGATATTTTTGGTAGGTAACTAGGTACTGTGAAAATTCACAGTTTTGGATTAGAATTGGGAGGACAAACAGACGCAGGTTTTAAACCGACTTTCCAAAAAGAAGGAGGTTCTGTTCTACTTTATGTTTGTTATTTTTTTTGTTTTTCCTTTCACCGTTTATGTTCAAGTTTCATAAGATTCATTATTCTGGCATTACATTTACCTTACTATATAGCCTACTAGGTCGCAACAAAAAGTGAAAAAAAAAAAACAATTTAACAAATAAAAAATCAACCGACTTCCAAATAAAACACTTCAAAGTGAAAAATAACTTTTTTGGAAGTCGGTGTCAAAAAACGAAGAAAAGAAAACAGGAACACCGACGGCCGAAATAAATGTTCTTTTTCACTTTTTTTAAAGTTTTTTTTCTCACGCATATTTTGTGAGAGTTCCAGAACTCTTTGTTTGTTTTATTTAGAATGTGTAATTAAAATTATTACAGTCGTCATTTCCGATGAACTTACTATATATACAGAATGGGCCTTCTGTGTTTGGGACAACCTTACTAATGGGTTTAGAAGTCTGGATTTTCTGCTATTTCTATCATGGCTACCAAAAATCCAGTGTTATTTCTTAGTGCCCAGATCCCTTGTTTGCACTGTACATTTCTGACCTCTGCCAACTCTCCCAAGGATTATAGGCGTAATGATGGCGTTACGTAAAAATATAAAAACTCATTAGTTGCTTAGGTAAGTTCCCGCGTTCGACTCCAAGCCAAAGAGAGATTGTTCTGTAGTTCTCAGGGTGAGCGAGAAGGCAGATGTATAAAGAGTTGGTACTATTTTTACCTTGCCTTTGTAACCAGCGTGTGACGTCACACGTGACGGGTAAGTGACATTTGAGGTTTCAAGAGGTATTCACTGAAAATGCTAGTACATGTTTTAGCATATTTAAAATTCAGAATCATACATAATTATGAGTAGTTCAAAATCTTCAGAATATCTATGGTTTTTCTTAGAAGTCGGTATGGTTTCATCCAGTATGTTCACCTGAAGAATTCAGTGGTTCAACCGGTTTCTGGCTTGATAATTTGAAATTAAGAACTTGTCAAATTTTTGTTTAGCACTTGTCTCACTTTAGACAAGTTCTCAATTTAAAATTCTTAATTGAGAAACCGAGTGTATGGGTGGTCGACTAAAGAATTTGTGATTATATAGATTTTGCTGCCTTTTTTATACCTCTTAAAAACTCTGGATAAATAATACGTGATCACAAGCACATAGAACGTCATTTGTAGTAGAACATTTTGTTCAATGAGGCCAAAAGCGAATCAAACGAAAAAATGAGGCAAAAAGACATATTTTGAGGACCAATATTGAGAAGTGACGTCATCATAAATCACCTCTCACTAAAGGTCATTGATCCTATTCATAAAATTTCCATAACCTAATTAAAATGGCCCAAAAAAGTGAACCAGTTAGGTTTTGAACCCTGAACTTTCCAGATGGGCGACTCAAGTCCACTGCATCACTGGTATCAAAAACAATATTTCTATCATCCACAGCTCACTGACGATAAGAATTTTGGCTGTATTATAATGACGTACATGTGGCAATGCAATTTAAACCTTATAAAAAGCCTCATAGAGTAGGTTTTTGCCTGGTGATAATTTGGACAGTTACCGCCTAGCCAGCGATGGTGGATTTAGGTAGAATAAACAGGTTTGGGTCGCCTCGTTCGTCTAGTGGAAGGTGCCTCTTCTGACGTCGAGGTTCTGGGTTTGATTCTCGTGTTGCGCCACGTTGCTTATCCTTGAATTGGAGGCGGAATTTATGATTGCAAGTACTGTTCTTGTTGGTAGAGAGAGATTCTGTCGCGTAGAGATTTTGTTTCTTCTTTATTTTTGGTACGTATTTCGTTTTCGGCGTAGCAACAAACATAGTCTCTTCGTTTGTATACAAAAGGATGTCAATAGGGTTTCATAGAGTAATTTTCATGACAAAGGGAAACATGGATTAGTATTTTCGACGTTTTATTTGTTTTTTCGACTTGATTTTAGGATTGATGAAGGTCATGAGAAAGGTGGAGAAAAATAGAAAAATATATATTTTTTAAACTTCCCACATCTGTATTATAAACAATAAAAAAAGCCAAAAATTCATTAAATCAATCCTGCCAGTTACCATTCTATTTCCCTCAAAAGCAAACATTTAAAACAAGCTCGAAAAATTTGTATAAACATTTCATGTTTTTGTACTTCCAATACCTATAGATATGATAAAAAATCAACGTCCGAACTGCTGTTATTTTAACGTAAAAAATATATAAAGAATTAACGTGTTACCAAGTATATTGTGAGGATAGGTTAGTTTTAGTCTTTTTAACCGACTTCCCAAAAAGGAGGAGGTTCTATGTTCGACTTCATGTTTGTTTTTTTTTTTTTTTTTTTGTGTATGTTCACCGATTACTCCGTCAATTGTGGACCGATTTTGAAAATTCTTTTTTTGTTTGAAAAAGTATGTTCCGAAATTGGTCCCATTTTAATTTGGTGAAGATCTGATGAAGAACTTCGGAGATATATAACAGAACTCTTCAATAAATAACGGCAAATCTCTCGGGATTGCTGCAATCGCATGTCTGTTTGTTGTTTATAACATTTCATAACATAACATCACACCAGTTCGCTCTTAAGGGGTAAGCAGATCTCTCATTTCACCGGTTATGTTCAAGTTTCATGAAATCTATTCTGGCGAAATAGTTCCCTTAGTAACTTGCCTATTAGGTACGTACAACTAAAAAGTGAAAAATAAAAAAACTTTTTGCAAAAAAATACTACCGACTTCCAAATACAAAACTACAAAGTGCAAAATAACTTAATTTTTTGAAGTCGGTGTCCATAACGCAAAAAAATGGTACCTACGAAAGACACCGACTTCAAAAAATTAAGTTATTTTGCACTTTGTAGTTTTGTATTTGGAAGTCGGTAGTATTTTTTTGCAAAAAGTTTTTTTTACGGAATACGGTACTAATCATATGGCATCGTATACCAAACGGTCATTGACCTACATGGGTTTAAAAAAGCGCCGTACCACTCTGCTTGCCCCATAACAGTCCCACAGATTTCCAAACTTCACGCCCAGCCTGTAGGACGGTCGCACTGAGCACCGGTTGCCAACGGCCTTAGATAACGGGAATCCCGACCGAATTCACCCACAGACAGACGTCCCCATTCGCAGGGACCACGAGTGACGAGATCCACTCCATAGATTAGCTGCTAAGGACGTTTGCACTCCATAAACATATGCACTTATTCGAGAAATGATTATGAGAGCCTCATTAATCTAAAACTGAGTCTTTGACTTCCCGGAATGACAACCTTCGAACAAAAGCGTAATAAAGATAAAATCTATCTTTAAACTTGTCAGAAGCAGAAAGACGGAAGTCAAGAGATACCAGATTGAAGTCTAGGCACTAAGTAACCACAAACTGATCTGTAATAAACCCCAATTTGGACCAACACACTTATTAGGTTCATTGTTGAAAACAACTCCGAACGCACAAAGAAAAATTCCAGAGAAAAGTACAGGCGATCTAACTGACAGTACGGCACAGCGAGCCAAACCATCCGATTTCTATTACACCGTCTAAGGTTCATAAACTAGAGGCCTTGGCTTGGCATCAGACTCAAAGGCATTAGAACCAATAGATCAACGACGAGGCTACCCTGTGTGGATGCTCGACAATTCAAGATCAAGCAATTGACGACGAATTAGTGGAAAAGCTTACCCTCTACAACATTACAGAGCGATATAGAGAAGATTGGTAACCTTTTTTTGGCACAAACAAAGCCCAATTCATTGCTCCGCTCGCAGGAGCGACGCCACGTTCGTAAACAAAGAGCGAGCAAGCTACAGCGCCGTCCAAAATAGCCCCCTACGACGATGCCGAAGACGACGTTTTCTCGTTATAATTTCGTGTTTTTATCGAGTCGAGGCGAGCCCCGGTGTCGGCAGCGCTCGCAATGTTTTCCTCCAGCGCTTTATCTCTCTCTGCGTCTCTGCTCTTTGACATCGGCTGACGTATAAAACCTCGACTCCACTCATTATAGACCTTATACCCAACAACTAAGGCAGAAATCCCCTCGAACGTCCTCTCTTGAATTTTCGGACTCATTAAGCGTCATTCGGAAATTTTGGATTTAGTAAACAGAATTTTAGAGAACGAAACAAACGAGAAATACAAAACAAGTTTTAATTTCGCTCCCTGATTAAAATCGACTAATGGAAATTAGTGTTTTATGTTTAATTAGGGCTCTATGAAAGTTGAAGGCTCTCTAAGTTAGGTCAGCTATCACGCCAAACTGACGACATTTGCTAAGACTGCGACATACGGAAACATGACTAGCGTTGTGCGTTTAGAAATAGTCGGCAATGTTAGTCAAGGCTAGTGTATATTTCGGCAGTGTATGAGCAGCGGGGCACGCGGTGGCGTCGCGGCGGCGCGGCGTGGACGTCGCTGTGCGATTGTCAAGCGCTGGCTGCTGGCCGCTGTCGCTGACGCAACGCGCGACCTCTTTGTCCGGCCGCGGCCCCACGGACTCCGGCGGAATGTCCGCGGAGCCGGCCTCGCCTGCGCCGCACTGGCCGCACCGCCGTCCGCGCTCGAGTAATTACGAATGTCAAATGTTATCGCACGCAACCGTCCGCCGCGCCGTCCGCACTCCGCTGCGCCGCTCTTCATAATAATAAAACCTGATATTTAAAACGGAACGTCCTTCTAACGCCGTGTAGTTGCGCCGACGCCAATCTACGATAATAATAAGCCGGCTACCTAGAAAGCGATGCGCTACAGCGCTTTCCACCCAAGTATCGTTAGACGGTCCCAAGTCGTGAAGCGCTACAGCGCTGCGAGCGCGCGCCACGTAGCGCTCACATAAGTACGGCCAGTTCTATGCGCGCCTGTATAGCTATTAAATGTATATAGAATATATAGTAGTAATCGCTCGACGCAGCGGTATTATGTCGGAAATATACCGGCCGCGCCGCGCCTCAAGCCGGTATACGGTTTTGCTATTTAGTTTGTATGGGAAGCTTATTTTTGATTTTTTAATCTTGTAGAAGGAGTTATAGATTCAGTTCTTTTGTTAAAATATAAAGTACAGGGTAAGCTTTCCTTGAAGCTATATGGGTAATGTCCTGTGCCTCAAGGTTTCCGAAAATTTTAAAATTTCTCATTTTTTTAATCGATGTTTTATAGGTTAATTCAACGTTAAATACATGTTTAAACCCAGTAACAGTGTATGCTGGATAGCATTTATATTTAAGAAATAAATAAAAAAACAACCAATAAAATTATTTTCCATAATACTTTGCATTATTGATATTTTCTACCAATAAAACACACACACACAGTCGAACAAGGTACAATTTATTTATTGAGTAATTTTACTTTTAAAACAAATGTTTATCAATCGTAAAACTATTATAACTTACAAATAAAATAATTTTTCATTCTCTAAACTAAGTAGGTAGTACTCTAGTATCAAATTTATAATAATGACTGATCTTCAAATACTGATAAAGAATCTATTTTTCAAATAATTGGATGACTTCATTGACAAGAATCACTGAATTTAGTGCACATTTAGTGGAAAATGCTACTGATTTAAGGGGTCCCAGAATGTTGATCAGACAAGCTCAAAAATCTCCATACGCAACTCCATACACGAAGAAGTTAAGTTTCTGGCAGTTTTGAATTTTCCTTATGAGCTGGTACATTTTTGTAGTCTTAGAATTACTGTTCAGGCTTAGCCCATGCTAAGATTTGCTAATGAAAAATATTTAACCATAAAATTTAAAGAGCTAACTTAGGTTGGGTTTAAAGGAGTTAGGACATAAAAGTAGAGCTATAAAACTAAATGCCATGGCAGACATGATAAGATACAGATACCAAAAAGTATAGAAGATAGTGGTTTCTGAAATGTGATGATTTAATAACTTTGAAACAAACCAATTAAGTTTTTTTAAAGGAACACACTGCTGTATCAACGCAGATGTAACTTAGACAATGCAAAGCCGGCTCTAAAATTATTTATTTGGGGTTAACTAGCTAATTATGAACACTAAGATATTTTAAATTTAATTTATGATATATATACAATAGCCCGAGAGCATTAAATTTATTAAAATATGGTAGATTTCGGATGTGCTGAAATGCTAAAGCAAAAATAAAAAAATATTTAAATGTCTCTCCTCAAAAGCTACGTACCTAATAAAATAATAAGCAAATATCAAACATAATAATAAAATAAAAAACCAAAAAGTTTAATAGCATCAAAAATTTCATACAAATTTTGAATTTAGAAGTATTTTCTATAAAAAATCAGAAATCTCTATACAAAGCTTGCGTCTTGGAAGTTGTAAAACCCTACGCTGCAGTTCATCAGTAACCGCAGCGCACACCCACTTACACTTCTCCAACAATCTCTTCGCACGCTACCTAGATATAAACATGAACAAAGAAAAACCCAAATATGCAACCGGCTCGTGGCGCGGCGCGTCCCTCCGTCAGCTATAGCGTGGCCTTATAGATGGTTGTTTGCGCTCACAGAGTGCGGTGAACAGCGCTCACCGGCGGCGCGCGCGTGTGCGCCGCACGGACGCACACACACAGCCGCGCCGCTGTACGGGTGCGTTCCGAAACCGCTCTCTATTCTATCTATGCGAAGGCGTCGTACCGCCACGTATAGCGGGCACGCTCGGGGCGAGGAATTTAGAGGCGGGGGTCGTATCGTTAATTGTTATGAAGTTGATTTCGGTCCTGAAATTCCGAAATAGGTATTTTGAAATAACGCCTCTTTTTCATCAAAACGGAGACGCGACGCGGCTAACCTATTTTTGCACGAGTTGATCTCGATACGTCGTCGTCTCGATAGAGCGGCCCGTGTGATTGTAAACATATGTTTTCATTTACGAGTGCGTCGAGGCGGCGTGTTATCACTGCGCGTGATAACGACGCGAATGCGGCCTTGTGCCCTGCGGTTAGGGTTTAGAATTGATCGACATAGACAGTTCGACGTATTGCCAATCGCGAAACAAGTCCATGGCTAGCGAATTGACTGACCACGGAGGGGTCTCCAGGTCACGGCATTGCTACTGATGAGTCGTTACAAGAACTTTGAAAAAGTTTGCCGACTTGTTGACTTGTATTCAAATGTAGATTGCGGTAGAGTCTCTGTCCTGTTGTGATACTGTCAATCTTAAATATAGATTCGTACAAAAATTCTATCTTAAGTATTTTCCTTAACTTCTCAAACTTTTCAAAACTATAAATACACAAATTAAAATTGTTAGGCCTGGAGCGACAAATACTATTTGTCACCAATTCAGTATATACTGGCATAAACAAAGCAAGAAATTAATCTAATAGAACGTCTCATACTCAGACAGTCATACCTACTCGAGAATCAGCACGGCAACAACACTAACTGGCCTGTTTACAGCGCCATACATCGCGTGTTCCATATCACCAGCACGGCAGCCCCGGTGGTGGGCCAGCAGTGTATGCATAACCAGTTTTTTTATCCTGTCATCTGGCAGCAACATGCGGCAAAGTCCGAAAAAGATGTCATTCCCCTTCATTCGGTCTCTTCGACTATCATTCAAAGTCGACGCTCCGTTGCGGCCTCTATTCGAAGAACAAAACATTCTACTATTGTTCTCCAACTCACTCACAAACTCACTCGCCTTCACCTTTCGCTAAGTAAATCTCGCGTCAAACGATAATCGAGCGAGTGTGAGCTCCGTGGTAGTCGCTAATCCCAAAAATTCTACCACGAACGAACGAAACACGAGTTTCAATACTTTTTACAGTTCATCGCGTTGTTTCTGCAACGTGACTGCTAAAGTGACCTTAGGAAACCAGTGGAACGAAGAGTTTCAGAACTCCGTGAGTTATTTTCTCGCAGTTGAGTCACGGAGTGGAAAATGTTCGAGTTCGCGTGTGGCTTAGGTTAGGTTGAAAAACTGGACAGAACTGATGTAGCACCAAAATAATTGTGCGCTCATTAAAACTACACTTGCACGAGTTTTGGGAATTTAACGTATGGTTATTTTGTTGAAATGCTGAAGTGTTTCTTAATATGACTGCCATAATATCTGTGTTAATACTTCTTAGGATAATATTAGATATAAATTACAGTTACCCTTTGGTCACAAACAGTCTCTTAACAACTGATTTTCAAATCGTTCGTCAGAGTTATCACTAACAGACCATTAGACATAACATTATTTGTACTAACTTACTTCATTAACGCTAATTATTATTCTTGAAGATATCGTTCTTAACTTCTGACCATTAGTAGCCAAAGACAATATCATAAACTAACTCGCAAGACAAATTTGAATTACGAATTGGCCGAATTCTTAAAAAAAAGTGAAACACAAAACAATGCAATGTCATAATGACATTAAATTAAAGATGGCGGCTTTGCGTTACGTTTGAAAGGCGTATGTTGCTTTGTCGCTCGCAACACGTCGCGAGGACGCCGCAGTCATCGCCGGTTGCTCGAGAAAATCCGCCATTCGTATCTTCGCTCGAGTTTCATTTGAGTTCTCGAGCCAAGACACTTAGACGAGCAACTCGAGCTACGAAGAAACCAACTCGGAGACTGGCGTACTTTCCAAAGAACAAGTACCTACAAAATTCTGTGAAAACCACAGGCAGAACATATAAAAGCTATTTATTTTTAACATAAATAGCAGATTACCAACTGTCGTGTCGGCATTTCTTCGAATGTTTTCATAAAATAATTAGTAATAAACATTAAATCAGTATTTTCATAAATACCCAAATCATGTTTTTTACCGTCAAATATCAAAACAAAACATTATGATCTCATATTCAACGACGTAAACATATTTACATAGTGAACCGCGTAGCATTCGTAACCCCGGCGGTGTCATAATTGCTCTTATTTTGCAAAAGACATCAACGAGTGCTTGCTACGCCGCTACGAGCCACCTACGAACCCTAGGCCATTTGATATGTTATTGAAAACACGACGCAACTCCAACCTAAACGTCAAACTGTCGCATAGAGACCGATCGACGACTCCACGCAACGACACATACCACCCCTAAAACTTAACTAGCTTACGCTTAAAACCCTGGAGGAAGGGTTCACATCATCAACAATTCATATAAAATAATAATTTCACACTTATGATCCACCAACATGGTGTCAAACGAAAAGAAAATCTGAAAACAGAGCGATATAGTCTGTGGCGGCGCTGTCGGTCCGGGCCGCTAGGTGGCAGCACATAGCTCGCTATTCACAGCGTATATTATTTACTGCGTTTATATATGTATGTCGTTATATAAGTGAACAGAAAGCTACGTTCGTTCGGTGGGAGCGCGGCCGGGCCGCGGGGGCGCGCGGTGGAGGAGGGGGTCAGAACACACAGACAGAAGCGCGCACACTCAGCCGCGCGGCGCCTCGTCCGTGTGTATCGAACGAGCGAGCGCGCCAACCGACCGACTCGCCGTATTCTTATTATTATGAAAGGAGAAACGCTTTTTGTAGGGCAGGAACTAAATTTGTAGTATTACGGCTGCCGATAATAAAGATCGTAAACGCTTTTCAGTTCGCTGAAGTTTGCGTGGTGGCTCATAGATGTCGCGCTTTATTAGTGCGAACTAAGTTTTCCGCGTCGGACTTGCCATGCCATGCCATTACGTGATCATACGTCGTGATGTGTGAAGCTTAATTAATAAATAGCAGTCGTGATACACTCTTACTTAAAGCTGAAAGTACTTTACGCTAACCGTAGAATTTACATAGTAATGCGTAGATGCCTATCTGTTTAATTGTATTACGATAAGCTCAGTTTCTAACTTATTTGACAAAATAAGTTTCGATATTGTATTGAAATATTTCGGTATTTTATTATTGCAACTATCTTTCGTAAGTTTACATCTGACACAATGGTGAAACACAGTTTATTTTGGTAAATAGGAGTACCTACTAAATTCCGTCTGGAAACCTAAATTGAGTAAATACCCACTCAAAATATTTTCAAATTTTTTTATCCTAAAAAAGTTTCATCAAAGCAACTTTACATGTAAATAGCTTTACAATAATAACTTGAAAACAAAGAGCATAGTGCTGCCAGTCGCCGTTAGGTGGCGCCGGCGTCGCGACGCGATGCGTCACCGTGAATGGTCGTCTTATGACAGGGCGATGGTTCCCGCCAAAACGCGGAGCGCGGGAAACCAACAACTTTCACATACACTCTGTGACGGCGAACGAACGTATAGTTGAAATAGAATGCACTACGAACTTGCGGTTATCTTGGTATGTTCAAATGGTTGAAAAGTACATAGAGTATCCATAAATACTGATGTAATTATGAAGTTTTAATTTTTTTTTTCGTATTTCCTTGTTTGTCTCTGTCAAGTGTCAATTAGCAGACACAATAGAAATTACCATTGTTTTAATCCGATTCGGCAATATGGACAGTTAACACTGGCGTTATGTTATAATAGGCCCAGTTTTTTGATCCGAGTTAACTCAACCAATGGTTAAATACACTAACCAATGGTTTAAATTTTCGGTAAAAAGCGTGTATCCATCAATTGTTGCCATCACCAATGGTAATATAATTGCAAGAGTGAATTATTTGTTAGGCTAAAAGTTGATGAAAACGGCGTTTTACTGAAAAACCTGGATCTAAGGCCCAGTTTTTTGATCCCCAGTTAATTTCTGATTCATAGTTAATTCAACCAATAGTAAAATATGCTCATCAACCAGCCTATATTCTCATCTAACAGTCTTTTATAATCATCAGCCTCGCCTCTTTCTAAATATTTATATAAATTATATTGATGTTGGCTCCCATTCTAAACGGCAGCTGAACACGGTTATTTAACATCAGTCAGTTTTCTATACTTTACACTTAGGCCCAGCTTTTTGAACCGTAGTTAACATAACCAATGGTTAAATTTCAAAATTCACTAAAAGGCGTTTTTCCATCGAATGTTAGCCCTATCAAATGGTCAAATAAATTAGAGAGTTAATTAATTGACCATTTGTAAGACCAACAACTGAAGAAAACCCGGCCAAGTTCGAGTCGGACTCGCGCACGAAGGGTTCCGTACCATTATCGCAAAAAACGGCACAAAAATCACGTTTGTTGTATGGGAGCCCCACTTAAATATTTATTTTATTCTTTTTTTAGTATTTGTTGTTATAGCGGCAACAGAAATACATCATCTGTGAAAATTTTTATTCAACTGTCTAGCTATCACGGTTCAAGAGATACAGCCTGGTGACAGACAGACGGAACGCAGAGTCTTATTTATAGCTGACAAAAAAAAAGATTTAGTCCGTCAGTTAGATAACCTAAAAATATTGGACACGTATTTTTGCTTTTGCTACGTAAACAAAAAATTACGACGATAAGACTAAATACAATGAGCATTTTTCTAGCCAGAAAACATCCCTATTATTGGTTAATGGTTAGTATATTTAACCATCGGTTAACTATGGATCAAAAACTGGCCCTACATGGTGTCCGTGACTTCGTCTGCATAGAATAATTATTTTAAGCCTATGTCCTACTCCAAGGTAAGGTCTACGTCTAGTGCGTATTACTTTTGCATTTAAAATATTACTAGCGGACGCCTCGCGGTTTCACCCGCGTAGTTTCCATTCCCGTGAGAATACAGTGATAAAAAGTAGCCTATGACACCCGGGGATAGTGTAGCTTCCCAACGGTGAAAGAGTTTTTGAAATCGGTCCAGTAGTTTTCAAGTTTATTCGTTACATGTACAACAATACAAATATTTCCTCTTTCTATACCAATATTATAAAGAGGAAAGATTTTTTTGTTTGTTTGTACCGAATAGGCTCCAAAACTACTAGACCGATTTCAAAAATTCTTTCACCGTTGGGAAGCTACTCTATCCCCGGGTGACATAGGCTACTTTTTATCCCTGTAT
This sequence comes from Orthosia cruda, assembly GCA_964057195.1. Taxonomy (NCBI): domain Eukaryota; kingdom Metazoa; phylum Arthropoda; class Insecta; order Lepidoptera; family Noctuidae; genus Orthosia; species Orthosia cruda. The sequence goes on along the minus strand of OZ059855.1, from coordinate 10,623,967 downwards.
TCCCACGGGAACAGGAACTACGCGGGTGAAACCGCGAGGCGTCCTCTAGTATATTATAAAAATATAAAATACTAGCTGTTCCCCGCGGCTTCGCTCCCGTGGACCACCCCACAGGACGCGTATTCGGGATTACAAAATAGCCTATGTCACTCAGGAATAATGTAGCTTTCCATTGGTGAAATAATTTTTAAAATCGGTCCCGTAGTTTCGGAGCCTATTCGGTACAAACAAACAAACAAAAAACAAATCTTTCCTCTTTATAATATTGGTATAGATATATATTAGTATATCAGTATAGATTAGTATGGATTTTGAATTGAACTCAACACGCTAAGCTCGGTGTGTTAGTGCTTTTTCTTAGTACATTTAGGGTACGCCGACGCTGCTACGAAGGACTACGCATTTTCCAGTCTCTTTCACTCGCTACGCCGAATTTTAATGAATGCATTGAAACGGGTGTTAATTTAGTTAGTATATAGTTTTTAACCGACTTACCAATATGTGCCGAAATGGGACCACCATATTAATTTGGTGAAGATCTGATGAAGAACTTCGTACAGAACTTTTCAATAAATAACGGCAAATCTCTCGGGATTGCTGCAATCGCATGTCTGTTTATTGTTTATACCATTTCATAACATAACATCACGCCAGTACACTCTAAAGGGGTACGCAGATGTTTACATTTCACCTTGGTACACTCTCATTTCACCGGTTATGTTCAGTTTCATGATATTCGGCTAATCTCTTCTAGCATTATATGGACCTTACTTACTTATTAGGTAGGTACAACTAAGAAGTGAAAAATAGGGAAACTTTTTTACCAAAAATACTACCAACTTCCAAATAACTATAAAATAATTTTGGAAGTCGGTGTCCATTACGCAAAAAAGGTACCTACCAAAGACACCGACTTCCAAAAATAAAGTTATTTTTCACTTTGTATTTTTCTTATTTGGAAGTCGGTAGTATTTTTTGTAAAAAAGTATTTTTTGATTTTAAAACTAAAATGTTAGAACGCATGAGTTTGACCTAAACTTTAAAATCGAGGTCGTGACAAATAGAACTTTACAGTTTGAATTTGGAAAGTATATACTCGTAAGTAAGTCGGATTGACACGGAATCGGAAAGAGTCTCGGACTGCACCCATTTTATAGCGATTTTATTTTATGGGATTTCATAAATACTTTACAAATTTACGCCCGATTTCTTAATTGAGAATTAGGGATTATGAAACCTTACATTAGTGCCAAAATTTACTTCAAATTATTATTTCAGAAAACGTATGCAAACTCCAATGTAAATGATTCCACTTGTAGATTAGTACGAAAACCTGTTTACACATCTCCATTCATTAGTAGAGTAAGATCAGTGAGTCAAAGCTTAGATGTCGATGATTATACGAATAATCATAATAAAAATAGAGCCCCATTGACATACCCTGACATACCCTCCGTTCTAAACATCTAATAATACTTTCTGTCTCCCTTCCTCTGAGTACACTCCACCACATGCAATCGTACTCGTAACAATTCGACTTTGACAGCGCGTTTGCATCGTGGCAATAAGGACGGGTTTTGTAGGGCTAGTGTGAAGCGCGGTTGAGTGTACTGTCTCCCTAACGAGTAGAAGTCATTACACTCGGAGAGTCGCAGTGGAGGGATCCTACAGGCTGCGGGTTCGTTATCTGTGATCCATTGATGACGATTCTGCTGGCTTTCGAGTTTTGAGCTGTGCTTTATGAATTTAAAAATAAACGTAGCAAGTATGAAGAATTATTAGTTACACAACTACAAGTTTTAGGAATGAATCACAACAAAACATGACCACAAGTCTGTAGTTTTCTTGTAAAATCTAAAATAAAGAGAATATCTTAGGTAGAACTTTAAAAATATCAGCTAGAATAGTTTTGTAAATATTTGTATTCAAAAATTTGCGTCAATGCACTTTCACCCACAAAATAGTTTGAATTATTTATGGCTAGTGCATAAGATAGAAATTAGCTGATATAAATGCGAAATAAAATCTTTGGACCGTATTTTAAATAATATAGGTATTTCGGAATAAAATTTTGTGACAGACAGACCTACACGTGAGTAACAGCAATATAGGGCTCCGTTTGGACCCTTCTGGTACGGAAACCCGAAAAATTAACCATCATTTTGAACAGTTCAAATATTCATTAGCAAATTCAAATTCTCCATAGACAATTTGAATAAAGATTTTTGTAAATAAGCCTATTATTTTAAATGTAGGTTACCTACCTAACTTTTGTTTGCTGTGCGAAATTCTTCATGGATAAGTTACTCTTCCTCTGGGGAGAACGAAGGGCTACATCGGACTGCTACCGCGGTTCCGACCGCCACCATGAGTCGGAAGCCAGGCTAGGGAATTACTTGTACTATAAGGGTCAAAAGTGCAGTCACACTCTACCAAAACAGCAAAGCTACTACTAGCTATAGCTCCACTACTATACTACCTACACTAAACAAAAATGATAACCCTTTGGTTTTATATCTGAACTTTTAAACGCTCATTTACATATTTATGTTTACTCATTGATTTTATTTTTTTATTCTTAAATAAAACTGTTCGCTCCGTTACTTGCCACTAAGGTTTCATTGGTTTAAGTCACCCGACACCGGCTATCGCTGAAAACCAGCGCTGTGGCTCTGACTCGCACACGAGTCCCAGCATTACGCTGAGCGATGACCGTTTTGCGTAGTTGTGACGCATACTTTGTAATTATTGTATTTAAGATTTTTTGTTATTTTTATGGTAAGCGTCGTGCCTGGCGCAAATAAACAATTTTTTATCTTTCAAAGGCATTTTTTTTTTGTAGGCAGCAGAATTTCAACTTTTCGCGGTTAGTAGGAATAATCTATACTTTAATTTCTATACAAAATATTAAATCAGATACTTTAACTACTTCTACAAAAACTAGCCATTTGAGTTTTGGGAGAGTATGACTGCACTTTTGACCCTAGACTGTACATTCGCACATAATATTATTATTAATTCTATGAAAATTGCAGAATAAATGAAGAAAAATGTAAGAAAAAAGACACTCTCAGATTATTTATTTATAGGTATTTATTTCATATTCAGACAATTGTGGAGTCCATTTTTTTTGTTAGTACAATCTTATAATTAATGTTAGTAATCTGTACATGACACGAAAATAATTGATTGAATGTATAAATTAAATAAGAATGACAAAAATAAATAAAAAATTCGGATTAAAATTGTCAAAAATTTATAAAACTAGAGTGAAACAAGATTGAAATGTCAGAAAATTTAAAATTAAATTGTCCAATTATAAAATTTCATGAAACTAAAATTACACAAAATTAAAATGTCCAATTATAAAACCGACTATACAATTCAAATAAAAAATCTAATAAATCATGAAATACAGACAAACTAGTGTTATTACAACTTATAACTACCAGATACAATTACTTATTAGATTAGCAGAAAGAAATGAAACATAAGCAAAAATGTCACCATCAGATTTACAGAAAGAACCCAAATACCTGCGTCAAAATCTAAAAAAAAATATCCCATACACTGACAGATTGGACAAAAGTTTTGCAGGTATCTTTGTGTTCTTTTGTAAGTCAGGAACCGAGTCAGCAGGTACCTGATTATGTTCCTTCGGTCACGGGCAGTGACAATGGGGTCGATAAGAAACTGCAAGTCGGGTTTACGTGCAAATGGTCCAAATATGTTTATATTGAGATAAGAAAATTGCTCTGAAGCCTGAAGATAGAAAGGTGGGTGCATTTTTTACAGTTTAACAGGATTATACTTTGAGTTTAGTACCTAAAGTTCAATATTTAGTTCGATATTTGTTTTTTTTTCTAAGTTTATCTTGGACATCACAGGCAACGGTGAAGGAAAACATCGTGAGGAAACCTGTACTTATATATTTAATGTAAGTCTGAAATAGCCAAGTCAGAGGCCTGTGGGGTCTCCAGAGGCGGCTTAATTAACTCTGACACCAGAGGTGTCACACGAAAAAGAAGAAGAATCTTTTTGGCACCCATTGAGCGTCTAATTAGCGGACACAATAGAACAACAATAGCTTATGCACACATGGTGTGCGCGCAACGCGTTACGGGAGAGGATTTTTATTACCAGTACTGCCCTACTGCTCAGCTAGGTAAAGACTAAAGAATTGATAAATCTCATATATGAGACAAAGAGCGTGGCGATTAATAAGATTAATATATGTGCCTTCTCTGTATGAGAAGAGACCTTTGCCCTGCAGTGGGGCAGTTAAAGGCTGCTATTATTATTATTATTACGAGAAAAGATTTTTTTGTTTGTGTCCCACGGTTGTTCCTTCAGAAACTTTTCCAGAGGAAAATTATAAATTAATTTTTTTTCACAAAATATAAACCAACTTCACAGGCAAAACTTGCGACTTAAAATGCCTATGCATTCCACGACATTTTTGGATAAATCATTCACTGTCCAGGCTGCTCGTTTGTGGAATGCATTGCCTGACCCAATAAAACGTGCTCAGTCGTTGCCTGTCTTTAAAAAACTTATAAAGGAACATTACCTCTCTCTGTGATTATGTCCTTGTTTAAGCTGTATTGTTTTCTTGTTTGTTTATTTAGATGTATGTATGTATTTATGTATCTATTTTAGTAGTTTGTTTTACCTGTATGATTTTAAATTGGCACCAAGTGCAACCCCATGTCGTGTCCAGGCTATCTCTATCCATTCAAGGTTGCCTGGAAGAGATCGCAGAGCGCGATAAGGCCGCCTATTGTATGTTTGTTTTAATTTTTAATGTTTCTTTTGTATTGTCTTATCTTGGTGTACAATAAAGTATATATAAATAAATAAATAAAAAGTGCAAAAATAACTTTCGTTTCGGCAGTCGGTGCAAGAGGTACCAAAGTAACCGACTTCCGAAACGAAAGTTATTTTTAACCCCCGCCGGAAAAAGAGGGGTGTTATAAGTTTGACGTGGGTTGCTGTGTATCTGTCTGTGGCATCATAGCGTCCAAACGGGTGAACTGATTCTGAATTCGTTTTTTTTTTGTTTAAAAGGTGACTTAATCGAGAGTGTTCTTAGCTATGTTTGAATAAAATCGGTTCAGCCGTTCAAAAGTTATGGGCGTTTTACTGTTTGAATCGGGGTGTTTTCGCAAGATATCGTGTCATAAATAAGTGTTCATTAGATTGCCGATCGAAGCGTATCTACTATGTACTAGATGAATCATGTAGCATGAAATAAAAATGTGTCGGGGGTTTATTAAATTTAACTTGTTATTGTTTTGCTTTAGAAGTCAGTTTATTTTTTGTTAAAAAGTTTTTATTTCTCTCTTTTTGTTTTAGTACCTACCCTAACACTAAAAGCGAGCAAAGTCTATAGTATGGAAGGTTGAAGTTTTAGATTGACAAAATACCCCTAATCGTGCTATTTGTCGCTAAGGAGTTCGGTTGAATGTACCATATCTTGAAAACTGCTGAACCAATTTCGATGCAACTTACACTGTTCCCTAAGTTGAGAGATACTTAATCCAATAAAAAAATGATCACGATCCGATAAGTATTTTCGGTGAAATGCGTGGACAAATATACATACACTTATGAAACTTCTACACGTGTTTAGAAGCCCATACAGAGTAACAAATGTGATTATTGTGCAATTTCAACAATATTGCATACATGCGTGTCGAATTGATTACCTCCTTTTTTATGAAGTCGGTAAAAAGAAATTGTAATTATGACAGATTTTTGCTCGACTGCTATATGAAAACTGGAAACCATAAAGTCAAATTCAAATATATTTATTCAATAAGGCCAAAAAGCGGCACTTTTGAACGTCAAACACAAATTAAAATTTACAAGTAATAAAAGTGGATTCTACCGTGCATTCGGAAAAGCAGCTTGTTATGGAGAAGAGTGCACAAGAAACTCCATACTTACTCATTAGCAAAGATAAGACATTGATATTGTTTATCGTCACTTTGTTTATTTATTTATTTAGGATCATCAACGAGTATATATAACAAAAACTTACAAAAATATACATAAATTGAAAAACATTATCATGTTATACACACTCAATTATAGGTAACCACAGCTTACACATTATTGAGTATACATGCTCTACATAAAAATAATACATTAACTAATTAAATTAAAACAAAATAACACTGAAATACAACTAGATTAAATTAATGTTTAGATTAAGGTTACATCAAATTATCACTGAATATAGACGAAGTCAAATTATATCATAACAATAAAAATACAGGAGTCAAATAAAATAAAAGAAATACAGATTATGTCAAAGTAAAATAAAATTATTTATTAATAAAACATATATATACAATTGAATATTCTAAAAAAATAAAATACCTATATACAAATACAAAGGGGAGACGGAAAAAAGCTCATTGTGCATCAAAAAATTCGTCCACATCGATGTCAACGGGAAACGTGCCCAGAACGCTGGCAGCATTGCCACGTTGAATGGCAATGCTGATTCTCTGGCCGAAGAAAAGGCCAGCCCTCTGGTCACGTGAAGAGTCGACGAGCTTTGTGCTAATTTCTCGAAAAACTCGATGCGCACTCGGACCCCATGGACCTAATGTTTCAACCCCAAACGGCTCAAACATATAACTTCCAATAAGGTTGTTATATTTGCGCCGTTTGAGGTTTTCTGCACCAGCAGCAGCCGCCCCAGCACAGCCTGCCGTGCTTAGAAGATGGGATGGCGCAAGGGTGTCGACACATGTTGCATCCCACACCAAAGGTCTACCCACCTTCCAAGGCATAATGGTCATCCCATCTGGTCTCTTCCCATAAATAAAATTTAA